>CM072894.1:26469694-27676778 GCA_037013685.1 Acridotheres tristis
CCCTCACTTACCTGGGAAACAGGGAATAAACTCCTCGCCCATACTGCATGAGAACAACACTTGAGACAGGGAAAGCACAAGTACTTCAGATCAACGTGAAACGGAATAATTCCTCGTTCTTTCCTTTGCACATGACAGTTGTCACAGCCCCAGATTTGAGCACTCTCAGCTCACACAATGTGCTCCCGCACTGCTATCTTTAATTGGCACTTTCCTGCCAAGCCTCAGCATTTTGCATCGGACTTTTTCCACGTGAGAGCTGCCATGAACAAAGCATCCCACTGACCCACTTAACTCCCACGTGAAGGCACATGAAGCTTCGCTTCAGTCACCAAACAGAAAAGAAAACGCAAGAGCAGAAGGTTTTGATTAAAGGGAAATGAGCAAATGGCTTCAAGGCCCATGGTGTGCATACAGGCTCGCCTGCGTGTGTTCACTCCTTGCAGACATTTGGCCACCCAAGGAGAAACATCCTGTACAAAGCAGGTAGTCAGTCCTCAGGCAGTGTGAATTGGGTTGGATTTGAGATTTCCCGTTGGCAGGAAGGTCCTGTGAGCCATGCAACATCCCCACAGGCTTCTTCCCCTGACCTAGAGTAACTCCCTCCAGGGAGGCAGGGAATGGTTCCTTCTCCCTGACCAAACATCAAGGAAGACACAATTAGTGTTAATTGTGGTGTTCTTTGTTCTGTGACCAGAGCCTGAGCTGAAACCCCCCAAAACTGAACACAGGCTACTGGCAACAGTTTTCCATGCTTTCTGAGCTGTGCTAGATTTAATGCAGTAGCCTGGAAGATCAGCTCTGGTCTTACCAAGGCATGGGCACCAGGTCTTATATTTGCATCAGAGACTGTATTTTTCCTGGCTGCCCTCAGGCCTCTGGGAAGAGACATTTACGGGCCAAACTTACAAGAGTCTTATTTTGTCTTGCACTTAAATTTACATTAAACAACATTTCATCCCCATTTCCGCTTCCCTCATTGTGTCTCATTTACGCTGTTTCAAAGGGATTTACCTCTTCCTGTGCTTGTTCTCTATAGTCATCTGCTATTACCTTTTTTTCACCATCCTAACCCAATTATGCTCATATCTCCTTTTTTTTATACTTGCACATCACACGTGCACATACCTCACCAGCATGGGTTCTTTCATATTTGAAAAACATTTCCTTTTATCCCCACTCAAATATTAAGCCAACTGGAAAGTGACACATGAAGGTTAGGAATGCAGTCTGCTCCTGACAAGGCAAAAATGCTGAGCTTTGCAATAGAGACTAAGTGGATTAAGATCCTTTTTAAAGATTAGGTCACCCTTCACCCCAAATGTAGATTTCTACTGAAATTAATGGAAGCTGTTAAAGAATGCAAAGGGAGGGCTGACATTGAATGGCAACACAGTAAACATACAGCAGCAGCCCACCCAAACCCAAGTGTCCAAATCACCAACTCCAAATGAGTCTTAACAACCAACTGGTTGATTCTGTACTATGTGTTAACAGGCAGGATTTCATCTTGGAAAATTATGAGCTGATGGGGGAAAAAAGATGAGGCAGTAGTTTTCAGGATAAAAACTTAGGCTATGATTCATCTGATGAGGCTGCACTGACATTACACCAACAGACACATTTGCCTTAGGAGAATCCATACTGCCTCTGGAACTAGTCCTTTGCCCTTGCATAGCTCCTGCCAGACCAGTCACAAAGCTCCAGCAGTTCCAAACCTGGAATTTGTTTTTAAGGATACAGTTCCATAGAACACACTTTAAGCATTGCCCTGTTAATAAATTACAAACAGCATGTCTTTGTGTGGGATAGCTGAAGGAAAGCTTTATAGATCTGCCTTACATTTCCTCTGCCATCACTTCTGCACAGATGAACCTAGCCCTCTTCTAACAGGCAGACCTGCAAATGCGGCCCAGAACCTCAAAATCACACCAGAGCCCTTCCAGCACTCACATCAACAGAAATAAAAATACTGCAGGTGACACAGCAGCTTTGCTGCTGCTGCTGCACAGCTGGCACAGACCCTGCTCACTCCCCAGTGCACGGCAGCCCTGTGTGAGAAACGGTGCAAGCACAGCAGAGAGGCAAGTCCTGCCTTCACCCTCAAAATGCTGCAATGTTCTCAGCCTAACGAAGCCACCCTGACAAAAGTAACTCCACTTCTCGGATTGTTTAAAAAAAACCCAATACACAAGCCAAGTGGGAGTTTGTGCAAGCCCTTGTGGGAAACTGGCAGCAATGCCTCACTGCAGAGCAAGCAGTCTGCACCTGCTCACCAAGGCTCCTCTCAGTCAGCAAATAGAACAAATAGAAAAGAACAGGGCTTTCCAAAATCACTATCATAAAAATAAGATTTGTTTCTCTCCTTCCTATTCTTTAAAACAAGTTTCAAATCCAGGCCAAGCCCCAGCCTCCAGGTGACGTATCAAATGGGACAGACAGGGAAAGGAAGTGACCCCAGTGCCTGTGGCTCACTGCAGACCCCACCTCCCTGTCCCAAAGTCCTGCAGAGCTAGTCCTCACAGTTCTGCCTCTCTTGAACAATACCTTTGAGGACAATCAAAAACCAGCATTTTCTTCCCTGATCAGACCAAGACTTGTGTAGGAGCTTCTCTGTAGCTTTTCCTTTCCCAGCACCGGAGAACCACATGGTTACTGGCCACAGACATACAGGTGTGTAACTACTCCAGGCCTCCCAGGACTGCCAAGATCTCTGTTCCTGCCATATGTTTAATTAATGCCGGGTGTCAGAAGTGACATGGAAGAAAGTGTTTCACTTTAGGAATTCTCACTCACACAGTTAACCATTTCCTCAGCTTACTCTGGCAGCTCCTGCCCTTGGGCAGGGAGGGATGTGCCTGCATTAGCTGCGCCAGCAGTAGCCTGACACACAGAATTGCCCCCCTACCATTCCAGAAGCTGGGTGGTCCCCAGCATAGCTCTGGCTAAGAAGTGCATATTATTGCTGCCTAGAGTTAGACATTTCAAGAATCTGGGTGTTAGATGGAAAACTGAGAAAAAAAGGATGTGTTTGAACAGCATCTTGGACAACGAAGGAGGTTGGTCCAAGAGGATTTTGTGGATATTCCTGGAAAACACATAATGGAGATCATATTCACTGTGTTCCTATTACCTGCTCACCCAGCTTTCACCTGCAGCACCCAGCCCAGGGCAGGGATGTGCCTCACCCAGCTCAGCCCACCCCAGCCAGCTGCATCACACTGCGGAGTGAGAGCCAAACTCCCCAGCACTCTGACAGGAAAGCTGGGAGAGGGGAATTTGCTGGAGCTCCCCTCTGCCTCACTGGTTGGTTGGAGAAGAGAGCATGTCACCCCTCAGAGTCATGCCTAAGTCCTCCCTTGCACCATGAGCCATTTGCAGACAGGTTTTAGCCTTGCTCCCCAGGGCTGCAACCATTTCCAAAGCCAGGTATGCAAGCAAGCAGGCTTGGTACTGGCAAGAGCAAGTGTCACTTGCCCAGCCTGCTCTCCTTCTTAACTTGGCTCATGAGCAAGCACCAGCACTTGGACTGTGATGGCAGCACACTCCTTATGCTCTGTGCAGCCTGGGCATCCCACAGCACATCCAGCAGGCAAACCAAGTAGGAAAACATAAAACTGCATCTTTGAGCAGTCTAACCCTGCCACATTCACCAGTATCACCAGTCTTCATAAGCATTGGCTTCATCATTCCTTTCTCCCCTCTATCTTGCAGCCAATTCTGCTTTCCTCCCACACCCTCCCTACCCCCCATTCTTCTTTTACTTCCAGTATTTCATGTGCCAGGAAATGGTGAACACTCTAAAATTCTGCTCCCACCTGCAAAACAGAGAAATTGTAATAAATGAGTGTAAATTAGCAGGCTTGGCTAACACCTAAGTTTCTCAAGCTTGAAAACAGTAATACATACATGAATGTTCAGCAAAACAGCTCCACAAAGTCATTCATAACTGAAAGGCAGAGCACTTGCAAGTCATGCCTTGAAACCACAGCCCCAACACTCCTAGCATCCCAGTAAAAACAGCTTGGAGCTTGCCCTAAAATCAGTGGCCAGGAGGCTTGTGTTTGTCCAAGATGAACAAACAAATTACTGGAGAAATGAGAAATAAAAATCAGTGCAGGGACTGAGGCATAACTCATGACACAGCACATCTGTCCATTTGCTATGGAAACTATGTTTGGCAAGTATCAGGTGTCTGAATTTCTGCTTACGTACATCTCCCTGGACAGCAGTATATTAATAACACAGGCAGCCTAAAAACAGAAACTATCACCAAGAAAAGCTGCCCTTCTGCCAGAGTTCCTTGCTGTAGCCTGGGTTTTGTGCTTTCCTCAAACAACACAGAATTTTGCTTCCTTGCTTTTCAGAGTTGCCATCTAAGCTGATCTCAATTGAAGGAAGATGAACAAACAAAAGGAAGGGAAAGGAGAATTACAGCAGGAAGCAACCCTTATTGTAAGCAGTTTTCTTGAACGTCTTCCCATCAAGGCTCACACTGCTGTGTGAATCTGGAGTGCCAGCAGCAGCCAGGGGTTTAGTTTAAAGGCACAAACCTTTTCAAGAGACCTCAAGAAGCCAAAGTTCCTCATGCAGGGGACATGCAGGAGCTCATACAGGATGGCCTTGGCACTGCAAGCAGCATGAGAAGCCACTGAGTCAAACACGGAAGACAGCAGCACATGAACACAGGCAGGGGCAGAACACTGGGCACAGAGTGGAGCACAGCAACAGAAGCAGAGTGGGAAGAAAGCAACTGCAGGTTCAAAATGCAGGCAAAGGCATTGGAATAGGAAACACAGAAATGGAGATGCTTAAGCTTTAGGGAACGTGGAACTGCACCAGAGAAGTTACTCTGGATAAACTAAGTTTTCTAAAGAGCAGCTCTAACTCAGCAGCCTAGGAAGGAGCACTTGTGGCAGCACCATAGAAATGGGGATTTTTGGTTAAGATCAGTATCAGGTTTCTCACGTATTCTCAAGCCGTGCTAGAGACGCGTGAATCACACCAGTGCAGCCACTCACTCCTCACTGCCTGGAGAGACGGCTTTCCTTACAAACGCGCCACATCGTTTCCCAGGAACCCGTGTGCTGCGGCATGGCCACACCGCTGAGTCGTGCTGCCCCCTGGTGTCAGCACATTCAGCTCCCACCAGAAGAAACGCAGCCACCTTCTTTATGTGCCCAAAACGAAGTAGGAACATGCATTTCAAAAGAAAACTGTCTGTTCTGGGCAGATGCATTTTACTTCTTTTCTGCTGCTCTCTGGTGTATGATGTCAAGGTAGAAGTTTTCTAAGAGCTGCACATCAGATACAAACAGATAAGCAATTTCTGCCAACCACTGTGGTCATGTGTATCTAAAACCTCAACTAAGCAAGTACTTCCCATGGGTTTGAGGTGCAAGCACTGCCTGCTTCTCATCAAACAGCACACAGGGAAGAAAGCCTGCAGATGTACACAGTGACATTTCCATTAAAAGGCAAAGACTGTCTGTGACCGCTGGGTCGATGAAGAGATTCCCCTGGCCTGCCCAAGCTGACAAAGGTTTGATTTGAAGATGCACTCATCCAAGTGGCTTCCTCAGCAAAGGAGAATGATCTAATCTGAGCCACCTAGACAATGTCATTACGATCCCATGATTATTCCAGTGATCAGGCCAGATAGACCAGAATCAGCAAGATCAATGCTTTAGATTTTTTCTCTGCCAGGACTTCAACTCTTAAAATAGGCAAGGTATTAGTGCCAGCTACCTACCCAGCTGGTTATTATCACCTGGGCTTTCCTCTAAAATCTTCTGCCAAGCCTGACCAGCAGCCAACAGCATTAAGAGTGTTTAAGACAACAAAAGATGAAGGCTAAGTAGGTGCACAAA
Source organism: Acridotheres tristis (assembly GCA_037013685.1). NCBI lineage: Eukaryota > Metazoa > Chordata > Aves > Passeriformes > Sturnidae > Acridotheres > Acridotheres tristis. The sequence continues at coordinate 26,475,565 of CM072894.1, forward strand.
CCCAAACTGGGATTTCTACACAACTCAACTGGGATTTCTACACAACTCAGACTTGCATTAAAATCCAAATTCTAACTGCACAGTCAAACTGCCTGTTGAAGCAGGACTGGATATCTGCCATCTGCAATGACAAGCTAGTTGGAACAAGAATGAATCTTAATACATTACAAAAAGCTACACTGAATTCTCTGAACTTATGCTACTGCTGACAAAAACCTGCCTTTGCACTTCTGGTTATTACAATATTTCAATGTGCTTATCACTCCCTGGAGAAGATACCCTTGTTTCATGCAAGCAATGAAACTAAAATGCAGTGACAAAGGACAATAGAACTGCCAGATCTCAGACTGCTCTGATTATTGGTGCATCTTGTCAAGAGCCTGATTATTGGTGCATCTTGTCAAGAGCCTCAATTGGTGCAAATATATGAGAACTTACACAAAATACAGACATTCAATTAAACAGAAGAACCATTACCAAGAGCCAAGAAAGTTGAAAAATGGTAAACTTTTAATAACCTGTCATTAATTATAAATTTAAGATACAGTTGCTTGCATTAGCAAGCTCTGAATGGACAGCCTCACGTTTTCTTTCCAAACAGGGAGCGCTAGACATGAGTTACAAAATTAACTGAAGATTTTTAACTACTGTAGCTGTGTCACAGCAGGGGCACTTGTGACCACAATGTCAAGAATATCTTCACAGGCAGAGAAGACCACAGGGCCCTTGATGGCTAAACCAGAGGGAAAGGATTTGCGAACAGTCCTTGCCTAAGAAAAACTGAAACAGTCTAGGCAGTACGAACCAAACCAGGGCAGCAGATACAGCAGGAGCTCCATCTCAATAGTTTTTAAGAAGAGAAAAATATGGCTACAGCCATAAAAATTTTAAGTCTGTTTCTGTTTCTTCAGGCTTGGTCTTTGCCTTGGCTGCTTCTTTGGTCTCTGCACAGCATTCTTAACACTGGCAGAGGGAAGCCTGACAGTTACTTCATCATCCTCTGTGTCATCATCCACCCGAGCAGCTTTCCGGCGCTCCAGCACTGCTGGAGTACAGACTGGAGTAGGATCCTGAAGAGAACAGAGAAACAGGATTCACTGCAAAGCCATCTGCGAGAAAAGAGCTGTCACTGCCCCTGTGATACCACAAGACACCTCAGCCCAGCTCTCCTTCAGAAAATTGTTTTCATTTCGTAACTAGCTACTTTTGTAGACATTATTTCTTTGGACAGAAGTGTCACCTTCAAAGAAGTGTATGTGAAAGGCAACTGGAAATTAATTCACATTTTCTAACATGTTGTTATGCACATTTGCTTTCTAAACTCTGTATTTCCTGACTCAAAGCATCACGAAAGTCAGATGGAAGAAAATCAGGACAATGGGGCGGGGGATGAGGGAGTATATTTGAGGCTGGCATACAGACATGCCACATTCAAGTTTACAGCAGAGCTGAAACATCCCAGCTTCATTACCTCAGTAAGCCCTCAGAACTCAGTGGACAGAATGTATTAGTTATCCTGTCTTACTCATAACCAGCCATGCTCCAATTATCACAAGTAAACCCAGTAATAATAAAAATTCCCAAAAAACACACACATCCTCCAACTCATAACAATGATAGAACAGAAACATTAATGCCTTACAGACTTTTTAGATTGTCAATATCCCAAATCTCAATCCTGATGACCTGAAATTCCCTTTCATCCTACTGCTACTTTTACCTGGTATTTGTTTCCAAAACACCAAATACCATGCCTGGAGAGCATGGGGTAGGAGGGACAGTACAGTATGGAAATGACAACAGACAGCACTAGACTGTATTAACAATTAACTCCCTTTTAATCAAAACAGGCTGGCATTGAAACATGGTCCAACAGAAAGACTCCATCAAGGAGATCATGTCCTCCCAGTGTAAAGCACAGGTGCAGGGGATGTAGAGGTGCCTGGCCCCAGCACCCTGCACTACTGCAGCCTTGAGGTAGTGCTGAACAGCAGAGGCTGACAGCAGACACACCAAGGGACAGGCACTGCTGGTTACAGCGTGCTGAGCTGAAGCCTTTGCTGCTGAATACTCTCACAGGAGAAGGAACCATGAGGATTCAATCACCCTCCCTCATTCAAGCGTGTAAATACATCTCAAAGGAGTTACTTCTGACACAAACATCTCTCAAGCAAAAAATGTCAAGATTTTTGTGTGTTGAAATCAGTATTAAGGTGCCAGTTGAAGACTGTAAGGATCTGCCCCAATATGAATGGTGGTACTGGACATCACCAGGACTGTTCCGTCTTACCTGGCTGATCAAAGAAACGTTCAGTTTTGATTTCTTGGATGTTTTAACTTTTTTTCTCTTTTTGGAAAGCTCCTGTGCAGCCTAGGAAGCAAGACAGATCAGGTGGATCACTACACACTTGTGTGAAGACGCTGTCATTTAACAGTTCATAATTTGTTTCATAACTACAAAGTCTTTGCTACAGCAAATAGGTTTAAAGTAATAAACTGACTGACACAGAGGTGATCTGGTTTGAACAAAAATACCAAAAGCAACACAAAAAAACATGCTACTGTGCATTTTAAAAACATTCCATGCTAAACAGCATTAACTGCTCACAACTCAAGTACCTGACCCAAGCGCTCTGCAGAGGAGGAACATGCAAGGGCTGTGGATGAACGTTCTGGTCTCGACACCTACCTTCAAACCCCCACTCTGCCAAAGTCTCCCACAGGGCTCAGCAAAGCCCCTCTGCTGTTTGATGATCTGCACTCCAGTATTAAACCCCAGAATATCCAACTGCTTGTACCAACAGAAGAAAAGGAACACCTCCCCTTTGCTGTTACCTACTTACTTCTCTACAAATAAACACACAGGCACACGGAGTGCAGCCCAGCAACACTGGGCTGAATTCCTGGAGCTTCTGTACAGCTCCTAACACAAGTGAGCCTCGCTGAGGCTCCAGCTCTTTTGGCAGTTCCACACAAAACACACGATTTCCATGTATTCAGCACAACCCTAGAAACACATCTTGCTTATTAACACAATCATGGGAACAATGCCCAACTTACAAATCCTGGGAAGTCATAGTCGAGCCCCTTTTCAGCCAGCTTCTTCCGTAGAAGCCTCTCCTTGCGCAGCAGGCGCTGGGTCATCCTGGCCTTCTCTAGCAGGGAGCGGATCCTGTTGTAGCGCCGCACCGCCGGCTGGGAGGGCTTCCGGAACCTCCTGTCACAGTCCTTGAACAGGTTTTCATGGACCTTTTCGGGAGGCATGAACTGACCTGCACCAAACATGGGGCACAGGGTAACAGCAGAACTCCCCTTCCCGCCAAGGGACTCACACAACACAGCTCAGGCCTAGAACACTCTGCCGGTGCAGCCATTTAGGAACACGACAAGGCCACTGGATCCTCAGCCAGTGAGAGAAATGGATGGATGGATGGATGGATGGATGGATGGATGGATGGATGGATGGATGGATGGGTGGATGGAACACTTTAACAGTTTCACCCAGAAAAATCAGACAAAATTGTTTTACACCACCACAAAACTCATAATCCTTTACAAAGGAAGTTTTACTGTTACCATGACTGAGAAGCTCGGTGATTTCATCCATCTTTTACTCAAAAAAACCTTTATGTTAAACCTTACAGACAACAACTGCAGCAGTTACTAATGCTAAGGAGTTTCCATGTGAAAGGATCTATCTCTACAGCAAACCCAACCTCACCCTGAGATTTTACGTTGCACAATCACTAAGAGTAATATCAGCCCAGAGAAAATCAGCACTAGTGACCAAAAGCCTGCTGAGCACGTTCTTTACACGATGAAAAGTTCAGCCCCACAGAAAATACTTCTGGGGCAAAACTTCATTAAAAACCCCTAATTCTATGTGCAGTTGAAAAAGATAACTAAAATAACTACAAGTTTCCTTTGCATGCTAGAGGACTTACACTGCAGCTGATACTTACACTTCAGCAGTCTCTCAGAAAACAGGTAGTTATTCATTGTGTCTGCAACAATCTTGGCCACATCATCAGACTCAAACTCCATAAATGCATAGCCTTTGCTGGCTCCAGTCTGTGAGTGACAACAGAGCAAAATGAAACAATGCTTTGGTAGCTGAAGGGCTCTATTAAAATTATTTTATTATTCTTCCAAAGTCATAGCCCGTTCTCAGCTAGCCACAAGTAGTTTCACAAAGTTCACTGAAATTGTGAAAAGTACCGGATTTAGTCCTAAACTGGTATGATATCATTTGTAAAACAAACTGCTCAAACTACTTTCTTAAAAAATCAAAGTTGCCCTGCATTATTGCTGTTCCATGCTTATACATAGTCTTATAATGTGACAGCAAACCCAGAAGTGAGAAGAAATTCGGTTTATCGAACACAAAGCAAAAAGTAAGTTCAAACAGAATCGTGGCACTTCAGCTGTACCTCGAACTGGTGCGCTCCGGCACTTCCCAGTGGAGTGAATTTACTTACAGAAAAAAGGACCACAAGAGCCGTGCCCAGCCGCCGCCTCCCAGTCGGAGACAGCTCTGTCCAGGCATGGCCCGCCGCATCCCACGTGGGGTTCCCGAGGGCCTCAGGGCGCTGCGGCCCTTGCTGGGCAAGGGGGAACCCCAGAGGTCACGCAGAGTACCCGGCCCGGCCTTGGGCCCCGATTACGAGCGCTCCGCCGCACTACGGTACTGCATGGGCCGCAGGAGCTCCTTACCTTCTTACTCCTGGAGAGTCGTAGCCGCGTCACCGTCCCGAACTGCCCGAAGTACTCGCGGAGCTGCGGCTCATAGAGGCCCCGCGGGAGATGCCCCACGAACACCACGCCCGGCGTCAGCTCTTCCTGCGGGCACACAAACACCGCGTCAGCCCGGGCCGGGACTCGCCGCGCCGCTCCCGCCCCGCCGGGCCGCCCCGCTCACCTTGACCGTCCGCTTGGTGCGGGCCCGCTGCACCTTCTGCTGGAACTGGCGCTGCAGCCGCGGCTCCAGCGCCAGGAGCGGCGCCGCCTTCACAGCCGTGGCAGACGCGGGCACCTCCGCCGCCATTGCCACCTCCGCCATGCTGCCTCCGCACGGCTGCCGGAAGTGCGTCACTACCCTCGCGCCGGCGCCGCGCGGCCAGACGCCGTCTCCCAGCAACGGGGCGGACGGGCCCTCGCGCGGCCCCACCGGGCCCGGTCCTACCGCACCGCCTGAGACACAGACACCGCCGGCGAGACAAACTCCCGCCCTGAGAGAGCCCAACTGTCCCCCGTGGGGCGATCAGCACTCTCTGGGCACCCTCCTAGCCGCCCCTCCATCCATTCCTGGCTGCTCCGGCCGCTCAGGCGGTGCGCAGGGCAGCCCGGCGCGGCGCGATCAGGCGGTGCGTTGGGCAGCCGCGCGCCGGCAGCGCGGAAGGCCCCGTGGGCGGGAAGCGGCGGCACCATGTCGGTGAGCGAGATGTTCGCGGCGCTGCAGGGAGCGCTCGGCCAGGACCAGGACATCCGAGAGGTGCCGGGGCGGGAGGCACGGGCACGGGAGGGAACGGAACGGAACGGGGCGGGGCGGGGCACTGCAGGGCAGTGCAGTGCAGTGCAGTGCAGTGCAGTGCAGTGCAGTGCCTCGGCTGACGGCGCGCTGTGCCCACAGGAGATCCGGAAGGTGGTGCAGGCACTGGAGCAGACGGCGCGGGAGATCCTGACGCTGCTGCAGGGCGTGCACCAGGGGCCCGGCTTCCAGCACAGTGAGTCTCGCACCGCCGCCACCGGGCGGCGGAGAATAGTCGGGGCGCGGGAGTGCTTTTCCAGGTTCCAGTCTCTCCCGGGGCCTTCAGCGTGGGTTTCCCGGAGGCTGCTGGAAAGAGGAGTGTGCAGCTGGGAGGTTTCAAGCCAGACGAGTAGTAAAGCTGCCGCTAAGCACTATGGAACACCGTTCTGTCCCTTTCTTCTCTCCCTAGCGTGGTGCTTTTCTGTCTCGGTGCACAGTAGTGTGTTCTTTTCCAGGTGTCTTGGGCTGCTGAGTTGGCTCTTAGGTCTCCCTGTAAGTGGCTTGCACATAGATTGTGTTGTCATCACTTGTTGGGCCTTTGTATCCGTGTCCCAGTCCCATCTCTTCACCCCACACCCCAAAAAGCTTTGGTCCTGAGTGCTGAGGGGTATTCAGGATGGGGGGGGGGAAACAGCCTTCAATCTGGTTTGTACAAAACAGATTCTCTGTGTATAAAATCTGCTTAACGCAGCAAAGTGTAAAAAGAATTTGCAAAGGCTGAAACAGCAGGAGCTGCCCTCAATGTCTGAGCGACAGCAGAAATTGTTCTGCCGCTTTGGAGGTTTTTGTCAGCCTGGTTCCAGGCTTCTGAGGTGTTGGACAGAATGTTTCTGGGCCAGCCCATTTCCTTCAGGCTATAAGAGCAGCTCTGCAGGTGTCAGATCTGCTCTTTCTGCCCCCTCATTTCTCAGCTTACTGGTGAAGCTACTGGAATAAGTTTAAATATGTCCCTTAAGAGCTGGAGTTTTTCCAGTTAATTAATATCTTGTGAGAAGAAGCAGTCATTCTGACTTTGCTGGAAACTCTTGAGAGGAATTTGTGCAAGCCACCCTATGAAGGAAAATAGAACCACCCTCCCTAGGTGCTGTTTTATTCTCTTGCAGAGCTGACTGGTTGTTTTCAGCTTGCTGAGGTTCCCCAGCATACTGGGGGTGGAGCTGAAGGCCTGGGGTTTCTCTGGCCTTAGAGAGGTTCGGTGTTCAGCAAAGAGCAGCACCTGAGGTTTGTGCAAGTTCCATCTGCTGGGAAACCTGGCAGTGCTGGAAATCAGAGCTGCCCAGCGGTTATTTGTACAAGCAGATGCTCAGTTCTCCAACCTGGGAAAATCCACGGTCATTGTGTGGATAACAGTTACTTCAGAGTAGTTTTCAAGCGTGTAATTGTAGAGGCCCATGTTCAACTTAGTGTATTTTCACTTGGTTTTTACTTCCTGGGAGAGAGCTGGTCCTGAAACTCGAGGAGTCTGGGAAGAGATTTGGAATAGTTAAAGGAAAAAGGAGAATAAAATTAACTAAAACCCAAAACAAGACAAAAAACCCAAAAAAAGCACAAACAAAAAACCAACTAGACAAAACCCTCAAAGCCTCATCCTATAATTCCTGCAAAAATAATGAGTTCATGCTTAATAGGTCAAGAGTTAACTCGTGATAACAGACCTGTGAATTTGTCATCAAATTCAGCTCTGTCAGTAAAACCATGGGATAGTTGGGAGTTTGATGGAGGACAGCTTCCTGAGCCTTTACAGTAAGGATTGTTTATTTTTGTCACAGGTGCCTTTGGCAAAATCCAAATGTGAATGTGTTCCTTACACTGTTCTCTCAGCCACGTTCTGCTCACACAACTAAGGGAACCCTGTAGCTCTCATTGAGCTCTTTCATCCTGGCTGCCACATGGAACACTCCCACAATCTGCTTCCTGAAGCTTTTATTTTTTGCATGTTGTTCTCCCTCCCCTTTTTTGTTAAACAGAAACTGTGTGTTTTTAACAGAAGTTTTATAATCACACTTGAGTGACTCCTAGTAGGTGTTGTTGGTAAAAACCATCGCTGGTTTCAGATTTAGGATCTGTGAATCGCGGCTTCTGTACATGAAGATGCAGGAGGGCCTGTGAGGTCGATCCTCGGCCTTTCCTGGGCTGTGAGCAGCAGGTGTGGGAGGGCTGCAGTGCAGCTGTGCCTGGAGCCCTTTGGCCAGTGCTGGCCGTGCAGGTGCAGCGGCGCTGTAGCTCTGTCGGCGAACGGGAGGTGGCAGTGGCTGCTGCAGGAACGAGAGATCGTTTCTCTACAGAGCTGTAACATACTGGACAGACTGGAAACCAGGCTCTTCAAATACATCGTAAAAAGCAGGAAATGCAGTTTCCTGAAGGGATGTTGCACCTCGTGTAGCCAAGTTCTGATGGATTAGGAAAAAAATAGGATAAGATTTTAATATGGAGAAAGAAAAGTTGCTTTTCCTTGGACTGTGAGAGTTGTCTGGCAGCAGTGCTTGGTGTGTGTGCTTCCTTTGGGGCCAGCTGCTGTGTGCAGTGCTGTTTCATTGTTTGGGATTTGGCTGTTGTTGGGACATCTTGGCTCAATGTCAAACCGGAGGCCCAGAGAAGATCAGACAGCCTGGAATTCCAGAGTCTTTCTGCTTTAACTCTATGGCTCGTGGTGTCACCAGGAGTACTTCTCAGATTGATTCCAAGTGTCAGTAGTCTCTCTTGGACAAGAAAGATGCATAAATAGCACTGTCTACACTGGAAAACCGTGTTTACAAACCTCTGTTGCCTGTCAAATGTCCATTTCCTCAGTGTATTCATTCCCTGAATGCTGTGCTGTTTCTTTTTCAGTTTCAAAGAAGTGTCAGAAAGCTCGTGAGCACTTTGGTACCGTGAGGACACAGATGGAGTCTCTGAAGACCAAGTTTCCTGCTGATCAGTATTACAGGTGTGCAGGATCACACACAGCCAGACACAGATATATATATGAGAATTGCTTGGGCATTTGGCTTCATTGCTTTGGAATAATGATGTAAAGGTTTATGGGCTGAATGCTTCTTCCTCTTTGAAAAGTAAATCATGGTAGACAAGTGTGAGGTTTATATCAGCATAGATAAAAAATACTTTTGCTCAAACACTGTAACTTTTCACTAAAAATACCCAGTATTGCATTATTTTTCTAGAAACTTTCTTTAAAAATAAAAAGGAAGCTTAAGAAGTTGGTGTTCTGCTGGAGCTGCCCTTGTATCTGGGAGCAGGGCATTTGCTGCTCCATTAATTTCAGTTAAGTTGTTCGGTTTGGGGCATATCTGGAAGCAGAGCTCTAAATCTGTCATGAAATGGCTGTTTGGTTCTGCAGACACTAAATGAAGTTGTCACCTCTGTGTTTTGTTGCTGCCAGAAGGGGACAGTGCCTGGCAAGAACATTTCAAAGAACAAGAATCTTGTCAGCTCAGATCTGCTGAGGGAAGGTGGGAGGGAAAGCCCTGGCTGTCTGTGGGCAGCACAGCCTGGAAAAGTGTGGGAGCTGAGGAGGTGTGTGAGAGGGACGAGCAAATGTCAGAGTCCAGTGTGGTAACCTGGGTGTGAAGTTCTGGAGTACCAAGGAGATGTCTTTTAGCTGGCATCATTTTGATAAACTAAAAACACTGCAAAGTGCGTGTGTTAAGGCAGAAAACACAACACAGTTGTGCTTGTTGCCTAACGCTCCAGTAATAAACATTAATTATTTATACCTTGACCGGGTGTTTCTTCTGCAGGTTTCATGAGCACTGGAGGTTTGTGCTACAGCGACTGGTGTTCCTGGCAGCATTCGTAGTCTACTTGGAGTCAGAAACATTAGTGACCCGAGAAGCTGTTGCAGAAATACTTGGGAGTAAGTTAATGTTGTAACTGAAGAGAAAAAGCTTGTGATCTTAGACACTGTAGCTTTCAGAGGTACAGGGAAACAGCACAACTTCATTTCTTCCTGAGAAATCAGTTCCAGGGTTTATCTGGATTTGATTTCATTATATAAACAACAAATTCTCAGAAGACGGAAATTGGCAAACCTAATGTTAACAAAAGCATTCATTAACAAGTTCTTCATCAATGAAGGCCATTCATTCAAAGTGTATAAATGCACCAAATGAATAACACAAAGATGAGAGCTTGTTTCTCTCACTTCTTGCTTTTGGCATTTAAAAAGTGTGTAAAACAGATTAAATTCTTTGCCATAAAAAATTGTATGTTCACAGAGAAAAGATTTAAAGAAAGAAAGGAAAATACATCCTGTATATAGATGTAAATCCAGTTACCCTGTTGGATGTCCAATTGAGGATGTACAAGATGCTGAATCAAGAACTGAGAGGCTGTAATTATATCACATACAGGAAAATCCTGGCTTCTATTTTGTAATAGTATTTCATAAATTTGATATTTCAAATTAGCACCAGTAAACAAATGCAATTTAAGGTGGCTGGGTTTGCTCATGCTCGGCACCACCTCATCACTGCTCTGTTTTTGTCTCAGTTGAAGCTGATCGAGAACGGGGCTTTCACCTGGACATTGAAGATTATCTTTCTGGTGTATTAACTCTGGCCAGTGAGTTGGTAAGAAAGATGTTCATGCATGTATTTGGTTTGAAACTGACCTTGAAAACAGAAGTAATGTGTTTTTTAGCTTTCCTGAATTGTTCCTGGAGGTTATTATATATAACACCTTGATCTGAACTTGCAGCAAGATGCTTCTCTGCATGTTCCTCAGTGATACTTTTAATGTTGAAACTAGTTATTTGATTGAAAATCCAGAACTATAGTCAGCAGAAAGGTAAATCTCTGTACAAATAATCTGACTGCCTGGAACACAAGTGCTTTGTTTGGTACAGTAACTGAAGGGGGATGTGATGTGGGTGGGTGCTGTGCTGACATTTTTCGGTGTCTCCTCTCGCAGGCCAGGCTGGCAGTGAACAGTGTCACAGCTGGGGACTATTCTCGCCCTCTCCGCATCTCAACCTTTATCAATGAGCTGGATTCTGGCTTCCGCCTGCTCAACCTGAAGAATGACTCCCTGAGGAAACGCTACGACGGCCTGAAATATGATGTCAAGAAAATTGAGGAAGTGGTTTATGACTTGTCAATCAGAGGACTCAATAAGGAGGCAACAGTTAGTGCAGGCGGGGAGAAGTGAAGGATGCTCACTTGAACAGCATCATCAATTACCTCAGATGGTTGCCAGTTTAGGAGTACCTAGAGAAGCCTTCCTTCAGTAGTTTAGAAGAACTGCAGCTCAAAGCTGCTCTCTATTTTCTTACAAAAGGTGTAGTACAGGTGTTAGATGTTTTGTAAAATCATGTCTAGATTGGGACAGGAGACTCTTTTTCCAGTGGAATTCCTCTGTCAAACACATGGTGCCATTCTCTGCACAGCAGCAATAGTAGTCAGTAACTCCCATGAGCTGAGATTCTCAGTAGTTCTGTAGTGCTGCTGTGGCTGTCTCTGCTCCCACACCCTCAGAGGTGTGTGCACAGCACACAGCTCAGTGCAGACACATGGGATCTTTTAAGAAATACAATGTGTAAATACTGACTTTTTTTTTAAGACTTTTTTTTTCCTTTTTATTTCTTAAATTTTCACCTATGTAAGTGGAACAAATTTGCATAACTGTTTATGAACCAGATCCAGATCTCTTTTTTAATGGTTTCTGTTAATGTACTCCCTGTAATTGAGAAATTAGTGAAAATACTCCTGAGAATTCCTCTATTGGAATTGGTGTCTGGCACCCTGGCATCTCATATATTTTTACCTTTCTGCCAAGATTTCAGTTACCAGGGAGAGCAGGGTTTCCTTAGACACCTGCTTTCTCTGTCTGGTATTTGTTTTACTGGCATGAGTAAATGCAGAGTTTTAAATGATGATTTGCCTTGAGAACTCAGTGTAACCAATTTTTATGTTTTTTTAATTTCCAAGTTTTCTGAATAGAGAAGTGTAAACTCATGAACTGCAGGTGGTGCCTGAGTTGTAACAAGCTGTACAGGCCACAACTGTGCCTGTGTCCTGGGATTAAAAAAATAAAAAAACACCACAAAACTATAGTTTGTGTAGTAAAATGTTTGTATCTCCAGAAATGGGGAAGTTACTGCTTTCAGGTAAGTGTGTAAGATGTTTGCAAACACCAACACCCTCTTTCATGTGCATAAGTGGACAGACTCATGCCTCGCCATGTGCTTGTTCTCTTGTCCTAAAAGACTTTTGAGTTTTGCCATTCTCCTGGTGGTGCAGGAGAGTTAAGGAGAACAGCTAACGTAGGAGGAGGAATACTTCAGAGGATAAATGGGAACAGTCAAGTTGGTGAGGTTAGCATTTTGTTTTCTTGGTGGAGGTTTACCACTGAGTTAGGGGGTTGTTTTGTTTATTGGAAGAAAATGTTTTATTGGTTATTTTGGCCAATAAAAGCTGTTCTTTGATTATGGCCACTTGGTACCTCTGTTTGATCATCTGCTGTTATTTGCTTCCCTTGCTGGGAGCCTGCTCTGGAATACCAGCATTTCAGTTCATCCTTCAGCTGTCCTTGGACAATAATGGAGTTCCTGCCCTTGGCTGTAGTTGTTCAGTGGTGCACTTCTAAATACTGCCAAGTGCAAAGTCAAACTGCAAACAGATTTCATAGGCATTTTTCTTAAAATATTTTTTAATTTTGAGCAATTTCACCAAGTAAAATAGGAGAGCTATGGAGTTTATTCTTATGAATCCAAGAGATGGCAAGATTATCTTAAGAGCATCTCACAGTCTTTCATGTTTTCATCCTTTGTGTCTTATGTCACTTAACACAGGGAGATGGCAATATCCCCCTTTCACAGCTGAAGAAAATGAGGGTGTAACTTCCTGAGCCCTGTGGCAATATAACAGCTTTCAAAGTATTTCTTTGTTCTTGCCCTGTGCCAGTGTTTGCTCATGTCTCGACTTAACACTGTGGCAGTGGAGGAAGGAAGGAGCTTGAGCCAGTTTTACTGCCCAAACCAGAGATGAGGGGTAAACCAACACCCTAAGGCTATGCAGACACAGCTGTGCACTTCAAGGTCACACAGGAAATTCATGGTAGCAGGGGAATAGAGAAGGGTTTCTTGAGCATTAGCTTGGTCTGTCTCAGGTTAGAGGACTCCTGGCATGGGATATGAGGCCACGTGGCAGGGCAGCTGCTGGTTAAGGCTTTGTGCTGACTTACGTCCCAGGTGCTCCAGTTGCATTTGGTCATGCTGCAGGTCTGCTTCCTGACACGGATCCTGTGTGCCTAACACAGCTGTTCACTAGATCCCAGATCAGCCAGCTCTTGCTGGTGGGTTCTGAGACCTAGTGGAGATGAAACAGTGCCGTGCCACAGGGGCAGGTACCATGGGAGGGACAACTGGAAGAGCAAGGCTCTTACTTAGGGCTTACAGAGGTGCAAGGTGTGGAATCCTGTCTAAGGCTCTGTGAAGAGCAAGTGCCCAAGAAAGAGACACTCAGTGTTGTGTTCATGGAGGGTGTTCAGCAAACACCTCGTTCTTTCCTGTTCTAGGTCTTGGGAGAGCCTAGCATCGTCCTCTGGGAAAGCATTTTGCAAGAGTCAGGCTACACGGCTTATTCTCAGACTGGGTCTGGAGAAAAGAAAACCACTAACTTTCTCCTTAGGAAGCAGTAGGGGAAGATGGGGGTGCTTTTGTAGCTTCCTCTGCACCACGATAGCCTGTAGGACCTTGTGACTTTGACAAGGAATCTTCACATTACTCTGATACTAAGTGGTAAGTTGTGTTCCTGTCCCAGAGCTGGGAGTAGAGGGAAGAAGGGAAAACCCAGAAGGACTTGAATAGGGAAGGGGGAGCAAGGAATGGCAGTCAACTGCAAGACGCTTGATGGCTCATGGTGAATCAGATGCACTTGAACTCTGAACAAGTGACTCCTGTTGGTACTGAATGGATGGCAAAGACTGTGCTGGCAGCTGGGAGGGGAGTGAGTCAGCGCAGGAGCACTGGAGAGTCTGACTCAACACCCAGCACGGCTGTTCCCTGAGCTACTTCAGCCTCAAGTGTGTTCCTGGGAGTGCTCTCTTGCTTCGTCTTTGTATTCACTAACTTGTTTGTTTGGATTTTTCCCATCTTGATGTCATTTCTGTGTGTTTTCTTTATTTCAGTAAAAAGGGTACTTAAATAGTTGATTAATGGCTCTTTATTTATAGCCCTGCCTGCTGAAGCCCAGCAGATCAATGAAAGTGCTGACCTGAAACAGTTCAGGAAGCTGGGGTGAGCAGGATGCACAATAGACCTTGAGGCTGGCTCTTGAACTAGGCTCTGCCTGCTGGAATTGATTAACTACAGCCAGCCCAGCCACCTCTTTAAACTGGCACTTTTTAGAGGACATATTATCACCTCCAGGCTGCCCTTTCCTGTTGCCAGCAGTGAGCTGGATCAAGGAACTGATTTAGCTGAAACAATCTTTATTTTTCAGCAGTGTCTGCTTCTGACCTGGTGCATCACACAGTCCCCCCTCCATGCTGTGCCAGGGTGTTAGAGGGAGGCTTCTTCCTCTCCCTGCAGTACTAGCTTTCAGTATTCTCTGAGCTGTAACACTGTATGGTAAATGGTTTGATTTTTCTTGCAGTAATTTAACTGCTTCCCGTTTTGAGAGGATTGCCAAGGATTTTCTCTCTGAATAAATAATTTGCCTTCATTTCACTGCAAAGTGACTGAGTTACAGAGCCTCACCCAGGTTTTTCAGCCAGCAAGGTCATTACAGGCTGGGGGTCTGTGTGTGGATCCTGACCCGTCATTCATCCACAGTCTATCTTCTCTTGTTCAAGTACTGCCTCTGGATGCAGCTCTACTGAAGAGAGCTGCACTAGACATAGGGGTGCAGCTCTATTAAAGAGTGTAGGGGTTGTTCAGAGTCTCCTCCCTGCTGAACTCATGGAGTGCCATGAAATGAGTGTTTAGACTTCAAAGGAAGACTCCTATCTGTTTTGCATCTCCTGCCTGTGTGTTGTGGGTCAGGCATGAGTTAGGTAAGATGAGTATCTCCTTGCAGGCTTCACTGCCTGTTTATCGTGACTTCAAGCTGGCACTTCTGGTTTGCATTGGTTGGTCAGCACTGGGGGCTTGCCCTACCCAAGGAGAACATGGCTGTTCAAAAACCAGCCCTTTCTTGAAAGGAGGAATACACTCCTCGTCTGCAGCTTGTTCACCTGCACATTCACACTCTGGGTGTATGAACATCTAACCTGGGGAAAATATAAGAGCCTGAGCTCTGCAAGGTGCTCTGCTCCCCTGGAAGTCTTCCCAGGGATGTCACTCTGTCCCAGGAGGGAAGGGTTCAAACCACCTGGGCCTCTGCTGCAAACAAATCCTTTGTCTGATTCCATGCAGAGAACCTTCCCTGCGAAAGCTGTTTGCAGACTGGGTCTTCTCAATTGCAGCTGAGATAATTTCTCAGGGATGCAAAGCTTGCATTGGTAGAGAGCACACTGGGGCAGGATTTGAGCTGGAAAGTTGCAAATTATTATTATGTTAATCATTGCTAATGGATCTAGAGCCTAATGCCATATTGTCAACTCTTTCCAGATGAGTAACTGCTCCCAGTCAAGCCTGGGCAGAGACCAGTGCTGGAGGATGCTCTGCCTGTGTTCTGATTGCCCCAAAGTGTTCTTCCATCTCTGCTGAAGAATAGCAGCTCTGTTCCTATCACTCAACCTTTGCATCACGTAGAATGGTTTCCCTCAGGGGAATCACCTTCAGTTTTCCAGGGGAGGTGTATTCTTTTCTAACGAGTGCCCTTAGGGTTTGCCTGGAGTTTTTTGACTGTGCAATGTTACTGTAAAACCTTCATTTTTCTTCATTGTTTGTACCTACGTCTGGTCAGATTGCTCCTCTGCAGCAGCATGTGACAAATAAGGCAGTTCCTTCGTCCACCTGATCAGCAAGACATTTTGCTCCTTCATACTCTATTGTAGTGACAGGTCACTCGATGACAGTGAAAGCTTTGAATGTTTATCTGATCTCTGGGAGGACAGTTTCCTCTGTTGCTTTCAGTTCCAGGTTTTTCCAGTTTCAAGTCAGAGAGGAGACATCACAAAATGAGAGTTACTACAGTTGCCTCATCTGTGAGCCCTGAAGGGATCTTTGACATAGTGCTAGAACATTCAAACTTTTTTTCCTCTTTGAACATGTCAGGGATAAGCAAGACAGTGCAAGATTCTCCAGAATCTTCTGCTGGGGAAAAAAAAAGTATTTCTGGGACTTCTGCTGCATTATAAATTCATATAGAGCAAAGTCAGGAGATCTGAGATGATCTCAGCTTTTTTTCAGGATTTGGGGTATGCTGAGGTCAATCCCAGTCTCCAACGACAATGTTTGCTGCCAGACCAAAGCGAATTCTCCCTCTCAGATGTGCTCTTGATCAAATAGTGGACTGAGCATCCCTTCGCCATCTACACTTCTGTTAAGGACAACCAGGAAAATACAAGGACACCTTAAAGGAGAGGATCTCTATTCACTAAAGCAGAAGTGCCTGCCCTCTGAAGTACTTACTCTTTATCTCCATGTGTTTTCTTCAGGCTTTCCTACCCACCCTCGTAACTCATAAATGACCTATTCCTTCTTTCCTTGGGACCGGAGCTTATAGAGGGCTCTTAATCCAGTGTTTTGTCATCTTGTGTGTCTGCCTTCAGAGCTCAAATCTACATGGACTCTAAAAATAAAGACTTTTGTTGCTTTCCTGGTAAATGACCAGTAAGGCTCATACTAAATTCTTTTTAAAGGTCATTTATGAGTTCTGATAAATCAAGGGAGTAACCAACTTTCTCTTTTTTCCCCTGACTAGGGGTACTTATAGAAAGCTTTCCTTTTACTACCTGGGTAAGTTCAGTGGGAAGGAGTCTTGAAAAGTAATCTTAGTATTGTCAGTCATGACAATGAGAGGCATAAAAATATTACAGAGACCTAAGACGGCCAGCCTGGAACAAATAATTGCTTTCTTGGCTTGCAGACAACCTTGTTCCAAGTACCCTGGGTTATAATAGCATTTTGTCAGTTTGTTAATCAGAAATGGAAAAATACAGCACAACTAATCTCCATGGCTGCCAAGTAAGATGTGTACATGTGATACTGAAAGACCTGGAACTTCCCAGGAGAGGGATCATCTAGTTCAGAAGGGTGCCTGAGGATTATGGAAATCTACTGCCTTGTCAGTGTACTGACACTCTTGCCCTTCTTGTGCTGCCTCACCCCACGCCACAGCAGGGCCACAAGGATTGTTCCCTGCTCGTGTCCCCTTTCAACACCAGCAATTGACAGGCAGGCGAGCAGCTGCACACACCGGATACATAAAACGAGTGTGTGCTGGAAGCACAACCTCTGCCCAGTCCGACAAGTTCTGCAATCCCATTGTCACTTCCCATAGCTGTCCCAGATCAAAGGGCTTGTACTTACTGTTCCTTGGCTACAGTTTTTTTAGAACAGGGCTACAGCACCAAGTACACGTCCTGCTCATAACTCAATACCCGGTGATTATTCATAGACCTTCTGGGGAGAGTTTGGTTCAGAGGAAATAAACCATGATTACAGGAGCCTGGCAAGCAGGTGTTTCCTGTGATACCTAGAAAAACCCCGAATCTGACAAACTGAACAATCAACCAAACATAAGATTTATGCTAAATATCAGACCTTTTACGTACATTATTGTTCTCTAACCTTTTTGAACAGCCAGGCTGGCTGAAGGGATCTTGATTTAAAGATATGACTGTACAAATGGTCCACTGGTGGTTTCCAGCATGAATTGATTGTGGAGAAAATCACTGTGCTGGAAAGTAATTGAAAACTTTCCAGCAAGCAGCAGTTTCGTGTGGCTGTGAAAACCACTCACTCTTTAGATAAATTGGGCTGTTAACTGTACTTATGCCTTCCCTTGTCAGAGATGCCCCAGAGAAATGAAGAGAAGGTGGCTGTGCCATTGTGGTTTTGGGAGAGAAGACAAAGGTGCTACAAGCTGTTGCTTTTTGCATGTGAGGTGAATGGTGCTTGAAGGCTCATAGATGAGATCTGTCATGACAGCATAAGAGAAATTTTCCTCCAGCAGCTGCTCTGCTCAGGAATCTGTCTCTGTGAAAAACAAATGGCAAACTAAAAGCAATGCCTCGTGCTCTTCACTGGCTGTTGAGTGCATATTTTGGGGGAACAGTTTATTGTCTAGTGATTAGAAAGAGCTGGAGGGAATTCCAGCTCACCTGAGGGAGCCAGGCTGCTGCCCTGACAATCACTTTGACAGCTATTGCTTGCTACAGAGCTCAGCTGTGTGTGGCCACACTCATGTCCTCTCCAGATATGCAAATCTTCTCATTTCCTCAAGGACAAGACGAAGCACTGAAGTGCTGGATGGTGCAGAACAAGAGAAAATACAGCCAGTAGGCACATGTCAGTAGTGTCTGCCGCAGTGCCCAGAGCAGTGCAACAAACTCTGGCAGCTGTGGCCAGAGGACAAAGCACTGGGCACAGTTTGAGGCTTGCTCAAATGCTGGGTCAGTAGTGACTTTACAAAACTAAGGCTACCTTTGTGCAGATGGCTTCTGTCTGCCTTCATTGGTGATCTTTGATACTGGTTGATCTCTGGAGAAATACACAAATGTGCTTGTGTGAATCCCGCTGTGAAATAAATGCCTGTAATAAAAATATTTTGTTGGTAATGAATAATACTGATTGGCTTTGTCTTTACCCTGTGGGCCTGAATGAACAGGCTGTCCTCTCAGATCCATGGACCAAAATTTAGCCTCCTTTAATTTAGCCTCCAGGCTGAAATCTGGCCTTTGCTGTGTAAGTCATAGCATGACATTTTGCAAAGCAGCGGTCAGTGTTAATGTCAGGCTGAAAAGGTTAAACCCTGTTTGCCTTTTTACCATTGTTCAGCTTCTAGTCATTTCCCTGCTGAGCAACCCAGAGAGGCTGGGCCTTATGAGGCAGTTATTTGTGGCCTCAGTTTTGGCTCCAGAGCAAAAGGGTTTGTACCAGTCTGTTGTTGTCTAGTGAGAATTGGAGTAGCAGGTTTGTACCATTCACCCAGTCTCATTTGGAGTAGCCCTGAATTCTGTTCAGGGGATCCACAGAGCAGACACGAGCACATTGCTCATCAGAATGCCACCCATATTAAGTGAAATACATACTCCAGAATATAAATATTAAAAAAATACCCACCTAAAATAATTGAAACATAATTATTAAAACATTTTATGTTACTCTACAGTATAATGTAAATTGTTCCTTTCAATTAAATTTTGAAATACACTAGATTACATCATTTAAATAATTGCAAACTCTTAAATTTACTATCAGTGGTAGTAGAGCTGTATTTACATATACTTCTGAGATATTTCAGATGCAGCATTATGTTCCAGTCCCTAAGTCAGTTAAATAACAGACTTTCACTGGGGGTGTGCTGCTCTTCCACAGGTTCTACATATGTGGGGTTTATATGTTTGCTTTTTCTTTTTTTTTTTTTCTGTGTACATGCAGCTGAATCTGAGCAAATTGATACCTACTTGATTTGGATTAAAGATGAAACGCCTTTCTTTTTAAACAAGTGTTTTGACTGAGTATACAGAGGTGAATAATGAAACATAGTCCTTAGGAGTAATGGTGGAAAACATAATCTTTTCCAGCTTTCATCCTCTGTTGCATAATACTGCACCTAATTTTGCTGAGTTCTCAGATTTTACCTAATGCTGATGAAATATAGTCAATAGTGGAAACCTCTCTCATTGTCAAGACTGGCTTTCAACACGATCCATGCAATGGCAAGCATCATACATCATTCTCCTGCAGTGCAACATTAACAAGTTAAATTATTATCCTTCGGTGATCTCCTCGAGGGGAGCCCATCTCTGTATGTACATGAGCCACAAACTCTTGTGAGTCCAGAGGTTGAAGAGCAGCACCAGGCTGTGGTGTTTGCTTCCAGTGCTGGTAAGAGTCTTTGGGGACCGGGCTCCTCCCTGTGTTGTCCATGGAGCAAGTCCAGGCCACTGGGGCTCTCGATGGTCTTTGCATGTGGCGCTGGTGAAGCCAAACGTGGCTGCCCGTGCAGGACTCAGGGCCTGGTGTGAGGAGTGCTGATCATGATGTTGGGCAGCGCGTTCCGCCGTTTCTTCCAGGAGCCCAGCTCCCTGGAGTAGCGCCTGATCTGCCTGAACCAGTGGTGAGTCCGCGCCCGGTCGCTGTCCCGGAACACAAACGCCTCCCGCCTGATCTCAATCAGTTCAAAGGTGTCGTCGCAGTCGGGATCAGTGGAGACGATGCAGTTACTCAGCCTCAAGGGCTCCCTGAGCAAATGAAACTTCCCGTTATTTTTGTCCCTGATGAGTACCAGCACTGCATCCTTCACGGGCCCTGGCTCAGCTGATTCCAGGCTGGACTCGGACACACGCTTCATGTTCACCAGGAGGAGGACCTGCATATTCTGGAACTTCAGGGTCTTGCTGCCTTTCTTCACCCACTGGCCATCAGGGGGCTGGGCCAGCTGCAGAGACCCCTCCATCACAAACCGTGTCTCCTCCCGCAGCCAGCCGACAGTTTTGAGGGCAGTTTCTCTCATCTCAATGTTGATGACTTCCCTCTTCTTCTTGCTGTCCTGGCGAAAGGACCGGAGGGTCCACGTGTTCCCCTCCTGCTTGGTTTTCATGTTGATGTGCTCCAGGTGGGACTCGATGCGGCTCTTGGCCTCCCGCAGGCTGCCGTGGTCTGGGTGGTACTCGGTGGTGGCCTTGATGATTCTGCTGAGCAGCAGGGGGTACTTGGTGACCCTCTGCAAAGGGGCCATCAGGAAGGACCTCAAGTTCATCCGCCGCAGTGCTGTGTTGTCATTCTGGGAGACATTGAGGAATATTCTGCAGGGATTTAAGAGGACAGGATGAAATGGTGGTTGTTCTGCCAGCAGATGCTGCAATCCTAAATGCAAATGAACAGCGTGCTGCTAACAGCTGCTGGGCACTGCACTGCAGCCCCCCCATTTTTAGCAACCTTGTGAATTCTGTCTTATTAAAGACTAACAACCATTTCTGCAGCTGTGCTCAGCTGCAGAATCCTAATGAGGTGCCTGAGACACTTACACATAACATCCTAACAGTCTTCTATTACATCATAAAAATAGCAAGCGTGTGATCTTTCTCTGGTACCCACTGACGTAAACATGAGGCAGATACATCAGTTTATATCAGATTGCATTAACTCGTAATGTCTTTCATTAGATTACAAAGCATATTAAACAAGAATTTGGCTGAGCAGTGTAAAGTGAAATGACTCGGCTGACATTGCCCAACAGACCAAGGCTAGGAATGGGAACCAAATTCAAGTCATGTGTGCCACAAAGTGGCTTTCTGCAGTGGATATCCAACCTGGGCTCCAGCACGGGGACTGAGAGCTGATCTCAGTTGAGTGTTATTTGGTGACAGTTTAGCACAGTGGTCCCTGGGCAGATACTGCTAGCACAAAACACCGAGTACAGCTGGGACCAACTGGTTGCCTTAGTGGAGACCACGGACTGAATATTTTTTGAGAATAAATGACTGTCCTCATTCCAAGAGTGATAACTGAAGAACATTAGCATAAACTTTGATCTAGATGGGCTGGCAAAGGCTTCACCCTTAGCCTGCTGCCTTTCTGTCCCCAAAGCCTGGAGGAATATGTTCATCTCCTTTCTCACCTGAGCAACTCCTTCTCCTTCTCCAGAGCGTTGAGCATATTCACAGAGGAGGACTGCTGAAGACAGTATGTCTGAAAGGCTGGCAGCATGTTTACGAATTCCAGGAATATTTCTCCGATGCACACGGTCATGAGGTCATCATCCCTCTGCAATAGAGCCCTGCTCAGTTAGCTCACGAGAGGCACAACCACGGGCCTGCCTTCAATCCTACCAGCATGAACTGCTGCAGGATCTGCTGAGCACCAGACCAAAGGTGGAGCTGGGCTCACCCTTCCGGGTCGAAAGGCAGTTCCTGCAGGTCTGGGGGGAATCAGTACCTGGGGAGGGGAAGGAAAGCTGGTCTAAGTGCTTTCTCTACCACATGCAAAGAGCTGTCTGCCCTCCTCCTGTGGGCTCAGCCAGCTCATCAGAACAAGGGCTTGAAGGCCAGATTGAGCCTCTTAGTCAAGAGGATATATTGTGGCCCCATAGTCTTATTTCTATTTCTCTGCCCTGTGACCAACCTGCTGGTGGGGCAGGAAAGCTCCTTGTGCAAGACAGGGTGCATCGGTAGAAGTAGCCATACACAGCTGTAGAGCAGGGAGCAGCCTGCACTGCCTGGCCCTCCGGACAGCCTAGAGCCAAGCTGCAGTAAACTGCAAGCCAAGGCAAACACAGCCGAGCCAGCATGAAGCCATCCAGCTCAGCACTGCAAGAGCACAGCCTGAGAGACAGAGCAAGCTGAGCTTTGCTCCCCCATGGTCACATTCTTACCAGCATCCAGGCCAACTTGGCCTAAAGCTAACTTTGATAATGGGACCATTAAGACCTGTTAATAGTCTGTTAATGGGATAAATGAGCAAGACCGCTGATGTCAGTGGCATCACCACAGCACAATGAGTCCAACATCTGTGATCTGGTACAGAGCTACTGAAATCAGAATAGCTGAGAGAGCAAGGGACTGATAGCTGACCATAACTCAGGAGTCCTACCTCTTGTTCCTCTGCTCCACCTGTGCTGCCCCTCTAATACAAAACCTATTCCAGTCTGCCCGGCCCAGCCCCTTTAGAGGGCAGAGGCAGCATCATACCTGATCAAAGGCCTGATCAATCTCTTCTTGAAGTATCTCCAGGAAATTCTCATTGAGGTCAATGAGCTCCTGGATGTTGCTGAAGATGCCCTGGAGCTGCTCCTGGCTCAGCAGCCCAGCCGCCTGCATGGGGAGGTAGAACTCCTCTTTGATGATGCGCAGGTCCTCTCCATAGCTGGCCTCTGTGTTGACAAATTCCAGCACAGACTCCTTGCGCTCCGTCCTGCGCTTGTGGCACTTCTCACAGAGATCAGCCCGCCTCTGGTTGCAGTTCTGAACATCTGTCTCCACCGGGAGGTCCCTTTCTCCACAATCGGTGCAGGGACGGTGGGCTTCCCACGCCTGCAGGGAGCTCAGCGTTTCAGATGCCCTGTTCCTCCACTTCCTAGCTGGCATCTGGCCAATGCCACTATCTGCCCTCTCCACATCCACTGACTTGGTCCGGGTGGCCTCGGTGGAATCCAGATCATCCCGGGCATCATTCACACCAACAATCCCGCTGTCCGTGCTCAGACTGCTGACATTGCTCCAGTGATGTCTGGAGCGGAGGGAGCCCCGTGGGGTGCGTCGGGTCTCATCAAAGCTGCCACCATGCCCAAGGTTGGCCTTTGCTACCACTGGACCTGAGAACAGACACAAATCATTACAGGCACTGCCAGCTGCACAGAACTCACCGGAGGAACTCATGCTGGCACAGCTATGAATGGCAGAAACCCTGAGGGAACAGGCTGGCTTGGTGAAGCTAGGCTGTGAGCTGCCTCCCCACCCAGTTTTGTTGCCGAGACTGGTGAGAGTCAGAAATAAACGGCTCACAGATGAAGTCTGGGATCTGTCATCTCTACACTGCCCACAACTGTGAACTCATTTGGGCTGCCTCTTCCCCTGCCATCTACCAGTCAGGGACAGAGCAGAGTAGATCCTGATTTCCTGCACACCTGGTTACAAGCCAGGATGCTTCCCTCCCCTAGTTTGTAGAGTTACTCCACATTTACAGCAGCACAGCAAGGCCCAGCATCTGGCCCATGAGCCCCCGAGTGCAGTGTGTGTACCATAGTCTCGCTCCTGCCGGCGCTTCTGTGCGTGCTGCCGTGCTGCAGCCGCGATCTTCAGCTCCAGCTGCTTCCTCTTCACCGAGTCTGTTGGCATTGGGTCACTGAAGTGTGGCCGTAGCCGGCACTCCCGCTGGGCCTTGGCACCATCTGTGCTCTCATGGACAATGTCGGAGCTGGATCGGCGACAGGCAGGACTGGGGGTCTGCAAGAAAGGCAAGAAAGGGCTTGGAGCAAGGCTGAGGTCAAAGCAGCACCTGGTTTTGCAGACACTGGGCTTCAGTTGCCAAAGGAGAGAAAAGGAAACTCATCAGCAATGGGATTGCAAATGTAGCTCTGCTACAGGATGATTAAGAAATCTGTTCCCCTGATTCCCTCTGTCTTGCTCAGCTCTAACAAGTAAGGACTCCTCTCCTTTTGCTGTTGTATAGCTCTGAGTACAGTGGCTCTGAGGTGGTTGGATCATAGCTGTCAAATAACCATGAAGAAGTCAAGAGCACAGCCTTGGCTAAGGGTCCATGCTCAGGGACCTGAGCTGACTTGCAGCTGTTCTGTAAATGTTTCAGCACTGCAGGGTCAGGAAGTCCAGCCTCCATGCCCCACCTGCACCAGCAGCTTGCCCAAGGGGGCACTAGGAGGGAATCTGTCTGAACCCCCAAATACACTGAAAGCTATGAAGGGGCTATTGCTGAACTCCCTGCACAAAATGCAGTGGCACATAGGCAGGGGCAAAAAACTCACTCCTGTTTTACTGAGTGTAATAAGAAAGCTTCTAATGCTTCTAGCAGAGTTTAATCACTCATGGGAGTCAATACCAGATTGCCATCTCCCAGCCTCCCCAGTTCCTACAATGAAAGGATCCTTCAGAGCTCCTAACAAGGAAAAAATCCTAAACACACATATGAGAGGGGAATTCCTCTCCCTTACATTCCCTGCAGGTGGAGTGTCACTGGATGTCTCATTGCTTGGCTTGTCCTCCCAGGTCTCTGTTGCCATGGACATCGCTGTGGGCTGCTGGCTGTCCTCCAGAGGTGGGAGATCAGCTTCCCTCAGATCACACCGCCCCTTGGAGGGGGATTTGGCAGCAGTCTCAGCATTGCAGCTGCAAGGGAAGAAGCAGACTCCATTGAACATCACGGATGCAGTTCTCCTGCTGTTCCTGACACAGATGAGACTGAGCAGCAAGCTCAGGTTCAAACAACGATCTGCAACAGTTCAGGGAAGGTGCAGGCAGGGATGGTGACTGGTCAGCATGGATGGCTGTGTTTGTTTTTCAGGGGCTCTAAGCACAGCTCAGTAAAGACCATGCAAATTGGGTAACTGCACTTGTGGAAACATCAGTCTGGGTTATCAAGTCTCAGCTGTTCACAGGGCATTTTTGTGTCCATAAAACATGAGGTGCTCCATAGGGACGAGAAACACTCCTTTCTAAGACCATATCCATATTTGCTGCTATTTAAGGAGATACTGCCAACACAGAAAGCATATTGCTCATCTGGAAGAAGATCATCTGCTATAAATCATAATACTTTGAAGGGATTAGAGGATTAAAGGAGTATTCCCTGTTTTTCCTCTCATATGATCCCAAGCCCACTGTAGTCACTGGAAAGATACTATCTGTTTTCAGTGAACCCAGGATCAGACCTTTTGGTGCACTTGAGACCTGAAAAGAGTGGCAGTGTCTGTTGCTCTCACTTGGCAGTTCTGGGATGCCCTCATTCATGGCTGTCCAGTGCTAACAAGGGCCTGGCCTGGCTGATACAGGCAGCCTGTCCAACCCCACACTCCCTCCTCCACAGATAGCATCACTCTCCAGACAGGCACAGTCTGGTGCAAAACCACTGACTCGACAGAGTAGTTGACAGGTTGTTGTTTGTGATACTATTTGTGATGCATTTTTTTAACAGACTCTCTAAGACATCTTATTTCCATGCATAATGAAGCCTGTCGGGAAGAATATTATTTTTTTTTTTTTGGGTTTACTTAATTTTTATGGACTTGGATTCCTTTAAAAAGGAAGGTTGTGAGGACTGTATATGGATGCTTGTATATACAGGAAGCCAGTGTCTGGAACATATTTCAGCTTCTGCATGTATTTTATACTTAACAAAAACCTCCTATGAGAAAAATCTGCTTCTTCTTAAAAGCTTCACTTGTGAACTTATGCTGGTAGGTCACACTGCTAATGTGCAATTCCAACAGTGTCAACTACAAGCAAACACATGAGACAGATGGGCATTCTCCTTGCAGTGAATGACAGTTGGCTCCAATTACAAACCATCAGCCAAATACTAAAATCACTGAAGGGAGAACAAATCTCCCAGAACACAAACTGGCTCTGTTGTCAGGCCAAAAAAGTTGGTTTGCATCTCTCCAGCTGATGCTTTTTCATCTTCCTCCATTTATGTTTCCAGGTCCCTGCTGACATAACCAGTTAAAAAGAGTTTTTTAGCTGTGGCTACACAGCAACGGCAACAGTGCCAACAGCAGGCTCCTGGCATTTGCTTCTTGCTGTCCCCCTCCAGGTCTCTACCCCCAGCCTGTAGAAAGGGGATACCAACATCACTGCTGGCACAGAGCAGTCTGTAGCACTTACAAGGTGGCAGTAAGAGCAGCACAGGCACACAGCAAGGCTGCAGTCCCACCATGGTACTGGCCTGCCCTGGTCTGGCCTGTGAGGCTCCTGTCTCCTTCCTCTTTCCTGTCCCCAGCCATGCTTGGGGTATCACTCCTTAAATGTGTGTAACTGTCCGTCTGGCCATGATCTAAAATCAGCCTTGAAATTATATGGGTTTAAAAACCCTCCCTCATGTATTCTCAGACAGATAATTTCATCCATGTTTCATTGAGTTGTGTAAAGTATGAACAGATCAGCTGGGCAAACCCATGGGAGGGAAGGCACAGGTTAAGGAGCAAGAAAGTTCTTGAAGAGGCTGTGCCACTGCTGAAAATCACCCTTTCCAAAAGCTGCTCCTACTCAAACAGTTCCTGGTTAAGTAACACAGAAAAGGGAGCATACTGGGGCACAGAGAGGCAATGGGATGCATCTAAGGTTAGTAAAGCTCCTAACTGGAATATTATCTTCTTGATCACTCCATATCCCACTATGCAGAATATACTCTCAAGAGAGATGCTGAGCTTTCATTTGTCATTTTCACAGTGCTTCAAGATCATCCACTTAAATATGGGAAACACTCCAGAGTACTGCTGCTCCTCTAAGTTAAGCTGACAGCAGCTCTCTGCTGATAGGGTCTACAGACCAGATGCCACCACTTATTGTGGTTTCCACAGCCCAAAAGGGATATTAAAAAAAAAATCTCCAGATATGATCTGCAGTGGGAATAAGAGCCAATACTAGTCAGAGAGCTGAGCTAGGGAAACATGACTGAAGGTTGAGAAATTCAACCCACCCCATGGCTGGTCAGCTGAAGATAGGAAAGGCAATGATGCAGAGCCCACATTGTGTGAAAGGAGATTTCTTCATCCCTGGTTTGACTGCTCTACTTGTTATGATTAGATCCCTCCTGCTTGATGTACTGGCCATGTGGTCTTGGGGCAAGTGCTGCTCCACACACCACCAGATCAGAGTGTGATCAGAGGGATGTGGGCAAAACAGGGAGGATACAAGAAGTTTTGTGGAACCACATCTTAGCGCTGCTCCTTTAGCCTTTGCCTCTGGCTTAGGAGGAAGAGGGGACATTGCCAAGAAACCAGGATATTGCTCCTTTCTCTAGTCCCCTTCTCCTGGCTGAGATCTGTGCTGCCAACAGGTTCACACCACCACCGGCTCAAGCAAGTCAAGTTCCCTCTGCCCTCACAGAGGGGGGCAGAAGGAGGGACTCCAGCATCTTTCCTTCTGTTGGATTAAATCACTTATTTGGACAGGAGTTTGTGCCTGGGGTTCATGTCAGTTTTTCCTGTTCTCCCCAAGAGAGGTGATGCACTTGGGCCAACACAGGTTCTTTTTGAATGTGTTTTTAAACCTCTGGCCATCAACTCTGAATCTCATGGAAATGGAGGTACTGGGGATGGTGTGCAACTGGAAATGCACCTGCTTTCCTTCACTATGTCTCTATCTGCCTCTTTATGGTTTTATCATTGTCCAAGCCAGCAGTTCTCAGCCCTTTACACACGTTCCTGACTCTTTCTGACTAATGGAAACATTTTTGTGCATGCCCTCCCTGCTGTAACCTGCATTCCTGACTTGGAGTCCTCTGCTAGTGGAAGTTGGTATTGTACCCACTATCCTATTGTTACCCCACATACAGCCCATCACTCTTTTCAGGAAGCCTTCTTTCTTAGTCATGTCCTTGGCTAAATTGTGCAGCCTTCTGTTGTCACCATGTCCCTCATTTCATAGACACAAACTTGAGGTATTTGCATGTCCTTATCCTGAACAATTCCCCACTTAAGCAATTCCAGAAAGTGGACTATATACTGAAAAGCTTACAAGATTTCGACCTAGATAGCAACATCCCTTCCAGCCAGGACTACAGCCTAAGTTAAGGGTATCCAGTGACCCATGAGGGGGCTAAAATCACCATAATTATGAGACTGACAATCAAATCTTCATTGACAAAATATTAAGTCAATTGAACAAATCTTAAATAATTAACAATGAATTACTATGGAGACTGCTAACTTACAGACAAAACTGCTTTGTAAAACTGACACTTACACAGAAACACAAGAAAGAGAAGACAATCTTAGCTATTTTACTCTGAGATGCTCCATCACAACATCTCTATCAGAGGCTTGCTGAGCTGGCTATCTGTGGAAACGGGACCAAATCCCCAGCTTTCAGCTAATTTCATTTGAGATTGAGAAAGAATGTGGCCTGGATGCCAGCAATCATAATCTAGCACCCAAAATGAAGACAAAAATCTTCCACCTCTGCAGTGAAAATCAGCTGGAATAGTGAATATTCAGGGATATTACAGTCTCAGGTGAAAATTATGGAAAAATGTTAAATTTCTAAACAAAGGAAAAAACCAGAGTTTCCCAATAACCAGTGCTTTGGCAATAACAATTACCATTACTTGTTATTACTCTAGAAAATAATAAGGCCAGGGTGTTTCCTTCACATACAAAACTACCTCTCTAATACTGGACCCATTGTCATTCACATTTTTAGATCAACTGCCATTTTGATGTTAATAAAAATTACTTCATAGATTTTAACAAATCCAACTAGAGAGACTGAAACCAGTGTGGATATTAAAAGCACAGAAACCACACATAAAGACCCTGGGCAGGAAGCGGCTGGAGGCTGGGAGAGTAGTAGGAAGGAAGATCATATGCACTCCTAATTTCCTGTACTTTGCTCTGCATGCAGCTTGGGCTCAAGATGCCATTGATTAAAATCACTGATCTGTGAAAAGACAGCTGTTTTTACACCCTTACTACTTGTGCCATTCTGTGTATTTCATTTCACATTCATAACAAAAATAGCCTAATCCATTAAAATGGTTGCATCCCATAACTTTTTCATCTACCTCTTCATTGGTTTTTCATACCATAGAAGAAAAGCAGAAAGGCTGCACAGCTGAGAGAAGCACTGAGGGCTCTGACACCACCTACTTCCCTTTGGATTATAAAGCTGGAGTATTTCTGCTGTCATTCTGGCTTCAGCCCCACTTAAGTTTTTTAGACAACTCTCATTCCTGTGCAGAAGTCACTATTATCTCCTCTAAAACCATAGTCCAGCCTCAGCCCATGCATTCCAGAAATAAAAAGACAGCATACAAGGTTGATGCCCTGGCATTTCACACACCCATCTGTGGATTGCAGAAGCAGCCAGGAACCAAGTCTAATGCAACTCTTGGCAAATCCAACCATGAAAGCCATGTACATGGAAACAAACCATTCCACCAACACTTACTCCTCCTTTTCCCATCAGTGTGATAAGACAGTGATTACTTCTCCAAATTCCTAGCTTCTAGAACTTTGCTGATTCCTACTGTGCCACCCTGCATAGAAAGGGACCCCACCTTTTGGCTGGAGGGAGGTAACAGGACTGCTGTGTCCAAAACCAGGATAGAGAAAGCAGTCGTTGTGAACATCTTCCCCAGAGAAAGGAATAAAACCCTGGATGGAGAAAGACGAAGGCTTTACAGAAGTATTTTCTCTGGCTGCCCACACAGACATGACAGAAGGACAGTATTTACAAGTACTTTCACTCACTGCCTGTGCAGGTCTCCAAGAGAGGGTTAAAGACTCATAGCAGCCATCTTGCCCTTGTGTGCTTGTTCACTACATTCAGGCAGCAAGTGAAAGCACTTGCTGCTGCATGTCACACTATCTAAATTCATGTCCTGCAGTGGTGGGACAGACTCTACATCTTTCTTCAAAGGAATCATATCAGTACTTTGTATCCTTTGGCTGTCTTCTACTTTTAACAGATGCTATTAGAAAAAAAAAAAAAGACATTTCGACAATTTAATGCAGAAATAAAATGGGTGGGAAGCTGGGTGTCAGAACTACTAATGGCTGTTGTCTTTACAGGATTAAGGTGCACAGAAAGGCAAAGTCTAGATGAAAATGCTTTTTGATGTTTAATCCTCCGCAAGGTGGAATTTAAGCTGAACAGCTTTAAAGACACGTCCATTTGGCTATCAGAGACTCCAAGATGAAAGGCTCTGCCAACAGCACATTTATGCTACAGGAATTCTATGTACATATCAGGAGAAAGACCAGATAATTAACAAGGGAACTGC
Organism: Acridotheres tristis; assembly: GCA_037013685.1. Classification (NCBI taxonomy): domain Eukaryota; kingdom Metazoa; phylum Chordata; class Aves; order Passeriformes; family Sturnidae; genus Acridotheres; species Acridotheres tristis. The sequence continues at coordinate 26,505,597 of CM072894.1, forward strand.
TTTCAGGTGACCCCACGGAGCATGTTACCTTTTCTTAATAAGTTCCAAGGCTGAACCTATGAATTCATCCTTCATTTTTTGTAGCTTAGCTCCATAGCTTGATAAGTCTGTGGCTTCTAACAGCAGCGATGAACAGCAAGAGGACTGGTCTTCAGAAGACAGTGACTGCCCTGCAAGGTGGAGGACATCATTTAATTGTCTTGTCTCTCCTTTCAGCTGCTCATCACTGAAGATCTCCTCCCCAGCACAATGCATTGCTCCTGCCTGTAGAGGTGATCGTGGAATAGGACTGGAGCAAATAGGGACTGGTGATGTGTCTGGGATGGAGGTCTGGAAGGTTCTGTCCTTCACCTCAGGACTGCTCATCTTGAAACCATCCCATGCGGCTGGGTTTTGGGAAAAGCCAGTAGAGGTGTGGTTTTCATGAAATACATCATCATCCTCCTCTGCTGTGACAGCAGGTTCATTCACAGCTTTGGTCTCTAAAGCTTCTGGACAGACATTCTTACTGTTTTCCTTCTCCAGTGTCTGGTTTGCAGGCAGACCTTTTTTCAAGTAATCTGCTGGCCCACTGCTGCTGTCAGATGAATTTCTCTCCTTACTTCTCATTTGCTTGAACTCCTCAAAGGTAGGTATGTAGAGCCTCCCTTTGCAGTGGCCTTTCTTGCTCTGTCCCAATGTGACTTTGCCATCTGTTTCCCCACTGTACTGTTCTACAGTCTCTGCTGTTCTGGATTTGCTCATCTCACGACTTTCCCCAGCATGCTGAAGGGGCAAACTGGGGGAGCTATTCTGCCTTCGGAGCTGCAGCCTCCTCTGAGCCTCCTGCTTGATGTCTTCTGGACTGATGATCCTGTGTGCAAAGCACAGTCCCTGCCCCGCTGTGAGGCTGTGCCTGAGAGCAGTGTGTTCCACCAGCACTGTGCAGCACCTCACAGCACAGCCATTCTTGCACTGTCGGCACACCTGGCATTCAAAGCACTCCTGGGCCATCAGCTCAGGCAGGACCACCTGTGGGCGCACTGGCTTACAGGGCTCTGCCACCTTACTGCTGTGCAGCCTCAGCTTCTCCTTCAGCTCTTTTGTGGCATCCCTGTGTAGGGCTCTTTCCTCTGCAGAACGCAAGAGCCACTGAGGCACTTTGTCAAAGGGAGGGAGGAGCACATTCTGTGCGGCTCGAGATGTCTGCTTAGCACGGAGAGAAAGGTTCCTCAGGGAGTATGATGTGCTCTGTACTGGGGCCACATCCACACAGCCTTCTGTCCACTGACTGGTGCCTCTATAGCGAAAGATGATCTCGTTATCCAGGCTCCGGCAGTGAGAATACAGCCCACAGTCAGCAGCTGTTGCCCAGTGTAGGTTTTCCACACTCCGATACATCCGGTTTTCCACAGGACTGGCCAAAGATGCCTTGCCTGTGTGGCAGGCAAGAGTGTGGAAGTCCCCAGAAAAAATATCAGTGTCTAGGTTCTTTAGTGGATGCATACTGCTAAATGAAAAATCCTTTAAGCCATGTTGTGCACAGAGCTGATTATTTTGGCAGCTCGAGATCACCCGGCAGTGTTCCTGTCTCTCATCAACACTGATGTATGTCATAGCAAATGCACATGGAGGCTCTAGGACAGTGGCGTCTAGGGGGAGAGGAGGGGTGTCGCTTAGATGCCAGTCAATGTCCACAGACCACAGACAGCAAAGTGTGCTGCTGGGAACTCACATAAGAGAGCTCTCACATGGGTGGAGTCGCCATGGGTAGAAGACCTGTGAATGGAAGGAAAGATGAGTTACTGAAGCAGCCTGGTGCTGACTCGCAGGATGCAGCAGCAGGTCTGCTTCCAGGGTGTGCAGAATCCAACACCAACAGCTTGTGCAGGAGCAGAGCAGTGTAACTGGGCAATGAGCCGTGGGGCTTGGGGCAGGGAAGTTTTTCCTCTCCAGCCAAGCTAACAGTGGCCTTACGCTACCTGTCTGAATTTGGAGAAGTTTATCCTACCTACCCTCAGGAAAACCCTCACAATAATATTGCTCAACTCTAGAGACAAATGCTCAAAAGTTCTTGCTGCAGGCTCAGCTTACTGACACAGCAGCACTAAGGAGACAGCAGGTTTACAAGAGATAGTGAGGTTCTTTCCCTTAAATGGGGTGCAGACAAGAGTGAGTTAAGGGGGATGCTGGGGCCGGGAAAGGATGACATAACTGGGGTCTCCTTGAAGACTCAAGTAGCAAAGAGGAAGAAGAAGGCTGACTGGTGCTGGTTTTGTGCCTGACAGTCACATTGCAGCCCCTTATTGCTCTGATTCACCCTTCACGAGGAAGATACATACAGTTTGTTGACTGCATATGGCAGCTAAGCATTGCCAAGGCCTTTCCAGTGCAGAGACAAAGTTACTTTACAGATTTTCACAAATGCAACCTCCTGCCTCCTTAGCCATAGGCTCAAATGACAGCTCAGTGGAGGCCCTAATAGAGAAAGCTGTGCTTTTCAAGGTTCCTCCTATGAGCTGTGTTCAGCACTGTAAGGCCCAGGGCATCTAAAGGACTAAATCACATGTTCAGAGTGGAGAATTAAATCCCTAAACTCCAGTTTGGGCCAGCAGGATGAAGGCTAAGTAGCTAAGTCGTTCCTGGAAGTGGATGTAGCTTCCTTACACTGAATGGAGAAACTCTAGGTTTCTTTTAGGGATTTAGGCCTCATGGACTTGCCAGCAGTCAAGACATCAGTGTCTGCTACAGCCTAGTCCACTCCCTTCCTTGGCAGTCAGAGGCAAAGGGAATGAGTGAGTGCCATATGTAAAGGAGAGTAAGACTGGGCAGGGGATATGGGGTTAGACTGAGATTTTTAAGGGCAAGATAGAGGTGTGATGGTGGGGCATGAGTCTAATAATAAGCCAGGCAAGAACCAACTAGGTTGAACACACAGGAAGAGGTCTTGGTAAAGCAGGGCAGAACCAGTTACATCTCAGACTGTTTGCTCTGTAGTGCAGCTGGATTTCCCACACATGGTCAACTATTCAGGCAGCATAGCCACCTTGATCAGGAGGGGAATGAAGAGATTTGTTACTCCTTGAAGACTAAGACACCACAGGCATGTGATGCACCAACAGACATCTATCTGAGGGGAAGTCTGAAGTACCATATTGCCTGGAAGACAATCTTGCTAACACACTGTGAGCTTGATTCATCCCTTGCTTAAAGTGGCTCAAATTAGCATATATTCCCCACATTAATGAAATTATGTTTAATCTCATCCCAGAGAGGGAACGTAGAACTGCTCTTGTGATTCACCACTGAATGAAGAACATAATTTCCGTCCTTCATAACTGCTAAAAATAAAAATTAAAACTGGCTCTCAAAGTGTGGCTGCTCCCCAAGATGTCACAGGCACTTCTCACCCAGTCTTCTCATGGTGGGGCTGGAGTTCCCCCTTCTTCACAGCTCTGGAGGAGCCCACAGGTGACAGCAGAGAAACGTGAGGATCAGGACTTTCTGTGCTCATAGGTTATAATATAATCTGTCAAGAAAGAGAGAATTACATGATGTGAAAGCCAGTCACTGAGCAGAGAGCATGGCTCCTGGTAGAGCCAAAGGGCTCCTGTGAGAAAGTGCTGTTAATAAAGGATGCCATGTCCTGTCAGGTAGATCTGTGATTAGCCACATGACTAAAAGCCACCACGTACTTTTGGCCCTAGCTTTCTGAACAAGAAGAAAGAGAAAACAGCCCTTGCTGCAGAGAATAAAGCTGCCCGTCCCAAGGCAGGGAGTTATACAGAGTAAGAGCAGAAGACAAATGGCCCTGTGAGACAGGATCCTGGGCTGGACACTGGCTTGGCAGGCTCTGCATGTGTGCATGTGACAGCAAGGGGGCCAGAGAAAAAAGTGCACAGGCAGGGGCAGAAGCAGTCAGGAGAAAAGCAAGGAAGCAGAGGCACAGAAACAGGGTGGGATCTGTCTGTGGGTGCTGCATTCACAAAGAGATGAGCAGCACTGAGAAGAAAAATTGATTTTTGCCCTCATGATTCTCTTCAGGTGGAAGTTCACTGTCAGGGCTCTTAGAGCTGACCCCTCTATGGGCTGCAGGTCAGCTATAGTGATGCCAGGCATGGGAGGTCAGGGGCCACTCTGTCCCTGCCTGCTCAAGTGCACAGCATAGGCCATGCAGGGGGGTTTACACCCCTCCATTTCTCAGGGGAATGCCTCAAACCCTCCAGCAGGTGAGGGTACCCCTCTGCACTGCAGAGCAGCACAGGCCCATTCCCCGAGCAGCCGTGGCAAGTGCTAGTGCTCTCAAACACTGCCAGGCAGCAGGGACCTGCTGCTGCTTTGTCAGGGCAGGATTTTCCAGAAAGCATGCATGAGACGGCAAAAGTCACTTTCAGGGAAGGAGCAGCTGGAAGAAGCCTCCTGTGGGGCAGGCACAGCGAGGGACAGAGGCAGGTTTACAGAGCAGAGGAGCCAGAGAAGACAGAGAACAGCCAGAGCTGGCTGCGAGACAGCAGGGGACAGAGACTTCCCAGAGGAGGCCACACAAAATTTGCTGACATGTAGGCAAGAACCAAAATTTATTGGATTAAGTGTAGAAAGATGGGAATTTTGTTTCCAGATAATTTATTTTAGTATTTGTCAGCCATCGGGGATGAATTTTCTTTCTCTCAACAGTGATTTTTTTTGGTTTAAACACTTCTAACACAGGAAGTCCCTCATACTTCCAGGAGAGCTGAGAGGAAATGTGAAGGTAGATGCAGCCCACAGGTGGGTGTGCAAGGGGGTCTGGTGCCCCGGCTGGAGTGAGAGGGAGCCTCAGAAATCAGTGAGTTCTGTTCCCCCAAACATCTGCAGGGCAGCTGTGGAGATCTCCTAACAGCCAGCTCAGGCAGCAGCACCTTTCTTCCCTGTCACTCCATTCTTGGAAGGAACATCTCTTTTCAGCTGAACTCTTGTGAGTTCCCCCATGTCACTGCCCTGAGGGCTGTGCACAGCACGTCAGGCAGTTAAGCTTAATTTCACTGAGCACCCAAGCAGCTGCTGCCCGAGTCATGACCTGGACAGGGGACTGGCTGAGGCACAGCCTCCTTCCCCCACTGCTCAGGGATGCTTGGAGCAGGAGAAAAGCAGTGCCCTCTCTAAAATACCAGGTAATTTGTCCCTGGCTTATAACCAGGAAACACTGAGTATTTCTCCTTTCTCTGTTCTTGTGCTCCATGGCACACAGCAACTGCACCATACCTTTAGCTCAGATGCCTGCATTTGTCAGGTCATTGACACCCCATGATATAAAACATGCCTACACACTCAGCTCTCAAGTAACATGGCCACAAGCCTGTTGTAGGCAGGCTGCAGGAGGAGAGCACAAAATGGAGACAGAAAAAACCCAAAACAAGGTAATATGCTTCTGGCTGATAAGCTAGAGATGACCTTTGAGCACACACTTGCAGGCCTACAGTACATACAGAGCATTTAGCTGCAGTCTTATATGGTCACCAACAAAGAAGCATTGGGAACCACAGCAACTTGAAAGTTTGTCCTCCCACTACCTCAGAGCCGTAAGTACATGGAAGGAAATGCTGATTTCTTACACGGTGAGCCAACTCTGGGTCCTAATTTACCCTCTCCTAAAGGTACACAGCAGTCTTAATGTATCCTCTTCTCCAGTTAGACCAAGCACTGAGTTGCCCATTCTTTGTCACTCCCCAGTGTGTGTGAGCACTGTGGATTGATGCCATGCTCCTTCATTTACCCACATGGGTACTTCTAGGCAGTCCTGTCACACTTGCCCATAGCTCAGGCTTTATTCTAGAACAGCAGTCCTCCAGGCCAATTGGTCACTTATTCCAAGCCAAATAGCAAAGTGGAGTTTAGTGTTGGCTGCTGCTGCAGCACATCATTGCTTCTCAATCATATTATCTGTGAAACATTTGCCTGTTCCCTGGCTCAGGGACTGAAAAGCTTGTAGTGCTCAAAAGTATGAGCTTCATGCCTTAAGTGAGCATAAGACTAAGGGCAATGTGTGCTCAGCTTATTTTCTACCATGTGATTCTGTTTAATCAACTTCTCCACTACTCTGATAAGTGCCTGCTTGGAGACTTGCCACTAACCTTAATTTTCCTGTAAAATCCCCCCCAAGAACTTACTTCTGAGGGATTAAAGCTTGAAGGATAAATTATTTCTTCCCAAACACATCAGAACCGTTCTGCCTGGCTGACCTTCCCAGCAAAGCACAAGACAAAGTGTCAAGAGGATGAAGCAGGCAGGCACAGGATAAGTAGCTCACTGCTGATGAAAAACACTGTGGAGACCAGACATGTTCAAGGACTCCAGGAATACCAGGACAAGGGATCAGAGCCTCACAAGGCCTCAGGAAAAAAGGCCACCAATTCTGGCAGGGCTGAGTAGGTTTACCGGTGCTGCTCTGCAGAGTTCACTGCAGCAAGATTTACTCTATAGACTTAACAAACATGGACATTTGTTCCATGAAATGGTGGACAGCAGCTTGCTATTGTCTGGCATCTCCTGCTTGATCAGAGACATCAAGTGAGACTGGTACCTTTTCCACTTTCCACATTTACAGCATTTCAGTCACAAGCAAATGAGCTTCCGAGTCATGGCCCTGGAAACCAACTCCTGCTTCCAAGGGAGGGGAATAACTGCAGGTCCTTACTCCATCTTGAAATAAGAGATTACACTAACCTTCAGGTTTTATTGTAATGTCTTTGCATTAGGTTTTGCAAATTGCAGCACTGAACAGAGGTGGGTTTATTCTGGACTACAATCTCCCTTTTATTTCAGAGATCCAGCCAGCTAGAGGGATGTGAACAGCACATTTCAAAGAGCTATACAAAGGATTTTAGCCAGCTATTTTACTGCGGTGAGTTTTGTGCTATCTGATACAGCAAACCTCATGGTCACAGCATGATCTGCTTACTGCCACGTCATGCACATCACTTCAGCTGCTTAGCAGAACACCAGCAGTCTCAAGGGAAAGAATGCCAGATTTTTTTTCATATTAAAGGTTAACAAGAAAAAGGAAAGTGCCTTGGCTGTATTTGCTTTCTTAGCTGTTCTCTTAACCAGTGCTGTGCTGCAGAAACTGGTTGATGAAGATAAGGTGACTGTAGTTACATTTCTTGGGGTTTTTTTGTCTGTTGTAGCAGCTGAAACGGGTAAACAGCTTATATAGTGTCTGTTAATTCCAGGAGGAGAGGTACAGCCACAGTAATTCTCTAAACCAGTACAATTTCCTCAGCTTCTTTCTCTTTCCTAGAGTAAAAAGCTAACCATAACTTTCCCTGAGTTTACAGTATTATCACTGCTTTCACTGTCCTCTGCATGGCATAAATCAGGATTTCTAACAAGAGGAAAACCTGCCATATTGATTTCAAAAACAGGTAATAAAGGGAAAACAATAACCTTTATAGTCTGCTCACTGATTTATACTCCCTGTGTTCTCACCTTAAGCATAAGCAAGAGTAACAAAGTCTCAGAGACAGCTTGGCATAGGGAACCCCTGAAGACACAGTACAGCCCAGGGTCAAGAGATTGCTGAGAGCACGGGCAATGCCACTAAATTCTGCTGTGTTATGAGCTGCTTGCTTCACCCTGTGATATTGTCCAGCCCTTTTTCTCCTCTCACATATCTTTTTCTAATCCTTTTTTGGGATTTTTTTTCCCTGCTTCTTCAAGTCTTCCTCCACCCCACTGCATTCAACACAGCAACTTGTTATTAACAACTTGTCCAGAAAAACTGGTCTTGGCCACCATCAGGGCTGGCTGGTCAGAGCAGCCCAAAGGGCACACATGTGCCAGCCAGATGTGTCACAGAAGAATCTGTAAACAGTATCTGTTGATTCCCATAGGAACATCCTGCTATGGATCAGCTCACTTCCAACAGGGAGAGTGTAGGAATCACCATAACTTCATGTGAGTTTCTATTTGGGCAAGATTGACTCCGAAATAGTCTCAAGGCAGTGGAAAAGTTACTCTCAAAATTTTATCAACTTACTTAAGCTTCTTGGCTACTTTTCTATGGGATTTTTAAGCTGTTTGGGAACTATTTTTATTGACATAAAAGGTTTCACCTGAGAAGCCCTACTGCTCCACACACCTGTGCACTTGGCAGCAGTTCCTTTGATAAATTTTGTGGCTGCTCCCTTAGTCTGGGAAGCTTCTCCTTCTTGTGTCCAGCATGGTTTTCCCCTTGTGTTCCTCCTTCAAAAAAGCTGTGATGAGATGATGCTTCCAGCCTACCTCCAAGGGCAGGCATTCCAGTACACTGATTTCAGGTAACATACTTGCAAGGTGACCTGTGTTCTCTCTTGATTCCCTGCTTTGGGAAAGGGTACCTCCTTTTGTCTCACCATTGCACCACTCAATCTCTTGGACAATATTGCTCCAAAAGTCCTACTGATGATGCAGCAGAGGGACTGGAGCTTCAGAGGATTAACATTCATCTTGCAGCAAAAGAAGGCTGAGTAGGTTGATTCTGTAACAAATGCTCCTGGAGACACCAGTGTGACACCTCCATCAAGTGTCCCAACCGGAGTTGCTTGTCATCATCAACTGTGAAGCATCCCAAGAGACGGCAGCACCCACCATCTGCCAAGCTTTCAAGACTCAACACACTGGTTGGCCACAAAGCTCCTTTGGATGACTCTCTCTCAGGAGGAAGCAAGTTCCATTTGCAATGAAATCCCTCGTGGGACAGATCACCCCCAGCACCGATGAACCTGCAGGGTGTATCTGATTGACAGATGCTGTCTTGTCTGTAACACTGTGAGCCACTCTGCTCCCCTCTTACAGCTGGAGGAGTCCACAGGGTTACAACCAAGCAGACACAGTGCTCAGGTTTGAGTTAGCTGATGTGCAGGACCCAGGTGGTTTCCCCTGACCTGTGCAGACATCATGAACCAAGCATTCCCAGGCCTTTGGGTCAGGCAGAGCAGATCTTGCCCACCACCCACCTTGGTCCTGGCATACACAAATAGCGCTCACTATTGGCCTTACAAGGAACAGACATGATCTGAGCACGGGCTCTGACTTGCTTCATACCTGGCACGGACAGGCAGTTCTCAGAGGCAAACCCGAGCCAAGAAAACCTACCCATCTCCCTGTGAGATCTGGGAATAATAAAGCCATATGTCAGCTCACTTTACAATCTGACAGCTCCACTTCTTCAAATTCTCATTCTGCCTAGGTGTAACATCAGCACTAACAGCAGAAAATGGTTCCAACGTGGCTACAAGTGAATTTTTTATTTCTTGGGAAGCGGGGAGAAGAAAAAATTAAGGCTGTGACTTGAAGCTCAGTCCCAGCAAAGGGTCCAACATCAGTCGTGACTTCCCAGTGCAGCTCCAAACTCTTCTCCTCCAGCTCCCTGCCAGAGGTGTGCCCCAGCCCAGCTCTGCTACTCTCAGTCAATGACTCACACACCCAGTTACTGCCAGCCCAGCGCTCTGCCTCCAGCTGTGGCCAGCAGCACATCCTTTTGGAAAGAACAACACAGATGGAGCATGTCTGCAGCTGAAAAATGATGAGGTGGGGAACTACACCTCAGATCATCTAAAACTGTCTTGATCCTCTCTGCATGTGTTTGAGGAAGGCAGAAGGGACAGTGCAAAAAAAGCAGGGCACCATGGGTCAGTTGAATATGAGAACTGACAGGGAGAAGTAAATCAAGCCAGTAGCAGGAAAGGGCTGGCTGCTCCCTTCCCCTTGCAGCATGTGAGGAAGAGCAACAGAGCCTTCACCTAAGCTGAATGTTGTCATCTTTTGTGCACTGAAGACCAGCATTTCAACTTACCATTTTCATTCACTTTCTGGCAAGAAAGAGGTAAAAAGCCAAGTCACACTTAACGGGAAAAATAAAACCAAGTCCTTTTTTAATACTGTCATTTAACTCATGATTTAATCTCATGATTTGCAGGCCTGAGTCATGATGCTGGATTTCTTTCATGGTGGATATACCCCTGGCTGAACTAGCAATACATGACCACCAGGGCACACAGAAACATAGCACTTCCTATGCCCTGTTACATTGCTTCCACCAATCCCAGAAGGACAACAGAAAACCAGTCCTATGCAGTTGGCTCCCTCAGGGTGGCTGAAGGTATTCCTTCTTCCTTGTTCTACAACTGTCCCAAGAGTCTCAGCCTAATCCTTAAAATGCATAGGGCACAGGAAAGAAATCACACCCTAATTCTAAGAATAAGCTGTACGTCAAAAGTTCCTACTCCCTTCCTCGTACTAAGAAAACATTTTTTGCAACACAGCTACAAATGTTAAACTTTGAGTGCATTAGTGGCTTACTGCATCAGTCTTTCCAACCAGGCAATTTGAACCTTGGCTCCCATCTCACTAGTGGGAAAAGAAGCCCCATACCTTAATTCTGTTGATCTCAGCTCATTAGCTTTGCACTGGAAGCTATTCCAGCACTCCCCAAAGCTTAGGGTAGGTGGATGAGCAGAGCTCTTCCATGCCAGCACCACATGTGAGATGAGAAAGAAATCTGGGGGAGGAAGCAGGTGTTGAGGATGGTGAGGGAGATGCATGATCTCATCCTACACCTTGGTTGGTTACATCCCAAAGTTGTCAGGCACTGTGTCATACTGCTGGCAGAGGCAGGTTTGCCATGAGGAAATGTGGATGACAGCAGTGCCAGTTGTCCTGGCTGGGTGTGGATGGCCACGGGCAGTAACACTTGCTATTCCTTTGGCTCTGGAGGTACTCGGCAATGCTTCTACAGAAAACCAGGCAAGATTGTGCCTGCCACCTGTCTCAGTTGAAGGATGCATCCTCAGAAGGTCCAGCACTGCATGTTGCCCACAACAACACAGTGGGAGTCCTGACAGGCAGCTGGTGCAGCTGGCCAGGCTCCACCTCTGCATCAGTCCCAAGGAACATTACAAGTTCCTCCCTCCCTACCAAAGAGAATTTATTCTCTTCTTTTTCACAGATTTTCAACTCCTCCCACGGGCCTCTCTCTCTCCCCCCCCTCCCTTTGAGATGCTGATGCTTTTCAGCTGATTAAACTGTGGACCAGACCATGAGCTGGGTGTAAATCAGTATTGCTTGTCAATGCTAATTTACACCTGCTGAGAATTTCCCTTCCTTCACCATTTAGCAGAATTATATGACATGTCTTTTATCTCTCCTCACAGTTTAGCCTGCCATTCCCCTTTCCTGGCCCCCAAGCCTCCCGCTTTGCTCTGAACTCCCTGGAGGTTTACAGGATAAGTTGCTTATTTGCAATGTAAAGTGTCTCTCAGAACCACAGCCCCGTACAAACAAATCCAAGAGAAGCACATTTATCCCTACTTGTGCGACAAATCCAGCCCCATCTTTTCCTGGCAGCAGTTCCCTAAGCACACGCTGCACAGGATTTGCTAAGGGAAGAAATATGTCCCTTATTGCCATTACACAATGCAGGACTTCTCTGGGGAGATGCAGAGGATGGAGAATGGAAGGATTGATTCCACAGAGACCCTGAGCTCTTTCCTTTCTTACTGAAACTGATGGTGATGGCTCGCCACCCAGATCAGTACCCTGTAGATTCTGACTGTCAATAGGCAGGATACCATTAATGACTTCATGACTTCTTGTTGCTATGGTGATATTGATGGATAGTCTGTGGTGTTGATGGGAATCCTGCAAAAGCTAGCAAAAAAAAAAAAAAAGAAGGTGGGTCAACAAAAATATGAGTTTGCCCACAAATAGGCAGTTATGTGACATACTTGATGAATTCAGTGATACTTCACACCTCTTGCCTCCTCCTGCCTCCCACAAGAACAGCACAGTGTTCTCCAGGGCCAGAGCAAACACTCCTGCTCGCAGCAGGGCTCTGGTGCAGAGGTGCAGTGCTGCAAGTGGATTTCATTACTAGGCATTACTTTTGCAGCTTCACCCTGGCAATTCATTTCACATACAGAGTAAAAATGTTGGCTCCAGTGAAATCACTTGGACCTGTGCCAGTGGGCACAGAGCCAGGATTTCCCCCAGCTCTCAGGATGCCTTATCACAAGTGACAATTTCATTCAGCTGCCTAGATAGCCACTGGGAACCCCCTGCCTCTCCAGAGCTGTTTCAAGCATGGAAAAGCCACTGTTGCAGTTTTTTTGCTCTATTTTGCTGAGGCTCAGTGCTATGCTCTCTTTGAAGGTGGTGTCATGGGCTTCCTCTCAGCTTCCTACTTTGCAATGTGCAGTTCAGAGCAACCTTTCACCTTTCATCCCAACCAAGTGACCACTGGAAATGATAGGCTGGGCTCCAGTCACAATTGGGTGTTTTGACTTTGAACAAGTGTTCTTGAGATTTGGGGCACAGGAGCCATCTTCCTAAAATAACACTTCTCTCTGACCTTACTTTCTCTGGGAAAATCATTCCTAATTCAGGTTGGTGGCACATTAACGAAGAAGTGATAAAGCTCCAGTGGAACTCCCTCTTTCTCTACAGATGCTATTTATCTAAGCCCACCAAGGAGTGCACAAACTGCAAGATGTCTGTTTTGGGGGAGATTTTAGTATGATTAGCAAATTTTAGAGTATGCTTTTTGTCTTAGCAAAGACTCATCTTTTCCACTTTGTTTTATGTCTAGGAGTACATACAAATTTATTAAAGAACCTTTTATTCCTAACAGTAGTACCACTCCAGGCATGTATCACTCCATCATCTGATCTTAATCCAGAAAGTTTTTATTTGTTTGGATCTGTTATTACAGAAGAGTTATATCCACAGGGGAGATTATCTATATACCATTATAGAGATAGTTTTGCCAGTAAATGCCCCAGTGCAGATGAGATCCAATGGATGGCAGCTTTTCCCTCTATTTGTGTGTTCAGATCCTTTGCCTCCATGTGAACTCAGGAACTGGAAACAAAATAACTCTGCCCCTCTCTTTTGCATATTTTGATATCCCTAGTCTGAAAGCACTTTACATCAGGAACAGATCCCAAGAGAAAAATTCAGTTCCTTTCTCTACATTACATGAAGCTGTTCATCAAATTTACCAGGCAAGGTTCTTAAGCACATGGAGGCTGAACCAGCACTGACAGAGGGTCTCTCTTGTATAGCAACCCCTTTGATCAGATTGACAGCATCATTTATTTGCTTTTGTTTCATATTCTTCAGTGATCCAGTAAGTTACTTTTCCCAGCTGATTATCCAAGGCAGAGGCTGCCCTTTCAAGTTGGATTTGCACCTTTCCCCCCCCACTTCAATTAGCTATGGAAATTACTCGGATTTTCTTTCTCTATCTACTCTTGTCTGCCTGCCTGTCTATATGAGAGGCTTTAGGAACACTGATGGCTGGAGAAAACACCAGTTGATGTCTTCCCTGTAGGAAATGTTGTGACTTGCAATTAGCACATCTAAGTGCTCTGCTTGACCTACTGCTGGCCAGGGTGGAGAGCAGTGTCATGCCTTTTTCCCAGCTAGGAGCAAGGGGCTGGAGGGCTGTGAGTGCTATGGATGGAAGAAAGGAGGTACCACTATAAACAGGTAGGGACAGACAAGGACAGGAGCTGGTATACTGCACTGGGAGACAGAAGGTGATAGGAACATAAAAGCTTCTTGAAATAGGATCTCTGCCTGTGGGGAATTGCTGTTCTGCTGCATTTGCAGCTATTACTTTTCTGCAAACAATTCTGTGACTGCAGAGACACAACAGCCAGTGAATTGCCCACAGCAGCTTAGGGCTGAGCAGAAATGGCATTTGGACTGGGCTGGAGCTCTGGGCTCCTCCACAGGGAGGTGCATGGATAAATGTCTCTAGGCACAAATCCCAGCATACCGGGAGGAACACACATTCCACAGGGCAGCTTTCCAAGTGTGATTTGCCCTAAACAGCTGGACACCAAAGATTTCTCAAAACACATCAGATATGTTCAAGATAGGAGAATCACTCTGGGCTGTATTTGACATCAGCTGGACATTTACACCCAGGTAACCCCACAGGAACAGGATTTGGAGAGATCAGACTGGAGGCAGTAGAGATCCATGGGATTTCTCACCAAACACAAGACTCCCCTAGACACATCATGTCATGGTTAACTAGAAATGCTTTAAAGCAATCATTAAGAAACAAATTCTAAGACTGATTAATACCAATGCATACATTCTTGGGATGTTCCTAACCACATCTATATATTCTAACTTATCAACATTGCCATGGGATTCTTTCTTTTTGGTTTTCTGCCAGACCCTACACTACAGCAAAAAGTGATGCAAGGGGAGGCAGGACATGCCCCTTTGTTTAAAGCCAGCTGTAAGAAAACGTTTTTTGTTTGCTCAGATGTACTGGATACTTTGTGCAAGCTGCATCTTCATGCAGTACAGGTTTGCAACTGCACATGCAACATGGTGAAGAAAAGAAGAAATGGAGCAATTTTGCAGCTCTTCCTAAGAGAGTGAAGGAGAAGTATAGTGAATCAGATTCCTTCTCCATGTAGTGCTGGTCTTGCATATTGGATACATCATACAGATCCTGTGACGTTAAATGTGATGAAGACCCACCCTGGATCCAGAATCACAAGATACTCCATGTCACTTCTTACAGCAGTAACTTGCTGCAGGGTCTGAACCTGACAGTTCCCAACCAGCTCTGGGTTCTCACAGCCTGAGTTAAGTACCATTACTTCCATGCCATTTTGCAAAATATTTCAAGAGCCTAATGAATGTCACTACATTCTTGTTAACGTTTATTTTTTTTGCAATTGGGAAAAAGTAAGACACAGATCATAGTAGCTGATGAGAGTTCTCGCATGCACATCTATTTTACCAAAGTAGTGGTAAAAACTGAATCAAGAGCATCAAGGCAGAGCTGCAGGCAACCAGCCAGGCTTTCTTTTCAGAACACAGCACCCAAGGTGCGCAGCCTTTGCAGTTGTCACAAAGTACACACACCTACCCAAAGCTGCATAGCAAGGAGGAAAACCACACTATTGATACAATTTTGTATAGAAATCAAAAGAGAAGAAACATTGTCCATGCAGACATCTAATCTCTCCTTGGAAACAGATGAGAATCCTTTGTAAGCACCTTGTCTAAGGAGTACTCTGAGAAGATACAGTGGAGATGTTACAGCCAACATTGTGATAAAAGTTTCATGCAACACAACACCTCAGAAAAGAATTTAACCTGAACCTCATAAGTACTGTCCATCAACAATTCCTGCATGTATCTATAACACCTCAGAAAGTTTAATTACCACTTAAGAAATGGAAGACTAAATGAGCTATGTGACATTTCCCACCCCAGACCCTGTAGGTCAGCATTATTTAAGACAACTGGGAGCTTGAAAAGCTAAACATTAGGGTTGGCAGATGAACAGATGGATGGATTGCTGCCAACATAATCCATCTTCCCACTCGCCTCCATAGGGCTGGGTGACATTCAAAGCTAACTACTTCCCTAGGCAAAGAGAAATGCACATGATGCAATGAGTGGGCTTTAAAAAGGACTCATCAGCTGGCAGGACCAGTGGCAAAATGCTTTATGGCTGCTGTTTAATGTGCAGGTGAGGCTCTAGAAAAGAGGCATCAGGCTGTGACAGAAGAGAGGACTGTAGTGACCACAGTCAGCTCTAAGTGGATTAGCTGTAAGAAAACCTCTGAGTAAGTTGTAAAAATATGTCAGGATGCCTTCATTTTTTCTTTGTGCATAAGAGGTCTAAATCTAATTAACCTTTAAATCAGAGCAGATTAAATTGCAGTATTATTATCAAAGGGGATGCCTTATCTACAGCTTCACGAAGAATTTCTATCTCTGCTCAACTTAGATTTTTTTTTTTTTTGCTTGAGGCTCTGAGTAAATTCTCCAAACACTGAAAAATAAACTAGAGTAGGGTAAGAGATGGTTTAACACAGTCAGTTACTATGCAGATATCAGCTTATCTGATGCCAGATGGGACTCAGTCCAAAACTTTCAGATCCACCTGTTGCCTGAGCGCAAGGGAAGTTCCTGCTCCCTGATTAGGCAGGCACAACAGGAGCTGTGACACACTGTGCCAGTATGAATCTTGTCACCCTCCCTGACAGATGACACTGAAGCCCACAAACTCCCACATACCCAGGACTTTCTGGTTTTCTGCAAGGATTCAAAAAAAACTAAAACAATCTCCTACTAGCTATAGAAGGCTGTTCTGTCAGCTACTAGATGACAACACAACTTTTCAAAATGGATAACTCTGATATGTACCTTGGTACCTACAGGACCCCAAAGAATAAAGGGTTGCTGTCTCTGACTGGTCTACAGTATAACCCAGATCAGACGGAATGTCTTGGCATTTTTCTTACAATGGCTGAAGTCTTCAAGATTTTCTACATCTGCTGGAAAACATTAGTACTGTTGACAAAGTCAGCCAGTACAAGCAAGTGCAGAAAAAACCACAATCAAGATCTGAACCTAGGACTCCAGATAATGAACTTTTCTGACTAACGCAGTGGCATATCTGCTTCACTGAACTTGCCTGTGTAATCTGAACCAAAAACCTCACTCATTCCCATTTACTACTGCCCATATGCCACCTCTAACTATACTTGCATATTAGCATTTATGCAACTTCAGTACAAAATCCATATGGCTCCTTTCAGCAAGCAACAACAAGGATAGGTTGCAAACTGAGTCTGGAGATGGAGCTTCTAAAGATTTCTTTCTAAGCACCATGCAACACTTGCTGTAGATAGAGAGTGGTGGACTAGTGGTGTTACAGCTTGCTCCAGATAGACCATGTTTTCTTTTCTGCATGAAGCTAAGATGGATTTCTTTTCTATGAAATGTCTCCTAGTGATCTCTCTGGAACAGAATTTGAGTGGCAGAGCAGATCCAGGCTTAGGCTGAGGACTGTTGTACAGCTGCCTCTAATTACCTTGACCAGCCTCATCTGGGATCTTCACCCTTGCTCCTGCCACCATTGGCTTGGGAGTTGCATTTAAGCCCTTGTCCTGGCCCTTACTTGGCTTATGCTATGTGTGTGCTTGTTCTAATCTGCTTGGCTTTATTTCTTGGGTGACATTAGAACTGTGTTAGAGCTACAAGTTTCTCTGAGACCTGTTAGATGAAAAAATATCCAATTATGAGGCCCACTCTCCCTTTCCTGTTTAGGTGTAGTGAGACTGTACCTCTTTTCCAAGGTTCCTGTCTCAACCTGCCCCACTGTCTGGCTTCTCCCTCACCTTCCTTCCCGGAGATGCCCATCCTTACTTGCTTCCTGACAAGTTTTCCAAGCTCTTGAAATTGGTGAGTATTATCCACAGTTAAATAGAAGAAACAAATGTTCCCACAGAATGAGTGAGTAGAAAATCAAGTTTTTGAAGCTCCCCTGCAGTGACCACTGCTAGGTGACCTTCTAGGATATAGGAACAAAGCAACTCAAGCCTGTCACACTTGGCCTTCTCACTAGCAAAGAGAGCCTCTGAGTGTTAAGAATTTGCTGTAACAGATAAAGGGTAAATAGAGGTTGGCTGTCACTGCCTGAATTGCAGGAATAAAATGTGGCAGCCTATGAACTTCTACCTCAACCATCAAGACTCTAAGACCATTAAACTTTCCTGTGCACTGAAAGAAAAAGGTTCCATGTCTCCAAAAGACTGCAGTCAGAGAAGTCAGTCAGGGTACTGCTATTGCTCTTTTAGATGATGGGTTTCTTAACTCCACAAATTGTTGTATCCCTTGTGGACACATGCTGTGTTAGACTTAATCTTGACAGATAGCAAGGAATTGATCACAGAAATAAAACATAACTGGTTGCTTAGTTACCAATGATCACTACACAGTTACATTTGCTGTGTGCAAACATAGCCCAGTGAAAACCAATTACCCCTCATTGCAACTCTAAAATGTCAGCTTCAGAGAGCTGAAAACAACTGAGCCGGGTAATAAAGGGAAATTTGAGTAGAAAAATACAAATTATAATTGGTAACTTCCCCCCCCCAAATGTTCAAATAGCCACAATCCTGTGGCTGAGGAAAATAAATATACTGGTTTGAAAAAACAATAGGATTCTTGTTTATTGGGAAGGTGAAAACAAGCATGTTATGTGTGTAAACACTGAGAAAGTAGTAAATAAAAATGACAAGCTAAGAATTGCACAAAACTGATTGGAGGGTGAATTAAAGAGCTTCAGGATTAATGACGGTATAAAGGAGTTGAAACCAGCATGGTGTTACTCCAAAAATGAAGTGGGGGTGTGATGATTAGGGAGAATAGCTTAGGCATAGGAAACAGCCCTATATCTGTGTGAGGCAGACTTGAAGAGCCAGCAGGTGCAACGGTTGCAGGATCTGCAAGCATCCCTCCTACTTCTTGAAACATAGATATATGGCTATTGCTATTAAATACACTGTGAGGAGCCAGCCCCATACTCCTCACAATTAGGTGTTATTCTTTTATGTTCCATCCCCAAAGAGCAAATCAATAAATCTCTCATAACTATGACCTTCCTTTAGCAAGGTCTGTCTTTCATCTATCAATCAAACTGAGCTTTGGTGCCAGCTCTGTAGATAAACTGCTGTGCTTGGATGCCTCACCAGCAGCACATTCATGAGAGGATGCACCACAGGGATGCTGCAGGTTAGATATTCATGGACTAATCCATGCACTGAATTTATCACCAGAACTGTAAACAATAAATTCTTATCATTGCTTCTGTCCGGCCTCTCTCCTCCTCAGTAGTTCATCTTCCCACTCCTAAAACACATGATTATAAAAGCACCTATGGAGATTTCTGCCTTCCTTGCATGTGCTGTAAAGTGCAGCTATCTGATCGTGTCCTCATGACAATGAATACTTTGAACTGTATTCAAAGTTCTCTGAACACAGGAAGAGTCAGAGCTGGATGCAGCCACAGTAGAAATGGGTTTGGGCTGAACACTCTGCTTCTATCCAGTAAAAACTGCATGTCTTGTGTACAGGAGGGATAAGGACCCTAAGTGCTAAATTCTCTAAAAGACCTGGGCTGGAGAAATACCCTGCCTTGGGTGACTTGCAGTTTACACAGGACAAGAGAAAGACCCATTTCTTCCTTTTTCACCTCTTTATGCAGTGCAGCACAATGCAATAAAAAGAAATTCTACAGAGGATGAAGAGCACCTTTCTGCCTTTGACTCCATTATGAAATTGGTTCCTAGGTGGCCAGGAGAGAAGCAAAAAACAGAATGACCAATTTTGAGGTTGATAATGAAGAGAGAGAAGTGTGTTCCTGTCTATTCAAGAGATGTACAGAAAGTGCTACAAGCACTTCAGTGTCAGGAAGCATTTTCTGTTGTTGAGTTTGAGCAGAATCTCAGGGAAAGACACTTTACAACAGTCACCAGCTCAGCGTTGGCTGTGGGAACTATTGCTTTGTGAAGAAGTTTATCAGCAGCCTGGATGGAATGTCTGCAGTGTAGGAGAGATGCTGCTTGTGTTTACATTAATAGCTGTGTATGCATTAATAGTTGTGTGGGGCAATGGGTGCATGTGTTACATTGATGACTGATGCACACAGGTGCTTCCTAAACAAGATTGGTTCATAAACATTACAGTGTGCCTGCTCTGGAGAAATATCAGAGATGTAGGAACAATTCCATGAGAGTGAGTCTGTGTGAAAGATAGGAAGTGCCTCACAGCTGCTGTGGTGTGGCCATCTGCTTGAAGGGCTACACTCTGCTCTGGGGGTCAGCATGTAGCAGCTGAGTCTGTTTCTGTAGATGCAAAGTCATCTTCCCTGTGCAAAGATAGAGCTCCATGATCTTCTGAGAGACTGGGGGAGTTCTGTTGTCTCTTCTGCTCATTGTAGGTCTCCCTCAAGTTAGCACTGTCTGCTGCTAATCCCTTGGTTATTACCAAGGCCCACAGGTATGCAAACCTGGACCAAATGAAAAAGGCCCCAAGAAATAATGGGCTTACCTCATCATATCCCAGCTGGCAGCACTGCTGAGAACATGGTAGAAAACTTCATTTATTAAAATTTATGAAGGAACTGTCTAGTCTTGAATAATTCATTACATATCAGCTGCTGCTGAGGTAATAGGAGCTCAGCAAGATCCTCTTTAGCACTGCACAGTGCCTAAAATCTTTAAATAAGATGAAGTCAAGGATTGGCTAGTTAAAGATTGAAGGGCTTTCTCCACGTGAAGCGAAGGCACTAGCTCCTGGTGCTGAGGTCATCCAGCTGTGAAAATCACCCACGTCTCTCAAATGGAAGCCAGCCTGCTAATGTCACTGATATTTGCCAGGGCATGAAACATTTTTCCTCAGCCATCAACTTCTGCAGACTATAATGGCTCCATTTTTCACAATTCTTACTGGAATCAGGTTTAGTTTTCAATACTCACCACAAGCTAGGGATGTCTGAGGGTGTTGGCTTGCTTTTCTGATCATTTTGCTTCAAAATAAATCAGCCTGCTACACTAAGAAGTAGGCACTACTATTTGAGTACATGGATCTTGAGGTGCAATCTCTGCTGCTCCTCAGGGCTTTTGTCAGCACCAGCAGAATCAAATTACCCACAGCCTGGGCAGTGGCTGGGTTGGATTTGGGAAGCATGTCAGAAGCCCTGGAACAGAATTCTGCTAACTTAATCTGGTCCCACTTGATGAACCAAGAGTTCTTTTTCAACTCCACTGATGTCAGTGGTAAAACCTTTGATAAATGTGTAAAGCATCAGCAAACTATGGCACTGTAATAATATGGCTGATATTCCTCCTTCCTGTACGTCCTCCTGCAGAGGTCAGAGAAATTGTAGTTAATACACGAAGAGGAAAAACCAATTAACGTGATGAACATACTCCTACTTCCCAGCTGCTGGTATGGGGTCTCCACTATCCACAGCTACAGATCCTCCCTGAAGTCCATTGCTTTCTCTTTTCCCAGCTGGTGATGATGGAAACTGGCCTCACAGCCAGTAGTATTCTCAGCTCCTGCTCTGGTTGGCATTGCCTTCCTTTGCCCCCCACCAGGCACCTAGGAATTTGTGAGGTGCTAATGCTACAGCACCTCTAAGACAGCTGGACACAAGACAGCCTTTGACTTAAGATCCTAATGAATACAGTGATTGTGATGCCTTGTTGATTTCCTCAAGCCAGATTTTACTTCCAGATGCCATTCCTGCTTCAGCCAGAGCAGATAATTTTAGCCATGAAGTATGCTGGTAAAGGTACTCTGATGTACCACTGGCATCATGAGACGTTTGACATAGCACCAGACGACTGTTTCTTCTCCTCTCCGAAAATACTGCTGCATCAATCACTTGTGAAAGTGTTTTAAAAATTAAAGCCAACTCGCCCTTGCCTCGAAATGGAGGCAGCACTTTCTCTTCCAGTTGTCTGTTAATTGCCTTTCTGCAGGAGGTCACAGAATATTGATTTACACTCCTGAGCTTTTTGTGGACATAGGTTAAGATCATCTGGAGAAGCCACTGACTGAAGTTGTGACTTCTCACCCTGAAGTGTGTGAATGAAGCAAATACTGAAATTCTCACAGCTGCAGAGTGGGAGATGCTGTGAACAAACTGTAACTTAGTAACAGATGAGGCTGATGTCTGGTCCCTGATCTCCCGAGACAAGAGACTCAAATTCCTGTGTTTCAGCTCTATTACCTGTAAGAGGCCAAAATAAAACAATTACCTTCCAGCATCTGCAAGAACTCTCCTGGCAGTCTATGAGAACCAAGGAAAGTCAGGTAAGGTTTCCTAAAACTGAGGAGTAATTACTTGAAGTTAACTTAATTCTGAGACCTGTGCTCAAGTGTAAGAGCTCCAAGCCACTATCTGAGCACGAACTGGCTTGGCCCAGGGACATGTGCCCTGAGGGACACTGTGCCTTCCCCTCTGAAGTGGCAAGGAAATGCAGCTATGTGGACAAGGACAGGACTACGGTTTCAGAAGACCAGTCCATGACCCATACGTGTCTCTACCCACCACCAGCTAACTCTGTGTGAGGTTCTGTCTTTGCAGCTGCTTTTGATCTTTCATCATTGTTTCCTTCTCCTTTTCCTTCTTTCTTGCTTTTTTTTTTTTTTAACAGTCATCTGTTCTCCTGTGGAAAAGGGCAGCTGACGAGTGATGATGCACAATTGCTTTGGGAGCTGGTGTAGGAGGCACAGTGCCCCTCTGACCTGCCAGAAAACAGCAGTTGCCATGTGGCTTCCTTTGCTTTGTTCCTACAGGAGACTAGCTGGTATTTATAGCATTTTCTCTAAGCAGGGCATCATCCCTGAGATACAATCAGGTGAGAGTACTTCAGGGAATTCCCACTGGGAGGTGAGAGTAAAGGATTTTATTATTAAAAAAAACCAAACCAACAACAAAAACCACAAAATCACAAATCCTGGAGGAAATGCTCTTTCCTCTCAAGTGATTCTGTGGGGTAGGAACTGCAAAAGAAGTAGGGAAGCAAGAGTTTTACCAGTTCCAACACAATCCTATTTTTTCAGGAAGATATTAGAAGTCCATTTCAATCAAACCATTTTGGGGAAGGGTGGAAGCTGAAGCCTGTTCAAACATACACTGGTTTTAGCTGGGATAGAGTTAATTTCCCAGCCTAAACAGCGCAAAAAGTTAGAGAAGGGCTCAAAGCAACCAGGCAGAAAGGAAGGCAAAGGGTATAAATCAAAAGTAGGAAAACTTAGATGTTTTTCTTAAAGTTTGTTTGTTGTTTTGGGTTCTTTTTAACCTAAAAAGTATAAAATAGATGAAATTGAGCTGGCTAGAATTTTGGGGACACTGGAGCGGCTGGGATCACAAAAAAGGTTGTAAATTGCCTGAAGAGACACATTTGTTTCTCTGGGCTACAAACGAGGGAGCAGTTCTGTCCTCGGTGGTGGTGGTGTGCTGAAGGCACACTCAGGGCCACCAATGGCCCAGCCAAGTGTGAAACCTGGCTCTGCCTATACAGCAAAAAGAAAAAGAAATATTAAATGCTTTTTAATTTTCTCTAAGGATATGGTGGAACTAAGCCAAAAATGTGTATTTGTACTGCTCTGCCTAAGGCAGCATAAGCACCTTCTCTGGTGAATCACTAAGCCCCAAAGCTTTTGCTCCTCCTAAATGAATGCCAAGTATCCTGGGGAAGTGCTGCCAGGTACAAGGACACAGTGACACTGCTGGGCTAATGCATGATGGGTGTCCATGGCTGAGGTCTGCAGGATTCTGTCCCAATCTCCCTAGGATGATAAGGTTTGGGATCTAATCCTTTGTACCTGAGTTTTCACTGTGCCCCAATTCATCTCAGTTTTTCTGCTTAATGCTATTTTCTGATCTTCTATAACGCATTTTCCAAATATTTTGCCCAGTATCTTCTATGAAGCTAGTGAGAGAAGTCCCTCACTGTTCAGGGGCCCACATAAGCAGGAGGTTGGCAGGTAGGTGTGCAGGATATCTTTGGAGATCAAGGAAACAGAAGATTGCTGCCATCATGCTTCTATGGACAATTTACATATGGAAAAGTTTGGAAATGCATCTTCTGCAAGATGGAGATAAAGGGTGCAAGGGCAAACCCACTAGATAAATAGGAGGCTTCCTTTGCAGCTACAACAGCCATGTTGACGTGCACTAGGCTAAGAGCAGACTCAACCGTTTTAACGTTAATTGCCTGTCTGCTTTAATTGGATATAGGCTTCTAAGTCCTGAAGTTAGTTGTGTGACACAACCAACTGATATTTACCTCTTCACTGTTTTATCTTGCCCAGTGCTGCAGGGTCAGTGCACGTATTCTTGTGCATTAGAGTTGTCCACAGAACCGGTGGATTATTTCACAAGAGAAGCAAGTAACATTTCACATCTGAGGGGACTGTTCAGACTTTAATTTCAGGCAAAGCTACTCTGGCCTAGGTTCAGTTTCTGCTGCAAGGAATGGCTCCAAGGCACTGATAACCATCATCAGCAACCAAACAATAATCACTGTTGGGCTACTCACTGGCAGTGGAATGACTGCATTTGGACACCCAATGGCCTCTGATTGGTGATGTGACACTCATGCAATGCAGTCAGTGTCCCTCTGGACTTGCTGAGGGCCAGAGGTCTCATGCTCTAAGGACACACAGAGTTAGAATACCACAAAGTAGTGTTTTGAGTATGGCTGAGGATGAGAAACCTTCCTAAGATGAGCCTTGGAACACCAAGCTTCCTGCTGCAGTCTGTGCCAAGAGGCTGACATGCAGAGGGATGCAGAACTGCTGAGTCCAACTTCTGTCTTTCTTCTTTCAATCTCTCCTATCCAAGATGATGTAGGACAGAAACACCACAGGGGACAGAAGACACCCATTCTGCTTCCAAGCACTGCACTGCCCCATGAACTGACTCAGTTAAGTGGAGCACCAGGTTTGCAGCCAGGCCCAGAAAACCACCAGCAGCTGGGAGCAGCAGGTTGTGTGGTGCAGAGATAGCAGGTGGCTCCTGGCTGGGACTGGTCATGTACTTGCACCAATGCACTGGCACACCCAGCCTGGCTCCACTGAGCCAGGGGGGTCACTCAACCTGTGGAGCAAATTCCTGCTAATGAGACTGCAGATCATCTTGTAGTCATCCCTGTTACAAGCAGCAAGACACTGTCTCAGCCTCCTAATCTCAATCTCTGCTAGGGTTTTGTATTAAGAGAACACAGGCTCAGTTTCTCATCTTCATCATAACTTCAGTGATGTAAGAGTAGAAAAAAAAATACATTAAATATTCTGCATCAAGGAGTGCTGGGTCTTTTTCCAAATAAAGTGGGGAGAAGGATCCCTCAGTAGGGTGTAGTCCCATACAAGCAGCTTTGCTGTCAGGTTCCCTCACTGGGAGGAAAGCTATGAGGATAAGTGTTTTCCTGCTGCTCCACGTCACCACAACTACCTTGTGGCCATCAGCCATGCTCAGCAGGGACGTGGGCATGGGTACAACAGGCTGGCCACTGCCAAAGGATTTCTGAATAGCTGTGTGCTCGAAGGAGCACTACTGGAAGACACCTCTGACTGCAGCTCTCCTCTCCTTGCAGGACAGCTCCTGTCAGTAAGGACCATCCCTGTGTGTACCAAATGACCACTAATCTGTACTCACAGCCAGTACATCAAACAGAAAGGCAGCTGGGAGATGTGGGCTATCGCATACAGAATAGCAGTACCATAAGCTAGTGTTTACCCTCATTTACATGGATGTAAACAACCAGCTTGGAAACAAGCAAGGATACCTGATTTTTGGCTACTACCAGCATGAGGAGGACACTGCATGGGGTACAGAGCTACCAGGAAAATCAGAGCTACCAGTGAAATCAGTCCACTCCTCTTCAAGCCATTTACTGCAGCACGAGGCAGGATGAATCAATAGTATGTATCGAGCTGGGAAAGTTAATCTGCATCCAGAGCATCATAACAAATTAAAAGGAAATAAAATCAGTGCAATTCCACTGGCTCTCATTACTATCACAGTGGAGAGTAATTAAAATCTATGGGGTGAATTCAACGCTGTAGGAACTGTCCTGAAGCCAAAGGCACTGTACAAGGGCATTGTTTTTTCCAGATGCTATGTATTTTCAACAGCAACAGGAATGGCAAAAAGGGAAGAGAAGATAGGACAGAGTAAGAGCAGAACCTCTTTAGAATCCAGGCATTCTGCTGCTAGCTCTTCCTCATGTGAAGTCATGCTGCACGCCTGCTGCTTTGGTGCTCGATGTGCTTTCAAAAGCTCCAGGCATTTTTATGTGGGGCTCCCACTCAAGGACTTCCCAAGCCAATATACAACTGCCATTCATCAGCTCTGGCTGCCACCTCATCCTGCCTGTTCCCTGCTCTCCTGTGTTATCCTGCTGCCTTTCTGTGTGCACTCCTCTCTCCTCCCCTCTCCTAGGCACAGACACCCCTGCTACACGCCCTCTTAGGTGCTAAAGAAATGCCTTTTCCTGCCACAGAGCACCTTCTGGTATCCTGTTGCCTGACAAGACTCTCAACCCATCTTTCTGTGCTTTCCTATAAACTCCTTATCCTTTGACCCACACATATCCCTGATGAAGAAGCTGAAGGAGGACTACCACCTGCCCCAAAGTCACAGACACTTGCACTCCCATTACAGCTCTGTTCCAGTCCTGTGTTAATTATGAGCTGAAGCTGTGCTATAAGGCAGGAATTCAACTTGAAGCAACATTCACTGCCCAAACTTTGATGGCTTGACCCTGTGTGAAGCCCTACTTCCTGTGGTGACTCAGTGGAGCACCTGACTCCCACTGAGTGGAAGGAGATGTGTGAAGCACGGGAAGCACATTCCTTCCTCATCACTGCACACAGCATTGTGTCCAACTACCCAGCACTGCAGCGTGAGGCAGTGGTGCAGCCACCACACCAGCACCCAGAAAGGCAACTGATGGTGACAGCCAGTGGCATGGGGCTGCAAATGCAAAGTTTGGTTCACGTGGCTTAGGAGCTGAAAACTGCCATTAAGAGAGGCATTGGATGGAACAAATCAGTCTGGAGAAGTCCTATAGATGGTGTGTAACAAAAGATTTAATCTCAGCATGCTTGTCCAGCTTTCACCTTTATGAACCTCTTATCTCCTGTCACCCCACCCTGTGCATGGCTACCATCTATGGAAGCTATGCCAATGTCAGCCGGATGATGCAGTACTAAATACCATGTGTGGCAAACACCAGTCTGCACATGTACAGTGCTGCTGAGGGCTCTTCCACATGGACATATTTACCATACAATAATTATGGTAATCTACAGAGATAATCCAAAGTGGATTGTTAATGCTGTTTTAAAAATTAGTGTATTATGGTCCTGCAGGTGGAACTGATGCCTTAAGTTTTAGCTTTCATATTTTCCAGATTCTGTACTGCATTAGTATAAAACTCTGAACTTCATATAAAGTGTTAGCAAGTTGTCTTGTTAGTTATACAAAATAATCCTTTTCCAGCCCGAGAACCAAGAACACCTTTGCAGCTTCAGGCCCAAAAAGTGTAAACAATGGTGAATTGAGGAGAACAACCTGGGAGGATGGGACTTGATAACGTGAAGCTGTAATTGGACAATTAATCCCAATATGTAAATGGACCAAAACTTATAAAAGGGTGAAAATGTGTGACCTGGAGTCCATCTTGGGTGGAGCCACGGCCGGGCTCTTGAACTGCCCAAGGTGTATCCTTTGAAAGCCTTTTAATAAATCCCTACTTTATTCCTTTAACACTGTCTAGCCTCTGTTCTAGGTAGTCTCTCAAGGTATCAGAACCACGGGCTAAGAGTTGTATTTCCAGATATACCATGATCTTGTTCACTGTCTGGAAAAAGTGGAGGTCTCACTTGACATGGCTTTACCTCAGTATGCCTTTCAAAAGTTCAACCATTTTATTAACACATATCCACATCTGTAACCATGTTCAAATTCACCAATGAACAGCATGAAAGCCTCATTCTTAAATGTCTTCAGCACCTTAAAAGCCACAGCCATAGTATCACAGAATGTGCTTCAACATTTCACCAAAAACAGGTGCTTGCATCTTTCAAAACATTCCAGCAAGAAAAGCAAATGGAAATCTGCCCCTTAATAAGTACCTATCTAGCAGCCAACCTCCTTCATTTTTCTAATTTCCATCTGAAAATAGTAGACTTTCTCCCCAGATATATAACTCTCATCTGCCTTTCCAATTACAACAACTTTGAGTCTATTTGTATGACATTTATATATTCTTCAGAGGGATTGCTCTTTAAGATAGTGTTAGCTTGAGGTATAACTGGAGTATTGATCTGAATATTACTTCACTCAAAAGAGACTGTGCTCCAGTGGTCGTCATAGGAGGTGAGATACAGACAGGAGAATGGCTTTTGGGCAAAGAAGAAAGAAATTTTCTGACTCTCATCCCTCTGGATAGCCCAGAGGGAGTAGGGATTTTCTTCTTATGGAGGTCAAAAGCCATCCTATACAAAAAAATATCTAAGGTATGCACTAATGCATGCTGCACTGTTGCAAGCATGAACAGGATTGCTGATGTGGTTGCTAGTGTCTGCAGCTACTTCTGGCCGGGTTAGCTCTGTTTTATGGATTTACTTCATGCTACTGCTCTAATGAGGAAAAGCCTGAGGAGTGTGCTGAGAGTCAGAATAAAACGTGTTGCAGAGTTATTGCTCCACTGCCTGCATGTGACCAGAAATATCACAGCATTGTGTAGACAAGCAGTGGTTGATTCCCTTGGGAACATGGCTCTGTGGTACCCGGGTAAAAACAGAACCCAGAATAAAGGGCAGAAGATCTTCACTGAGAGACAGGACTGGCTGTTGAGTTAGCAGCGCTGGACTCTTCCTGTACATGTTGGAAGGTGTTCCAAAACCCCAGTGGCAGACCAAACAAGCAAGCTATGCACCTTAATCTTAAAAAGCTGATCAGCTCAGAGGCTGCTTATCAGTACATAGGAGTCCATGTCCTACCCATTCCTCTTTCAAAACCAGATTTTCTTTTTCGTTTTTTTTTCTCTCCTGTGACTTTGGCTGATGCTTGTTTTCAGTGACACTGAGCTTTTAGGGAAGTGGAAGTACTGTGTTGTGAAGTCTCCCCACTACACGTATGGCTTCTGCAATCATAAAGTGCCAATTTCCAAAGCTGTATCTAGTCCTTAAATAGAAGAAGTGCCACACTGGGGCTTACTGACAGGTTATCTTGTGTTGTGGAAACCTGAGCCCTGATTGTCCACAGAGAACAGAGCTGTTGCAACAGCTGTGGTAAAAATTGGAGCACATTAGTGCAAAACAGTTAAGTACCACAAACCAGGACTCCTGAGGGAGTGTTCTCAACTGCTTGTAACTGAGAGGTCTCAGTTCAAGCCTGAGGGTTTTTTTCAGGTTAAACTACCACAGCACAGATTAGCAGTGAAACTCTATCGATCCTTTATGAGAAGCAGTTACCGCCCCGGTTCTTACAAGGCACTTTCTTGGAAAGGGTCTTTCAAGACAGACCTCCTCTTGGAAGGGGTTGCTCCTGTCTACTCGTAGAAGCAGGCTGAAGGATCAGCCACACCACCACGAATGACAGCAGTATTTCAGCACAGAGCTGACCGATGTCTCCAGACACTGATATCCTGTTGGTCAAGGGGGCTCAGCTTCAATCCAGTACCAGCCATGGCTAGTGCTAATTCTGCAACAGCCAAACTCTGACCCACTGCTGTGTCTCTAGACCTCTCTGCAAGGTGTGTTTATTGAGAAAAGATGCTTGAGATGTAAAGATTCTTAAGATATGCAAGGACTTGAATAGAGAGAATGGCAGGCAAGTTGTCCTTTCAACAAGCTAGGAGGCCAGCATATAAATCTGACAACAGCTCCAACAGGTTGTGACACTAGAAACTAATGTGTATCACTTCTGTGCTAGGTCTGAATGGAGCTGTCTCTGCTCAGTGTCTAAGGATTTTTAATTCTCTTCTTCCTTGGGGAAGAACCTTACATGAAAAGTTCAGCTGTGTGTACTCTGAGTCTTGTGAATCGCTTGATTGTGGTCAAAGCCACTGTCATCTTTCAGTTGCTAACTGGCTTCCTAAACATGCCTACAGAAACAGTGGGATTGCTATGTGGTAAACAAATTACTTCTAACAGGAGACTGCCAGCACTGCTCCCAGACGCCAGGGAAGCCACAAGATGAGCTGCACAGTGTCTGACTGGAGCAGCTCTAGCATTGCATCCACAGCTAGCTCAGTGTCAGGCTGCTTCTGCAAGCACTGACAAAGAACCGAGCCTGCAAACTCCCACTACCATCTGCTGAAGCTTCACATCCCAAAGGAAAAATGGATTTCTGCTTACACATATTTTTAAGCATTTCAACAGAAGAGAAGGCAAGGGCGTAGATGCTCTCTCTATCTAAAAACACAAAGCCATGCTTTTTCTTTATAAGAAAAAAATTACTGCTGGTCCTTGACTTCCCATCTAGGACAGGGGTTCTTGCAAAAGCTTTAGACCTTTAGTCCCTTTCTGGAGAGAAGTCCTTAGGACAGGTACCATTGAATCCCCAGACAAGTTATTTCTAGAATGTGAAGATACTGTTCAAACACAGGTTCCAAAAGGTCTGCAAAGCGCTCTGAGTTGCTCCAGGCTCTGAGATGTTACATGGCAATGTGAGTATCAGCAGACAGTGGAGATTTTTTTCCCCTTGTGCTTCACCTTGAAGCAGCTGTTAGCAAAGCCAGAAAACTCCTCTGCCCCTTGGTGTATTTAATACAGCCTTGGCAAAGGGACTGCAGTCTGTCATCTCATGAATATGGGAATTGCCTAATTCTCTAGCTATTCTTATTACCTCAGCCTGAGGATCCCAGCTTTCCATAACTAATTCCTGAAATCACAGACTTTCCACTGTCCTTTCTGTCCTTGAGCAGCAAATCGCTCCTTCTCATGTAACTGATACTGGTGCCTGCTGTGGTGTCACTGCTTTTCCCAGGGCCCTTCCCTAGGAGGGACAGCACTGTGGACAAGGTTACTGACCCTCACACTCCCGCACAGCTCCCAGAGATACTCATCCTTTGTTGCTGTAACTTACAGGAGGGTGTCTGGAAAATAACAAATTCTGCACAGCCCTGTGCAGTGGCTCAGGCTGCCAGAACAGCTCTGAAGCCTGGGCAGTGAGTTGGCAGCTGTAATGCAATCCATCCCTTGCAGCAGAGATCTCTCAACCTGTTTGTACAAGCCACAGAGCTCCCTGACTCCCTCCACATCTCACCTTGTCTGTGACTCCCATGAAGACTCAGGATTTGTGGTGCCTTCACCTGTCACTTCATTTTGCCCTCACTGTCACAAACATTCTCAGTCCACCTTCCCTCTCTGTGCCCATGTACCTATTTTCTACCTCTTTGTTATTTTTCCTTATCTCACTGATCCTGCCAGACCTGTCCATCCTCCCAAGACTCAGGGCTAAAGCTGTTCCTGTGCTGGAAGGTGGTAATGGCTGCCAGGAACCAGCTGTGAGGGCTGCAGCAAACTGAAAAACAGATGGAAGCTGAGACAGGGCTAATTATGAAGCAAGGACTGCAAAACTTGCTGGCCAGAAGTGCCCAGTTTATTCCCAGGGACAAATAGGTGCATCCTTTCAATGTTGGCAGGTGACATGGGAGAAGGAAACTCATCAAGCTGTGGACAGTTTTACAATTCTGGCTATGGAGTGCTGCATGTGATGCCTCCTCATCTCAGTAACACTCACGACTGCTGCTGCCAAGCTGCTCTGGACAAGGAGAATGTGCTCACTGCAGTGGCAGCTGAGGAAATTTCCAGGTTAGTTCCAAGGGCTACACTCCTGCAGAGCACAGGCAGGTTAGATCTTCTGTCATAGGCCAAGAAGCAGCTACAGCAGCACAGGCTATATTGCAACAGGATCCTGGCAAGGTGGAAAAAAACCCGTTAAGATCTTCCTGTTTCTTTTGTGATAGAGGATTTTTTTTCCCAAGAGCTTGCCAAAATGGTAACTGCACCAATGGAAAACTGAGTTATGTCCTCTAGTAGTTCATTTCTTAGTTCCAAACTGGCCCATTGAAAAGTTGCAGAAGAAATCACCTTCGAAGTCCATGGTTTTGTAATCAGAACCTCCCTTTCAGTTAGTCATGTTATAGGGCTGTAAACACAATAATTCTGTCAATACTATGGAACAGTCATGTTGCATCTGTATTAAGATAAATGTGTGCTGATGTGCCATAGAGCTAATCTGATATGACAGTAATTGGCTGATGCCCAGCCATGGAGGTCCTGGAGCTATGCTTGCTGTCTCTTATCCGAAAGAACTGTCCTCTGAAACACTGGAAAGGAAACCAGCTGTGATGCTATATCTTGCCTGCCATCAATCAGCAATGCTTCTTGCACCTTCAGCACTGAGGTGTTTGAGGTTGGGGGGTAATCGTTTGGTTGGGGGAGCTGTATTTGAAGTGCAACTTGATCTCGTACAAACTTAAATATTAAGAAACCAGGATTTCCAGACTATCTTGTTAGACTAAATCAGATTCAGCAAGCATGCAATGGATAATAAACTCAGAAAATCCATAAAAGCATTCCTTTCCCTTTCCTCTGTGACTACTGGGAGCTGTGCATCATCACCTAGTCTGCAGTAGGCTTTTCTTACACAGATGAAGCTTAAGGAGCTTAAAACTTTATAAATGCTTTGGGGCTACCGTTGTTATCTTGTACAGTGCTCTACAGAGGCAAGCCTTAAATCTGAGACTGCAGCTGGGGTTCTCTGGTTAAAGGCCTTAAAGGAGATCAATAAGCAATGTCTAAGGATGTGAACCAGATTTCAAACACAGTCCATCTCCTGTCTGGCCCATGAAAGCAACTGGACAGACTCAAAAACCAGGCTAGGATCAGGAGTCTTCACAGTTGCAGTCACAATAGGAATTACTTATTTTGCTTTTGGAAATATACCCTTCAAAGAGCCTTAGTGAGCAGAGATCTTGCCTCTTTTGAGGGAGGCTACCAAAGAAACCACAGCAGACACCCAGGCTTTCTGTATCTGGCTCATCAGCTCTGTGCGTGCTTTGCTGTCTGGATGCACAATGCCTTTCCTAACGCATCCTTGTTCATGATAGAGCTCTTGGGTTCTACCTCGGTACAATCCAAATAAGAGAGACTTGTTTTATTCAGAAACCATTATTCTCAAAGTATGGCACTAAAGGCACATCACTTTCGGCAATTCGCAAGAGCAGTATCTCAAAATCCCAGAGCATATGTGGCTGACAGTGCCCAAAACATCTCATGGAGCAGCCAGTGAAATTAGGATAAAATTATTTCAAGTAATGTGGGGAAGAGCACCTTAAATAGGGGATTTGGAATCTGTACTTAGGTTCTGAATTTGACTTAAATCTTTCTAGGTCTCTTATCTGTTCCTTCATCTGTAAAATGAGATCAATAAAACCTCCCCAGATTTGCAGCAGTGCCCCCAGTCTTAATTGATATCTG
Organism: Acridotheres tristis; assembly: GCA_037013685.1. Lineage (NCBI taxonomy): Eukaryota > Metazoa > Chordata > Aves > Passeriformes > Sturnidae > Acridotheres > Acridotheres tristis. The sequence continues at coordinate 26,538,432 of CM072894.1, forward strand.
TGAAGCATTTTGAGAGCCATGAGTGAAAGAAACCATTACCAAGCCCTCAGGCCTTTCTATAATACCAACAAACAAGCAGAGTTGTTTATAATGCTTTTCAGTGCAACAATGACTAGGAAATGAGGAAAGGCTAAAGTATAGATGCACCCAGTGCTGCTTTGCTGCAGCATCAATGTAAATGGTAGGAGCAGATTTTAGACATTTTCCTCCAGGCAATTCTGTTTTCAATAATGCAGTAAAACTTCTGCCTCTATGGATTCAAACAGATGCCCTTGCTAACATCTCAGGTATCAAAACCTATTATGAATTTGGGAGAATGCGTCTTGGAGTTGAAATGACATTGATATTAATTAAGAAATAACTCACTGGGACCTCGCAGATTTAAAGAGCCGGGTGCTGCCCAGCCACCCCCTTCCCAACGATTGAACTCAGCCTAGTACCGTACCAGCACGCGATATCCCACCTTGCGCAGGACAAAAAGCCCCATGGCATCTCCAAGGCTCTATCACACCGACTGCAAAGCTCTCTGTCCCTGCGGGTGCAGTTTTAGGAGCCGAGAACAGCGGCCGGGCTCGCCCGGACCATGGCACGGGTAGAGCGCTCCGGCCCGCGCTGCGCCAGAGGAGCCCCCGCTGCTGGCGAGGGGCGAGCGAGTGCGGGGTGCGGGCACATGCGGGAGCCCGGCAGCGAGCAGGTGTCAGCCGGGGCAGCTGTGGAAGGGCTCGGGAAGCGCGTGTCCGCGCTGGGCGCCGAGCCGCCGCTAGGACCCGAGGGGCCCCGCTGGACCCGGAGAACGAGACCGAGCGCACAGATAAATCATAAAGCGCTCCAAGAGCGGTCCCGCAACCCTCCCCACCGCGCAGCCATTTGCCTTTGTTGAAGCACCGCGTCCGCAAGGTGCGGCGGGGCCGGGGCCGGGCCGAGGATGAAGAAGGAGCTCGCTCCCCGGTTGCACTCCCCTCATAGCAGGGCGGTGGGGACACGTCCTGCGGGACTGGCTGCCGAGAGGGACCCGCCCGCACGCCCGCCGCCCGTACCTGCCTACCTGCGGAGCCCGCCCGGGACGCGTCGCCCGCCGCCTTTGTTGTGCATGCCCGCCCCGGCAGTGCCGAGCCGCGGGTCGGCTCCGGCCCGGCCCCTCGGCGCCCGCCGCTCGCAGGCCCGGCTTAGCCCGTCGCCACGGCAACGGCGGGCGCGGCTCGGGCGAGGTACCGGCCTCAGGGCCCCGCCCCGAGCGGGCTGAGGGGACAGAGCGGGCGGTGCTGAGGGGACAGAGCGGGGGTCCCTGGAGGGCCCCGCCCCGAGCGGCCTGAGGGGAGAGCGGGGCGTCCCCGCGGGGCCGGGAGCGGGCGGTGCTGAGGAGACGGGGCAGGGGGTCCCCGCGGGGCCGACAGGAAGCGGCCCCGCAGCCTCGGCTTTAGGGCGCTCGTCTCTCGGCGCCCGCCCTTTTCTCCAGCCCTGCGCCCCTCCTTCCCCAGAGTGCCGGGCAGTTCCGAGCGGAGCTTAGATTAGCCCTCGGCTTCCTCTTACGGTGCTTGGGATCCCTCATTTTCCATATCCGGTAGCGTTTCTTTAGACTGGCCACCTCGGGAGTCCCTATCTCCGGTCACAGATCGCACGTTCTTTTGTCCTACAGCAAGCACGGCTCTGGTGACTCTCCTGACTATCTTCCTGCATCAGCCTCCACAGGCTCTTACACGTGACGGGCAGTCTCTCTGAAAAGAGGGGAGCTGCTGTGAGAATAAAGCCAAGGCAGTGGTAACGCCTCCGTTTAATCCCTGTTCCTGACTATAGGGACGAATTGTATCCTGCATTTACAACTATTTTAATTGACCGTTCATTTAGGGATAATCATGACAGCTTGAACCTCTTCCCTTTCAGTCAGTAAAGACTTGGCAAATTAATAGCTATGTTGATTGTTACTAGGATTAAGTGCCGCAGTTCATTGGCTCTGTCATGTAATGCTAGATTGAGCTGGGTCTTGTTACCGGACTTACACGTGTGAGCGTGTGTTCATCTCGTTATGAACAGGCAGGTTCTGGACTGGTGAGACATGTTTAAAGCAGAGCCCCTGACCAGAATTGTTCACATTCATGAGCTTTGTTAAGTGATCCGGCCTAAGTGAAGGCATTGTTTCTGTTTGAGGACATTAATTAGAGAAGAACTGCAGAGAAAAGTTGATTGTGGAGAGAAATAAATAGCATAGCAACTCTGAACTCTTTCTATGCGTTCAACACCTGATTATACAAGTTATTTTTTTTTCATTCTCAAGTCTGTCAAACTCCTGTTTAACCTTAGTAGAAAGGGATTTCAGTGGCACTAGGTTCATGGCATCCTCCGCTGAAGGTTCTTAAATTACAAATAAAACACATGAAACCTCTTCAATAAGCCTCATATGTCAGAGGAAAAGACAGAGATAGAATGTGCTCATGGTTAGAGAGATGTTCTCCGGCACAACTGGGAAAAACTGCCAGAGCTGTGGTATCCTGTCCTTGGTCTTCTCATCTGGAAGACTGCCATTCTGTCCCAAGAAGGCACCTGGGGTAAACTCAGCCCTCCCTTCAGAGAGAGAGAGCAGGGGAGAGGGAACAGGAGGCAACTGTGTTTTAGCTCCCCTTGGTCAATCTGGGCCCATATACTGCTCACGTCAGTAAACAATCTTGTTCTTAAAGGGTTTCTCACTGGACACAAGGACTCTTAGGAGATGACCTGGTGTTATTGTGCTGTAAAGAAAGATAAGGAGAACATGAAGACCTATTGCCATGGTCTTTGCAGCTCTTCCTGCAACGAACTCCCTCCGTTTCTGATTCGTGCTAATTTATAAATAGACCCGATTCCTCTACTTGGAGAAAGCTTTTGTCTCTCCTTTTACTTGATATATGTGACACTCTGCAGTGGAGAGCAGATGTTTGCACCAGATTCTGCTCCCATGGAAATAGGCAGTTGAAGACTCAGAGGCGAGGGGTGAAATAGCATCAGGGTTATCTCGTCCTCAGCTCAGAGCTCCTGTTACAGCCAGTCTGAAAGGCCAGGAGACGCCCTTGGATTTAGCAGCACAGTCTCAAGTGTATGCCTCTGTCTCTGCTGGAGATGAACATCCTGTTGTTTGCAGAATCCAGTTACAGCTAAAGCTAAAAAAAAGTATCTGTCTGCATAAACAGGAATTTTCCTCAATTGCAGGAGCCAGCAAAGGACACTACTTTGTCTCTGTCTCTAAAAGGGCTGAGTAATGTTTTGTTTGTTTTGTTCTTTTTGCCGCCTTCTTCCAGCTCTATGACTTTGGTGGTGCCTTTGGCAGAAGAACAGCGGCCATTGCTTCCATTTTATCCATATCCACCAGAGGATTTTGTTTTCCAGATTGTTTGCTGCAGCTGAAGCCATAGAAATAATGCTCCTGTATAGCTCTACTTAAGGGAGGGGAGAAACAAAACCACATGACAAATTGGTCCAATTTATCACAGCAACAGAAACCTGCAATTCAGCTCAATCGCCCCCACAGACCAGCTTAGACAGCATCAATATTTAATGACCTGAGCACCACTGCCTTCACAGCTTGGGGTCCACCTCTGCCGCTTGCCTTGTCACAGGTACCCCCAGGAATGTCACCCCACCAGTGTGGAGAGCAGCCCCAGAATTCCTCTGGGTAAGGAGGGTCTGTCTTCAGCCTGTCCAAGTCAAGCCTGCTTGCTACCCCAAAGGGCACAGTCTAGACCTGCTGGGTATGACCAAATTCTGCCCCTTTCTCCTGTCTGGCTGGACCACTCATGCTGTAGATTTATGCCCAAATAACAGCTCCACACTTTCTAGGTATGCCCGTGGTCTGTGGCAAGGTGGAAAGCAGGAGTAGGACTGGACCAGTGCAGCTCTCCTACAGTTTTTTTTTGGTAATTGTATTATCCAGACAGGACTGTTCACTTGGTAGCAATCTGGAGATGACTTTCTGTTCAGCTGTCCACATCTGTTCCCATTATTAAGGTAATGCAGTGAAGTAAAATGTCAGCAACACGACCTGCATGTGGTGCAGGAAGACTTGAAAAGAGGATGAGTCAAACTATGTCAAATCCCTCCCACTGTGAGCCAAGTAGGGCCATCAGAGGAGGTTGGGAATCTCTTTTACTGGGCCCAGGCTCTGAACAGGCCACAGCAATTGGCATTCAAGAACATCTCCCAGCTCCACCACAGCATGTGTCCCCTTTCTGGCCTGCTCTGCATGGGACAGAAACAGGAAGAAGTGACAGTGTATACAGCTACAGATAGCCATAGGCATATTCCCTCATGGCTCTCTTGCCTCAGTTTCCCTGGTCTGTAAAATGGATGTGACTGCAATCTCCTGATGATAAGCATTAAGTAAAACAAGGCGTTTTTATCAGGGCTGCGGCGGGGCAGAGAAATTTGTACTACTGGACCAGCAACTTGAATTCCTCCAGCAAAACAGCATCTTCTACTAGGTTCTCTGTTCACTTGAAAAGCCCCATGATTTAGCAAATTGCATATTCCAAAGAGGGAGTTCACTATCCATTCTACTGGCAGCAAGTGGCAGAGGCCATTACAGTAAGTGGCGTTTTGGGAAGATGGCTCTCTAATTCACTTGGTATTTAACACTGGCCATAGGGGCCAGGCTCTTCATTCAAGATACATTCAGCAAAGCCCTTTTGTGACCTTCTCCCTGCACTAAGGAGATGATAGAATAAGGGTTATTAGGAATAAACATAAGTGCAGAGGTTTCTGCATCAGAATAGTTTGGGCCAGAGGCTGCACAGCCAAGGGGATGATGATGTGCACAGAGGACTCAGATATTTAGAAGGGAAAAGCTGGCTTGCTGCAGTTCACCCAGAGATGCTAGGCTGTGTCTAGTGCCAGAGAGCTTGGCTGCTGAGGGATAACTTCCATTCCCTGGAGCACTTGGTGACTGCCCCCAGAACCTCTGCTCCCGTAGTTGTCGGGTACCTGTCTTGTTATGGGCATGGCTCAAAACTAACACAGCAGAACTGTGCAGAAGAATATGTAACTTGACAGACACCTGCAATTGCCCTAGCAAATACTTAATGGATTGTTCCATCAGTTAACTATCCAAGAAAGGAATCGTGAGCCAATTCAGTGCATGCCAAATTACAGCTCTGTGAAAAAAAGTTAACATAGAGCACAGCTCTTCCTCCTGGCAGCCATCCAGTTATTAATTTCCATGTATCAGCTGCATCTGAATGGGCTTGGTCTTCCGCCCACTGTTTCTATTTATTTGTTTTCTATTCGGCTCCACTAAAATTAAAACCTAAAACCTTCCAGAGAGAATAGAAAACAAACATGCTGAACCAATACTGCTGCCCACATATAACCAGCAGAAACCACTACTACACTTTTTCCTCCTTCAATCCTAACAAAATGGAAGTCAGGCAAAAACACCAGGAAGCCTTTATGGATGAGCAAAGAGCTCCTGGACAAACTCAAACAAAAGGAAACCTACAGAGGGTGGAAGCAAGGACAGGTAGTCTGGGAGAAATACAGAGAAAGTACTCAGCCTTCCTCACGTTTGCATGATTTCCTCTTGGTGTGTTGGTTTGCTCTGGACACATCTTTATTTCAAAGCACATCACCCGATAAAATGTTTTGCTATAAAATCCCAGTCTTTTACAATGGCCATTTTTATGCATCCCAGTGTGAATAATAAGTGTGAAGAAAAGCCAAAGGTTAGGAACTTACTTTTAAAGTGATACAAATTACAAAATACCTTAATTTACAATTACAGTATTTAAATTCTATTTGCAACAGCACAATCAATAGGATCCAACTGTTGATGTACAGGAAGGGATTCTTACTAAGTAAAATGCACTAAAATAAGGCCTTGGTCTTTTTCAGTCTTTTTCAAATGTTTTCCTTCCTTAAAAACATACACAAGTGACTGCACAGTGCTAGATACGAGTTTGGTTGAGTATTAAATTCTTCTGCTTGTCACCTAAAAGGGTTTCCTTCCTCCAATAAAGAGAGTTTCCAGTTCTGTGTTTATGGCATCATCAGGAATTACATCATCCTCCATAAACTCATCTCCAAGCTTCTTCCACCATGGCCAACGAGAGTATTTTAGCATTGTGTTGTGGGTTTGTCTTGCCTTGGTAGCTACAGGGATTGATCGACTCATAAATGCACCAAGATCTTTTTCTGTGGTCTCTGCTAAGCCTGGAGCATCTGCAAAGAGCAAGGAGAAGAGTTTTCTGTATTTTGTTTGTGGTTTTATGAGTACTTTAAAAAAAAAGGAACACAACCCTCCCACTTCCCACTGTCCTAGGTCACTCCTTTCCCCATGCTGGCATTGCAATTTTATGACTACATGATAGATCAAATCTGATTGGAGAGGCAATCCAAATAAAAGCTATTCTAAAAAAAAATGAAATAGATAATGGGGTAGAAAGAAGAAAGGGGAAAGATGGACTACTTCATTCAAGTGCAGTGATGGCATCCACCAAAATGACTTCTTGTGGAAGTATAACCTCAGAGGATCTCCTGGTCACTACTGTGGATCAGTGCTCCTGGTGCAGGGTGACATCAGCATGGTGTAACCACTGCTCTGGTGCAGCAGCACTGTGGTTTCCCTGCTTGGGGGACCCAGCAGAGTGCAAGAGTGTGTAGCTGATTTGCCTGCTCAGGAAGTGATGAGCTGCAGTGACACAGCACGTGATAGACTGAATAATGGAATTCAGTAACTTGCTGAATTCTGCCTGGCTTGGGTGCTCTCTGGTGGCTGCAGTTTGCTACTCTTGCTCTTTTATACAGACACTTGTCTGGAATTAGGATGGCACAGTAGTGAACTCACTTAAAGCCAGGCCAGAGAAAATGAAAACAGCTTAAAGATTTCCCTCTTTATCTGGAAGGGGTGAGACTTTTTTAACCAGCAGCTTACTTGCAACACAAGAAAACAAACCAAAGCAAAATAAATGTGGGTGAATAAATAGGTTGTGTGAGACCCCCTTTTAAGAAATTCTAATACCTGTTACAAGGCCATTGCTTTTCTTGTGAACATATCAGAGAGAGACTTTCAGCAGAAGAATAAAATGCTCCTTGAAAAACAGGTTTTTATCCTTAACCTACAGCAGCACGTGGATAATCTCTAACAAAGCCTGGATCTCAAGATAAAGCATATGGCAAAGGAAGAAAGATATTTCAGTTTTGAAATGAGGCTTTACCACTGCTCACCCTTAATTTTCCCTCTTAATTGGTTTAATCCAAATGGTAATCAAAGCCATGAGCAGAGCAGTCACATACTCATTAGCAGCTCCACATCGGTGTTGACCTGAGCCAGTAAAGCCTCTCTCCGCTGCGCTGCTCTCTGATCCAGCCTGCTCCTCAACAGGAACTGTGCCAGCTTTGACTGAGCCTGCATATGCAATTCTTTACTCCTTTCTTCTGACATTTGGGGAGCCTGGAGGAAAATAAGTTTATTACCATTAGGAGCTGGTTATTTTAAAACTTCTGGGGGCAGAATAATGCCTAAACAAGGAATGCAAATGCTATTTGTAATTGTTAACTTCATAATTCTGCTTCCTCTGCAACTCTCTTCAAAATTATCCATCATCATGTATCTAAATTTTCCAATTACGGTTTGCTTTGACACTTTTTATTAGATTAATGGTTGAAATCTCCAATATCCTAGTGCCTTGCTGTCAAACAAGCAGAGTTAATAAATACATACCTCAAATGGATTATCTTGATCATAATTTATGAAGCTGAATATATTTCATCCCTACAGTATTTTATGTTGCATCATTAATGGAAATTATGAAGTGACTAAGAAACAGACCGGATGCAGTTTGATGTAGTCATCCACCTTCTGCTGCAAAGCTAGTCTCTGCTCATCAGTCAGTCCCTTGGGTTCTTTCCAAGGAGAGAGAGGTCTCCTCCTTCTTCGTTTCTCCAAGAATTTACAAGCCTTTGTAAGGAACATATGAGAATATGACAATCACAGAGAGGAAGTTTGTCTTCCCACTTTGTTTGTAAAAAAACAGTGAAAGTGTTTCAGTGTTGCATCTGCTAAAGCCTAAATGCAGCTATGATGTTGAGAAGACAACATACAAGGTCAGCATGAACACTAAATAGTAAGTAACAACACTCATAATAAGTTACTGACTCATCTGTAGTATGGTGACATTCCAATTCTGAGTTTCAAAGATGCAGCTTTTATATTTTAGTTACAAGACTGAATTAGGCTTTGTAGCTTATATAAGGTTTAACCCTTTAAAGCAACTTGTGGCTCTAGACTATCACCCCCAAGTATTTTTTTAATATATTATGGCTACATTGACAGTAATAAACAGTTTTATGAGGCTTCACAGTAATCCATTCAGTCCCATCTACTGTTAGAACAAAGTATAAATACTTACTGCTCTCTGAATGATGACAGCTGCCTTATACTCCTTAAGAGATTGTTTCTGCTGATGAAAAAGTCTTCTTGCTCTATACCCTCGCCAGAATCTCTGGATAGCTAATGCTGATTTCTCCTCCACTTCCTGCATGTATTTATTCACCTGACCTACAAAGGTAACAAAAATCCACAGTTACAAGACTGTGGGTTAAGTTCTCTTAACAATTTACATTGTTAATCGTCAAACTCAATAGTACCAAAAACACTTGGGTGCTCTCAGGTAAAAGCCCCTCTTTCCCCAAGGTCTCCTAGCTGTGGGTCACGTCTTGTAGATCACAGCTGCAATGGAGCTTTGTAACACAAGCAAATTGGCTCTCCCTTTCTCCTGCACCATTTTGAAGGCAGCAGATCTTGATCAGTAGTTACTGAGCCCTGGGGGAATTACCACATTCTCTTTCAGATAATTGGGTCAGGAGAAGAGACAGGAAGACTACACTGCAAATAGACATGCAAGATTGGGGAATAGATTTCAGGAAATTGTTCCTAAGGAGACCCAGACACTTTAATCTTCTGCTATAGTTTAATATAAATCATACTGGCATGGACAACTTCCAGTAAGGCCAGCTGTCGTTCGTGGAAGAGTCTCATGGCCCTCTGTCTCTGAAGTTGCATTTGCAGTTTTAGAGCTTCATCTTCCTTCTGTTTTGTTAAATGTTGCAGCTCCTGTTCCCGTTTAGCTCTGCAATACACAAATACATTAACAATTACCTTAAGTTGTACATGTCTTTGAAGTATCTCCCTTTTTGTGTTAAGTGGTCCAGCATTGAGAAAGAAAATCCACAAAACAATCTGCTATTCCGCTGTTGGCTGCAGAATGACACTAAGCAAATGAACATGCTGCAAATGAACAGATTACCACACAATCTGTAGCCATTAAAAACTCGGAACCATTCTAGGAAATCAAAGTAAAAATCTTTACTTATGATAAAATTTTAAGGACTGAAGAGAATGATGCTTCATGTGGGACATTCACAGCCAGAATGAACTGGAATACCAATTTTGATTCCATCATCTGCTGAAGAGGTAAAGCAACATTAGCCATCTGCTCCAGTATGCACCTTTTCCAGGCCATCCATCAGCATGCACAGCACCTGCTTCCCACAATACATGTAATTATTTTTGTACTGACTACACATAGATCGGAATGTTGACTACCAAGCCTCACTTCTTAATTCTGGAGGGATTTTTTTTTCTCCAGGAAATACAGACTAACACATTTGGTCCATCAACTTTGTGAGAGAACACTAGGAAATAATTCTCTTGCAAATTCTTCCTGATCTGTTCTACATTTGATGTTAGGAAGTTGCCTTGCTGTGCACTGAAAAACCTGCAGCAGAAGTTTCACAGATGAGACAGTAGAAAACTCTGCAACTGGCCCTGGAGCATTTAAGCTAATAACATGTACATCAATGAAATACACAGCAACATATCAATATAGAGACTAACACAATATCCTGATATATCAATACCAATAATTACTGAGACCACTTGGCCATGGTCTCAGTGAAGTATGAGGAGATGTGAGCTAAAGCTCCCCCTCCCTTCACTGCCCTTTCTCATCCCAATGGACCCAACCTTGTTAGCACCTTAAGACCTGAGAATGTACAACTTTACCCCACAACAAGGTAACAACGGGACTTCTCTGATCCTACTGTAGCAAAATCACTTCCCCACTCAGGACCTGAGTACCCTCACTGGGCCCACAGCCCAGAGTTCTGCTCTCCTCTAGCACTTTCCTGTGGACGATGAAAGAAATGCATTAAGCACTAGGAAGGAAAACCAATGGACAGAGCAGAGGTATAAAGGGATGCCAGAGAAGGAAAACGTCCACAGACTAGAACTAATGTCCACCAATTCTGCTACTGCTGCATGGCACATAGCTCATTAGTACTGTGAGTCTAAAGGTATTTGTGTTTCCCATCACTAGTATAAATTGAGTTTTTCCACCAACCATACTTCCACTATACAAACAAAACTAGTTTGTAGAGATTTGTATGGAAGCTGTTATGTAAAAGAGATGCTCTGGATTTAAAGATATGACAGTAACAGATAAAAAACCCTCCCTCACAATCTGACAGACCATAATCCTTTTACTACTGTAATGCAGACTTGAGGTGTGCCCACACACCTACCTGTAGAGACAGATCATGATACATGTGATTATATCAGAATGGTTTCAAGGAAATTAAAGATTTTTCAGCCCACACATTTCTGCAAATTAGAGCTGTAAATTTTTACATTTTTAATGCAGGTAATTAATATTTTAATAAAAATATTCTATTTCTAAGGCAAATGAAGTCACAGGATCAAACAAGAGTTTTGACCACATTTTCTTGATAAAACTATTAATATTTTGCGCATCAATTTTTACCAGCTTCAGTAGGTTGAAAACTACAAAAATGTTTCATTAACTTCTCAGATGTACATCTGCTAAACCAAGAGTGTCTGCCAGGTATTTAAATGATTCTTTAATAATGATTCTTTCCTATGTAGTCTGTAAAACACATTCATCCTCTGTTTTTCCTAATATTAAGATGTATTTGCTTGCATAAGACCACACTGTGACAGGGAACTGCATCTGAACTAAAGTAAAACACACAGAAAGTAAGATACTAATAATTAGTATCTGCAGTTCATGGCACAGAGCAGTCTCCCTCTGGTCATCTCTTTAGAAATGCAAAATGGTTTCATTTTTGATGCATTATTAATAAAAATTATTGTCACTTTAAATGTCCTACAATTAGCTATGTAATAGTGAACTAGCTTCAAGGAGAGACTACAGGCTTTAACATTCACCGAGGAGACATTTCTGAAACCACAATTTCAAAAGTTTATAAATTGCAGAGTTTAATATCTTCCTCTGCAGCTGCAGGTGAGCAAAGTTTGGAGTTTCAATCTTGGTAGTATTTAACCACATTTGTTCTAAAATAAATCTGTGAACATAAGCAGAATCTGACTGCTAAAAATTAAGAAGTCCTCTTAAAAGCTCTTCTAAAGTCATGTTTGCAGTATTCCAAACACTATTTTTCAGTGTAATGTTTTGATGTAGACAGAAGAAAACCAACACTGGCACTGTACAGTTACTGTATTTGCTCAGTACACGGGGACTGAGTGAGCCATGAATGCACACAACTGGAAGGATATTAGTAAGTTTCCATTCCTCTTAATATTAAACTAACACTTTCAAAAGTCCATTTAAATTACTCGAAAACTACTTAAAAAGCACACACTAATGCTCACAATATTGAAAATATGACACAAAGGAGTCAAGTAGCTTGGTGATTGTTGAGAGTCTCACCACCCTTTCCATGTTACATCTTAGCCCATCATCCAAATTTTCTGGGCTCTAAGTTTGGCTTGCAAGGTGCCTTATGAGGGAAGAAATATTGGCTTCAAGTGTATGGTGGAGTAAAAAGGAGTGACAAGGATGTCTGACTGCAGCACAAAAGTGCAGCGACCAGTAGCCCTCAAAAGACATTGCTTGCCTCCACAAATCTTTCAGAATTAAAAAATTACACCTTAGATAGTCCAATATCCTCTTAAGGCCAGTCTAGACAATAAAGCATAGTTGTTTGCTTTGCATTACTTTGGTCCCAATGCAATGTGATTTGACAGTGATTTGTAAGATCTACTTTTGACACAGTAATGATTAATGTGCAAAAAGTTTGAAAAAACTCGCTGTGGAGTCTGCACTTGATTTATACCCCTTAATCTATGTTAAATTCAAACTGAATTTCTCAGAACAGTTAGCCTAACATGTGCTAACAGTACTGCTGCAATTTAATTCAAGTGAGACAAGCATTATTTACATAGCTTTCTTCTTCTCTGCTGCTCCAAGGCAGAGGATACTATTTCTAGGTCACTGAAGTAACTCTACTTCTGAGAGCCAAAGATTTAAAAATTCATGAAGAACAAGGTCTTGCAAGCACTACACTGAGCAAGCACTATGGGCCTTGGTTTCTGCAGCACTCAGGCACGTGGAAGCTCCAGGATAGCTCCAATGTAATTTACAGAGCAATTTTGTGTCAAGTTAACTGTGAACCAGCTAACTCTCCTACCACCAGTACATCAACTTTTAGTGATACTTAGTGCAATCCCATGCCACACTTTCAGTTTTCCATATGCCACAAATTATGGAGAAAACATGAAAGCACTACAGAAGTAAGTTTTTTCATGGAGAAGTCTGGCAGCTGGGAAAGGGACAGTTGGAGCTTTTGGCACCAGAAGTGGCAGTTTGGTACTGCTGAAAAAGCACATTGTTTGGAGGTTTCTGCTAAAAAAAAAATCTGTACTGAAAAGCCTCACATTGGCATTCTATCACCCTCATGTTTGAGAAGTAACAGCTGACTGGAAAAAGGCATCTTCAAGATGAAGGGACACTTGGTCAGCCCAAACTTAGGGCATGGGACAGGGAAACAAATTCTCAGAGAAGCTATATCCAGGAATGACAGGAAAGTGAATGGGAACAGATAGATTTATCACAGGCAAATTACATTTGATCAGCTTGATTGCATTCTGTGATGACTGTCTCCGTGGATGAGGGGAAAGCAGTGGATTTCATTTTCCTTGATTTTACCAAGGCTGTTATCACAGTCTCCCATGCAGGGCAGGGCTGACACTCAGAGAAACCTCCACAAACACAGAAAATGGTTCTATAAAAATGAAATTCAAATGAGAAATTCTACAGCTGGTACTAAATAACCTATGAACCAGCACAGGCTGGGCACCAATTACCCAGACAGCAACCCCAATGAAAAGAGGGGACGGGATGGACATAAGCCAGAAGTGAGACCTTGCAGGAACAAAGGCTACAGCCAGTGGGAAGATTATTTGGGCTTTACTTGGCACACCTGGAGCACTGGTCACAGGCTACTGGCACCCCCAATGGAAAAGCAATGCTGACAAATGGAAGGGATAGAGACTGCCCAAACAGACAATTAGGGCCATGGAATGTAAGGATATATAAGGACAGGCAAGGTGTGTTGAGCCTAAAGGAAGGCAAATTTGTCTCTCACTACCTAATGAAGTATTATAGAGCAGATGCAGCCAGACTCATGGGGGTGCTCAGAAAAAAACACAAGAGGCAAGAAGTGATAAAGAGTGTAACAAGGAAATTCCCACTGCCTATAATGGAAAAATTCTTCACAAGGCAAATCATCCAGCACACGGAAAGATCAAGTTAGATGGTAGGATCTCCATCCTTGGAGACCTCTAAAACTGGATGTGGCCCTGAGCATTCAGATCCCATTTTGAGGCAGGGCCTGCTTCAAACAGGACATTGAATTAGATGACCTGAACTTTTCCTCTTCCTTTGTGACTTGAGAAAACCCAGCCCAACCCAAACCTTCGTACTAGATCCTATTCTTTACTGTTTTTCACAAAGTCATACTGTTTACCTGAAGCTTCTCTGTAAAGTGATCACTGCTTGGGGTAGCTTTTTCAGCCTTTTCCTTGTCTGAAATCCCCGCCAGGCTGCCTGGATTATACAAGCTGCTTGATGCTGCTTCTGAAATTAATAAAACAGCTGGTAGAATATTTTCTATGCATATAAAAACACTTTATTACTGCATGCATAATTGGACAATCTCAACATTTGGCCAAACTCTATCGGTTTTCAAATGCATCAGATTGGGGAATTTAAGGTCTTACAAGACAGTTATTATCCTGAACTCTATACTTGCCCCAAAAGCAGCTAATCTGATCACCTGTATTGATGCTCTCTCTGGTAAACAAATGAATCTACAGCACAAATAAATAAATATATATAAAAGAAATCTGTATTTAAAACACCTGAAGGATTTGATATTTCAAATGGTGATTCAATCAAAACACCCACACTAGAGAGGACAGAAAGACATATTTGGAGAAAGTAGCAGGAAAAATGTTACATTTGCAGTATGATCAGAAGTCACTGGAATGCAAACGTGAAAAATAATCAATTCTATTCTAAACGGATTTTTAAAAACCCCCACAAACAAACAATCACAAAACACCCTGCTCTGTTGAAGATGAAAGCAGGTCTCAGTAAACACTACTGATATGCACTGAAGTATTGTCTCTGAGAAATCTGGATATAAAATTTTTTTAAGATGCTCATGAAACACACATTGTCTCTGTTATTTGAACATAGTCCAGGTAGTGTTCTTACTACACATTTTCTGTATATGACTTAGTTCTATGTAAATGCTGCCTAGAATTCAGAGATCTAAATTTATAACACTGATGTGAGAAAAGCAGATGCAGTTATTTTAATTTTATAATTAGCAAAAAAATTAATTTCCCCCTATGGTTATGTTGAAATCTATAGTGGACCTGCACAGAAAGTCAATTTCATGAGTCACAGTCCCAAATCTTAATGATGGAGCAATTTCTTGATATTTTAGAAAAAACACAATAAAATAAACTTTAAAAGGCAATCAAAAATAAATTAACATAGTGAAATAATAACACAGCTTTTGAAAAGTATCTACAAAGTGATAAGTAAATCCATTCTAAACATCCACAAATCACATGTAAATAGGATTTCACATTTGAAAGTCACATTAAACTTCATCACCTGCATTCCTCCTTTTCCACTGGATTGTTCCAAATACAGCAGGTCCAAGAGTTGATTGACCTCCCTGTCAAATCCTTTGCCAGTCCAGTGTTTACTTAAAAGCCCTTTTAATCCTAAGAGACAGAGAAGAAGCTAATTCACTAAAGTGAATTTTTCTTTTCAGGCTTTCAAAGTAACAAACTGCGAATCAACAAATCAAATCTGATTCTATGTGCAAAGGAGTGTGAGAGCTGAAGACCATCAGCCATCTTTGAGTGTCAATGCATAATCTTATCAAAGAATATCTGGTGGTCCAACTATCACAGAGAAGTATTGTCCAGTGATTCTGTATGTCTGAGTCAGTATTGTGTTTATATCACTGACAAATTACCAGTGTACTTTCAGGGTCTTATCAGTAAGTCATTGTAAGGTGCTAAAAGGAATTCAAAGCACCACACAAGTGCTGGGTGTTGTTAACACTCTTTTCATATTTTTTGTCATAAAGTATATTTATTTCTAACAGGAATTGTTTGGTCTTATCTGCACTGCATAGTTTAACTATTAGTGCATGTGCATCCAATCCATGAGACAATTTTGGGTTTGCAGTAGCTAAAAAGCACCCTTGTACTCCCCCCACAACACACACACACTCCCCAGGCAAGTAGACAGTAACATGTGCTAAAATGTTTGTATCTGACAAATCCCAGAGCCTAAGGGCTCTGCAGGGAATTGGAGGGAAGAGAAAGGAGGGCAGGAAGTATGCACAGTTGCCCCCTGAAGAACTGCAGATTCAAGTAACTTTTCCATCTTCAAATCATTGTCCATAAGCATATTCACACACTGGGTGTAGTAATTATGTCAAGATGGACTGGACCAACACCATCATCAGTCCTTTATTAAAAACTTTTCATGACTTCTCTCAATGAACTTCTCTCAGGTAACTCCAAACAATATTGACTCCTTACCTTACAGGCAGCTCCACACAGCACTGACTCCTCCTCTCTGCAAGTTTCCTTCTTCCTTCTCATGACTGGCTAAACCCCATCCTGTCCCTTACCCGGCCACCTAACCCTGTCTGTCCATCACACAGCATCTTCTTACCTTGTCTGTTCTTTGCACAACCACACGTCCCTTACCTCCTCACAGCACAGCCAGCAGACTCCATCCCAAACTCCAGCAGACTGGTTCTCAAGCTCCAACTGACTCTCAACTAGCTAACCCACTCTTTTATAACACCCATCCTCACTGGACAGGCAAGGCTATCTCCACTTCTTGGCAGTCAGTACAGCTGTAATTGATTGAGGAAAATTGCCTTCTGCACTACCCTTACAAACTATCTTCCCACAACTGGGAAACTCCAACACTCACAGTACTTACAGGATCTGGAGCACGAAGAAATGGCACCTCTGTGGCACCACATGCACCATTTCAGGAAAACAGTTACAGTTAAACACTTCAGGAGAGAGACGGGCAGGACTCTAAATGGAGTCAGTGGGACCCCCCAAGGCTGCCTGAGCCCTGCAAAAGCAGGGAGCCAGGCTACACAAGAGAGCTCTCTCACAGAAGTGCTGTAGGTCTGACACAACTACTTACCAGTCTCTGTTCAAGTACAGCCATATGCAGCTTTTGGCTGCTGACAGCGAGTACCTCCAATGTGCCTCACAGATGTGTCCATCCATGCAGGACAAAAGGCCAGGCCCTCCAGGAAACCTGACATAGGGACTGTGCTGGGCCTGGAGATGCCCTCACCTCCAGGAGGCTGCCTTCACTGGCAAAGCTCACACCAAAGCACCTCACACTGCCAACAGCTCTGAGCCACTGTGAAGCCAAGAGGCTTCAGTGAGATGGCCAAATGGTAGAAATGCTGTAATTCTTTTTTTGTTGCTTTTATTCCTCAAAGTCTCTAAAGGATTCCAAAGCCTGAGTTAAAACTAACAGAAGGATTCT
Source organism: Acridotheres tristis (assembly GCA_037013685.1). Classification (NCBI taxonomy): domain Eukaryota; kingdom Metazoa; phylum Chordata; class Aves; order Passeriformes; family Sturnidae; genus Acridotheres; species Acridotheres tristis. The sequence goes on from CM072894.1 coordinate 26,555,324, forward strand.
AACTGCAAAAAAAAAAAGAGGAAAAAAGCAATTTTTTTTCTTTTCTTAGTGGAAAAGGAAACATATACAGGAGAGAGATGAAGTTTCTAAATGACTGTGACATACTGTGATTCTAGAGCAAAATAAAGCATCCTTTGATGGAGACCTGCACCTCTTCAAACAAGCCAGCATTCTACAGCTGGGGTGATCAGACCACAACAACTTCCCAAGAATCCACAATGTGATACCAGCCTTAGGCACTCTATACTTAATTCCATGCTACAAGGAATCCCTCCTCTCAATTCTATAGGCAAAAGGGTGGCAAAGCTGTTCATCTGGTCCAAAAATTTACCTGTCTGTTATTGTATAACAAGTAGCCAGCACAAGTACAAAAAAGAGGAATTGGACATTTTGACCTTGCATTCCCTCTTTTTACTGTCCTTGTCCTTAAAGGACTGCAGCTGCTTACAAGTAGTTTTGACCAACAATAACATCCAGACCACAAAAGACATGGCCAACATTATGCCTGTTCCTTAGTCTCCCTGGGCATGATAGAGTACAAAGGGGTTTCCTGGAGCTCCCTGCTAGGCTAGAGACAGAAACATTAGATGGGACACCTCATTAAAGAATGAATAACATAGAATAAATTATACACATACTCAGCCTCATCATCTGAAGGCATCAAGAAAAAACAATAAACTAATTTCATGAATTCTTGGAAAGAGTTAATTCCAATTACTTGGATATCAAAAGACAGTCATCTCCTGGATAACTAAACAGCCCTCTATCAGATGAGCAGACCCTGCCACAGCCAGGGTCAGCAGCTCCCTCTAAGTAAAGCTTTCATGCTCTGGATTAGTGAGCCTTAGCATTGTGGCACTACAGGCGCCCTGCCAGTGGATCCCTCAATAACCAATCTGCACAGGGAAACAGAAAGAAGTAAAAGCTCATCAGGTTGGAAGTGACAAACAACAACTTTAAAAGACAAGTTGCCACATGCAGAGTCCTCAGTACATACAAGAAAATAAATCTAGGAAACAGTAAGAGGTGCAGTATGTTAAACTGCAATGAAAATTAATAAAAGGAAGAAAAAACAACCCAAAAAGCAACATGGCACTGCAGTTTCCACCTGTACTGGAGAGTTATTGAAGCACAATGGGAAACCTCTGTCTTTTTATTTTCACTGGGAATGTAAGAGGAGGCTCAGTGATCAGTCCCATGCATATTTACAAACCTTTGTAGCGAGCTGTCAATAACTGCACAAGCTGTTTGCAATGTTTTGCCACTAACAACAGCAGTTTTGTGGCAGCACTTCCTACAGCAGGATTGGTGGTAGAGGAAAGCTTATAAACAAGTTCATCCAAAACAGAGTGAAGGGTCTCTTCTTCAACATGAAGCAAGATAGAACTTCAAAAAGAATAAAGAAAAAAAGGGGAGTTGGACAGAAGTGTTAATTAAAAAGCATGGACTTTTTAATAGTGACTTCTTTTTACCTATGTCAGGCTATATACAGCAAGCCAAGATGCCCAGCTAGCTGGACCAGGAATCTGATCCAGGCAGTACTACTGTTTCAATCAGCCAATTACCACTCCCTCAATTTACTAAGACTAAAAACCCAGCTTTTTAATATTTTCAATTTCTACTTCAAAGACTAGGGGGGAAAAAAAACCCCAAACATTAAAGCGGAACAATGCTTGCACGTGAAAAGATTTTATTTTACCAGGCAGTAATGAACTACATTTTATATTTATTATTAAGAAAAATAATGATATGAAAACAACTAACCTATTGATCCTCAAAATGTTGTGTAACACAGACATCATTATAATTGATGTTTCAACATCATCTGTTATTAACAACTGCAGGAAGCGATCATTTTGTAGTACTGCAAAGAAAACCAAAAACAAGCAAACAAGAAATCATGCAATCAGAACCAGACTTGAAAATACTATAAACCAAATAAACTTCATGATAAGCCACAGCGAGTAAAACCAGACACTGTTTCTGGCACAAACTCTCTCATTTATAATTCTTACACTGAAACTTACTGAGATAACTGAACTACTTCAACCTCCACAAAACATGCTGAATCCTCTTTTTTTCTGCCTTTGGACATCCCTTAGGCACTGGTGTTGCAAGGGAATTAAAGCTTTTAAACCCATTTATATTACAATAGTACCTTTTTCTTACAACAACAGTAGAATTAACATTGGGGCAACAATATCCAAAAAAGTTAAGGACCTCAACCGTGACAGTTTGTTACCCCAGATTATTTAATGCAAGTCCACTGATGTCATTAAAGCACCATATTTTTATCCCAGTGCAACACTGGCTACATATTCAGTAATTTTTATGGCCACATGTGTTTTTAGTTACACATCTTATGATCCTTAGTATTTTGTCCAATACTAGAAACAAAACCAAATTCTGCTTTTCAGAATCAGTGTGATTAACATCAGTTTAAATGAAAGCTTATTTTGATCAGAAATATACAGTGAAGTTTGTTAGGTGTTTGTAAAATTTCCTGTCATGGCAAAAACTTCAGAAATCTGTCTTCAGATCTATCTATTCATCAGGGCTAGCAATGTACTCTGGTCAATTTTCTGCATATTTTAGTCACACACAGGAAAAGATCAATTGTCTCTTATTGGAAAAGAAAAAACAACTGATTTTTGAAAGTACAGACTTACAAAGAGAAATTACAGGATGATACTTTAAATATTTATCTCTGAAAGACTAGAAGGGGAATTCTTGAGTATTTCCCTTTAGTGGATGTTTACCATTTTAGAGATTGCTGTTGAGCTGACTACTTAGAGACTGATTTACCATCTACTCCAACTGAGAAGACTAGGTGGAGATTAGCTTAAGAGTGAATTTTGATACTTGTAGTTGCCATGAATAAATGTTCAGGTGTTCTGTGGGTTGACATTTCCCTTACCACAGGCTGCTAGTTGAATATGCCCACCGAAAAGCCAGCAGATGGCATCAGTTACTATTTGGAACCAGTGTAAAAAGTCTTGTTTTTCTTTCTCCTAAACAAAAGAGAAGTAGGTAAAAACGTGTATGATCTTCACTAAGGACTTCATCTTGATGTCATGAGAAGGTCTGTATGCCTCAGGAAACTGAAGACCAAACCACCAAATTTCCAAATGAGGTTGGTAAAACTGTAGGAACTAGTAAAGAAACCCCAACTTATTACACCTTGGAGATGAGAGATCAATCAATAAGATCTGAACACACTAAAAATATAAAAGCATTCATTTGGGGGAAAAAAATCACAAGGAGAGAGAAATCTTGTTTACTCCTTAAAAATATTTGATAGCATAGGAGGGATAAGACAAATAATAGCCCAGCAAATATGTATCGCAGATTTAATGCACTAAGTGGGTAATATATTACTTTAAAGAAAAGGGGGAAAATAAAAAAAGGTACAAAGTGGCCAAGGACACAGTCAAAATGAAAAAGGTTCCTGATAACTGCTATGGTGAAGCTTCAGAAGCACCTCCTAGTTGGAGGTCTGGAAGCAAACACCAAACCACTATAAAGCTGAAATTTGATCTGTTTGCCAAACAGACTACATCATGTGCTTGCCTGTGATAGCACTGGACTGGAAAAAAACATAGAATCAATCATAGAATGGTAGGGCTGAAAAGGACCTAAAGTTCATCTTGTTCCAGCCCCACTGCCATAAGCTGGGACACCTTCGAGTAGACCAAATTTCTCAGAGCTCCATGGAGCCTGGCCTTGAGTGATTCCACAGATGGAGTATCTGTGGCTTCTCTAGGCAGCCTGTCCCAGTATTTTCCCAATACCGAATTTAAACCTCCCTCTTCCAGTGTATATCCACCACTCCTTATCCTGTCACTACATGCCCTTGGAAAAAGTCCCTCTCCAGCTTTCTTGTAGCCCCTTTAGGTACTGGGAGGTGAAATAAATTCTCCTCAGAGACTTCTTCATGCTGAGCAACCCCATCTCTCTCAGCCTTTCTTCACTGCAGAGGTGCTCCAGTGCTCTCCTGTGACCAGTAGGAATTTAGTTTTCAACATGTGAATGCACATAGAGACCTACATTCCAGTCTGTATTCCAAGTGTGAGCCACAAACTACTGGAAATCTGGAATCTTGGTGTATGGAACAGCAAAAGGGTTTTTGACAGTACCACACTGCTGACAAATGTTATTACAAAGCACATGGTCATATATCTACCTTAATTGAGCCTCCACAAATGAAACCCTGGGAAGCCTATTCCTAGCTCCCTGCTGGAGCCCCAGCCCCCAGTCAAGGTTTAACTTTGTACTTGGTCCATACTGACAAGGAGAGATACAAAATAACAATAATATGTTAAGCTGTAATATTATCTGCTCTGTATTTTGGCAACATGTCAGTTTCTGAAAGCTATTTCACTACTTCCCTTGACTTCAAAAACCTGTACAAAGAACAAAAGAGAGCAGAATAAATTTCAAATCTCCACTGGCAGAGTGGGATTTCCAAAATTCCACTGAGCAAGCATCAAGTCTGGGTGCCCAGTCACCTCGGAGATCATGAAGTTTAAAAGCCAAAGTACTAATTATAATGCAGACTGCATTTGCATTCAAAAGAAATCTTAGCCCACAAGCATGACTCAAGTAGAATGTAGGCTGACAAAATAAGAAAGTATGGGGGAAATTACATATTGTGGATAAGAGTCTCCTGGGATGTCATTTAGGAAGCTTCCTTCTTAAACACTAAAGGCACTTCTAAAATACAGGACGAACAGAAACTATGTTATTGCACGGATGCCTTCTGAGAATTGATTGTCTGTGGCGTCTATCACAATACTTCGTAGGAAAACTTTGGCTAAGTGCAAGAAGCCAGCGAGCCAAGAAATGAGATAGTACGGAGAAATGGGGATATTAGAAGAAACTGTCAGAATCCATGAAGTTGATTATTTAAATTACTCGAGAGTTTTTGTTTGTTGGTTTTTTTTCCTTCTGATTCTAAAGCTCAGAATACTGCAGAAGTATGAGGGAACCTTGCTGAGCAAAACCCTTCTTCACTGCAAAAGAGGAGGAAATTGTGAGAAAGTGTTTAAATCTATAAATTCATGAAATGTGCCTTCGGCATTCTCCGTGTGCGAGTTCAGAAGCAGTGAGCATTCTTGGAATTTTTTTGCCAATTATTCAACAGAAATTGAATGACAAAACAAACTTCAACAAATCTGATTTAAAACCTTAAGATTTCCTAAAGCATTTTTTGCAAAGCTGAATAAAATTAGTGAGAACTAAGTCATTACAAAGGCTGAACTAATGATATGCAAAGACACTACAGTGACTGGGATGCTGTCTTGCGTAGGGCTTTTTTTTCCTCTTATATTGCTCTAGTTCTTCAATCCTTCTTCTAATTGTGCTCCTTCTCTCTACCTTTAAAATTTGTCAAAAGTAATAGCCAGACTATCTTAACAGGCCTACAGTAACAGAGTGGCTTTGCACAAGTCATGGAGTAAATGCTGCACAATGACAGATTTCAGCTTCAGAACTTGGAGGCATAAGAAAAGCTACTGCAATTTCTGGAAAATAAGTTTTCATAATACCATGTCCCTAAAATAATATCCTACTTATCCAATACATGACCTCAGAAAGTTTTCAGGCGTTCTCTGCTCTTTAAACTACGAAACTTAAATACCTTGATTGCTCGGATAAATCGTGCTTGCAAGCGTTTTCCCAAAACCAGCAGGCTGTCTATAGCTGAAGGAAGAAACGTCTTGTAAAATTCCTCAGGATCTTCTTTCACTTCTAACCCTACACAACAATGACTGAAATGGGGGGAAAAAAAAAAAAGGGAAAAAAAATCAACCTGAATAGTCAAAGACCTGCTTGGACAGCTTTGAATGAATGTCACGTCATCAGAGAAATGCTTCAGTGGCATGGGACAATCCCCCCTGAACAGCAGCTCACTGCTGTGACTGGCTCCAAGGCGGCTGCCTCCAAGGAAGAGCAACCACTCCCGGGTTGGAGACCATATTACTACTTACTATGGCATCTCTCATTTAAAAACTTATCTAAGGCCCTTTCTCCTTTAGCTTCATAGAATCTGTTCAGGCTTGTTCCATACTCTGGGAAGGGCTCTGATGGTCATAAAAAAGAAAAATAAAGGCAAAACAGGTAGAAAAAAAGCTGATAAAGGAAGTCCAATGATGAAGGGGGTGCACATCAGGCAGTGAAAATATGTATAAAAATATACCACGAAACCTTCAGCGAGCCTGTCTACAACTTTTCTGGAACTGAGGAAGGCACGTGGGCTAGAAATCAGTTCCTCAGATCTCAGCTCTCTTATTTTACTCACCGCAACATGTCGGTTGTTTCTGGAAGACTTTGTACAAGAAACTGCATGTTTTACAACTGGTAAGTTGTTTCAATTCTGCACTCAGCACTGATACTAGTGCAACAAAAGAGTATTCCTGACTTTTTATGAATTTTGCTTTCTGATATCTTATCTAGGCCGTGTGAGCTTTTCAGGAATGCACACACGTAAAGCTGTCTACCAAAGCTCTTGGAAAACAAATTCTAGGCACGAAGCTGAGATTCATCGAGCTACAAAGGACATTTTTACAGCTAAAATAAATTTCATATTCTCTGCAACTGCAACATCTTATAAGGGATGATTTAAGTATTACACTGCTCTGGTGATAACTCTTGCATCTCTTACTGAAATTCCTCGCATTAAAAATTCATACTGAAGATATGGCATAAATAAGAGATGGTCACATAATTACTTCATGCCTTAGAATTTTACTCCCTAGTTAAGCCAAAACTAAGTACAACTTGAAGAAAATTTAAAATGCATTATTTTTCCTGACATTTAAAACTGAGATTGGACTATTGGGGGTTTGAGTTTAAAGTTTTCTTATTTACAATGCCATTCTCACAAAATCACTACGTCAAGTAATCGAGCCTGTATGAACTGTGCCATCTATTATATTTAAAAATGTAAATAGATACTTAAAATGGGTATATTAAATAAATATTTAAATACAGTCAAGCCAAATAGTGAGTTAATCAGGCTAAAGATCTTTGCAAGATGAAATCTAAGCAAACAAAATAATTTTTAAATAACTACAATTCAAAATTATAGAATAACTGGGTAAGAACTGTTGCACTGGTGAGTACTGTCCACAAAAAGAAGTAAAGCCAGCACAAACCATGTTCCCACCATACAGTTCCTCCTGCTCAATGAAACACAATGCAAATGAATTTAAAAGGGCCAATTAGGCTATGCCTGACCCCTCTGCTCTTGACTGCTCCCTGCACTTTAACCCTGGCCTTTCCTGAACAACAAGCCTTGTTCTGGAAGGGAGCCAGCGTATTACAGTTTGAAAAGAAAAAGAGCAAGATGAAAGGACAGAAAGAAAACTGGAAGAAAACTTCTTAGCTTTTTTTTTTTTTTTACCTTAGTATCTCTGCTAGCTGGGCAGCAGTAGCCCAGGCTCCATGAAGCTGAGAGTGATCTTGCTTAAGGACCAGCAAGCAGTACTGAGTAAGACCATAATCGTATATATCTTGCTTAATTTTATTTGATTCTTCACATCTTAAAGAAGGACTACTTAAAATTCCTGTGGAAGAAAGCAGGAGAGAGACAAAGAGGAACATAAGATTCTGATGTGCAAGGTTTTTTCTATTTTTTTAAAATGTAAGAAGAGTATATGTACACAGAGCCAGGATCCAGGACTAAAGTAATTGTAAAAGTGCTAAGAACAGCATTAAATATTGTGTCAGCAATTTTTGCTGTTACAGATACAACTCATTTGTAAGATTATATGACAATTGGGAAGGATAGCTAAACTTAGGTTTCCATCTTCTCTCTGCATATTTAGTAGCAAAAGATACATTACCTGGGATATGAACCATTTCTATGAATTTCCTAGGCTAGATAAAACCACAACCGCTGGGAAACATATAGCTTCCTTATAATTACATCCCAATTTAGAACAGGACCTGACTTGTTTCAACCATTCCTATGAGCAGTGGCTGTATAGCAGAAAGAAAGACAGGGAAGTCACACAGGAGTTCACAGTCTTGTTTTTATGTTAAGATTTAAAAACCACGCTGGCTCTCTGCCCAAAAAGCACTGGGAGAAATTATTTGACCATGTGTAAGATCCCTGCCTGTATCAGCAGGGAAAGGGCCCACATTATCAGGGTGACAGCTGAAAAGCAGAAAAAAATTCTGTCCATTTGCTCCTCCTCCTTATTTTCAGTCAAGTCAAATGTCACTCAGGAAAAGCTGCTGTATCAACCTTCCTTACAGAGTTTCAGAAAAAACTTCCGTATTTAAGGAGACAGACGGGAGAAGGACTGGCCATAGTTCAGGAGCTCATCCTTTTACTTTAGGAACGGCATTAATTACCCTTTAACTTCAGCAGCAGCAGGGGGATGTCCTGTTCTCTGCTCTCAGTGATCTGAGCAGCCAAGGCCAGGACCTGGGGGTCCGTGGCTGCCATAGGGAACAGCCAGGGGCGCACACCACCATCGATTTTAGTCTCTTTCCTTTCTATGTTAAGGCGCGGGGTCCTCACGCCTCTACTTCATCCCAGCTCCTGCACCACCAGCTGGAAGCCTCGAGCCGCACAACTCCCCCTGAGGAAGGAAACAAACATGGAGGGAGCCCCACTCGCGCTCCCTCCCGAGGCCGCGGGCAGCCGGACCGGCTCTGCCGGCAGGGTGCACCTCCGGCCGGGTAGCCTGAGCGCGGCCCCCCCACGTGGCGGGCGGCGGGAGCGGCCTCACCTCACCCAGGGCCGGGGAAAGGGCAGAGGGAGCGGTGCCCTCTCCCACCGGCGTCACCCGGTGCCCCTACTGTCCCTGGGAGCGGCGGCGCCGGTGCTGCGAACCCCCAGGCCGCGGGGCCCCCTCGGGGCGCTCTGAGCGGACCCAGACGCAGCCTCAGCCCCTCTCACCGCCGCGCGAAGGCTCCCCGACTGCGGGGGGCGGGAGGGGGTATTCGAACGCCGATCCCGCCGTCTCCAACGCGACGGCTCCCCCACTCCCCCCTCCCCTCACAGCTGTGTGGTCGCGGCCTCTCTCCGCCAACCAGCGCTCTTCCCTGCGGGAGGAGGGTGCATTTGCATATCCGCGTGCGGGCTGGCACATCCGCCTCCCCACTGGCGGACACTCACGGACGGACGCGCTCCCTGACCAATCCGGCTCGGGGCGGGCGGGGCTCTGCCCGTCACGGCCTATCGAAGCCCGCGTGGGCGGGCCCCGCCGGCCCGGGCGGCGTGAGGGATGCTCGGTGCGGGCGGCGGCGGCGGCCCCGGGGCCCGCCATGGTGTGAGGCGCTGCCGCGATGAACGGAGCGGTTCCGTCGCTCTACGATCCTAAGGCGCGGGTGCTAAAGCTGGGAGAGAGCTTCGAGAAGCAGCCGCGCTGCGCCTTCCACACAGTCCGCTGTGAGTGCTGGAGTTGGGGCAGCTCTCGGGGGCTGCGGGGGTCGGGGAGGGGTTCGGCGGCCCCCGGTCCCCGCAGTCTCCTGGAGGGCGGGGAGTGGCTGCGGCTACGCTCAGTGGCTGCCTCTGTTCCAGGATTCTGGGGCTCAGCTGGGCGCGGAGAGCCGTAGAGTGCTGGTCCGGGATTTCAGGAGCGGTGCAGGTTTCAGTCGGTGCTGGGAGCACGTACGGCCATTGTATCCTAGAGCTGCCCCTCGCTATCCGCTGGCATTAACTTCGCTTTTTATGCCTTTTCATAGTGTCTCCCTGCAGTTCTGCTGGAAACCGAGCTAAGCTGAAGCTGTGGCTCTGTCTTCTTTCTCTTGCGCTCAGTTTTTAGAAGTTCCGTACAATTCAGCAATCAAAGGTTAAAGGCAGGCGGTGTTAATCACGGAGCCAGTACACCCTCCCTGAGTACATAATTACTATCTAGAGAGGTGTGTGCTCAAAGATTCTGAGGGTAGCTAGGAAACAAATGCTCCCAGGATTATAGTCCTTGGTAATTTAGGACTGCAGCTTCTGGTTTTGTTGTCTGGTTATTTATAGGCTGATATCCCTAAGATTCAGTCTTACGTATGTTCTCTGGAGAGTGTCCTGTGTGCAAGATGGGTAATGTGCTCTGTGAGCAAAGGGAACGGCACTTAGGCAGATTGTCTGCAACTGTGGAAGCAGAGGAGAGGGGGGAAAAAAAGCTATAAATGTATTTAAACAAATGCTGCAATTTGAAATTTACCCTAATTTTAAAGAGGACTAGCAACCTCATCTGGTACCTCCTACCCTTAGAGTTTCATGCTGACTCTTGTAATTTGATGGTTTATTCTGAAATCTGTTTTGAAATCTCTCTTCCTTTCCAACAAATGAGACATAGTAACTGGCACATTCATCAGTTCTATCAAATGCACCTGCAGAAGAAATATCCTCTTATACCTGACTTTTTTTAACAGTTGAGTAAAGGGAAAACAGGTGCTGGATAGAAGTTAAGATTGGAACTATCAATATCTTAATTTTCTCAAGTATTAACAGCCCAGTGACCATATATTAAAGCAAATATTCTCTGATTTGATGAGAAACTTTGGAATTGTTCTATGCTTATTCCTGTAAGATGACACTTAGGGGTTTGCCCTAAACAAGGTTAGCAGGGGCTGTCACCTGTGTCTGAGCCGCGAGCACGCACAGCCCTGCCCACCAGCTCCTGCAGCCTGGTTTTCCTGCCCGGTTGGTGTGCTGGCTGGAGCCCGGCTTCCCAGCTGTGGTCTGTGCCGCCTGGCCCGTGGCCGCAGGCCGAGTTAGGGAACTGGGAAGTTCCCCAGCTGCAGGAATGCCGCCGCCAGTGACCGGCAGCGTGAGATGGGGCGAGGAGCGAGGCAGGGCACCGGCATCCCAGTGCGAGACTGGCCTTGCCATACCCGGAGCCGTGGGCTCCACCCCACATATGTTACCACAGGCCTTGAGGAACCTCTTGATGGCTCCTGTCTCCCTAAATCGGTACAGGCAGAGTTTTGTCTGTAGCCATTCCCAATTTATTTGTGGTGGAAATAATACTCTGCAAGTGATGAGCTGCTGTGCTGATGCCTGAACATGTATGTTTGCAATGTACTTGGAGTTTTGAAAAGGACCAGAAATCGATACCCTCTTTTGCTCAAAACTTATTTTAACCATTACTTTAGAAGCTGAAAAAACCAAAATGTAAAGCAATGTTAAACTGGGAAGGTATTTCACTTTTAACAAAAATAACTACACTGAAACACCAAGTTTCTGTCAGGTTCTGATATGCTTGTTACAGTAAAGTCAGAAACAGAAAGAGAAATGCGTATTGAGGGGTGATTTGTTCTTTGCATTTTCAGTCACTTGTCTATATCTCCCATATTTGAGATCAACATTTTCAAGAACTATTTATTGATTCTTCTGAAAATAATTACATGAGAATTTACCTTTTGAAATATAACACAGCTTGTTCAGCCTTTTTATCCATTAAAACCTAAAGGTGTTTTTCTAATTTTAACCAAAAGATTTAAACACGTATAATGAATCCTGAGAAAAGCAGCTTAACTTTGAATTCCATTGACTTATGGAATGATCTGCTCAGGGGAATGGTAGATGATACACTAGCAAAAAGGCTTTTACTTAATAGCCTCCAACTGCAATTAAGTGGTGCCTGCATTTATAAGATTCATGAAAAGCCTGTAAGTTAATCTAGTCTATTTTTCTATTTAGATGACTTTAAGCCTGCATCTATTGATATGTCCTGTGAAGGAGACCTTGAAGTTGGCAAAGGTGAACAGGTGACAATAACACTGCCAAATATTGAGGTGAGTTGATGTGGCTGAAGAATGGCAGGCTTAAGGGAATGCTTTATTTTATTGTCCTAAGTTTATGTCCTGACGATGGAAGGATATAAAGTTTTAGTGCTGTTTCAGAGCTGCCTGGTTGATTTTTAGAGTAGAAAAACAATTACTCTAAGAATGTAAGATTACAAGAGACCCAAAGGTTAAACAGCTGCACTGTAACTTTAAGTATATTTGCTACACTGGAAATATGCTGTAGGATGACCCAGAAGTATTGCGTACACAGAAAAGCTTCATGTGTATGTTGGCAGTGCAAGTTTCCTCTTGGTATTTATTGCTCTAGTGCAGTTCTAAAGCAGGAAAGACTGGAAAGGGAAAATTTACTACTTGCCATGCTTTACTGCTCTGCTGATATGGGAACTGAAACCCCTTTTGGTGAGAGGAGTCCTAGAGGGAGCCTGCTCTCATTGGGAAACAAGCATTTAATCAGTTTCAAACTAAGCTAAGCGAGTAAAATCCCATTCCAGTCAAACACCAGCTGCTTTTGGACACGGCTACTGTGAATCTAATTTGAATTAACCAGTAACATTTTTAATGGCTAGAAATGATCACTTGTAGTGAACTTGTCACCACTGATGGATTGCTGTTTCTAAGAAAAATGAGTACAGGAGTAACATTTACTGGACTTCTGATTTAATAGGGCTCAACTCCACCAGTGACTGTGTTCAAGGGCTCAAAGAAACCATATCTAAAAGAATGTATCTTAATTATCAACCATGACACTGGAGAATGTCGCCTAGAGAAACTTAGTAGCAACATCACTGTGAAAAAAACCAGGTGGGTGATTTACAGGAGAAACAACTGTGCTTTATTCATTGTGAAAATCAATTTGTAAATGAGTCTGAATTGAGATATATAACTACATATTACTATTTCTAGGAAAACGTAATTTTATAAAGTACCTGGCCTTGTTCAAAGGAGTCAAAAGCCTGCTTTCTCAGCAAACTGACTTCACATATTTTGAGTCGTGACTGCAGAAGAAATGGAAATTTATTTTTTTGTTAACCAAAACATGTTATATTATTGAAAGAAATAGTAACTATTTTCTGGTGAGTTTAGAAGGAGGAAAAATCTGTTTGGCTAGTAGCTTGCCTACTATCTTCTGACTTGTAAATGAGGAAATTTAAAAAATAAATTTTTTTGACAGGTATCAGTAATTTTATGGCTTGTTTTTCTCAGACCAAGTGTTTTAATATTGTTTTTTTCTTCTGCTGAGTCCATATAAGTAACTTCCAGCGGAATTATTACGTGATCCTGGGTAGCAAGGTATAAAAACAAATCAACTGACAAAGTGCTACAAAATTATTAACACTGTATAAAAAATAATTTTAACACATATATACAATATCAATAATATAATATTAATATATTATGTGTGTTAGTATAATAATTTATGAGTATAATAACATACCTAAGAATTTAATGATGCTATTTAGAAAGGCATAAGAAATACCCATGGTACCATATCCCCAGTGTTCTTCCTTTTCCTTTGCATCTTGCCTTCTAGTAATTAAAAATCTTTTCCTTTTACACACAGAGCTGAAGGAAGTAGTAAAGTCCAGTCTCGCATTGAGCAGCAACAGCAGCAAATGCGAAATGCAACAAAGGTTCCAAACAACATTAAAAATTCTCCATCAAAAGAAAAAACATTTCCACCTTCTCCTATGGATGATATTGAACGGGGTAAGCTCCACTGGCACATAAGTTTCAGAAACTTTGCTGTTAACAAGCAATTAGTTTTTAAGAGTATTTTGTGTCTAGGTTGTTTTTGTTTTGTGTTATTTGAGTTTCACACTAGGAGCTGATTACGTAAGCAACTTTACTCTGATATGGAAATGACGGCTCTGGCTCAAGTGGATAAAAAAAGCAGTATTTGTAGCTCACTATAATACAAAAACAGCTGAACCATTAGGCTTAATAATACTATGGATCCTGCTGCTGTTTCCTTGACTCTGTCTTCCACTGCTACTTTAATCAATTATATGATTGGTTGTGGTGCTAAGTCACTTCCATTTTAACCTTGCTTCTTTTTCTTTCTGTGCATTCAGCAAATATGTTACAGTACTTTACAACTCAACATACACTTTAAATTACCAGATAGAGCCTTGTGGAAGATGATGTTCCAATGAAAAAGACAGCTAAAAACTTGCATAAATCAACCCTTGAGCAGTGCTATGTACTGTTTCCTTGAGAGACTCTGGTTTGGTGTGACACTCGTATTTCACTTAATAGGAGGCCTTATTTCCTTTGGGAGGATAAGGAAGGTGGCAGGTGGTAATTACTTGCTACAGAAATGCTGACAGGTGGCAGTTTCATTGACTGGAACTGACATCTGCTTCCTAAGTTGTTCTGAATTCCTTTAAACAGATTTTTTTTTTGATGTATCATTACGAAGACAGTTTTTGTTTCCATTTTGGTCTTAAGCTCTGACCAGCAATCTGTATTACAGAACAGCACTAGAATTTATCTAAGGTTGTGAAGAGGAAGGAAAACTTGAGCACATGAAACAAAATTATGCCTTTTCTAAGTGGTCTGTTCTTTTATGGGGGGGTGGAGGTACCAAACACTGCAAGTCTCCAAAGTGACTGCCAAGGTACCAAACTCTTGTGTAGTGCCAATCCAATTTTGAGTACTGTTTAAAATGCTGAAAAGTTGAAAAGGATGGTAGAGATTATCAAGTCATCTAGTCCATCCTTCTGTCCTAAAGTCAGACTTCTGATGTAACATTTAACCTGTTCTTAGAACCTTCCACTGACAGTACTTGCTGGCAAGCCATTCCAGGGCTTTGCTCTCCTTACTGTTCGGGTTCTCCCATATAAATAGTCTGACAGCAAGCCTATTGCTACTTTCATATTTATCATGCAAGTACAGAGCAGATTACTGTGCTGCTTTTGAGCTGTCCTTCACAGACTCGGACTCCTCTGTCCTTACCATTCTTTATGCAAAATTATGCCAGTTGGTTCAATCTTTCCTTAGAAATTTTCTTTCTAAAGCCCTGATTTGTTGTCAATTTCCTTTAGCTTTCTTGCAATGAGTCCAAAAACTTCTGAAAGTGTAGTCCCTAAACACATCTACTGAGGTTTAGCAGTGCTGACGTGAGCAAGAAGGCTTCTTTACAGGCACTATTGATCTTTATACACAAAGAACAAATAGTATAATGTCTATAGCATCACAAGACCAAACAGTATCAAGTCATTTCTGCACAGCATCGTGTGGTAGAACAGTGTGTAGGGATCCACTGTAACTCTCAGACTCTTCAGAAATGTTGCCTGCTTAATCATTCTTCATCCCATTGTGTAACTGACTATTCCTGCTTAAGTACACTACCTGGAATTTGTTACTAACTTTGTTTTCTGGGGTGCAAGGGAAGCTCATTCTGCCATTACCCTCTAGTATATGTACAGCTCTTCCTTCACTGGTTAAAATTATTTAATTTAAATTCTGTGTGATTAAATTACATCAAAATTCAAGGTGGAGATCTTATTTCTCAGCTTTTAGTATTGGCCATTTACTTACATTTTTTCCTATGTTAGATATAGCTTAGGAAAAAGTGGAATTGAATGCTTAGGACTTGAGTGGTGTCTTTCAGTTAGGTGTCTTACAGCTCCAGATGTGTGGTGGATCATGTTCTCTTAGACATATCCTTAGTAAAAGAAGGATGCTTAGATGCTTCCAATTCTTATTTTCTTTCTGCTCCCCTTTTTTTTCCTTATGTTTGAGTCTTTTCATTGTTCTTTCCTTTTTTTCCCCTAGCATTGGGTTAATTTGTCCCTGTAGCCCTAGATGCATTATTTTAGGTGCCATTTTTCATGAACACCATTTTCTTTTACACTGGCCTTTGATAAAGATGGACTTTCCTTTAGACTGGCTTTTGATAACTTAGAGTCTGTTTCATGGAAGTTTGTGTTGAAGATTAATCTTTTTTTTTCCTTCTCCCTTCTTCTCTTAAGCTTTGCACTGTCTTGCAGCTTGGTGAATTTCACCTTCAACCTGTTCTGTATTGGGCAAATTTGAAGAGAGATGAGCTACTCTCCTACTTGCTTTATTGTGTCTGCTATATCAAAGCTCTTCCTAAAGTATTCTAAGAGCTTGTAAGACATCTTAACAAATGTCTAGGTAGTTACAGTCTTGTATAGTGATGAACTTCTGCACCCTGTATAACTCCTCAAGTCCGCCCTCCACCATGGTTCAGAGATCTGTTTCACACTTCTCTCAACACTCGTGTTTTGCACAATTATTATGTGTACCCTTCTGCAAAGACCGACTTCCTCTGTATGTTGGACTTGTGTCAGAAATGCATACTGTGCAGCATTATTTACATCTCCAAATCTATAATGAAACAAGAATTTGGAGAGATCTTCCTAAGATAAACTTTGGATGGTTCTTTTGGATATTCTTCATGCTTAACTTGATTTTTGAGTGAAATGTCACGTGGTCCAAACAAGTGTATTGATTGTAATGCTGAACTGTTGGGAGGCATTTTGGGTGCAGCTGCAGACATCTTGTAGTGACTGATCTGTGGATTGTAACTGCAGTTTTTAGTCAGTGAAAGCCATATTTGGGGCGCTAAGGAAAACACAGAACACTTTCTTCTAGATGCAGAAATGAAAGGCTATGTGGGATGCATTACCCCGTGGAATGTGGGTTTAAGCATTTGTGTTCACAGTCACCCTTGTTCCAACACTTGGCTTGAAAGGGAGAAAGTGCTCAAGTTGTGAGAATAGAAAACCACATGACAGGCTGGATACTTACTTGTACCTTTTGCTTTGTTATGGAGAGCTTTGGTGGATTTGGTCTGGGGTTTTTTAAAGTTGCTGTAGTGTGTGCCTGATGTCTGTTTGGTTTTTTTTTCCTTTTTCCCCCCTCTTTCTTACATTTCAATTATGATGAATGTAAACTGAGAAACAAATGATATTGTTTGCAGAGCTGAAAGCAGAAGCCAGTATCATGGACCAGCTGAGTAGCTCTGACAGTTCATCTGACTCTAAAAGTTCTTCGTCCTCTTCATCAAGTAGTGAAAATAGTTCCAGTGATTCTGAAGATGAAGAAATGAAGCCTCCTCTTCCTATGTCAATGCCATATTTGCAGCCTCAGCCTACTGTGTCTGCCATACCACAACAGGCTGTTCCTGACAAAGATGCCAGTCATAACAGATCCCAAGAGAGCAGTGGTCATATGATGAATACACTACGTAAGTACAAAGGCTGTTCTTTTCTTGGTGCACAATTCCAGACATCAAGATTCTGAAAGGAAACCATGTTGTTTTTAAGTATGTCTCTGTTATAATTAAAACTGTGGGAAGTGATGCTAGGGTTTGATTGTTCAGCAGCAGGCTGAATTAGACACTGGGCTAGAAGGTTCGTGGTTCACAGAGATATTAAATTAAAGCTGAAGCAGTTGGAAATATTTCCTAAGTTGTTCTGGGTTCCTCCCAGTTCTATACATTGAGACTGGAGAACAGTAATTTTGTATTGAAAATACATGAACTAACAGGGCACTCCCTAAACATATGCTTGCAATTTCTTGGATAGAACTTTGGGAAGGATACTATGGTTGCAATACTCTGAGTAACAGAAAAGATGGTGTATTCTTAGCTGTGTCAGTTACAATTAGTCGTGGCAGCATTCCACTGGCCAACAGGGCAAAACTATCCTTTGCATATAAGGAAGGAGGTGACTTGCTTTCAGGTGATATTATCTTATTCCACACATTCAGGCAACTAAAAATGTAATTTGAAAAGTAGCTATGATGTTCAAGAGGGGTTGCTGCACTTGGAAAACTCTCTCATAAGAAAAAAAAAAAAATCCCACCAGGTAGAGAAACTTAAGTTCACTACCTAAATAACAGGAGTACTCAGACACAGAAGTGAGTATTTAGCTATGATAACTCTTCCAAAATGATTGCATTTTTAATTAGCTGCTTAGCTGCCAGGTCTTGGTTTGAAGAGATTTCCATCAACCCTGGTTTGCGGCTAAAGATCATTATGGTTTATCATTTATATGTAAACTTGTTATACTGAAATTTTAGACTCTGGCAGATCGACTTTTATTTCAACTCTTAGTGAATAACATGAATAACAGTTATTTTTCTTTTTTCTCATTTTTTTAAGCTAGTATTTAAATACTTAAATGACCTGCATTGATATTTAATTGTGTACTGTATTAACAGATAAGATCAGACTGAAAAGTCCTGTGACTTCACGTGTAGAGAACTAAATGCTGCTTTCATTTTACTGTCACTGCAGAGAACAATGTCTTCATGTTTACAGCTTGCGTAACTTTAGAGTGCCGCTTATTTCAACCCTTACTGACAAATGCGATTTCCTGTTCTCCACGCTTTAAATAAAATCGTTATGAAAATTTGATTAAGCTTTATCCCCAAAAATCTGAAAAATCCCCATGAATCTCAGGTGGCAAAGCTTCCAGTGAGAAATAGAAGTACAGATGGCCAAGTCCACCAGTTCCAACATAGGGAGAAAATGCTGCTTAAACCATGACAACATCAAGACTGTTTCAGGGGAAGTTGGTGGCTTGATGTTGCTTGAGAACCATGCTGACAGGTAGAACCTCTGCCTGTAACCTTAGGCCTCTGAGCTTGCCCAGCTCTTGAGATTATTGCCATTTATTTACACACATTCTATTGTAATCTTCTATTACAGATATGTTACTGCTTAAAACAGTTCCATCCCCAACTTCCAATGCAGTTAACACTTGAGACCTCCACTAGTTAAAGATCAAACCAGCTACTTCCAAGGAGATTGCTCTTCTCTAGCTCTGCTGCTGAGAGAATTTGGCATGAGAGTGAAACCTGGAGAAACTAAATGGATAGCACATTGTTCTACTTTGAATGGCAAGAGTTCTCAGGCAGATTTTGTACAGTCATTTCTTCCATCTCAAGGTTTTGCAAAAATAAAATATTGAATCAACAAATGTCAGCACAAGCTGCTTGCTTGTCTAATCTTGCTTTGAGGTGTGTGCACTTATGTCTGTGACAAGTTTTGTGCACCTCTGTAGAATCAGGGCCATACCAGGTCATTAGTGAAGTTTTTCTTTGACTTTCTGTGTGCAGGGAGAAGGTTGAGGGACATGTAGAGAGCAGAGTTTTATCATGCATTTAGAAATTATGCAGCTGAGATTTTGTAGAACTTGGAAAATGGAGGAGGTGGTATCTAGAATAGAGGTGGTAATGAAATACTTCTGTCATATCTACCTCTTCAGGAATCTGGGGCTCAAGACTGCCCCTCACTTCTAAAATACTGCTTCTTCCCCTTTCTACCTTGAGAAGCTGATTATATAGGCTCACAGCTTGCCTTATAACAAAGTCTGTAAATGGTAGCACTAATGAATCTGTTCTTCATTAATATTTGATCATATGTTGCTTTATGTCTACTTTTTTGTTTAAACAAGGGTTATGTTAAACAAAGTAACTTTCCAAATAAAACCCAGCATAGATGAGCTATTCTGTGGCCTTATGTTAGGTACTTAGTGTTCAGCACAACTTTAATTCTTTTGATGCCTGGTGCTGGTACAAACATAGCTGTTTTATTTTGGCAAGTAATAACTTTCCCTTTTATTAGTTTGGTGTTGATGTGACCACTAAGATCTGTAAAACAGTGATCACTCCTATGAGTTTCCCTGTCACCTATAACTAGCAAGAATTCAGTTGAATAGATTACATTCACCGATTTAAAAACATAGGAAATGTAACTTGCAGTGCAATCTGTTTCCCCAATTAATATTACTAATAAGCAACTGGCACCACGAAAACAATTCAACAATTCTCCCTCACTTCCAGCTGCCTCATAAGCACAATAGTCTAGATGTTTCTTCAGGGTCCTTGTTAAATGAGCTTTCTGTCTTTGCACCAAATCCATCTGAAAGCCACCAGGTCTAGATTGTGCTATTTTGTCCTGTCTCTGAAGGTGTTTTTTTGGAGATAGAGTTGCAAAAATGAGGCAGAGAGTTTAGCCTGAAGTAAATTCTAACATATTAATTCTGACTCTGGAACGTGGAGTTCTTGCTTTTCCCATCTGCTGGTTTTCACAAGCATTGGTATTTTTGGCTAGTGTTACAAGGTTTGTGTAATTTCTATTAACTATGTTGAAATCACTTTTGAAGGCTGCAGAAACACTATTTGACAAGTTATCTTCTTGTTCACACTCCCTGTCCTCCTGTAAAGTGCATAACAGGGCTGGGATTTCTAAGAATTCACTAATTCTCCTTCGAGTGATAAATACATGAGTTTAATTTACCAATACCATTCTCTGTCTTGAAAGATCTTTTAGAATACATTGTTCTGAATAATTACTGGCAAATAACTTGATTTTATTCTTTCTAAATTACTTTTAAAATTTATCTTAAAATAATATGGCTGTAATTTTTTTTCCCTATATAGTGGATTGGAAACAAAAAAAAATTGTCCACAGTAATACTTTAAAGATTGCTGGAAACAGCCATCTTTACTATTCTTTTCTTATATAAAGTGTTTTTGTTGTTGCAGAGAAGCATGTACCACTTTCTAAGCTTTATTGATGACACAGTGGAAAACAAAGGAAGGCTAAATGCAGCCATGTTAAAGACCCCAGTGTTCTGGCAGAAATGATATGACTGAGAACAAAAGATCAAATCTGAGTGTATTGTGAGGTTTATCCACTTGAGGTTACTTTTTCACCCATCTGCAAAAGGGATGTGTGAAGGGTGCTGCAGCTGAGGAAAGGGCATGTGAAAATAGTGTGTTGACTCGGTTTTCTCAGTTTCACTGATTTTTCTTCTGTTTTTAGGCCATTTCTGCACAGCCTGAGATGATTGTTTTTTTCTTTTGTAATGGTTGTTTGGCAAGGGAGGTGTGGGTAAAAGCATACCAGTTGGAGCAGACTCCTAAAAATGTGTGGGAAGTTGCTAGATATGATGTAGATTGTGTAGAGCATGCTGCTGTATTTTTTGCTAGTTATCTGTCATCCTGGGAAGATTCCCTTCCTCCTACCCCCTGAGCTTATGGACATCCCAGCAAGCACATTGTAGTCGTTTTACTTCCTCATTTTGAAATACATATATAGAGAGCCACCAAATTAAAGTGCTGTGTAAAATTTCTTTTGATGTTTTGTTTGCTCACTTGTTCCAAAACCAGTTTGAAATAGTAGGTCACTGATACATCTTTAAGTGGTATGTCAAAGAGCTGCTCTTGATTGAGACACCACTTTGTTTTCAAGCACAGCTGAGTAGCATTCAGACGTGTTTCAAAAAAATCCAACAACTTGTTTTTCATAAAACTGCATTCACCAGCATTTTTCCACTTGTTAAGCATGAAAATGTGGGTGGCAGATAGCTAGGTGTTGTCTTTTGTGATCTAGTGATGTTAAATAAATGCCCTTGTGCAAATATGCTAATGGCTTCCTTGCCTAGATTTTAAAATTGTAGAAGAGTTACCTGTCTAAGGTTCTGTCACTGGGAGTTTGGTTCTATACCTACTTATTCTTTTATCATAGAGTAGTTTGGGTTAGAAGAGACCTGCTGAAAGATCATCAAGTCCAGCCCCTCCTTACCTGTTTGCTATTAGCTTTTTTAGGCCTCTTGAAAGAAGAAAATTATTTCCTTGAAAATGACTAATTTATTGACTCTTTCTCTTCTAGGAAATGACTTGCAGCTGAGTGAATCTGGAAGCGATAGTGATGACTGAAAAAGTTTTTGGCCTTAAGTGTATCACCTTTTTTGCTAAATATGTCTTAGCATCTGTTTTGCACTAAGATTAGATTACCAGAGACTGGAATGAATGTCCTCAATTTTGATAATAGACATCCTAATTTTCTACTGACACATCATGTCTATAATACAGCAGCATTGGTATCCTGTCAGTGCTATGGTTATGTGTTTATCTTTCAAATTACTGTATTTACAGTAAAATTGTGTATAATCTGATTTTGATTATTTTTGCCTCAGCCACCTGTTTTACTTGAAATTGATTTGTAACAGCTAGTTACTTTATATAAATAGCTATGGAATGGAGAAAATTCTGATATTTATGGAGGCAAGTTTCCTTCCTATTATTTAAATGCTGATCTCACTACTATGACTTGGAGGGAGTGAAAGGGAGAACAACTAAATGAGGTCTGCTGTGTCAGCTACACTTTTTGTTCAGTTCACAGTTCATACCTTTAAGGAAACTGCTGAATAATGTGGTCCACTAGTGCAGTTACAGTTTACAATTGTTCAACACATTGCTGAATTCTTAATTTCATTATATAATGGGACTTTATATTTCTGAGCCTCAAGATTCCTAAGGGAACTTGACTATTCTCTGCCTGTTTTATGTAACTAGAATAGGCAGTCTTTTTACAACCTTTTTGTATCCAAATTTAGGTAACTGCAGAGACAGCAATGAATTTCCTTCATTTAATTCTGTAATCAGAAAATTTCTTTGTAGAAGTATAAAAGTAATTTAATAAAGCAAATGTTTATCATTTTCATGCATCAGATTCTGTTTTTACTGGTTAAGAATTCAATGTTCTACCTAAAGTAGTCATGCCAGTGAAGGGGTCAGGCAAAGAAATAAAGCAGTGAAATAGTAGCTAGTGAAGACTCTCCATCCTGTCTACAAGACTGAAATGTTTGTTGCTTTTGTTACACTGAAGTGACCCTTAGTAAGAGTTTGCCACAAGTTTATGGTGGTGCAACTGGATGTTTACTTCCCACTGGCATTTGAATGTCATCTGTAATAATACTATATTAGACCAGAAAAGGTCTTATTTTTTCCACATTTGAAATTATACTTCAAGACCTGAAGAACTGAGGATCAGACTCCAAGTTTCATCCTGTAATTCACTACTGAAGAGTTTTGTAACAGTAGCAAATGTCTGTAGGGTGAGTTCTGACAAGATAAGTCTGCTCAGTCTTGCACAGAAGTCTCCTTTGCTGGATTGCAGTGACTGGGTCACAGCTCTGTGTCTAAACTGTGAGGATTGAATCCCATATGTCAGCCTGAATGCGCAGACAAGGAAAAAACTGCACACTCAGTAAATGTATACAATGGATGGTACTGGAGGAGCTTGTTCTCTGAACTCTGCTCTATCAACACAGTGAAATATGGGAAATTAAATGAAATATGGGAAATGCTGCTTTCCAATGCTTCCATACCTTGTGCTCTGCACCAGGTCACAGCTCGTTAATCTTCTGACTTCCTCAAATTGGTATCATAAGAAGCAAAATGTTCTTGTGTTTGTACTCAAAGGAACAAATTTAAGTTAATAGCCATGGGTGAGCAGGTGTTAGAAAAGGGCTAATGCACAGCCTTGAGGAAGGATGCCATGTAAGCATGTCTTACCCTTGTAAGACATTTGAAGCTCTTGAGGGAAAGGGGAGTGAGGTCTCTCATAGATCCTAGCTGTTGATGTGGGAACTCTAGCAGAGTCCCTGGCTCTTGGCCTGTACTGCTGATAAAGTCAGCCAGGGCAGTGTGAGGAGCTAAGATGTTGCTCCTCAGCACTAAGGAGCAGCCCTGTGTGTTAAATAAAGGAATCTATGATAATGCAGTGTCCTGAGCTGAAATGTCTTCTCTTTGCTCTCTCTGTGTCCCCAGTGATTCATTTGCATCAAAGCCTTCCCTTAGGATGATGCTAAATTCTAATTCCAGCGGAATGCTGCTGTTTTTCCTGAATAACAGGGCATTCAGGGTGTACAGAGTGAGCAGATGTGTGGAAGCACTGACCATGCCACAATCTAAATCACACAGAGTATTCATGGATTATAATCACTCTTTCAGTGATAAAACTGTTGAGTGCAGTCTGTATATAACTGTATCATATGTATACAGGTGCTTAAATATAGCTGAGGGACTAAAACAGATTTCCAGGTTCCTGGGTCTCAGGACTGTATCTTTGGGATTTGATCTTTGGGTTGAAAGCTTTCTAGGAAGGGAAGAATGATATTGAAGCTTTTGTATAGTACGTAGTACAGAGTGGGTAGTGACCAGTCAGACGTTTTGTCAAAAACACAATTGTGATAATTCAGGAGAGCTTCCCTTCGAGTAACACAACATGATATAAGATTCTGTAACAGTTCTTGGAAAGACAAGGGGAAAAAGAAAACATATAAATGTATTAAAGAATAAAGCTCTGCATGCCATGTATGTGATCCGCTCCCCTCTTATCCATGCAAATATCAGCAGGTGAGCTAAGGAGTTTGTTCAGCCTCTTTTCATGCAGAGGACTTGGCAAGGGTCTCATTTGTGATTTGAAGGGGGCATTTCCTCCCCTAAGGCTGGGGCTGTGTGCCCTGAGCAGTGCTGAGCCTCCAGATCTCCTACTGCAGATTGCTCCCAAATGGCATGAGTGAGAAGAGGATTGCATTGAGATTTTAAAGCAATTTTCTCTTTTTTGGAACCTGATTTGAAAAGTCTATTCTTCTCCCTTAAAACCAGTTTTATTAATGTGATATCAATTTAATTAGAAAGTAATAAATTCAGTAACATCTGTAAGTTGTTATTACAACTCTTACAACCTCTGAGTACCTCTTTCAAAATGACTTGAAATATATCTGACTCTATCTTACTTCTTTCAGTTATTTTGTCTTTACATCCAGAGATTTAAAGCATTTTTGTGTAAATCTCTATGCAACAGATACATTTGAATATTTTGCGACATTACATATTTTTTTCTGTGACTTTATAATGAAGCTATTGTGTCTGTTTGAATTTGAAGAACATCTGCTTATCACTTATATTGATAAATCAAAAATACCTTCCCAATGTAGCTGAAAACTTGAGAATTTTTTAGTCTTCAGTGCTAAGGACCATGGCAGCCATAGTTCACCTGCCCCTTCTCTCTGCATGGCACCTGGTACAAGCACAGATTGTCTGGTAACTACTTCGAGGTTCCAGTATTCAACCCCTGCTAGTTCCTGAAATAGGGATTATGTGTGTTTACCAATTGTACCTACCTTGCCTGGCAGCTTCCAATTTTTTTAAGAACTCTGTCCTACTGTGGTTTTTCATTAATCCTGTCCTGGGGCACGTGGAGAGGCTGGGGTCATCACTTCAGGGTAGCTCTGGCACCACTGTATTCCATGATAAACACTGGGATTACCATATACCTGGGGTTTTCTGAAGGCAGGGCATAATAATTTTTCAGATTAAAGGACTTTACTAAATCACTTCTGTGCTAACAGATACTGTATCACCTTAAGAGCACAACCACAGTATTTTTAAGAAGAATTACTTGTTGGATGTTTCTTGACTGATTTCTGTGAAACCAAATATGAACAGATAATCTCAGATAATAGTTTGATTTGGTACTCAAGACGTTGACCCACAAAAATCA
The DNA here is from genome assembly GCA_037013685.1 of Acridotheres tristis. Taxonomy (NCBI): domain Eukaryota; kingdom Metazoa; phylum Chordata; class Aves; order Passeriformes; family Sturnidae; genus Acridotheres; species Acridotheres tristis. The sequence goes on from CM072894.1 coordinate 26,580,414, forward strand.
TATAATTTCTGGCCAACACTTTTTGTTTTCTTTAGAATTTCTACAGGAAGGCTTCTGAGCACAGCCAAGCAGATGGTTGAATCCTGAGGATGCATAAGGTGGACAGAAATGAAGAAGCTCAGAGGAAGAAAGAGAAGATAACTTGGGTCATGATGGTTGCTAGGCTGAATGCTTGCAGTACATGTGAAATCCTTCTCTCATCACTTTTTGAGGTCATTCAGCCAACCACATAAGGTGCTAAGGACAGTCTCGATACGTGTGAGTTTCAGACCAGCTTTTTGAGGACATGTAAAAAGAAGAATGAGGCAAAAGAGTTTTGAATATTGTTAAAATATGTTCCTACTGCTTTGACGGGTGTAGGGGAAATGCAATAAGAAGATGAAGATGTGCTGAAATGAGGAGAAAATAAGTGAGAAATTATAATGTCTTTCAAAATTGAGACCTCAAATATTATATAAGCAGTCATCCACATCTGAGGGAGGATAGAAAGGATTCTGTGTCTCAGCTATTACTCTGACCAGTTCAATGAAACTAAAGTAACAGCTTTTCCTGCTTGTTTACTCGGTAGCAGTAGCATCCCAAAGCAGCAGCTCCTTGCTTACCAGATACGTGCACAGGAGTGGGCTGAAGTAATGGAGGTTTCTAAAGCATCTGTTACTGTGGGGTTTATTCCCCCACTTGCAGATTCTCATGATGGAGAAAAGCTCCTGAAGGGCAGACTCAGAGCTCAAGGCTTGTGTTAGTGTGGAGAACTACTCAGGTCCAAAGCAGAGATCCCAACTTCATACAGGACTTGTGTAAAAACAGTGCCACATCTGCTGGGAACAGCAAGGGGGCTTGGGCTCTAGTTGTTTCTGTGGTTTCCTGAATCCATAGAAGAAATGAGTATGTTCTCAGATTTTCCTTCTCTCAAAAGCAAATCCCTCTGCTGTGGTGAGGAAGGAATGGAGGTGAGAGGCAAAGATGAAGGAGCCTTTCATTCAACAGAGAAGGCTTTGTTGATGTACAACACATACCTCGTGAATTAGCTGCTGAGACCTCTCTTGACTCACTTTGAACAGGGGCTCTTGTTACAGAACCTGTTCTCCATCTCTCATCTCCCATGTGCTGAGCAGCTTGGCTTGTTCTCATAAGTGCTTACGCATGACAGAGGATTACTTGCTCCGTCTAAGAGATGAGGCCTTCTCCATGCTGTTATTTAAAGTTTAAAGAAAAGTGGAGTGTCTTAAAAAGGTAATTAAAGAAGACCCAACAGCAACCTAAACTCTTCTTTAATATCTTTCGTTTCACTTCCACATGCTGTGAGTCTTGTTCTACCAGTTTCAGTGCTCTTGCAAAACAGTTGCACAATGGCTTCCTTTTAGCAACCAGCAGAATTAAACTTCAGCTCACCTAATTGGATGTACCTTTTCTAAGATGTGTTGAATTACCAATAAACTCTGCATACCCCCCTTTTTCCTTGTGCCTTTTTCTTGCTACAACTTTTGGAATAAATACTCATGGACATCCTCGTGTACAGCTTCCAAAGAGACATGGGAGCTAGTTGCAGCATGATAATGCCAATTCATCCCTTATCCAATTACCTTTTTTATACCTGAATCTCCGCACATTGGCAATTTATGAAAAGATGTAGGCTTTTACCAGAGTTTTGATCCAAGTGTTTATAATAGTGTTTAAAAATCTACCACTGTGAAGTGTTCCTGAAAGCTAAGACTGTTTTAAAGGCCAGTGTCTGATTGAGGTTCCCCTTTCAAATAAAAACATGTTTGTGCCAGTTTGCTGCAATGAGGGCACAACAAACTATTTTGGAATTATCTGTCCCTCAGTGATTCTGATAGAAATGTTTGTGTGCCTTATGATCCTCTCCTAACATAGTGTGGAATAACTTCCACTCCCATGCTGCACGATGATCTGGGTTTTGGGTATTTTTTCTGTCTTCTTTTTTTAATTTTCTTCCCCCTGTATCATACTTGACATTTAGCTAACATTTTATAACTACTTTTTAAAAGAAATGCTGGTCATCAAAACTGTTTGCCAAATGTGACCTGAATGCACGTGGGGAAAACTCCATGCAGATTTTCAGCTACACTTGTGTTACTCCCTTATTTGAGCTCTTTCTCCCTTTACAAGCCAGACTTTGCCTAGTAGCCTTCAGCAACATGGTGTTTGTCACGGAGAGTGATGATCAGTGGCTGTGGCTATGTTTAACTGAGGATGCAAGACCGTTAAGCTATTTAAGAAGTTCTTTCCACAATGACTACATTTTAGAAACTACCACCTGGAAGGAGTGCACTGAGCTTAGTGGGGACTTTTTATCCCCATTAATTTGTAAAGCAAACTGACTACTTAAAGATTAGAACCCATCCCTGCCTTTGTACTTTCCATTTGACTCCCTCCTGGTGATGAAACAACAGCTACTCACAGGTGAATAACTGAGGGCCCCAAGAGAGAAACTTGTTAAAATTTTAATAATGTGTCACCTATACTTATAATTCTGTAGCGCCAAGCTGAGTGAGCGAAAGAATCTACCATGTTACATCAGAGCCTTTGATCCAAATCACCTCCACTGTGGAAATAGTACATGCTCATGGTGCACAAATCTCCCTAAACCCAACAAAAATACATGTGAGATTGTCTTTGCTGTGCAGGATAATGATTTCTGCCAGGTAACTCCAGCTGCTGTTCCATGGGAGCAGCTCTGTGATGGGAGGCTGACAAACAGCCAGTGTTCATGGGATGTGTGTGAAGGCAATGATGGATTGATCTGATGCTTCCTGGGACTTTGAGTGCAACCTCCAGGCAGGTGCATTTGTTGCTGGAAGTGCTGAGGCTACAAACTGCTCCCTGCTGTGTGGTAGCTGTGAGTCTCCTGGGTCTTATCAGCAGCTCACACCACACAGAGACCTCCTGTCTGATAGAGATGCTCAGCTGCGAGAGGCTGCCTCACAGCTGTGTTTTCTTCACCTTGTGCTTCTTTGACAAGAAGGATGGGCTGTACAGATGGTAAATTTGTTTTCCAAGCTAAATGAAAACTGTAATTTCAAGCTTGCTTGCCTTGGCACGTCTCACAGCTTTCCAGTTTACAGGGATAGTGGCAGGGTGCTCCTCAGGGAGGGAAATAGTTTGGTCATCCTGCAATAAGGTAAGGTGACTGTTCCAGGTAGTGCAGTGGCTCAACAGCAGGGATTCTCACTGCTGGACTCTGCTCAGGCGACAGAGCCACACAATTTCACACCCAATCAGGTGGTTGTGCTACTAGAGCATTCCCAGAGTGCCAGAAGCCCAGCTCCAGAGGAATCAGGCCATTTGGCCTCACAACTTTCTTTTCCACCATGCTAGAATGAGCTTCCCTCCTCCCTTCTCCTGCCACAGAGTATTTTCACCATGAGTCTCTCACTCTACTCTTCAAGTAGCTATCCTGTATTTTTCGAATTGATGCAAGAGTATTTTACATCATTACTAAGTTTCTTCTGACAAAGGAATGAGGCCCAGCCTTCCTAAAAAGGTGCCAGTTTCGAAGCATAAAGACCATCTTAGAAGAGAAAGAAGCCTTGAGAACCATACCAGGTAGCCCTTTTCCCTCTGGGTCTGAGTTAGTCACACATCCAAGCTCATAGTCCTGTCAGGACATAACCCACCCAGCTGCACAGTCTCCCAGCCTCCAGCACTACTGCCCATGAGGAAAGAAAAATTCATAAAGTGTAAATGTTTGAGTCACAAACAAAGGGTGGGTGAGTAGAATTAGGCGAGGCTGTGCTGACTAACCCACCCCAGCAACAGGCAAGTATTGCTCCCAATTTGTCCTGAAGGAAATGAATCTGGCTGTGTTAAAGCCCAAGGTGGTGTTGAAAGGTGCAGAAACATCTTAACTCTGATCCTGGGCCACTCTGCCAAAATGATATCCCGGACCTTGATCTGTCTGGGTTTAGACAGAGACATCACAAAATCAGTGATAAAAAGCAAACCAGGAATATATCATTGTTGCTGTTGCATCTGACAGTCAGATCCCTTGAGGCAGAAACAATTTATGTGTGGCCCAAAATGACTCATTAGGAGCTGTTTCAAACAATTGGTGTCTTCGTATTGAAAAGGCAAGTCCTGATGAAACTGGCAAGGATACAATTTCAGATTACTTTATACTCTTCTTTGTAAAGCTTTGTGTGCAGGGTTAATGACAGTTTAGTACTAATTGTGTATCTCTGTCAATTTGCAGAGAGACATTTGTCTGACTAGAACCTTGTTCCTGCTTTTAACATTTCTAATTCTTGAACAACAAAACAACTGGAAATTAGAGCACTGCTTTCTCAAATTACTTTATCTGTGCTTTCAGGGTATGATACAATTAAGTATTTAATTGTGAGGCCCTGTATGGACAGTGTAAAATTTATGTATCTCCAACCATGGTGCAGCCTCCCCCAAACTAGAGTGTGATGGCTGTGCGCTAGTAACCAGTAGTGCCAAAATATCTCCTTTGAGTCGCAGGCTGACACGGGGCTGGTGTCAGGGAGACGGTCAGGGCACCTTTAGCAGTAAAGCAGCTTACCTGTTCAGTCACGCTAACAAACAGATGCAGAAATACAAAAGTGTGACTTCTTATCACAGGCAACACATGTGAGCAGGGTCTGAGACCTGGCTGCTTTGAATTTCCAGGAATTAGCTGGTAAGGCATTAGCTGTGTTAAGATAAACTCCTGTGTCGGCAAGGCCTGCTGTTAACTCTCCTTTGTGTATGTGTGTGTGTGTGTGCTGAGATACAGATAACTCTGAAGAAAGAGCATTTGGTGCTGTAGGTTCTGGTCTCAGCTTCAGCAAGATAAAGACAGCTCTTATGCAGCAGTTGTTCAGTGAAGGCCACTTGTTCAGTGCAAGGAAGAAATGGTTGATAAATTTCATTTTTCATTTACAATGGCTTTAAATGCCCTTGTGTAGGAACATGGATTTTAAATTCTGACCATTATTTAAATAATTTGTAAAATTCTGACTTTCATCTGATTAAAATGACAACTTGAATTTACAAATATCCAAGTGGCTTTCTTCAGGGCATGAAAAAGTAATTTCCAGGAGGATTCAATAAATGCACAATGACATCTGCAGTCCCTGTTCTCAGCTTATTTTGAATGACTGGTGTGGTTTGGTCTTCCTGCACTTCACTCTTCTACTGATGACCAGCAGGACTATTCATCCTTATGTACTAGCACAGCTGGACTGTCAGTGGGAAGAGAGTAAAGGCCCTGGGAGCATCCCTTCTCCTGGAGGTTTTGGTGCCTGGACATGGCTACTCTCTAGAGCTGCTCTCTAGATTTTTTTTTTTTTTTTTAGTTTCAATTAGAGGACACCCCAATTGGTAAATGTCCTTATATTTCATGTGTTTGTAGGTTTCCAAAAGCCTAAACTTGTCATGCTGAATAGCTCGATCTATTTGACCAGACTGATCCCCAGCTTTCGTTTGTACCCTCAGTTCAGTTCCTCCAGACAGAGTTTTCCAGGAACTTGTCTTTTCCCAAAGAGCTATTGTCAAATACTGGTGACATGCATATATAACTTTCCTTAAAACTGGTGTTTCAGCACGTGGCACTGGAGGAGCAGTTTGTGGCATTTGTGTGCAAGACAAGAGATGGTGCTGTGCTCAGGAATAGTTTGACTCCCTGGACTTGTGGTTTGCAAGGAAATCTGAAGCTATTTGGTTTGGGGCCTCTTCCCACAATTTTCTCAAAACTGTTATTTTTACATGCTGCATGCTTTTCTTTTTGTGCAGCCACAGTTTGCCAAGGAAGGCAGACCATTTTTCCACAGCCTCAGACTGAGAGTGGACAGAACCTCTGGGGCTTGGGATAGGAAGCAGCCCCATGAGAGCTGGTATTGGTATCAATTAGAACTCCGGGAGCTCAGCAGGTTTCTCACAGTTAGTCCATGGAGCAAGACCTTTTACTAATGGATTTCTTAATGATTTCCTGGGTGCTACCAGATCTTCTAACCAAGACACTGAGAATTGGGCACCTAGAAGAGGACTGCTGGCAGTGACAGAAAAAAGAAAGACAAATAAGAGTGGAGGTTTTTGAAACATGTTTTCCCTGGGGGAACTATGGCAACAGTTGTACAAACACTCATGGCAGCTGCATGTGCCTGTATGCGGTGGGCTCAATTCCCTGCCAGATCACACTGAGCCATGACTGTAAGCTTTGCTACCCTGCTTCTCCCCAATTCCTACTCAAGGACCTTCCACTGCCTTGCTCCTCCAGTGGGGATAAGAAGCCTTAGCTAGCACTCAGCACCAGGTGCCAGACTCAGGAGTTGCCCAAAGTTTTGTTATATTTGAAGAATTCCATGTTTGGGATCTCCAACTCCCTTTTTAAAAGCACTCTTGATGTTTCTGTTCATCTTGTAATGTTGTTTGCCACTGCTGAGAAATTAGACCTTGCTATTGATTTACACATGTATGTCTACATATGGGTGAGATGACAGTAATAGTTCCCGAAGGGACCTATTTCCTTCCTCAGTTCCACCAGAGATTGCCACGGGTCCTAAGGACTGCCTTTCCAACAAAAGCCTTGAAAGAAAAACATCTTCAAAAGAAACAAAACCCCTAACTTTAGCCTGGAGAGAAAGAGGCTCCTGGGGGACCTTCTTGCTCTCTGCAAACAGCCTGAAGGGAGGTTGTAACCAGATGGGGGCTGGTTTCTTCTCTCAAGTAAGAAGTGACAGGATGAGAGGAAATGGCCTTATGTTATGCCAGGAGAGGTTTAGGTTGGATACTGGGGAGAATTTCTTCACTGAAAGGGTGGTCAGGCATTGGAACAGGCTGCCCAGGAAAGTGGTAAAATCACCATCCCTGGAAATGTTCAAAAGGTATGTGGATGTGGCATTTTGGGACATGATTCAGTGGTGCTGGGTTAACAGCTGGACTCGGTGACCTTAGAATATTTTCCAACCTTAATGGTTCTGTGATTTTACTCTGCGTTTTTGTCGCTTGTGAGAGGAAAATTTCTCGTGCAATTCCCAATATCTGCTGCAAGTACCTCATCCCACAGTCACCCTTACAGAACTCCTGACACAGCCTAAGAGCACCAGGCTGGCACTAAAGCCGTTTATCAATGGCTCAGCAGCCATTTAAAGGTTTGTAGTGAGGACTTATGACAGCAGCAGGGAAAGCGCTGAGAGCCCGGCCCAGGGCAAAGATAAACACCCTCCTGGCCGGAGGTCCTGGGCTGCTCCCTGTAGGTGCTCCAAAACTTCTTCAGCAGCAAATGTCCGGGTCTCCTCAGGCCTCTGTTAAACCCTGCCTGCTGCAGGCTGCCCTGACAAAACCCTGCCGGCGTGACCCCATTCACTCCCGTTCCCGAGTCCCATGTTGCCGTGGCACGGGAGCCCTGCTCTGGACGTTCCCGTGCCCCGGAGGCCGGGGACAGGCCGGGGACAGGCCGGGGACAGGCCGGGGACAGGCCGGGGACAGGGCGGGTTTCCCGGTGCCGGAGCTCCGCGCCCCGCAGGTGCCGGCGGCAGGGCGGCCATGGCCGAGGGCTCGGCGCCATCTCCTGGGCACGGCTGAGGGGGCACAGCCGTGCTGGGAAACGCTCGCACTGAGGCTGACAGGGCACAGCCAAAGTCAAGGAACAACCAGATTCCCTCAGCCTGGGAGCCCCGCCGGCCTGCCAGCAGCTTGGAGGAGAGGCGGGCACTCAGAAAACGCCTCAGTGTTGTTCTGTGCTTTGTACCTGTGCTCCCTTTCTCTTCCTCATTTGGATAATGTGGGCTTTTGTCCCTTCCAGACTGGTGTTTCTCAACCCGCTCAGCTCGGAGCAGAGCCTAGCCTGTTTCCAGGTGCTTTGCCAGCTATGGAAGAAGGCGCTGTCATGGGAGGGCTTCGCACGGGGCAGCGTGTGCCATGCAGGCCTCGTGGCCTCAGGAGTCCTTGGACTTGTTCTGCCCAACATAATGCTAACTATGAGAACACAGGAGAGAAGATGTACCAATCTCATTGGTGTCGGGAAGCCATGGGAAGGGCGCTTTTCCTAAGCAAAGGGGGAGGGATGCGCTGAGCCGGCGCACCGCCCGGCCGGACGCGTTCTGAGGGCTGGGTGAGTACCCGGAGCCAGTCCCGGGCAGGAGCCAGAGCAGGCAGAGCTGCACTCCCTGCTCCCTGCTTCCAGGCAGGATTGGGCTTGAGCCAGGCAGGTCAGAGCTTGGGACTGCTGGGACCAGCACCCGTCTATGCAGTCATGCCCACAGAGTCTGTGGAGATGTTCAGTACATATCTTCTTATTTGCACTTAAAAGCCTCCTGAATTCAGTGTCTCTCAAGGAGGGCGTAATGCTCAGTCATTGCTAAGCATTGACTAAAGGTGGGGTTCTGGGGACCGGGGTTTAGCAATCATGCTGAGATTTCACAGAGCGGTAGGCAAGAGGTTTCACAGAGCAAGAGGCATGGGGCACTGCATCCTTGTTCCCTCATTTTACTCAGGGTCACCATCAAGAGGTTTTCATGGTTGTTATCTGATGGATCACAAATAAATCTCATCCATACATGCTTGCCCTTATAACTGCTATTTTGCATGGAATAGGCGGGGCTACCAAGTAAACAGTGAGAAATGTGAGATTTACACAAGTGAATTGCATTTCCTGGGTAATATACACTGATGAAGAAAGTCTGGCCTAGATAAGCTTCAGGTATGCTACTGTGGGAATGCATAATGAATATCATAGAGTCACTGCCTCTGTGCCTTTGCAAGGGACTAACACTTCCCATCCCACCTTTCTGCCATCTTCCCAGACTGCAAACCCTCTGCTCTATCTCTCCCTAGGTGTGGAGATGGCATCTTGCATTATCCAGTTGTATCTGGTGCTTTTAGGCACCAGAGAGCATTTCTGCTAATGATTATTCCTTGCAGGAACCCCTGTGGTAGTGCTTCTGTTGAAAAACAGGAAACTGTAGAAATAAATCTCTTCCTCTCTAGGGTGTTTTGTGGTTCAAGAAGAGCTGCAGTGCAAGGGATCACTTTTGCCTTGCCATTGGCTTGGTGTGACTGTAGGCAAGTAATTTCTTCTCTCTGGAGTAACTTCATGTCTCTGAAAGTCTGAGAAGCCTGTTTCTGACATGAAAAATTTGGTGTGGAATCACTTGTGTAGTAGTAAAGGAGTGTTTTGTTCTTGTTCAGTTGTCTTTTGTTATTTACAACATCAAAGAAGAAAGTGGTGGAGGTGATTGGCATAGGGGGAGATGCCTTTCGAGGAATATGAATTCCATGAAAAATACAGTTTTTCAGAATAAAATTATTTGTGGGTCTGGGTTGAGTTCAGTGAATTGTTTTGGGTAAAAAATGAAGACAGAGCTTTTTCAGGGAAGGGTTTTTTTCTGAGAGCCTTAGAATAAAATGTGATACATTTCATGGAAAGTAATGTTTGTTTAAATCACCACAATTTCTAGAGAGGAAAATGGGACCTGTAGTGTGGCCTGGAGGAGGGAAAGGCTCAGAGTTCACTGAAAAGAAGCCTTGAGCTGTCTGAGGTCAGACTAATTTATGGGTTATGATAATTTCTCAGCCATCATTCAAAGCTCCATCTCCTCATCCTGATAAACCTGGACTGATGACATGACTCCCTGACACTTTTCTTATCTCAGAGTTACAGTTTACTGCTGCTCCCACCTGCAGAAAGAATTTGCCTCTGACCTCAGTGAAGAACACAGTGGAGTGACAGCAATTTCCATAGGACTATTTGAAACTGATGGCTGTATCCTGCAGATGGGCTTTAGGATATGGAGTGAGCCCCCCGAAGGGGCTGCCTTCATTTCCTCATTGAGAAGGAAGTGCTCAGCATCATCCTCTACATACCTCTGACACACAGCTTTGTGTAACTCCAGGACACTGGGAGGGAGCCCTGCTTTCGGAGACAAGCACTGCCAGACTCAGCCTGTTTTCACTTGTGTCCCTGCTGTGTTCTAATCTGTTTGAACTGCAGATAGATTGTCTTATGGGGAAAAGCTCCTAACAGACAAACCCTGTCTATCTGTTAGTTTGGTAACGAGCCCTGAAGCCCTGGAGGATGAGGGAGAAACTGCTGCAGCTATACCCCAAAATTTGGTGGTCACTGTGAGATCTTTATATTGGGAAGCACTGCTTTTTTTTTTTTTAACCCCCTTTGAAACTGAGGGAGTGGACTTGGTGACTATAGATGTTTATGTTTGAATGTGCTGATGGGGAAATTGAGGGGTCCTTCTGTAAGCATTTGATTAGTAACGGTCAGGAGCAGTAAAATATCAGGAAGACATATATAACAACATCTTAAAAGCCTGGCTTATCCATCAAATGTGGGCGTCAATGAAGAAGCATTCTCTCCTACGTGCTGGATGGCATGCCGCGTGTCCGTGATGCAGCAGTGACTCGGGATGAGCTCTGCAGGTAGGACAGCCCGTGAGTGACCCCGCTGCAGCAGTGGGCAGACGCGAGGCTCGCGGAGCACACGCCAGTCCCCGGACTGGCCAGGCAGTGGCACTGAAAGCAAAGCTAAAGCCCGGCCGTCAGCCCTGGCAAGGTGTGTACGGAGGTGCAGGGCAGGCGGATGGAGCGGGGATATGGAAGGAACGTCGGCTGCAGTTTGCAGAGCACAGGGAACATTCTCCGTCCCTTGCCATTTGGCAGTTCGCTCTGTTAGTCCAAGTGCTCACACTGTGCTTCTGCACTCCCAGCTGGCTTCCTGGGGCTGTAACCAGAGGAAAGCGAGGGTCTTGCTTGCACGGTTTGCCCTGCAGAATGACAGAGACTTCAGCTTTCCCTTCTGCAGGAGAGGTGTATTTTCAGGCTTCTTTTTATTCTGCCTCATCTGTCCCATGAATGAGATGCCGACTTGCCTCTTGAGTGTATCTGCAGAGTGCCTGGGTGCAGAGAGAAGCTAGAGGCAGAAGTGTTGTTAAAAGCACATGAAAAGAGGGGAGTGTCTGCATGGCAAAGGTTCTCACTGTAGGTAGTGACAAAGGCAAAGATTTCCTATTGATTTTCTAAATTGCAGAGCAGGCACAATGCAACAAATGGTTTTGAGCTGTTGTACTTGAAATGACTGAAAATATTTTGATGAAATAATTTTGTTCAGAAAACACTTCTCAAAAGGGGGGTGGTTTTGATTAAACTCTACTTGGATCAAGGACATAGAGAGAAATGATTGCATGCTCTATTGCAGTGCAGATCATGGGAGTTAACAGGACAGCAGGAGCTGAGAGAGAATGCTGAATGTGAGCTTGGATGAATGTATCCCAATTTTGTGTACCAGGCTGGGTTTTTTGAGTCAAGTTTTTATCAATTCATCCTATTGAAACAGTTCCACTTTGTAGAAGAGAAATATTCACTAGCCCTGAGGAAGCTGGGTTAAACTCACTGTTTGGTTGAAGCTGTGATGTTTATGCAGTGTGAAGAAGCTCCAGCAGCAGAGATGGTGCCATGCCAAGTAGCCTGCTTGGAGGAGACCTGCTGAAATGTCAGCCTGGACTTGAAGAGTTTCACCCTCTCCCAGCTGATAGTCCTTCACCACTGGAGTACACGTGCATTTCTTTCAGAAAGGATTTGAGAGGCTTTGTTTTTATTTTAAAATGGGATTTTTCAAAGTTGCAAAGATGTCTATTGGGTTGGTAACCCGTTTTCTATCCAATCTTGTTTCAGTAGGAGAGCTACGGGAATAAAATGCAGGATTTACTGTGCAGTGTGTTCATATCCGTGCAGTATCTAATGGAATAGGACAATTAAACTCCAACTCAATAGGTTTCTCTAGTTTTCAGATAAATTCCAATTTTGGAACATTGCCCAGAAGGCTTCCTAGAAGTCTTTGAAAATACATGAACATAAATTTCCTTTCAAACCATATTAGGTATTATCTGTGAAATAACCAGGCGGGTACAGAGCAAACTGAACCCCTGACATTCTGAAATGAAAAAGTGTCTCTGGGTGAATCTGAATTAAAATAACCCCACTGGATGGACAGGCTCCCCTTCTGCTTTGGCTTTGCAGATCAAACACTGTGAAAACAAACAATCTCTTCAACCTTGTGCTGTGTTTCAGAGCATCATCTGCCTTGTTCTTGTACAGTATCTCCATCACTGCTACTACAGCTATCCCCCTCCCATGTGTAGAGACAGAAAGGGTGATGGGCCAGTGCAGATATACTGTGGGTTGCCAGCTGACTCCACTGGTAGTGCCCCAGACTGTCTGAGTTCATGTGCAGTGTTGTTCAGGTTCTTACTGCAATGTGGGATTGCCATCTGCTTGGCCACCTTTGGTTGCCTTTAAGTGCTGTTCTTTCCTCAAGGTGTCTTTAAGGAAAGCAGTTACTGCAACTTCCTCTGGTTTTCCAACCTCTGAACAAGAAATCGATTTTGCCTGGTGCGTTTGGCCTGTAAATGAGTAGAGGAAACACAGGAGTTTCAGTTAGCAGTGGTCTGCACTCTGCATCTACCACATCTGCAGCAGTGATGGACTGTTGTGTGCAAACAGACCTCAAACAAGCCTCTTATTTGGCCTGTGAGGTCCTGTGGCTTTGTGTAAGCAGCATGTAGAGAGTCCCTGAGACAGGAAGAGATGGAACCAAAGGGACTCAGTCTGTCCTAAAATACAAGCCAAACCTGCTTGGGATGCAGAATGCAATTTTTCTTTCACTGCTAGCTCCACGCCACTTGCCAGGTAGGAAGGTTCAGGCAAAAAACCTCAGCTCCTGGCTGCCTGTGCCTTACATCAGCATTCCCCTCACCTAACAGGTATATTGCTTTCCTCCTCTGCTGTCTGTCTCTGATGGATGCTGTCATTTGTGTATTGAGAAAACTAGAGTTTATAAATCCTTCCAAATACCCTGTTATTAAAAAGGGATCTCACCTTCAGCTTCAGGGTGGTGAGAAGGGCTCATTATGCTTCTGTTTGTTAGCTGTGCTTATGCAGGAAATGTCTCTTGAGGCTGGAGGTAGCACTTGGGTGTGTGGAGTAATGCAGTCAGCGAGTTGTGTGTGTCAAAAGGCATCTCGAGGGCAAGCAGAGGTTTCAAAGGCAGCAGCCTGCAGAAATTGAGATATTTGTACCTGCACTATGAGGGCTGGCAGTGTGGAGACAGGTATTTCTGACTTGTGAGTGACTGTTCACTGCAGAGCAGTTCAGAGTGATGGCAGCAGCCCAAGGACCCTTTATTGTTGCTCCTTTCCTGTGGCTGAGGGTGAAGGTGGATGTAAAACCAGAGGTCCAACTTAGTAGGTTCTAAGTCTGCCTCACAGAGCCTGTTTGCAGGGCCAGAAGCAGCCAGGATGAGCAAGGCAGGCACTGTTATAAACCAATGAGAAGCTCCTCATCCTGCTCCTTCCTGTGTCTTAGGGGCTTTGCTTCCGTAGGGGAGGACAGGTGTGGACCAGCCATACACCAAACCTCACTTACAGGCTGGAATACAAAGATATTTATGAGAATAATCATCCATGTACAGATTTAGCAGTATTCACTGTCTACTTCATGTCACCTCAAAAAAACCCCACACAGCTGAGGCAAATATCTATCTCTCTGCTCAGGTGGATTGAGTTTTCCTGCATTCTGAAGGTTTCTTCCCCATTCTTTATTATTTTGCCTCAGGCAGAAGGGTCTGTTTTATGGTCAGTGCAATAACTATCATAACTTTGTCAGGCTGACACGTCAGTATGGTGCCAATCATGGTTATAGAGACCCTGGGACCACTTCATCACAGCAGCTTCACTCCAAGGCTCCTTTTAATCTTTCCTAATAAAATTTAAATGACAGTAGCTGTTCCAGTCATGAACCAAGAAAATCTCTTGTATTATTTCCTCCTTTTTTTTCCTGGTGTTGGGTTCTCTCTTTTATAGTGACTAATTTATATGTGAGCTAACATCTTCCAGAACTGGCTACGTGAGTGAAACAAGTGGCACTTCTTTTTAGTGACTCTCTTCTCAGCAGATAGAATTTTTCCAGAAAGATGTGGGAAATTGTATAGTTGGGCCTTTGCCATCTTCATCGTAATCCAGGCTGAGGTTCCTGAGGCTTATGGGTGGTTTTGACCAGGAGCTGTTATTGAGCTTGGATAGGTATTTGCTGAAGGTTTTTCTAATCAGCCATGAGAAATCTGACCTACAGGTGATGCTGAGGTACCTGTAAGTCCCACATTAAATGAGGTGAGCCAGTTCTCCTCATATGCTTCCACTTTTCTCCTCTCTCAAGCAGAAGATGGTAGAAGGAGAAGTTTAATAAAACTGTACAACCTTTTCTCTGTAAGCATGAGTGGCATTAAATGGCCTGCCCCACTGGGAAATGGGCCTGGCACTTGGAAGGAGAGGTAGAGTGTTTTTTAGCAGATTTTTGGATCCTGTAGGATACACAGTCCACAGACTTGGACCAGCCCCTGAGAAAAAAAAATTGGCACTAAAATTCAAGCCACAGAAGACAGTCTCAGCCTTCCTAAAGTGCAAGGGGTCAGGGAGCTGTTTGGAAATCCCGTGGCTTGAACCTCTGTTTGAGCTGTTACTAGCACTGAACACGGTGGGATTGGAGCAATAATTTGGATTATGCCCATGTCTTTTGCTTATTTTTCATTTAACCTGCTGATGGCCTATGTCTTGTATTGCTTTTCAGATCCACTGAGAGTAACTGCTCATGACTGCATTAGTGAGAATGGATGTTTATGACTGATCCCTTGGTGGTTGCAAAACCCATCATGCTTCATGAAAATGTAACACTCAGTATGGTTCAAGTAAGTGTTTTATTCTGGTCTGTTCCTCAGCCTGTTTCTGGCAGAAAGCTGGAGAATAACCAGAATCACTGAGGATCTCAGAGTCTTGGTGGGAAGGAGGAAGGATGCTGGTGTGTGGGGGGGTCTCAGTGTGGTGGGGTGGATGCTGCCACAGTCCAAACACCCCGTGAGCAATGAGATCATGTGCTGGGGTTGTATTCTGTGGGAGGGGAAGTATAGGGTTGCTGGGCCAGATTCCAAGCATTGCTATGTTCCCTCCATGCCATTCCTAGGTCATGAAGCTGGAGGGAAGGGAGGAGACTGCATTGGCTGTGGCAAAGAGGTGGGAGATGGGGACTGGTGTCATTACTCATTTCTCTTACCCTGTCAGTGAATTTTCACTAGTCTAGTATGGGGAAGACCTGCTCCAGGTCCTGCACCAGCACAGACTTCCTCTTTGACATCAAGAATTTTTCTTCCTTTCTTTTAGCAATTGGCCTAGTCTCACATGTAAAGAAAATGTCAGTGAATTTATTCAAGGTATTATTTCTGTATGTACACCAGGGAAGGTGATATCTGGTGCCTTATTAATTCTGCAGCGGTGAAATGTCACTGACTCTGTGGCACAAGCAGGCCTTGATTTACATGAGTGTAATAGGTATCAGACTAGGATCCTCAGACTTCAGCGTCAAAGACCTGCAGAGTTGGATTACATTTTCTTCCCTGGTGATGGAAATGAAGTCCTGGGGGGAAATGAGTTGTTTGGTCTCATCTGAATTCTTTCTGAAGTAGTGTTGCCTTCAGAAACTCTAACTGGCAGCCAGTGCCTCTCTTCTTGGCAGTCTTAGTGGGAAAAACAAGGAATTAGTGATCTGGGAACAACATTTTTGGCATTTTCTCAGTCATCCATGTTATCTCATTTAACTAAAAGAGGGATTGTTACCAGGAACATCTGGTGTCTGGGTGGAGGATGAGAGAGCATTTGGGAGACACACTGTGCATCCCAACCTCTGTCACTTTCTGGAGTCAATCCCCAACAGACTGTCTTTGAAGGAGATGATATCTTTTGTTTAAGTTTCCTATCTTTATTCAATATCCATGTCCTTCCATCAGCCTACACCTTTCTGCATGACTGTTTGGCCTGTACCCACTGGGATCATTGTCCTCTTGTGCTGATACCTTGCCAGCATGCCTTGCTTGAGATCTGGCCCTTTTAGCAACACTGCATGTTCTGGGAGACTTGACCTTCAAAGACTTCTGACGAAACTGTATCTATCTCAAGAGCTTGGATGTTACAAGGCATCACCAGCTCTTTCTCTCCTAAGTTTCTTCCAGCTGGCTCATTCAGGAAATGCTGCCTAGACTGGTATTTGCTTTGCTGACTGTTTTCTGTACTTCTCAAGTTTTAGAAGCTGTGGGGGAAAGTGAGCTAAGCTCATATGTCTAATGGATCATAACGTGGAGATGAGTATCCTGATCCTTTGGCCTATGGAAATTGTTTTTGTATTAAGATGGGAGTTCTGGCTGCTGCTTTTGCAGGAGATGACTGTGAAGACCATGTACGTGGGTGCCTGGTGGCTGGAGAGGCCTTGGCTGCTTCTTCCCTTGTGTGTCAGTAGTTCTCATCTATTTCTTATTACAATGATGTTCTTGGGTACCATTTATCATCACTTCCCTTCTGTTAGAATGTTTTGTTTTAAATTACAGCAGAAACCAAGAAATTATGGGAAAGTTGGCATAGTTTCTATTTTTCCTCTTTCAGGTGTATGTTCTGCTGTGGCATATGTACTTGCCCCATTCTAAACTGAAAATACCCCCCTAAGGGTTGTCTCCCTAGGGACCACCTTGTTCCCATTGAGGCAGAACCAAAGTCACACATGTTATATGGATATCTGGCAGCAGTCTGAGTAGTTCAGGGGCTGTTGTCGGGGTAGATACATTTTACAAGGCATTTTACAAAATGCCTAGAGTTTGCTACAGACTAAAGCCATGCAGAGACGCTTTCTTGAGTCTATTGCTTTTGGTAGATCTCTAAAGAACATCATAAATGGTCAATTTTGGAGCCTAACAGATCCCTAGGGGGTAACTGAGGCTCAAAGAGATACAATAACTCTGACAACACCTTTTAAACTCCTTTTCTTTTCTCTTCCATTTTAAATCCTGTACCCCGTGCTTTTTTTTACCATGTGCAGTTTCTAGCAGAGAGCATACAAAACTCTGTTTATAGGGGACTTGAGTGTGAATTATTACCTGTGAAGCTTGCAGTCAAGGTAGTGGGTTATAATACTAATTAAGGCAAATGTCACAGCAAGAGCATGCTGACGTTGTCAGAATTAATGGCCCAGAGCATTACTACTTAGCACACCTTTCGAAGTTAATGGAATCGTATTAATTGGGATCTTGGAGGGACTGAGGGACACATTGTACATCACTCCTGAGCAGCACCTCTGTTATTACATTAGAGCTGGAATAGCATCCAAGATCCTCCTGCCTTTTGGGCCCCTTTTGCACAACCATTTCACAAGTGGGTGGCTCTGATAAGGCCCAGGGGAAGGTTGTTTGGTTCTAGGGTAAGAGGTGAAAAAATCTGTTCCTGCTGTGGTTGCAGAGAATCACTCTGCCTCCAGAAACCAATGCTGAGGACTGCCAAAATGCCTCTGGCACAATACTGAAGGGACAAGGAGATGTGTTCAAAAATACTATGTACCCTTGTCCCTGAGTCTGATTCTGCAAATTCATCTCCCTTCCACAGTGCTTGTTCCAATGGGCACAGCCCAGGGTAGTGGTGAAAGACACAGTGTCAGGCACTAAAACAAAAGTGTCTGTCAGCAATTCCAAGTTCTTTTGGATATCAGTCAGTTGTAGTAGCACCGAGACCAGCGCAATGCATGATTAGACCTAATACCAACTAAATTCTAGTTTTGAAATAGAAAACAGCAAATCATGGAGGGCATTTGTTTTCTTCGGGATAAAAACAAAACAAAACAAAAAAATAAACAAAAACCATGAGAAGCTGATATTTACAGAAAACCAAAGCTCAAAACTTTTAATACAGTGCTGTGAGCAGATGAGGAAAAAGAAAAAAACCCCAATTTTTCTACTGAGGATTTTGATTCTAAAGCAGAATGTTCTCATTTTCATCCAAGTTTTCCACATGGGAGAAATAATTTTTAAGCATCTCTCATATAAAGTAATTAACCATAGATGAGAAATGGGTGATTTCAGAAGAAAAGGAATACATGCTATCTTTAGATAATGGTATTAAATCCTTTGTGCACTGGAATGGAAGCTTTTATGATACTGTAGATTTTCTGTGCCATTTTATCCTTCTTGAGTTTAGATTTTAGAGAAATTACTTAATTTTTTTTTAATTTAAAAAAAAATCACTTGGCTATGATAAAACCTTTTTTCTGTATTAACAGGATTACAATTATTAATTGTCCTTTGCAGTGTTACTTGTGTATAGGTTTGTGATTACTATTGACTAAATTTGAAGGGTTTCACATTCTCTCCTGGGTTAGCATAGGGTTAACATTCATATTTGCTAGAAACGGTGATGATTTGATGTTAGCTCAGTCACCCAGGGCACAGAAGTAGAAACAACAGCGTGGTTGAGCCAGTGCTGCCCAGATGGGAAGATCCTTCTCAGCTCCAACCTCGGAGGCTTGACTGCAGTATCTAGCCAGAGCTCATCCCATATGGTGCTGGTCAGCTGAGCAGAAGCTGCAATATATGAGCCCTAAATCTGTTGCAGGCTTCCTGCATGATGTTGGAAACACCTCAGCCTCACTGCTGGGTCTGCTGTGCAGCCTGTAAGTGGCTGCAAGAGAGGGCAGGGTTTGCCAGCAAAAGCCCTTCTGCTTAGGGCAGTTTCTCTCAGGGCTTGTTACCCTGACCTGAGGCTGCAGAACTGCTTTGCTCCCAAGCAAGCGCAAAGTGCTCCAGGCTGCTTAAATCTGTCGCAGTTCTGTTTGAACTGAAAGATTCTTCTGTTCCTCAGTGAAGTGTGTTGTAAAACAGTGACATTTGTTAAATGGAGAACACGTAGGGCAAGGACTCCATCAGCTCTGAGGAGACAGTGAGTAATGATCTCTTAATATCTGAGAGCTTCAAAGCTACTATAATATTCTTCAAAGTCAGGGTAGTGTGGTAGGGCCCTGCACAGCTATCCTGTGTTCAGGGGCAGGTCGCCACTGAGCACGCAGCCAGACACTATTCTTGTGCATCATCTCTGCAGAGGGAAGCAATAGTTGCTGTGCAATGTGCATCACAGCCCAGACAGATTTATTATTTACTTGCGAGCGTTCCTGTAGCACCCATCACTCAGCTGGTTACCTGCGTCTGCCAGACATTGCTTTGCACTTGGAGTGGTGTCTGCTCAGCCCTCTTCCCGACACAAATCAATGTGCTAAGCCTCAGTGCATTTGGGAAGGAGGTAAAAGTTGCACAGCTGTCACCACAAAAGGAGGAATGGAAGGGAAGGTCATGTCTGTGATTGAATAGGAACCTATGGTACAGTTGGACTTGGGTTGTGCTGGATCCCTCAGAGTTGTGATGCCAGTGATCTCTATCTAGTGCCATGGCTTTGTCTTACCCCTGGGGCAAGGTCCTGGCTCTGCAGAGCTCAGAAGAAAAGACAGGGCAATAACTTCATTTAGGTTGACTTGACTGTCTCTTCCCCTCTAGTGTCAATCACTTGAGCTCTCCTGGGCACATGCAGAACCTGTAAAGGCTCCCTTTTAGCCACCATGACCTCTGCTGCCACACAGCACAAGGCTGAACTGATTCTCGTCTGTCACATGAAGATACACATTTATGCTATTTGAAACTTGGCCAAATAACAACTAAGTGGTAATGAACTGTGTGGTTTTGGCTTCAGAGTCTCTGGGACAGAGGGAGAAGATTTATATCCTCAAGCCTGTTATTTACAAGCAGTCATGCTCCTCATCTTTCTACAGACAAATGGAAGGAGTTGTAAATTTGCCATATACAGTCCCTTGAGTTAATGCTTATGGGAAATATAATTTAAAACATTCATTTGTCCTGGAGAACTGAGCCTGAACCGCACTGCCATGGAAATAGGTACAAACCCAGGAACAGGTGGATGCACTCCATACCATCCTTAGTATGAAGAATTTGATCTCCATATAGACACAACAGAATAAGCAGGAAGGAAATTAGGTCTCCTGAGTGGCAATTCACCTTATTAACCACTGCAACAGATGACTAGTTAAGGACTAATTAAGGGCTAACTGTGGGTCAGGAGAAGTGAAGCAGCTGCCAAATAACATGACAGTATTGCGCATTCATTCCCTAACAGATCATATAAATCTGAAAGTGTACCCCCTACTTTTAGTAAGCATGAAACTACTCACATTTTGGAATTAATCTGAAAAACACTTATGCCTTGTTTCTAAGGAAATATCTTGTGTGTATGTCTGTGGGAATACAAGCATTACGTGAGATAAGTACAATGCGTGTATCAGGCTCAGGCCTTGGAATTTTTGCACTTCTTCCTTTCTGGACACTTTTATGAGGACAGTGTTATTCTGTATAACTCATCCCATGCAGAAGCATTTTTTAGAGCAGGGCTGGTGAGTTTTGTTTGCAATAGTCTGGTGTTTTTATATCATCACTCCCCCATGCCTATGCTTACCACCCACATCAGGAGTTTAAGGAAGAGGTGAAATATAGCTATTTTGTGTAATTTGTCTCTTTTCCTTGCAAATCTTCTTTCCATCTGAAATGGGAATTTTTGAGGGCTAATGTAAAAGTCAATAAATCCAGTTAAATGGATTGTATTCCCTTTTAATTCTAGTAAATGTACTGGCTTGACTAGAGTTTTTACTGATTTGTAAGGAATTGCCATTTGTGCCATGGACTTCTGTGAAGGAAGAAGCCAAGCCTCTGTTATATTTTATATCTCAGTTTCTCCTCTTCCACCTTCACAGTCTTGTTCCTTGGTGTTAGTGGGAAGAACCAAGTACAGTGAATGCCCAGTGTCTGCTGTGGCTCTTGGGCAGAGTTAATGACAGGTCCTCAGAGTTCCAGCTAAAGGCTATGGCATGAGCCTTCTGGCTGTCCTGCTTAAGGTTTCCACTCATATCTGAAGCACATAATTTTTTCCTACCTGAATGTTACAATGAAGTATGGGGATAAGACTTTGCCTATTTGTCTGGGACTATATCAAAGTAATCCTATAAGCAGATTGCCAAATTCCTTTGTGCTCTGGATCTGCCATTCTTCTCATGTGTACATGGATTAGCCATGCCTTGGAGCTCTACAGGGCATGATGAGATGGGGCTTCACAGAGTACCTGCAGCAGACTCAGTCCTGGGGATGTCAGGGTTCTGCTTGCCTCCTGGTTCCTCCAGTCCTGCTTGGGTGTCTCATTGCTATGCTAATATACTGTGTTCCTTTGCTAGCACTGTTAGATTCCTTAGATTTGATGCTCTCTGCTTGTTATCTCCATTTCCCACACAGCTGTTTTCTCTTTTAACTGGGTATTTCATGTATCTGGCAATGGTGAATGCCTTATATTTTCCTCACCACTTTTGTGGCTATCTGCACTTATTTATTTCTTTCCCTCACAGATATATTGTTTCTGTCATTGCATTGGGTCCTCCCTCACTGCGAAAAAGGCAGAAAGAAAAAAATCCCTTTATAAATTCCCCCATTTCATCACCTGCTGATTCCAGTTCACTCCTAACATTTTTACTGGAGTAATTGTCTTGTTTACTCTCTGTCTGTTGCAGGCTTGTCCACAGTGCATTTATGCTTCCTGGGAACCTCTGTGTAAGTCTGGTACTCAATATCTCTTTCTGGTTCCTTAATAATCCTCCTAACTCACTTTGCTTTGTTTTTATAGGTCTTCTAGTCCCCTTGCAGGTAGTTCATATCTTTAATACAATTCTCTTTATTGCTTGTACTCCTTTTTACCTTCTGGCCTAAAAACATTGCCCTCTAATGCCTTGGGTTTTGCTCCTAGTCTAGACTCCTGTAATTAGCACTGAGCTCACAAAAGGTGAAATAGTAATTTTACAGAGTTGCCCATGAACCTGTGCATGTGAGAGAGCATCCAGGGACAGAGCCTGGGTTTCTCTGCCCTCCAAAGTGTCTGCCTCGGATGCTCCAAAGGCCCTGCTGTTCCTTTCATTTTCTGTGGTCTATTGTTATTTCAAATACTAACTTTGACTCTTATTAGACCTCTTTGGCATTTACCACGGTGGACCTTGGCCTGCAGGTATCTCCTGCTTGCAGATAAGAAAGATGCTCCTTTCATAGTACTAGGAGGGCTGTTGTCTCTCATTTTTAGACTTATATCTGCAGAAAGTCCAGTGCCAGGTCAGTGGATGCAGAGGGGTGGATTTGAGTGGGTGCTCTAAGGCATGTGGAAATTAACACTAGTCGCTCTACCTGGACCCTTTTCAAAACTTAAGTGTCTAAGTTAGAAGAAAACCTAAGGGTATTCCAGTCTTGCACTAAAGCTGAGGAGAACTCAGGAAGTTCTTGACTGATGGAAATGGATACTAGGGTGTTCTTTAGATCACGGTCTCTCAAAGTAAGCATGAATCCTCACATTAGTTTGTTCTGCTTCATGGGTCCCTTTTATATTTGACGTCATTGATTATGTTTGAAATTCTTCAGATGGACTTGGGACTGCTTACAGAAAGGGAACATCTCTACAGGCAACATGTTAACAATGTGAAAATAAAAATCTTTTCTCCTTCACATTGCCGAGATAAAATGAAGTGCTCTCCATGTCCCTGACCTGTCATCCAAATTCCCATCTTGCTTTTTTATCTGTGGCAGTAACAATGGTAAGTGACTCAGCAGGATGACTTTCCATTGAAGGAAGGGCCCGATAACTGAAATCCTGTCTTCTCTGAGGTTATTCAGAGAAGCAAAGATCCTGAGGAACAATTACATCTTTTAATGGCAAGAAAGCTATGTCAGTATGATTTCATCTTCCTGGTGTGCAAATCTACAGATGTGCTTTTAAGACCCTACAGGAGGTGGCATCTGCATAGCATGTCCTGTGCATAGCATTGCTCTGCTTTGGTGCTGGAACTTTGAAACACAAAAGCTTGCATTAAAGTGAGGGAGACCACAACCAAATAATACATAAGGGCAGTGCAGTGGAGTATGTATGATTCTGCCTTTTTCCCTGGGTACCATTACAAAAATTAATAGATATAGGTAAGAACACAGTGTATCAAATAAAGTATTAGAGACACTGTTTCATAAGAAGTTACAAGCAAAATTGATTTCAGTAGTCTGGGAAGCAAACGATACCCCAAGGCTGCAAGGGACTCATTTTGGATGGTTAGAATATGAAATGCATGCTCCTGTCTTAGAGAGGGCATGTGTGTGATTTTCTATTCTTGATTATTAATGGGTATGTTTTCTTTGTCTTGCTGGAAGAGACAAAAACAGAAATTAGGAGATTTTTTAGTAGTTCCCCATGCCTGTATTTGTGCAGGACATGGCACACAGCCTCGTTGGGGGCAGAGGTCCTTTCCTCTCCCTGCAAGTCATCTAATGATAGGCTGAGAAGACTTCATCTCTTCCCATGGAAAGGGTTGGAGATGAGCAGGTAAATGGTCTGCCAGAAGAGTTGGTATTCCTCCAGTGATTAGAAAAATATTTCAGTGAGAGTGGGTCTCGTTGGGTTAGACTACAGGTGTCACTTTTGTTCAGCTGCAGGTATGAGAGGTGTCCCACACCTATGGTCACACTTGCAGAGATATGTAGTGGGAGTTACCTGACTGCTTCTATGCTTAAAGACTCTGGGAATTCTTTTATTCTTTAGAAAACAACAGACTACTGAAAGAAAAAAAGTACTTTCCAGTTTGAGCAGTTGAGGAATTAAATGATAAGATAAAATCCCATCATTCTGATTTCCCTGTTAGCTTCCATCTTTTGATATCAAGTATATTCTGACATCAGTCATGTGAACAACTGGCTGTGGAGTTAATGCTGCACTATGCCTTGGAGCAGGGAACACCATCATTTCTGTGCTCTCTTTGTTTTGAGGATTCATAGGAATCTTGGACCTGAGGTACACTCTGGGAGTAAAAAAAAACAGACTTCATAAGGAGATGATCCTTTTGAAGGGATTATTTTTTTTTCATTCTCATTTTCAAAATAATCCATATTGTCTTCCATTCCCAATTCCTCGTCAGTTTCAGAGCATAAAAGGTCATATCTATCTATGCCTGGTGCTCTTCTTCCTCCACTTTAAAGAGAAGCTAATTTCCCTGGTGAGGATAAATGGGGAAAGTATTAGGCCAAAGTGGGTACATACGGTTTCTGTGGAACACATGGAGAAGGAAAGCATATGTAGAAATCACATCTCCTGACAAGACTGCTCAGGCAAGACATTAGTCACAGGCTGGGAGTCAAATGGCTTCCTGAGTAACACCAGGAAACAGCAGTTTTCATCAAATGACGCATTGCAATATGATAGTTTGGGGCAAATTGCTTAATGCATATGCATTTCAGCTTAACTCACTGTGAAATAAGGACAACACAATGTTCACTCATCCCAAAAAGTAAATACGTGGGGAAGGTAATAAGTTTGCCAGATATTCATATAATGGAATGATTCATTGGAGTGTACTTGCACAGAAGCTTATGCACTGCTGCTTGATCTTGACAAACATATCATTTCATATGGAGATACCTGGAAGCATCTACTTAATCATCCTGGACTGGAGAAGTCTCACTAGTGTCCTGAGTGGGAGGTGCCATCCTGTTCATGAGGAGTGCTCCTGCCCTCTGATACATGACAATGAAATTTCTGTACTTGAACACTCCAAATACTAGATGCACGTTTTTGATGCATGCCCTTGTGCCTATACATGGGGAGCACTAAAGAGGCTCCATTCTCATACCCCTAAAGCAGAAAGTTATTAAAATGTAAAGTCTACAGATAAAGCTGAAAAGCCAGTTTCATAACTCATGTAGTAATGTTCCCTCTATTTAATAAGGTTATTCATTGATCTGCAGCAGCAAATTATACTTTTTGAGCATTTAAGTAATACTTCCACTTGACTTCCAGTTTACGAGGAAATTTAGTATTTCCCTGAGCTCACTAGTGCTGACTGTACACAACTTCTGGTGTTGGGCATTTAGTCAGCATAGAAGCTTGAACAAAGTTATTGCTGTTTTGTGCACAATATGGGAACGTTTTCTTTTAGATACCTCCCCTTTGCCAAGCTACCTCCAATCCCATTGGAGCATACCCAGTTCTAGCAAACAAGTGCAAAAGGAATGGATTAATCCAAGTGAGTTACATAGGCAGCCAACATCAGGAACACCTGGCCCAAAGAGAACATGGTATCAGATTTCTAAAGCTGGCCTGACCTGGTCACCATCTCTTTAAAAGCACCAAAGTATCCTGTGTCTCCCCTGGATAATGTGAAGAATTCAAACAGAGGAATCAGGTGCCTTTAAGAAAACTTTCAGAAGGATCCATTGAACAAGAACTGGTTGTATTTTTGTTTAGCCCTAAATTATTTGAAGATGGTTTTTATGATCCTAAAGCTGTTTCGGTTTTCTTTTTAGGCCATCTCATGTAATGAGAGATATTGCTCCCATATACAAACCTCTCATCTGTGGTCTCAGACCATGGCCATCAGGATGGTCACAGCTGGAGTCTTCTGTGGATTGCAGAAGTTTCCTGACCCCATCCACTTGCCATCATGGTTGTTGAAAATCTGCCAGCATGCTGTAGCTGCTTCCATGAGACAAAAATATCCTGCTTGTAATAGTCATTTTCCCAAATGGATCCTTCTTCAGCTAAAAGCTGAAGCCACTCTAGAAGCCACTCCACTCTAGCCTGAATTATTTCAGAATATTTCAGAACATGTTTTTTTCTAGGATATTTCAGAACATTTTTGAGGCATTTCCTTTAGGTGGCAGCAGGAGCACAAAAATATTCAGTCTTCACGGTCCCCTGTGCTATTGCAATGGCATGGCTTTGTGCTGAAAAATGTAAACCCAGTTTTACCACCCTTTCATAGCCTAACACTCATGAAAGTTTATTTTCATTATTAGAGCAACTTGCTGATGAGCTGAAATCATGAGTCAAGACCCCATCACCTGTCTGGACAGTCTTTTGGGTCTCTGCATGTAACTGCTATGACAGTCTGGACACTTAGCAATAATGGAAATTATGCAGGCCCTGCTTAGGAGATCTAGCTGGACTTGGTATTGCCTACACATAACATTGTGATAGAGTGTAAAAGGCAAGGAGATGGGGAGGAGAATGCTCAAGATTGTGTTGCATGTTCACCTGTTTTTGGAGTTGAGGCAAAACTGCCAATATGCTAAACATAATTGCAGTAGAACTGCTAAACTGAAGAATTCCCCATTTCTGGGATAGCCCTACTTTTTGCTTATATGCTGAGAGGCCAAAAGATATTTCTCTATAACACCCCTCATTTTCAGACTCTTTCCCTTCACGTTTATTTTGGAAGGAAATTCCCAGCTGATGTGTCCATCACATTTCGTGGGAAACGCTTTTAAGTTTATGGTTTGCTTGTGAGACAAGGAAACCTGCAACATCATTTTGCTTTGAGCACCAGTATGCTATGGAGTCTCTCATGATGAGGAACTGGGATCTGGAACTGTCAACTCCGAACTCCATAGAATGCTATTCAGGCATTTCCATCCAGCTGGAAATGAGCCAGTAGCTCTTCATACTGAGGGGGACCTGTCTCAAGCCACTCTGGCCTTGGGCTCATGGGAGGCAAGACACAGGCTGAGCTTTGGCTGTTGTCTCTCCCACACCTGAAATGACTGATGTGGGATCTAGCTGGAGATCCATGGCTGGGGGTCTCAAGCGACTGCTTGTATGCTGCTGTAGAAGAGCCTGCTCTGGTTCAGACCCTGGTACCTTCTGGACTTGCTAGCCTCAGACCTCATTTCTCAGTGCTGCTCCAGAGGAGAAATCATGTTTCTCCTGTATCTTGGTCCTCTACCTTCTCATGAGTGCCTTGAGGTGGCTTCACCTTTTTGAGGATGTCCTGGGGTACAATGCAAAAATGTGTATTCTATCACCATCTGTTAAAATGTGGGAGGGGTGGTGATCCTTATTTCTGTGGGAGATATCCTCTGCTGATGTGCCATCTGATAAGATCGGGGGATGATCATCGTTATCTATTCACAACCCATCCTTCCTCCAGAAGATATATTCCGTTAATGGGCCATTAAGTCCTATTGTGTGACTGATAAGATTACATCATCCCATTGGGAGATGCCCCAGCCAGGGGCAGGAGCCAAGCCTTTCCTACCTAGATAAAAAACTGGGGTTTGGGACACGAGGGCAGACCTTTCTACTGGATCCCAGAGGAAAGTCGGATCATTTCCACATCATCGCTGGATCTTCGGAGGAAAACTGCACCTTCTACAGGAGCACTGCTTCAACTGAACCACATCTGTCATCCAGGAGGACTGCAGCCACCATTTATACGGACTGCTACCAACACCCTGACTGACAGGGTGTCAGGTTGTATTTCTGACTGTGTTGGTGGTTGTATCTTTTATATTATTGCATGTATTTTATTTTTTCTCTTTTCTCCTATTAAATTGTATTACTGACTTGGAGTCTCGCACTGGTTTTACTTTCAAACCAATACAGAGGAACAAGCAGATATACCTGTTGCAGTGACTTGTGAAAGCTATTGGATAGTTCCCTGCATCCTGATGGTCTCTGTCACGCTCAAACCTCCTTCCATTCATCTGTCAATGAACAACTGCTGTTGCCTCACACCCTCCTGGAGCCTGGCCATTCATCCGGCTTTTATAGTGAGTAAATAATATGCTCAGTTATATGTCTGGAAACAGTGTTCTGTACAAATTCCTGGGGCAATCAATATACAGAGTCGTTTTATGTTAGAAATAGCTTGTTCCAAATGGCCATATATATCTTTATTATACTGTAAATTCTCACACTGTCACTGGAAGCCACATATGCCTTATTGCACAGCTGTGGTCGCGGAACAAGCTCCTTCCCTCCTTCCATGTCCAAGCTTCTTTCTCTTTCCTCCCATCCACCTAGATCAAGGCTTAGGAATTGATTGAATTCTCCAACATACCCCCAAATCTCCTTCTCTTTCTAATGCAAATATCCTATTAGGATGTTTTTCTCCCCTTAAAAACCCCCACTGAAGCTCTCTTCTAAAAAAAAAACAAAAACAGATCAGTCTTTCAATGTCCATGCCCTATAGCCTTACTATTTTGGTCATATTTCTTCTGTCAAAATTAATTATATGGTAAAAGCCTTGAGAGCTCCAAGCCAGTATTGAGCTTTGCTCTCCCAGGTGCTGTACACAGAGCACAATATAGCTTTAGTCATCTTGAACCAACAAATCTACCACAGCGATTCTGCATCCTCTGGTTATGGTCTCTCCATATCTGGGAACTAGTCTGAAAGGCTTGTGAAAGATAGAAGTGTGGGACCTGGGCAGTCAGATACAGTGAGGACAGTTCCAGCCACATCATGGAATATAAAATGCATTTGCAGTATGGGCAGAGGTGGGGAGATTGGTGTTACTGCCCCTCAGCAGCTGGGGGCCTGCTTCACAAACATGACCATTAGCTAGAAAATATCTGGCAGTGGTATAAGAGGGGATTTTGGTAACTGTGATTCTTCCTTATAGGGAAAATGTAAAAAAATCATATGAGAGGCAGAGTGTTGTAATACAGATAGAGAATGAGTCTTCACACACAGGCACAGATGCTGTTCCCCTAGAAGCACTCTTATTCTCCTTCCTGTGATGGGGAAATGAAAGTTATTCGCAGGGTTAAAGTTATGGGCATTGGAGACAGCAAAATAAACAATAATGGCTTGGAGAGAAGACAGGAAGATGAAGCATGGCTGTGCCTTAGGGACAGTCCCTGCTTGCACAGCATGTCTTGCTGCTGTACACCATCTCAGAGTGAGTCCCACCTTCAGAATTTGAATTACTTTAGGGGAGATCTTTCTTTTTTACTGTTTTTAGCCCTGTTGTGCCCAGAGAGTGAGCAGGGCTTGTCCTGTTCTGGCACAGCTGGAGCAAAGCTCTGGCTAAATGAGAGCCAGAAACTGCCATAAAAGAGAGGGCTGATGCTCATGGGGGTGAGGAACAGGGGTTGTAATTTACTGTGGGTCTCAGCTAAGCTCAGAAGAAAGAAGTTTCTTTGCTATTCCAGCAGATTTGAGCAAGTTCCGAGGAAGCACTAAAATGTCTTGCTGGGAACCAGTTTTTGTTTTTCAGAATGAGTGTGGATATCAGGTGCTTCCACTTTGCAGGACTGGGCCTGGGTAGAGGGGCTGAAACAGGCGCACAGGTCTGGGGGTGAGAAGTTTCTTCCAACGCTGTAAGAAGTCCCCTTGGAATAAAGGTATTTATGTACACCAGGAGCTGGTGCTCTGCTTAGCACAGAGGCACCACATCTTCAGCTGTGGAGATAGGAGTTGTGACTGAGTCATGACCTTGGACTGCTGCTCTCAGGGAAGATGTGCTGCCAGCTCCATGGCCTGACAGAGAGGGCATTAGTGAAGCTGCTCAGCATGGTTATGTGACATGTTTGGGAAGTCTGTTTGTAAAGCCCCGATCCCTGGGACAAGGTCCACATCTCTGTGAGCATCACCTCTCTAATCTGGACAAGGTGTGAAACCTCACCACAGCTCCCTGAAGGCCAGCACTGCTTGTGTGGGGAGGCAGAGCTCTGCTGGAAAAGCCGATGTAATTCTGCAACATGAAGTCACAGGTGGAGGTAACAGGCACATCCTTTGCCAGTGTAAATCACGGTGACCTGATTGATTTCAGGGCTAGCCTTGCTATTGAGGATGTCACAAAAAGTTCTTTCGAAGGAGTCTTTAGAGAAATGTTTCTCCCTTGGTCTTCTGTTAACTTGCCTGTGATAATGCATCTACAGTTGCTATCACTGTAGAGCTTACTCAGAAGAAGAAGAAAGAAAAAGAAAGAAGAAGAGAGGCTGCTGTTCATCTTATTGACCGCTTATTCACTTCTTTAAAAGTAATTAGGAGTTTAATCAGAGTTTCTATGGATTTTTGGGGGAATCTGTAATTAAAATCTGCACAGTCAACTTGCATTATATACTTAACCTTCTTCTGGAGCAGCTCAAATATCTTTAATATTCTCACGTCCTCTAATGGAAACTGTCAAGTACCTCAACATAGAAACAAGCAGCAAATCCCTGCAAAAGGCTGCCAAACTGCAGCCCCCACCAGTTTTTTTTTGTTGTGAGGAAAGGTCTGCTCTCTGATAACAGCCCAGGCTGTAGGTTAACAGGCCTGATCGACTCCAAGCTGATTTTTCTCTAATGAATAGAGATGTTTCTTTTCATCAGCATAGAGTGCAGTGTATGGAGAGGGGGAAGGGAAGCAGAAGAAAAAAAAGCTGTCTGACTGTGTAGGGATGGAGCCAGTCTCTTGATAAGCTTTCAATTAAGAGCAGATTAAAATTAGGTTTATCTTCTTCTGAAAATGGCAATGACGTTAATATAATAATACAATGTAATAACTTAATAACCCAGTTGGAAGTGACTCATCCACATTGGAAAGAACACATTTTTGCTGCCTAGTTCTGGGAAGGTTAAGTGTGTCCATCCCTCATTCCAGCAGGTGTGCAGGCACCCATGGAGAGGGAAAGCTGGACAGTACTTCATAGCCTGGCTGCTTCTCCTGGGAGGTTTGGTGTGACTGACAAGGGAAATTTATGGTGCAGAGGCATGTGATGGGCCCATTTGTAGAAACAGGTGTTGAGGCTCAGCAGAATTCTCCACTGCCTGGTTCTCACTGCTTATGCAATCCCATTGCTCCACCATGAACAGGACAAAGACCAGAGCTTTGAGGCGTAGCAGCTGGTGTCTGGCATTGCTAGGAAAAGATCCAGAATCAAACACCCCCAGCTGACTGTTCCTTACTTCTCAGTCCAGCCCATCACATGTATTAAGGACTATGAAATCTGCTGGCCATAGTGGGAGTTTATTGCTTCTGTTCAGGTAAAGAAATAAGCTTCCTCTGCCACAGAAGACTGTGTGTGTAAGCTGCCTTGTGCCTTGCGCAGTGTTTGCTGCCCCGAGCTCAGGTGTTGACCCCTGAAATTAACCCAGATTTTCACCTGAGAAGAGCCTGACTGAATTGGTGTCATGGGAGAGTGCAGCCGCTCGTTCTGCTCAGGCTGGATGATCTCAGATGTGCCATTTGGCTGCAGGGACAAAACTGGTAAATCCATTCCTGCAATCGGGAGATCTGATTTGGCTGAGGATGATTTGCTCATCTTGTTTCATGGGATGATAACACTAGCCTGTAACTTGTGTGTTGGATAAAGGACTTGTGTCTGTGCCCTGTGAGGTGTTTTATGGAGGAGGGTATAAAACACTTCTACTCTCTTGTCATGAAGGTTGTCATCGTCATCTTGGTCCAGAGCCTGAGCTTTACCCATGAGAAGCGATCAGATTAAATTAGTTGTCTTACTAGAGCACTCAAGATCTCTAAATAACAAAATGTAATGATATAGTTATTTTCAGCTGACAATTTCTAAGCACTTGAATTAGTTATTGTGGTTTTGTGTGCTGGTCGCTGTTATGTACTGGAGATTTCCTGCATTTCAGCATGTCCATGGCTTCCTTGTGTTCTTTAGTTTATTTAGCTGAGAACAATGAATTAAAGCAGCTTCCCAGTAAGACAAACACTTACCTGTGTCCAAATACAAAACTCTTCAGGGCAATATTTACTCATTCCTGACCTCTAAGTGGGTTTAACCATTTACCTTTTGAGTTGAGTGACTCTCTGTGATTGACTGCAGGATGGGTCTGCTCAGTCCAGTCCAAGTGCAGGGCAGACAAGTTCAGTGGTAAAGAAAGTGAAAAACAACTGAAGTAACAAGAAAATGGCAGGAGAAAAAGGAAGTGCCTGGAGGAGAAAGAAGACTGAATTTCTTTCCCTTGGCATTATGGCCTGGGATCTTTTAATCAATGAAATGGAGTGTGTAGAAGTCTTTGGTGTTAAAACTCTAGCTTTAATTCAGAGATGCCTCTAATGCACTGAAAAGTCATCCCATGGAGAGTGACAGCCCAATAGTAACATGGCCATGACTAACCCAGCTCCTTGTGGTCTTCCCTTTCCTACTTCTGACCTTGCAGCTGGGAAAGTGCGGAAAAGAAAAATTTGCAGCCTGTCCAGTAGTGCTTGAGTGCTCTTCTTCCTCAATTATTTGAGGATAATGAAGGTAGCAGTTTCTTCTTTGAATTTTTGCTGCTTTAGAATGTTAAGCTGTGGGCTGCTTTTGGCTACTTCTGTGTCCCATCAGCCATGTCCCATGTCCAGTAGAACAACTGCATAAATTTTTTAACACTGTCAATGGAAAATTAAAAGCATGGAGTATTTTGCTATAGAAGTCTCATTTTTATTCTAGTAATGATATAGGCTATTTTCTTGGGCTTTGGCCTGTATTATTTTTGCCTGAATTTGAAGCAGTTATTTTTAATAGTTTTTCATTGACTGACACAGGAGGCTACTTGTAAAATTATAATAGAGAAATTCAAATGTCAGACTTTATAGAAAAATAAGACATTCATGCTGAATATCATAAATAGGGAAATTTAGCCTTTGACAGCAAGAACAATCTCAGCTGATTGTGGATGTTTTTGAGGATGCTTTTTAGCTTTGTACCCTTTCAACAGCATAGTCAGGACTGGACCTCCTACCTGTGTATGTGAAAGCTCCTTGTCTTTATTCCCGAGCAACCAAGGCTAGCCAACATTGATAACTGCATTCAGTATTCAATAAATGGTGTTTATTGTTGTTGGAAAAAAGTAATTCCCCTTCTGGCAGTGAAGAAGGTGTGACTTGTAAATAGAGGTCTGAGAGCAGTGCTGTGCCTGCAGATACAGCAAGGGTTTGACAAAAAGGCAGCAGAGTTGGATTAGGTACGTGTTAGTGTGCAGAAGCAAAACAACCCTGTCAAAATGCAGACTCTGCTTGCTGGAGCCACTGCCCTGGATAAGACCCTGCAAAAAGAAGTTACTGTGCAAAGTGGCTCAAGTGCCAGAGTTCCCAGCTATGCTTACTAAGAGGGAATTCTCCAAATTATATGGGACAGGAAAAGCATGCTGCCAAAAGCTTTGATATAATTTCAAATGTGAAATGTCCTTAAGAAAACTGTCATACACTGGCCATGTCATAGAGACTGAGATGCCCACTAAGGCTGAGACACTATGCCCACTAAGGCTTCTCACACATCACAACTGGTTTCCTTTGAAAATTGCTTGTACACAGAGATTAGTGTTCTTCCCAAGCATCACCACTCACCTGGAGGTTTTAAACTCTCAGGAGACTTTGCTCTCATCTCCCACCCGGGGTTCTCTTTGTCAATCATTTCCTCTGGAACAGAAGCATCTAAGCTATAAATTCAGAAGATGGAAGAGTGGAGGAGCATTTGGTATTGTGGCATTTGCCCTGTTGCTGCTTTTTTCCCTGAGCATCTTTGGCTGCAATTGGAGGCAGGCTGTTGATCAAAGTGGACACACATCTATCGTGGTAATGCTGGTTTTTTTCAGTTATTCTTGTTTCTCTAACCCAACACTTTACTACCTGCTCTTTGTGCTGAGAAGTTGATTGAGGACATACCTTGGTGTTTTCCCTAATTTGAGCCTGACAGCATCTACAGGTGGGATGTAGAGAGGACAGTGAGCATTTCAGGTACTGGTCCTTGGCTGCTAGTTTATGCAGCAACCCCACTGGAGAATTCTCCCTTTCTTAAATATAAGATTCTCACAGTAACTGCAGATATTGTGGATTTTCCCTTGTAGCATTTATCTCCCTGATGTGTGCAACCAGCTCCCTGCCCAAAGCCTTGCAGGCCCACTACTTAGTTGGGATATAGATGTTTAGTCTGTTTTAATCTGATCCTCATAAATCAGTCCCAGAAGCCATTTCTGCTGCTTTCCTACCAGTGTCATGCAGTTTCTCAATACCCAGCCTGCTGCAGGGATTCAAAAATGTATATGTGTATTTTTAACCAAGCAGTCTCTGCACTGAGCACTTGGAGAGCAGAAACTGAAAGGCTGTGTATGAAGTGAAGCTGGAAAAGGGAGGAAGATCCACTAGGATGCTTTTTGTCTCTGACTGACCCCATTGAGGACCTGCTCAGAGCCCATGCCTTGTTTGGAGCCTGTCACCTCAGTCATTGGGGAGCTGCTGGAACAGGCTGGGAACAGGCTGTGCTAGTGCCAATGGAGCTACACAAAAAGGCATTCACAAATAACGAGGCTCTGAAACACCCTGAAAATAAGTGTCAGCAGCTTGAATTGGGGTCAGTTGTGCTGTGGTGAGAAGCAGGCTGGGCTGGGGAGCAGGGAAAAAATCGCCCCTTCTTCTGCCTGCCTGGGAGAAGGGGCTCCCAAGGCAATAGGGAGCACACCTGCTCCTGCTGACTGTCCCTGGGAAAGCCAGGCACTGACAGGTCCTTAACCTTGCTCCAGATCAGAGTCTGGTCATCCTGATATTCTTCAGACCTCACGTACATACCCAAAAAAAGCATCCTCCCATCTGCAGAGCTTGGCTTCCTCAGGCTGCAGCAGACAAACAGATGTTGCCCACAGACCAGCAATTCATGTAGCCTGCTGACTGTCTGCAATGCCATGAGCAGCCATGGACAAGTTGCCACCTTATTCTCTGCCTCAGTTTCCCCTTTTTATATCAGGATAATAACACCACAGGGAGGGAGGAGGGGATAAGGGTTTTTGTATCATTATAGCTGTCACTGCTGAGGGGCTGCTGCTGCCAGAGAGAGAAAGGAGGTTGGTTTTGAGACTAAGGCAGAAGGATATTTGTCTTTGTCATTAAACTAGTGGCTGTCTCTGGCCACATAACAACACCTGTTAATGCTGTTCCCTTAATACAGGAAGGAAGACCCCCACAAGGTCCAAACCATACCAGGGCTCCTTAAGCTTAGCTCTGTACCAGCCAGTCTGTGGTCTCCCTTTGAAGATATCATGTCTCTGGCTAAAGGACAGGTGAGTCCTAAGGACCCACCACAGCAGGCTATGTAATACACTAGCTTTCCACAGGCTATACTTGCTGCATGAGTCAACTTTGAGGAAAGAAGATAAGATTTTTAATGCTGAGCTGAGTGGGAGCAAAGCCTGCTCCTGTCTCTCAGGTACTGAGTAGGAACTCAGCTGCTAAAGGACTTTGCTAGTAAAATTGCTTTGAATTGTAGGGTTGAGACACCAGTGCTATCTGCTGTAAGACATGAGGTGCAGACCTCAGAACATATGGGATGCAGTGTTGCTGTTCCCCACACAGGAGTGGTTAGTAAGTGTGCAGATACCAGCTGAACAAGTGGTCAGATTTCTTACAAGTGCCATCACCAAATGCTGTCTCCTGAAACCCTGGGGCTGCTTGGCAGCAAATTAAAGAGAGCAGATGCCCATACGTTATTTCACTGGTCAAAGTGGGGAGAACAAATTAAAGTGCCTATTTTAGCACACTGAGACAGCTGCGCTCTTCTCAAGCCAGTTCCTGAGGAGTCACCTATCCATGCCTGATTGAAGGGAAAGCATCTAGTGTAGCAACAGCCCGTTAGCCAGCAGTGGAGGAGCTGGCAAAGGCTTCCTGCTGTGGAAATCTTTGGATGACACCTTGGCAAAAACCAAGGGACAGATGGGAGCCCCAAACACTTCCCCCTAAGCAGTGTCAGGTGCCTTTCATGACACTGTCAAGTGCCAGGTGAGAGAGGGCTGTGGCCTACGCAATGGGGCATTTTGGGCTCAGTGGGTGTCAGGTGCTGAGTAGGATTTGTTCTCTGTTGATTATGACTCTGAGTTACCATCAGCAGAGTAAACATGGCTGCAGGAACAGTCTTCAGCTGCTTCCCTGCAAAGGCAGTTACTTAAAGAACCTCTAGTGATTTTTAAACAGTACAGATGTATTAAGTATATCATGTTACTGTTAAGCCTTGGTGCACTCTGGAAATGTCTGGCATTGTTATTCTCCTGTTAGCAAAATGAGGCTTAGGAAGTTTAAGTGACCAGAATCCCAATAGATTCTGGAATGAAGAGCAAGTGGAAAGGTAGAGGTGTTGTCATGCCTTACCACAGGCATTAGAAGTGATGGTTGATGTTCTTAACTGTGCTTCTTTATTTCTAACATAGGTCTCATAATAGGAAGGAATTCGGAAACTGGAGAAAATGACACTACAGTGTTAATAGATCCCAATAACCAAACTGATCAGAGGATGCAATCCTTCCCAATATATCTACATAGATGCTGAGCATATTTCCCTGTTTCAGCATCCAAAATACGTGAGTCTCAGTGTTTTCTTTTACCCCTTGCTTAGAGTGGTTTGTATTTCACATGGCATGACTTAATTAAATTAAACCACACCAAATCTAAGCTGAAATTCCCCCTATTTGGTGTTTAGGAGCTTAGATTTCAGAAAAAGTTCATCCTGTGATACGTGTGTTTGGGCTCCTGGGCTATTCCTCTCTGGTCCAGAGCTGGGAAAAGTCACTCTATCAATGGATTTTAGTTTCCCAAGGAATGTGTACCCGTCTCCTGGAAAAGTTCTTACAGATTCACAGTCAATAAAAGGTTGCACATGATTCTTACAAAGTGCTGACTGCTTTAAGACAAATGAATAATTCTTTTTCTTTTCCAGTGAAAACAGGTCCCACAGATGAAGTGCTTTGCTAAAGGTCCCTCAGAAAATGTAAAGCAGACTCAGGAGGTGAACCCAAGTCATCTATGTCCCACCTTAGCCAAACTTCCTACATGCATTATGGGAAGCTTGGCAAGAAATAAGGGCTACCCAGCCACCTGGAAGAATGTCTCTGCTGCTATACAGCAGGTAATCCTTTAGATTTAAGAAATGGCATAACTTTTAAGGAGGAAATTTACAAAATATGTCATCTGAAGACATTGCCATGTTTAATGCATTTACTGCCAGTGATTTTCTTTCCCTTGCTATACTGTTTACAGAGCAGCTGGTGCAGAGCTGTTGAGCTTGCTATTGAAGATGAAAGGCTGGTTGTTTTTCAAAGTCTTTTGTGCCTGTTTGCTCCTAACTGGAGCTGTCAGTGTAGATGTTTTTCATTTCCTTTTCACTATAGGTCTGAAGTCCCTTCTTTAAAGATTTCCTCAATTCAAAGAAAGATTTCTTTTGCTCTAAGTCCCAAAAGACCTGAAGGGTCTTTTCTCTTTTGTTTGGGCTGAAGACTCCACAGGCAATGCCAGTGCCTTCGAAGGGTTGCTGAAAACCTTTAACCCGCAGACAGCCAATGTCCCAGCTGAAGTCCTTTGATGAAGGCATGAGGAATTCAGTCTGTTCTACTCAATTCTGTGGCCTGGGAATGAGAACACCCCTCTTGAACTATATAGATGCAATGGAAAACTTCCAGTGATTATTAATTAGTGGTGTTTACAATAGTACATAAAGGATGGAGGTTTCCCCCCCAAAACAGCCACAAAGAGCATGTGCTAGGTACTGTACAAACCCCCACAGAGATGCTCACTCAAGTTTCTTAGAAGCCAAGTATTCAAAGGTGCAAAATCTTCCCCATTCCAAAACTGAGACACTAAAGTTATGGGACGTCAAGTCGTTTGCCAAAGATCATGACAGGAAGATGAGACAAAGCTGAGAACTGAAACCAGGGTACCTTAATAACCTGATTTTCCTGCTGATTGTGAGCTGTGTAGGGTTGAAAAGCCCATAGTCCAGCCACTCTGATTTTAGCTGAATGAGAAACAGTTGCAAAGGTACAATGCTCACAATAGCCAGAGCAGATATTGCTATTCTTGTCGAGCAGTTGGAACACTGAGCAAGGACTGAATCGATACTGAGTATGCTAAAACCAAAGGAAGAATATCTCGAGATACATTTCCAGTTTTAATGGTCTCCACTTAGCAGAAATTGATGGCACCAGGACACGAGATCCAAGCAACTCTCTTCTTGCTCATATAAAATGTTTTCTTCCTGGTTTATTTCTTAGGACAGTGCATATAGCAAAGCCTATGCAGAATGCACACAAACTTCTTCCTTCTTTGCTGTTTGTGATTCATTAGAGAATTGAGATTAGGCATGCATGAATGTGAGGAGCGCAATATTGCTGCCAAAGAAAACTTGAGTTCTACATCTCAAGTTTCAGGTCACCAGAGAACTGTGTAAAGAGTAACCAAAATGCATATAGTTAACACTGAAGGTGACTGACTCTTAGTAGGGCATGTAGTTCCTACTCTCACTGTTATATTTAGAAAAATTGCACAATATCAGTGCAAAAAACATTTACCAAACCCAAAAGATAGCTGCAGTAACATAAGTCTGTTCAGAACTGGAAAGTTAATGGGAATCTTACATTCTAGAGCATTGCATTCACTTGATTTTGTCAAAAAGCCTGATATAAGAATGGTATGAATTCTATACCTGATTCTGTTACCAACTTTGCTGATTTCTATTCTAAAAAAGATTTGTTAGTTTTTATTTTGTAAATTTTAGCCTCTTCAAAAAAAATCCCAAATGCACTAAATATATCATCTTTTGCCAGAGAACTCTTTTTGGCTTGATAATTAAGAGATTGATCACCCCCAGCAACAGACATAAACGTTTAAACAGTACATAACTGTTCTCTGTACTAATGCAATAAAAGTGAGTTTGCTTTTACAGTGGTAATTTTAGCAGCAGTCTAAATCAACACCCTGTTGATAATCAGACAAATCTTTTAAAGAGAAATGCAGTGCAAGTGAGCTTGTTAGTATTATGGGCACATTATTGCCTCCACTTTCCTCAATCAGCTTTTATTCATGCTTTTACAATAGGTGTAATTTTTTATATTTCCTTAGGCAAGCAGAAGAATGAACTGAACATCTAGAAGATTACTTAAAATAGGTTATGGTGATAAGAAATAGACAATCCTGTACAATGTTGAAAAGGTCAGTGGATTAGAGTGCTGATTTCTGCAAATGAGCAGCCCTGCTCTGCTGAGGCTGGCAGGCAGCTGAAAAAGAAAAAAAATTGACAGGGGAGTGTACAGGATCTGGTAGGGTGTTTTCAGTATGGATGTGTTAGGGAATTTGGGAGGGAGCATGGTGGGGAAACATTTCTGCAGTATGAGGCACAACCAGTGGGTGAATGATATCTGAAAGAGGAATCATGTTGTGTGAGGTTGAGAACTTGCTACTGTGTCATACCCAGGCTTCCTCAGCTGTGCCTTGTCTTCATCCCTCAGCCCTGGTCTGCCTTGTAGGTATAGGAGAAGTGAGGAAGACCAGGGAAGTGGCTTTGTGCCTTTGTGTGTGATACAGTGACAAACGCTGCTCTGAGTTGGGTGCTCTCAAGCAGTACCAAAGTTGTAGGGCAGCCAGTTTTATTTTTCCATTCTCTTGACAATATTGCTTTAAAAAGTTGAAAGAAATCAGTGAGATATTTCTGGGATAAAATTTCATGAGTGCTCCAGTCAAGGACATGCTTGTTGCTCCACATCGCTATTTCCAAGCCGCACTGGCTTTGACAAGTAATGTGGTGGCTGCTCTCACTTGCATTGCTTCCAAAGTGGAGCTTTTGTTTTTCCTGTTTTCTAAGTCCAGCCAAAGGAGTCTGGGTCAGCCACAGGATGCCCATCAAGCCTGTCTGTAGAAACTCTAGATGGATTTATGCTTGTGGTTAATCTGAGAATCCTTTCCTTATATCAGGACTGTAATTCCTGTTGGCTCCAAGGAGAATCTGTTAACTTGAATATCTAGACATACATGTTAATTATGAACCTTTCTGGTCCTTTAATATCTGAATAGTACCTTGCTCTCCTCTTCTGATCCAAGACCACTCCTAACTCAGTTTGGAAGCTCCATGCAATGTGTTGCTCATGCCTCACTAGGGACAGCTGTTCTATGTGAGTGGCTGCACAGCAGAAAATGCTGTGGTTGTGAGGATGGCCCATCTCAGATAGGAGTCACTGCCCTGTATTTTCCTTTCAAGCCACCCTCCCATCTGACTGCTTTGTAAACTCATGAAATTTGGTTGCAAAGTGCTATCATTCCAATTTTCAAGTAAAAGGAGAGAAATGGTGGTGCCAGATTCAGTGCAGCATTAACTGAAGGCGATGATGTGCATTACATTATTGTTGGCCTTTTTATGTCTGGTCCTTTCTTTTTTTTATGACTAGAAAGATGACAATAAGTCAGCTCAGGTTGACTGCTCCTTGCCTGAAGGGCCATGAGAGTGTTTCAAGAGATGGCTTTATGGCTTCTCAGTTTAAATGTTAAGCCTTGTGTGTTTGCCAGAATGCAAGATTCATCCTAAATCCATTCTTAACAGTGCAAGTTCGGATCCTACGGTAGAAACACCCTCCTTTACAACCAATAGGGATGGATTCAGCCATGATCTGGCTTCTCAGGCCTGATAAAATTTGCAGGAATACGCATTACTGGAGCAGAGCCTGCACCTTCTTTAGTCAAATGGTTCTCCTGGCAATGATAGGATGGGTATAGCAGCCTGGTTTGCTTTGACCTGGAGAGCTGTGTCTCCAGACACTCTTACCTCATACTTTTTGCAGTCAATAACAGAAGGGCTTGGCTTTGATTTCTGCTTGTTTTTTTCTTGGGAAGTCAAATGGAATCAGTAGCTCATTTTAGGTGGGCTGATGGATTGTTCATGAAAGGCATGTTACCAGTGGGGAAATGCAGGGCTGATTACCTTACCCATCAGGGCTAGAATGAGCACAGAGACTTCCACAGCTGACAGGAAGGAAAAAGACCAGGGAAGGAGAATCTGTGGATCAGTAGCCTTTCACATACGGAAGAACAGAGGCAAATCCATCTGTCAGCTGATAGCCCATCACCATGGTTCTGGAGTGACTTGGAGGACAAGCACTCTCCAGCTGCATGCTGGGAGCAAAAGGTTCATTGAGCTTCTGTTATGTGCCCTGAAGCCAAAGAATATTTATTTCCTGGACAACTCAGTGCTAGGATTGACCTTTTGTATCATATCCTTTGGAGCAGGTGCTTGGCTCTGGTGCTTTGTGTAAGCCCATCCTTTGTCTTGGTTTTGGCTTTCTTTTGCCTTCCCCTTTATGGCTCACCTTGGTTCATCACATATCAAAGTACTTTCATCCTTGCTGCCTGCCAGGGTGAGGCAGGGGTCAAAAATACAGTAGAGCAGAAGGTGCTGCACACACAGCTCTTACTGGCAGATACAGCTGTGCAGTCCAAATCAATGGTCCCAAATGTTTTTCCTTAGCCTGTAAGCAGGCAGGGAGCCTGATACCTTCAATGACTCTTGCCTAAGAAAGCCCTTTGTGACTTGTCCTGCAGCAAGGTGTTAAGTGATGCAGACTTGCCTCTCTCCAGGCCATCCATGCAGCCTCAGATGGAGAAGAGGAGCTGCTTGCTGTGCCAACTAATGTTTGGCCATGTTTGGCCATCCTGCCCTTTGGGCAGACCTGCTACCCCTCTCTGGCTTGTACATGAAAACCAACTGCCTCAGGCAGTCACCCAATGCATCTGCCACAGCTTCCACTGGCATGGCCAGAGTCATCTGTTCTGCTTGAATGGAGCTCACCAGCATCTGGTAAATCTCTTCATCACTAAAATCTGTTGTAAAGGACAAGTGACCAAGTACTCCAACAACACAGATATAGAGCAGAATTTAGTAAGCAATGGCTCTGCCCTGGGATGGTTGCCTTTGAGCTTTCAGCTCTAATGAGTTGGGCTCCTTCCCCCCATTTAAAACCACCTGAATCCACAGTGTCCAGCAGTCATGATATCTGTCACATAGGCAGTTTTTTAGGTACCCTTGGCTTCAGATTTAGTGTCTCTGGCAGCCAGCACATAGCTGAGGTATCTGAGAGTCTGCTCCAGCGAGGCAGGGCTGGATGGGGTGCACAGGTGGGGCAGATTTGGGCCATGCAGGTGGCAAATAGCCACTCTTTTTACCCTGCCCTTCCCTAAAGCAAACACAATTCCAGAGCTTGACCTTGGCTGACTGGAAAATGAGCCATGTTCACTGAAGAGGCAGCTGAGGCAGTGTAAACTGGTGTTGCCACTCAGTGGAAGTACCCTGCCTTACTGCATGTGGTTTGTCTGGGCCAGAGCTCCATTAGTGAGGTGCAGAAGTGGAAGGAGTGTACACTGGCAATGCAGTTGTCTGTGTCTAGAAGATCTGGAAATTTAACAGTCTTAAAGATGCACATTTCCACCTCACCAGAATGGCTGAGATTTAGAAAATCTTCCTATCCTGAGGCAGAACAAACTGCCTGTATTTTAAAAAGAATGAAAACATGAAAAATATGGCTTGAGTCAGTCAAAATGTTTTTGACATGTTTTGTTTCAATTGTAAGCTTTTAGGATGTGTTTGCAGATTTTTTATCTACAATAACTAAAATCTTTGAAATGACATATTTGAATAATGCTGAAATTTCATTCTCTCTCTGATTCTGTATATAAAGACAATCTTCTCAAATCCTTTCCCTGCAAACCCATATTTTTCACTGGTTTAAGTGAATGCCTACTTCCTGCTTAAAAAAAATTAAATAAATAAGTTGGTGTAATGTAAATTTGCTTGATTCAATTAGAAAGAGCTTTTGAGGAGCAAACTCAAGGAATTCATCTCCTGTATGATAAATTGTGTCAAAGAGGTTACCACTGCATATAAAGTTAACCCAGGAACTAGTTTTTTCTATCTTCTAGCTCATTTTTAAATGCTGGAAATTCTGTCTTTGGTTTGAGTCACGAAATCACTGTAAGAAGCCTCACAAAGCACTTAGAGATCATTTGATCGTGAGGCAGCAAACAGAGATGAACAGTCCGAGGTTTTACAGTCCTAACTGCAAGCAAAGACATTAGCTCCTCATCCACCGGCAATTGATTCAAAATCCCCCTAAAGGCCTTCAAGAAAATGTATGTTATTGAGCTTTATCCTCAGCTAAGTCTCCCCTCATAGTAGGAGCTACTTGACTACAAGGTCGTCATGGTGCATGACCTGCTGCTGGGCCCTCTGATGCCTCCTCTGATGCTGGCACATTAAACTGTCTGGATGTACACCTATTCACATGTATTTTGATGGTATGTGACACCTGTGATTGTTTGAAAGTTCACCCTGAGGAGGGTTGAACCGAGGTGCAAGAAAACCCTGCCTGGCCAAGATACAGCAGAGAAAATCTCTGCTGTAACCAAGAGTAACAAACTGCGGCAATTACCCAATTAAAGCTAAGCCCCTCTTTAATCAAGACAGTCAAGTTAAGAGGCCCTTGGGATTTTTGTGAGAAGGAGGAAGTCCTAATCATTGCAATGGGAATTGCTTCTTTTTCTACCAGGTTTGAAGTTGCCCCCAAACTTGCAGATGCTAATCTAGAAAAAGAGAATCATTAGTT
Source organism: Acridotheres tristis (assembly GCA_037013685.1). Taxonomy (NCBI): domain Eukaryota; kingdom Metazoa; phylum Chordata; class Aves; order Passeriformes; family Sturnidae; genus Acridotheres; species Acridotheres tristis. Next base: position 26,623,483 of record CM072894.1, read on the forward strand.
TTAATAAAGAATTTGCTCCTTGGGAGGTGTGGGGATGGACTGAAAGCATTTTGCCATACAGTTTAGAGTTCATTAGTGCACCCATCAGGGAATATGTGCTAGATGAATATTCCTTATTTAACTGCCAAACCAGTAATTTGGAAAAAGAAAAAAAGTGCCATTTCTTCTAAATCTGAGTTCCAGGTGACTGCTTTTTATCTGAGCTCCATTAAATTATTCCCCTGCTAAATTTTCATGAAATAGGCTTTTTGCTCCAGCAGACGCTGACTCCCTGAGATAATTTTGAAAGCAAAACATTTTGTTTTTATTAGTAATGATCCATCTTCCACCCTGGTGCTATGAGGAGCTTGAGAAAGGTGTTTGTTCCTAGGTGTCAATTTTCTGCACTGAATCTCTGCTTTTTCACTGACATGGGTATGGACAGGATGAGCTGGTTCCTCTTGTCTCCCTGGCTGTGGGTAGCACCAGGGTACAACAGAAAGTCATGAGAGCACCTGGCAGGGATTCTGCCTCCAGACAAGTCAAGAGGCAGAGTCCCCGGCCTCACGCTCACTGCTCAGGCTTGTAGCTAGATCCCTCTCACCCTCATTGCCACTGCAATGTGAGACTGCAGAGAGGAGACTATCTTTGGGCTCAGTAATGGTAATTTCTTCCTTCCTTGGTTGTCCCATGTGATTCATTCCCTACTTTTATTTCTATGTGGCAACCACCAGACAATTTTTCTTCAGGCTCCTGTTTATTCTGGACTTACACATGGCAAGTTTCCTACACAACCCTTTTTAAAAACACAGATTTATTTGCTTTTACTGACTCTGGTCAAAGCAGCTATTCTGAAATCCCATAGGGTTGGAGCATTAGGGGCAGACAAATGTGATGAGCTGGAGCTGCTCCACATACCAAGTGCAGCTGGTTGAAAATACCCTTGACCTTTTTATAAACTGAAGTGATGTCCAGCCCTCTTTTCACTGACCTGACATATTAATGTGCTGAGGGGACTGGGCAGAATTGCCTCAACATTTCCCAGGTGGTCTTTTCCTGGGGCATGTTTGCCTTGACAGATTTCTTCCTGTGCATGAACTCTGAGACAGAAGGAATCTTTTACAAAGATTTTTGTATTGCTGTCTATGATTTTTATGGCAAATTGAGCTGCCTTCATGTTGTTTTGCTTCCCTTCTTTCCTCTCCTTGGTGACCTCACAGCCATTAGTGCCTGAATTCCAGCCTTTATGGACCTCATTTCCTCTCTCTGCTGTCTCTGAGGAGGGCTGTATATCCATGACCCAGCCATTTGAGGTCTGGATGCTTGTACTGCAGTCTGAAGGGCTGTTCCACATGGCATAATGAGACTGGGACCTATCTAGGTGTGTAGAAGACCCCACAAGTCTGAGATTTCCTGCCAGAAGCAGCAATGGAAACAACAAGCTTGATTTGAGGTTTCCAGGCTCCTGCCTCTATGCTGGGAAGCCTGGAAGCCCCCATACTGCAAGGATTTGCAGGGTCCTCACTGTGGGAATGAGCTGGGTTCTCTGGGCAGCCAGAGGCTACTGAGGTCTGCAACCCAGATATCCTCACCCCAGTGCAGTCCTGCCAACATCCAAGGAGGAGAATCTTCCTTTCCAGCCATTTTACTACAGGTTTGGATTCACAGGCAATGCAGAGTCTAGGTGAGAGGAGAATCAGGCCTTTAATCTCAAGGAAAGCAATGATATTTTATCATGTCCTCTGAATTATTCTGCCAGAAGCATCTTGAATGTCTGGTTTACCTCCTCTAAAATGATCCGTACGCTGCTCATCAATCATCCTTATTTCACAATTAACATGCCACAGGTGGTTCAGCAACCTGAGCGTTTGGACTGAAATAATTGTATTTTCTGGAGCTCTGTGCCTGAACCAGGGAGAAGCTGCTGGTGCATTTGAGATGTTTGGGTGCTGTGGAGATGGGGCATGGGGCACTTGGGTGGATGACTGGTCAGCCACCTGTGTAGGGCTCTGTCCTCCTGCATGCCAGCTCTCAGGAGTAGCAAATTTGAATTTTGCAGTAGATTATGAAGGCAAGACTGAAGCAAGTGAAAACTTCTTTCTCAGTTAGAGAACTCAAGGTTACTTTGCCTTAGGAACACAGGTCTACCTGCCTGGCTTGCTCCTATTTCACTGCAACCTGGATTTGAATGGCAGTAATTCTTGCATGAGTAGAAATTGGGGATGCCTGAGAAACGTTCAGCATTCACAGTAGGACTGGCTTGTTGGAAAAGTTGCTTGTCAATCACTAAAACCTAAATCTAATTTTAGGCATTAAGCTAAATATGAACTCTTGGAAAACATATGACATCGATTCTACTTACAGATCAGTTTTGATAAGTTGGCTTGATATAATCAAATGCTTTGAGCTGCTTTCCACTCCAACACTCCCAACAGGGCATTCCTGAAAAAAGGAGGAAATTCTAGGGCTGAGAGAGACCAGACCTGGCCATGTTAGGTCCAGTGGATCTGTTTTAGCTGTCTATCCTCCCTATGTGACCACCTGTTTCTTCTTGAGCCCTGCTCTGGAACATGTACAAGTTGGGAAGGGACCTCACCAATAACTCTGCACTTACAAAGCCACCGAGTGGTACAGAAAATACAACAGATTACCCTGAAATACATGAAATGATGAAGTAAAGAGTTAATGACTCCTCAAGAAGCTTTAAGTTTGCACAGAGAAATCAGAGAGGGGAGGTTCACCAGTACATTTCTCTGGCCAAACCCACAGATGAAGATTAACTGAAAGTCTCCAGGGACAACAAACAGAACAATGTTCTGGTGAGGCCAAGAGTTTGTTTTGCCATTTGTTCTCTGTACGTTACCATGGAATACAAGTGTGGGTACAAGAAGAAATAACCTCATACCCTGCATTTATCTCGGACACATCCTGAAGTTTAAACAGGTCATAGCTCTCTTCTTTTGCACTGGACCACGTCACTGCTTTCTCCATGGAAATCCCTCCGTCTGGGGACACTCTGCCGACGCCTTTGTTTGAGACTCTCCGCAGAGATTTCCGTAAGTAACGTGCTTGGATTGTATTCCTATTCTTTCCACGTTCCCTGGCTGGGAGTACTCGAGCAGACAGACGTTGTGTGTGGAATGTTGGTGGGAGTGGGTTGTTTTGAGGCAATTGTCCAAAATATCCATGCAAGAGCTTCAGAATGAGAGTTGTGCAAATCTGCATTGCAAACCTGTTTTTGAGATGTGTGCTCATCCAGTTGGAAATTTGGGAAAATGGGAAGCATACAATGTAACCTACGTGTCCTGTTGTGCCTGTATTGCAGATCACTAATGTCGTTAAGTACTTGAAATGGTTTGCAGAAACTAAGTGACAAATTGTTCTGAAAAACATATAAGCCTAAGGAAAAAATACCCCTGTTCATAGCGGGGGGGGAAAGCAGAAGGCGGAAAATGAGCAAGCTGCTATTATTTTTTATGAATTAATCACCCATCTTCAGATCTGACAAAATAGAGGAAGCTGGAGTCTCTTTTTGCTCTATTTTCAGCTGGTGCTTGAAGCAAAAATGTCAGAAATCTCTCTGCAAAGCCTGTTCTGATGAGATTTCCAGCCAGTTTCATGAATGAAGTTGGTTTGGATTAACTGTGAATAAGTTCTTGTGCAGAGAACTAGCAAAGCATGGGTTCATTGATCACAGACTCTTCTGTGTATGGTGTCTGACCCAACACTCAATAAAGGCAACGAGAAACCTACTGGGACAGCTTATCCAATAGCTGTGGAGCCACTTTGCAGTTCCAAAGCAGCTGGAGTCAGCTATGCCTAGACGCTGGAAACTGGATGGGAGGGAAATTTGCTATGGTCTATTCATCTGATTCATGGGGGGTTGCATCAGGCCCAGGGACAAGTTCTCTACACCACACACTGCTCATTTTCAAAACTGGTGTAGCAGATGAGATCTAGTAAGAGTCAAGCTCTCATCTTTTCCTCCTCCTGCTCTGATGCCTTATTTCCCATCAGTAATTAACAGGGATGGATGCCTACTTCTTCTGGGATTGTTTAACTGTGGGGACAGTTCCAGGGCTGTCCCCTGAGGCTATCTCCACAAGTAACAGGTTTTTTAGTTATGCCTCTCTATTGATCTCCCGTCTGAACAATCAGCAGTGGTGATTGCTCTGAGTCCAAAGGTGTCTGCAATCAACCCCACAATGATATACAAGGAGAGCACTGTTTTAAAAGGCTGCCTCTCCTAAGTATGCTGTGTATTTTAAATGTGACAGGCTACCTGACAGGACCTGAAACAGAGACATTTGAGGAAGCCTGGGAACTTCTGATCCTTGAGCCTGAGCCAAGCCATACTTTCTGATTTTTGGGCTTGGGACTCTCGAATTCAAAAACACAGCTTTCACCTGCTATCCATAGCTTTGTCATTCCTGCAGAATAATCACTGCTTTTAAGATGCCTGCCTTGATATAACAATGCAATTCTCTGCATGACAAAACCCTAAAAATCTGGTGGCTGGTAAATAAAAATTATTGAGAATGATTGTTTCATTTGAGGCATCAATAATTTCAGCAGAGCTGTAAGAGGAACAGCTCAGCTTCCCTGAAAATTGCAAAGGAACTTTATTTTGTTACAAAGCTCACTTTGCTTGCTCTGCAAACTCCAGCTAAGGCTCCTGGGGACCAGATTTTCTGGAGGTGGAAATCCAATACTGAATGTCTAATGGGGCTTCAGGGCTACCAATTCTCCTTGTGAGGTTGTGTGAAAAGCTAATATGTGCATTGAGAAGTAAAGCACTGCTGAATGATCTTTCAGGACTTGTGGACTCAGTTCTTGTTTCTATGCAAGAATTCAATGTGTTCTATGTGTTTTCTCCACGACCTTCAAGTGCTTGCTCTTCTCCTTGTCCTCACATGGGCTCGGCTGCTAGACCAGTCTTGCAGTAGGTGAAAGAGAGTAGGAGAGGTCAGGCCTCCCATCTGCTTCTTTAAACAGCCTGGACAGCCCCAGGGCTGGCAGGGCTTCTGACTGGAGTGCTCGAGGCAGCAGGGCACTGTGATCCTTATCCCGTATGGGCTGCCACTGCGCTCCCAAGAGGCTGTACCACCACACCACCTGTGGGGCCAAATGCCATATAGGGGATGGGACTTTCAGGGAGCATCCTTCAGGCACTTGTTTTCCTTCACTTCTTTTAGAAAGTGGATAGTCTTCTGTCGCTTCTCAGCCTAGTGGCAAAGCTACTGGGGCTGGCAGCCCTCAGTTTTGGGGGCTGATGCAGGAAGAGGGGTTGGAGTGAGTCTACTTGAAGAGTTCTGTGCTGATTAGGGTCAGATGTTATTGCCATAGTGGCAGTTAATTGAGGGGGTATCAATAAACAGCAGGCCAACTCTCTAATTTTCCTTCTCTGCCTGTTATTTAACAAAACTATTGAGAGAAAGGCTCCATTAACTATAGTTTTGTCTTTAATTCTGCAACTGCAGTAAAAGCCAGTATAGGAGAAGCCCCTGAATACAGGATAGAATTGGTTCTGTAATAATAATAATAACTTGCTTTCCCTCTTTGAAAATAAATATGGTTCTTAGTAGAGAGATTTACCCGTTGCTGGCAGTCAATAAGACAGGACAATTTGGGCTCTGAGTACTTGATTAGAATAACTTTAAGGAAAATTACCTTCCTGAATCAAGTAAGGATCCATTAACCTGATGAAACACGGTTTGCTTATCTGAGAGGTTAGGACTCATAACACAGCTTGGACTGCATTAGATGAGGCCTCTTTTAGAACAGAAAGTAATAAAAACACCATCTGTCATGCCTAGTCAATCAGACCTCGTATAAGAGAGGAATTATTCCTCTGACTTTACCATTATAAGATCATCAGTTTGTTAACAATGGGAAGTGTCAGGAATGCTGAAAACTGGTTTTATGCTCTCAAATTATTTCTAGCTGCCTTTATCTTGGAGAAAATTAATATTAATCTGAGTTGATACAGGAAAGAAATATTTCTAGATGAATACAATGCCAAGCCATTCCATGTTGAGTCTCTTGTGATTTATTGTTAGAGGTAAAACTGAATGGGAGATAGAGGAAAAAGTGCCATGTACACTTTTCTTCTAAAAGTGATTATTTCTATAAACAAATCTCTTGCAAGTTGCTGAGCACTCAAAGGTTCTTTGAAGTCAATTGAATGTATACAATTCACTCAAGTGGCTGTCTGCATCCTAAAGGACTGGCATGGCTAGATCTTGTGTAGAATAGGCATAGCTGGAGGTTGTGGAAAAAGTGTTTGCATTTTTTGGTAAGTCATTAAATGTTGTCACTAATGGATTTCTCTGAGAGTGTGGTCTTCTCTGTTTACCAAGGAGTACTTGGAGACATGTAAAGACTGACTGCCAGACAGCAAAGACAGCTGTGGGCACAGGAGGTGGGAAGAGTGGTGGAAAGCCTGTACCAGTGTATCCCCAGCACCACTGTGCACCAGCTGGGGTGGAAACACCATCCCCACTTGTCACACACCACAGATGAGACTGCAGTGGATGTATTAATAGACACTCTGACCTGCTGCTTGGGTAGGTGCCATGCTGCTGCCCAGTGCATTCAGTACTGCTCTATGGCTTCTGGGTGGCCACAAGCTGGAGAACACCAGAGGGATTTTTGTGTGCCCATGGAAAAAACATTTCTTTGTTCAGGGCTGCTGTTTGCACAAGAGAAGCAAACAGAATTTGCAGGTATGCAATGCAGAACTCAGCTGTCGTGTGGTGGGCACAACCCCATGCAAGATCCCAGGAGGAAGGAGACAGGCCAGGGATAGAGGAGGAGGATTAAAGCAAATGCCTAATTCAGTATTCAGTCACAGCCAGAAGATGTGCTCCAGTTAAGGTGATGAGACTGGAGATCTGGGAGAAAGATCGTTGGGCAGGAGGAAGACATGTGCTCTGGGGTGGCTGGGCACATCAAGGGAGGGCTGAGCACTCCTGGTCCCACTGATGCCAGGTGGATAAGATGCCACTCATCTCCTAGGAAAAAAGAACCTTTTATTGTGAATTAGCATAAGGATGAAGAGTCACAGATGAATTCTTCCTTCTATGAGAGTATAACCCTTATCCCAGCCAAACTCTGAGGGGATTTGCCATGAGTGCCAGTGGAGAACAGACTGTCCTGGATACAGGATGGCCCAAACATAAAGAATTGTGCTAAAAAGTGTTAGGGTTCCTGGAGGCCCAAATTCTGTATGCTTAGATCAACATTAAAAAAAGGAAAAATATCTCTAATTTTGTGTCAGTTCCTCTGGGATCTGATGCAGGGAAAACTCACATGACTGCACTTCCCCTTGGAGCTGGTGAGAGCTGCTCCCACTCACTGTGTTAGCAAAATGATCCCCATGGTCACTGCGGGGGGAGGATGAAAAGAATGGATGGCACTGCAAGCTCGTTATGAAAATGCAGGGAACCAGACTTAATGAATCTTGGACGAGCCTCTAATCTGCCTGGCCCTTGGTATGGTGGTAGAAAAAGCTGGGTGGGGAGGATCTGATTGACATCTCAGTGGAAATGACACACCCTAGAATGCAGAAGGTCGTATCATATCTGTCAGTGCTTGCATCTGGGAGGGGCCACTGTCAGAGAGCTGAGATCTCTTTGGATTAGATCTGGATGGTTTTTTTTCATCAGAACAGCGGTATTTTGGGGATTTACATATTCTCTATCCCTAGCAGCTTGCCTTGATGAAATACCCATTACACAATTGCAATCTGACTTAAACCATGGTCAAAAACTCAGCTGTGTGCTGGGTTATGGTGAGAACACCCTCTCTGTGATAGCACAGATTTGAAATTGTGCAGTGCATTATGTTTCCTGATATAGGAAAACTTGCAGAGAACAACAAACAGGCTGTTTACTGTATGTATGTATGTATGTATGTATGTATGTATGTATGTATGTATGTATGTGTGTGTGTGTGTGTGTATGGAAAAAAATTGGAAAAACTGGAATTCATATCTTCTCTAAGATTTTCTTGGTCCGGTAGCCAGATTAATGAATGAAATCACTTGCCCCAGATGTACAGGAGATTATGCTGCTTGATGCTTGTTTCATGGGCAGTGCAGTTAAGGTTAGGAAACTTGAAATAAGTGCTCATGGGCCTGACAAGCAATGTAGTCAGAACCAAACACCAGGGTCCTGCTGTCACATCCTACAGCCCCTCCTTCACTGCCCAACAGAGTCCCTCCCAGTTTCAGGCATCTTTGTGAGCTGGCTGTGAGGAATAGAGTAGTTATAGGATTTCTGGTTTCTCAGTACCAACTGCCTCACTGAAGCTAGTAAAAACAGCATTTTACTCAGGAGCAGGGTGGGAGAGGGAGTTGGACATACCACCTGAAGAGAGCTACCTGAGAAATCAGTGCAGAAAGAGAAATTCCCAAGGCAGTGTCTGTCCCAGAGGCTGAGACACTGGATGCAACTGTCTTTCAGCATTCCTCCAGAGCCAGGCTGCTGCAGACTGTGATGTCTTCAGTGGCTGAGCTGTCCCTCAGAGCCTGTGCCACAATAAATCAGTAGCTGTTTCTCACTTGCTCTGATCATACTGCAAGTGGAGCAGCTTAATGGAGAGACTGCTGGGCTGGCATGCACGAGGTTTCAGCAGAGTCTACCTTCTTCAGGATGTTTCTTCCTTCTTTTGTTCCTTTTTGAAATGGAGATACTGGTATCTGCTCAGTGAGATGCCCCGAGGCCTGCTGCTGAAAGGCACTGTATGAGATCCTGCTTCTGAAAGCACCAGGGAGAAAATGTTCTTGGGACACCAAATGGTCCTCAAATGTTTTTCCAAAGTTCTGCCTCACCACAGACATCTTTCGTCCAGCTGCAGGGAAGCACCTCCCAGCTTCTCACACCAGGAAGGGGACAACCTAGACTCAGCTCCAGGCAAGTGAACTGGGTAAATGTTTAGATTTTTCTGTTTCCAGGCTCTCTCTGATATTCAGAAGTTCTGAACAGAGCCTGAGTTGAGCCTGAGCCAGACAGGTATCTCAGTACCAACAGGTGTGGCACTGGGTGCCTGAGGGACCAGCACACCTTGTGACAGTCAGAATTGATCACTTACACCCGAGAGAGACAAACAGCACTGAGTTAGAAACTGAGCTCACAGGCACTCACACACCTATCTTGGCTCTCCTCGTCTGAATTTGTTCTTTTTTCAGAACATTCTCTCTGTTGCTTTACATATCTATGTGAACACTAAGAATAGCTATTGTTTCAACTAAGAGCTGTCTCTAAGCAATGGGCAGCATTCCTAAAATGCCTTAAATTTCTATAAAGGGGGAACAAAGGACTATCATGAAGGGCAAAACATAGAAAGATCCCAGGGACTGGACATGTTCCCATTTCCTGGAGCACCTGTATGTACATTTCCTCTGTGTCTTGAACTTATTGAAACCAGTGCTACCAGTCAGTGCATGATACCTTATACCATAGCAACTAGTACATCTTAGAAGTGGAGGGGAAAATATCTGGAAAATGATTCAAGAGGTCCCTTAGCCCATCTCCTTACTGACAGCGTGAATAGTTAAATTATTCCTGATTTTCTAGGCAATATATAGCTTTCCTTGGTATATATATATTAACTTGCTGTTAATCAGTGGTCTGTTCTGAAAGACTTCAAGTCTTAATCTGGAACCAGCTTCCATTTTTTTTCCAGTGTTTTTGTGTTACTCTCATCTTGAGAGCCTAGAAAGTAATTTAAATTCATGGTTGTATTTTGTTTGTGCTGAGTTTTCTTCATTTCCTGCCTCAGCTCTCTCATGTCCTGTGTTTTGCTTGAACATGCCCTTCAATGAAGAGAAAAATCCTAATTTTTCCTTGCTACAATGGCCTCTTAAACAATTGTTCAGGAATAAAAGCCCTTCCCCCTCTCTCCCTGCCCCAATCTTCTAATATAAGTCACAAGCATTACCAAGTGAAGCTTTTTTATTTTTCTCAACAACTATTCTCCCTCCAGCTTTTCTTCTCTATTGCATTGTCTGGCCTGTAGTGCTCATATGTCTTTTCTGCTTGTTTTTCACAGTGCTTGCCCAGAGTCTCATGCTGCTGGCTTTGCCATGCTGTGCTTTGTACTTATCTATGCTATATCTTCTTATAATATGAATAACACTCCCTGGATCCTGGCCATACCTCCTACATTATAGATTTAAATTCTTCTTACCATTTATCTTTTCTTTAATATCTCTTCTGTGCACAGCCTGCTCTTTTGTAGCCATTATTAAAGTTTTGCTTCAATCCTCCTTTCACAAGCCCCTCACGATTTGCCATCATCTTTTTATGAGTTGTTCATGCTGTTCTTCGTCTTTCACTTCAGGCTTTGCATCCCTTGTTGCTCTACCAAATGAATCATCATATGTAGGAATTTATTCCTCATTTCATTTTGGAGTTTGATTGTGATCAGCTTAGGCTTCTAACTATTGCACATTGTAGCCATTGTTGTATGCTTCTCTTCACTCTTAAATTCAGGTGTCTCTTGGTGTTTCCCTAGTGCATCTTTCTGATCCTCCTGCCCAATTCCACTGGATCATCTTCTGTCCAGCTAATTGCAGAGTTCATCAGGAACTGACTGCCTGCTTGCAGCCTTGACTTTATCTTGAGGTGATGATAGATATGGAGCCTTGAAGCAGGTGGGACTTGAGGGCAATAAAAAGATGAAGGATGTAGATGTCTTCAGGGCCATGAAGTTGGGTGATGGAGACCACATTTTACTCTATTGCTGAATTCACTTCAAAGTACTTCTGTGCCTGCAGAAATTATTTGTGATTTTCCCCTGCAGAAGAGTTTCCCTAAAGCCTCTCTGAAAGTCACAGCAGTTTACAGGAGGTTATGGGGGAAAGCAGAAAGGAGTGAACTGTGGAAGTGGAGTAGAAAAACTGTTGATTTCCCTTCAGGCAGCTCGTGGCTTGAAGGTGAAAAAGGATTTGGGGGAACAGCTTGTAATGTTATATCTGCTTTCCTGTGTGATATGTGAAGAGCTGGGAACTGAAGCCAGTCTGTCAAAGGTTGGTGAAACCCTGTGTCTTCTCACAACCTTAAACACTAGGTGCCCCACCTCTGGAAACCTTCACAATCAGGTTTGACAGGGCTTTGAGCAACCTGATCTAGTTGAAGATGTCCCTGCTTATTGAAGAGGAGTTGGAATGGATGGACTTTAAAGATCCCCTCCAGCCCAAACTGGAATTTCTTCTGTGATTCTATGATAATGAAAGACATGTATAGTTAAGACCAGTTCTGTAGCTGGTGTACAGTGTCAAAAATTGGGATTTATGGCCAGCTTGAGATCCTGTCTAGTCACAGAGCCAATCCCTACCCTCAACCAGAAGTAGTAATTTTATTGAAAGATAGTGTAGCTACAGTGTGAAGTGAATGATCATGAACATCCATGAAAGGTGCCATGCAGCCTCAGAGGCTGTATTCAAGAAAGGCAGATTCCCTATGACATTTGAGAGCTGAGCAGAGATGACTTCAGATCAGAAATAAATGGAAGTTTAACTATTTTATTGGTGACCAAAGGACTGCTGCTGAGATGTGAAACATTAACAGCAGGGTGAAAGAGAGCTGGGATTGCTCAACAAGGTTCATCTTCAGGCACGACAGAGCTGGGGTCATCCAAGGCACGGGAAGCGGCCGGAATGGCAGAGGGGGACTGCACACCACAGTCTGCAAAGGAAGCCCAAGCTGGTGAGGAAGTTTTTAAAGATTTCTTCTTGCTCATAGTAGGGGAAACTGAAGGCAAAAAGGCACAAGGAGGGATGACAAGTTTCTCTGATTGTTACAGGTTAACTTGTGACGAGATGACAGGCTCTTAAATGCAGATTAGATGCTTGATAGTGGTATTAATCTAAATTTCGAGTCTGTAATGGCTGGTGAATAGAGGAGAGATGTAGGTTTGAAGGCTTCTGGCATATTTTCCTGGTTGTTCAAATGATTTGATACATCATTTTCTTAAATTACTTTGAAGTTTAGGAGAAGTCTGCAGGCAATGGAAACCATTCTTGATCTGTATAAATCAGTTAAGCACTGCTTTTTCTTGTGATCAAAGAATTGGAAAAAATAAGCCAGAAGAGACCTCCAGAGGTTATCACATCCTTCCAGGGTCTGGTCACCAAGCCCAAAGTGTTGCTGCCACACATTCATTCATTTCTTAAAACCTTATCTCACAAAGAGAAAAAGAGGAGAGAAATACATATATGGTAAAAGGGCAATAAAAGTATGGCCGGTGTATATGAATTATAAATAAGACTCATTATTAAAAGACAAGTGTGGCTGAGCTGAAAATTAGGAAGGGATTGTACCACGAGATGAATGCAGGTAAAAATGAAGAGATTAGTTGAGTATAAACAGGATAAGGTGCACAGTACTGCAGCAGGGAGTAGTGAGAATGTGAGGATTGTAAGAGCGATGTGAAAATGCAGATTCTCTTTCTGAGGATTTGGGAACCCGAAAAAAATTAGATTATGAACCAAAAGTCATAGCAAAGTGTATTCATTTTAATGAATTTCTGGCTATGCACGGCATCTGGTAGCTGAATATAACATTTAAGCATGAATCATCCTACAGACTCTCCAGTTGCATAAAGGATAATTCAGAAGAGAGGAGATCTTACAGAAAGCAGTCCTTGCTTTCATACTTGTCAGGTGAAGTTGTTTGGCACAAGATTTTCACAGAAATTCAGGAGGGCACCTCATCCATATGCCTGCTCTGGGACAGGACCTGATATTTATGTAGTCCCTAATGCATTCTTATATAACAGACATCATGGGTTGTCTGAACCCTGCAGGCCGAGCCACACCATCTCTGTTCCAATGCTTATCTGTCCTCACTGAAAGCCAAATTGGAAAAAGGAGCCCCAAATATTATTTACTGAAAAAAGTCAATTATTTCTCTCATGCTCAACAAAAATGTATTATAGTTCGTCTCTCTGGCTGTTTTTCCTGTCAATGGGAAGGAGTAGCATTTGGTATTTTTCTTTCCCAAATTTCATAATTTTCATTCCAGAGCAATAAAATGGTTTCTCCCATTTTGCAACACCATTTTGGAATCATACTCAGTTGTCCTCCAGGCTTCTTCACCCTGATTTTGAGCACAAACAAGAACACCATGCTGGCTGTGCTGAAGTTTTCTTTGCTCATGGAAAAGCTGAGCTCCTGCATGTTTCATGCTTTCCTAATCTGATGGAAAATCATTGATATTCTTAGAGAGATTTCCCAATTGTCTGCTATTATGGGTATTTCATATGGACCCTATTTCCTTGTGAGAGATCAGAGACATGAGAGATCAGAGTTATGATATATCACATACAGAGCTGCTCTAGCTGTTACTCCACTTACCAAAGAATAAAACAGTGTGGTTTTAAGCATTTTTTCCAATCTGAAATGGCTGTTTTGTAATCCTTATTCTCCTTTTGGTGCTTAGAAGGGATTATCTGATCAAGTATCTCTCTCACTGTGGAGGAACACTCCTGGAGGAACAATCTGCTTTTTTAAAGGCAGTGGTGATGCTTGTTCTGCTTTTACCCTTCACAAGGGAAGTGGCTCAATATGGTATTCAACACTTGAAGGTGAATTTCATCAGGCTCTGATGATCTGAGCACATTTAAGATATCCAAATATTATTTAAGCAGTTTTTTGTCTCATTTCACACATACTCCTGCTGGTTCATTTCAAAGGTGTTGCATACCTTGTTGCAATTTATTTTTTTAGAGAAAATAACAAAAAGGACACAAGTTTCCTGGCTTCTCTGGATGAGCTTTTGTTTACTTGTTTTCTGGTTTAAATAACAACTTTTCATTTTCCTTCCTCTTTCTCCAATATTGACAGCATTTCAAACACTTTATCTTATTGCCTTTTATGTCCCCCTTCCTAGCTGTAGTTTATTTTGTGCCTTAGCTTTGCAGGCACACCTCTACTGCTCCGTGTTTGATCTGTTTGTCTATACTTCTCTTCAAAATGCCACCTTATTTCCATTTGTGGTACAATTCCTTCCTGATTTTCAGTCCAATTGCACAGGTCTCCTTCTATCAAGTATTAGTCTGTATTTGTATCCGAGGTGCTCGCAAATTTATTCTCCTAAACTTGTTTTTACTTTTTGCTCCAAGTAAACATTTATTGCCAGACATTTGAATTCCTTTTCTTCCTTTCTGTCTGAGAAGACCTTCTGGCAGCTAATGGCCTGAACAGCTCTGCAGTGTATTAGACAAGTGGTATGTTAATCCTACTGACTGATAGGGATTTTCATGCTAGTATTAAAAAAAAGTCATTTAGCTCATGTGATGCATGGGGCTGTATACACACAGAGGAAATATAGCTGCAGGAGGCTGAAAACATTAAGGCATCACACTGCAGCAGCGTGGGAGTGCTGTGCAAGGGATAGTGAAACCTTTCCTGTCTTTCATTAGTATTATTCCTTTAATAACTCTGCTGCTGTGTTTGCTCTGCTTGCCTGTGTATCGCAGAATACAGCAGGTTTCTACTGGGAGCTGTAGAGAAATACCCGGGGCATGAGTTGCCAGCAGAGGGCTCAGAAATATTTCTGCTGCCTCTAGCAAGGGGTCAGACTTGCAGGACATGAGTACTTGCCAGCCTGGTGTGTAGGAACAGGACCCATGTGAACAAAACCTCTTCTGCCCCCAACACTGGGTCTGCTTTTGAGCACTCGTGCCCATGAAAAAGGCTTGATAAAGCTGAGCTCCATGGAGGCTGCACCCAGGTAAAAGCAAGGCTGTGCATGTGTACAGGTCACTGGGTGGGCTGAAGACAAGGAGCTGGTTTGTGGCAGGACAGAGGAGGTATACCAAACTGTTGTTTTGCCACTGCTGTAGAAAAAAAATAACACGGAAGGGGTAGAACTTTCTGGCACCATCTGGAGTTTGGCCTTCAAGTCAGCTGCCCAGCTGACCCCATGTTTAGCTGCCCAGTTAGAGTGAAACGGAATCTCTGGGGATTTTCAGAGGAATCAATGCCAATGTGGATAGTAAGTATATGGATGGAATGTGGATAGTAAGTATACTTCCAATGTGCAGTCCATCACATCTGATTCCCTTGTGCAAGTGTTCTCCATGTCTTGTTAGCAATAACTGAAGCCAGATTAAGGATCTGTGGTGTGGCCAGAGGCCTCTTTCCTGGTTCGTTAGCTGCAAACCTGGTTCTGTGATAACAAAGCACTATCAGCAACTCGGTACTTGCACTAAGGATGAGTTTATGCAGACTCCTTGTACCAGCTGTGGATTCTGGGTGTGGTCTGTGCATTGCTGATAAGAGAAGGGAGAAATATTTGGGAAAATTCTTTGAACACTTGCCTTTTAAAGAAGCCAAGTGTAAGAGAAAGAAAAAACCTCTGCACTGTGCTGAGGGTACAGCAGAGCCACAAGAATTGAGGATAGTTTATGGGAAGGTTGTGAGTTTTGCCTGCAATTGCAACTGATGCTGGAAGAATACTGATGAAGAGCTCCACTATTGCCATGGGAAGGGCATGGAAGGAGGGACAACAGTGTACCTGCAGGGAGCTGAGCCCACATAGCTGCAGGGGGAATCCAGGGACTCCCAGCATAGATAGGCTGTATTTGTTACATATGAAGCCCCAAAGTGATCTTCTGGATAATAGAAAGTAGAGAGAGGGATTGGGGTGCTGGGTGTGCCCCCTTGATTAAACTGTCCCATGGAAAAAAGCAAGGTCATTCTAGGGAGTTGGTGTGGGAATGAACCCTGGGTCACTTCACTCCTGCAGTAGCAAAGAAATGATTTAATACAATGCAGGCATCTGTGACATCCAGAGTCCAAGGGTTTGGTGTGATGAACATTTTAGTAGTTGTGTCTTGGAATGTGTGGCTTTCCAGTGAAATGAGATCCCTGCAGAGTAAACCTGTCATTACCACACTGGGAGGGAGATGCACGCTATGCTGCTAAATCCGCAGGCTGTAGGTGTATCTGGGACCTGGGATTTTTATTCAGCTCACATCTGTGCAGCATCCAGCACCGTGCTGGGCTGGTGCACGTACAATGGCTGGGGGCATGCCAAGCAACAGGGAGGGGTGTGCCACAAAGTGCTATGACTGATTCAGACTGTTTTCCCTGACTCCCCTTGAACTCTGGAGTTGTCTTTCCTGGTAGCATCTCCCTCCCCTTTCTGCCCTGGCTGCACAAATGTGCTCAATTAGGGTTAACTCAAACTGCATCAAACTTCGTGCCTGAGGTTGGAAATCTTCCCAGTCAACTCACCACAGCCACATAGCATGGTGGGAGACAAGGCGAGAGGGGAGATGAACGCTTTTCAGAGAAATGAATCCAAGGAAACTTTGTTCACTTTTATTTCTGCAGGAGATGATCCCCCCAAAGGAGATTTCTCTCTTCAGAAAAAATCCCCGGTAAGTGTTACTGCTGGTTTGCTTTGCTTTGCTTTCTGCTTAGCTTGTTTTAAACATTGCAAGATCTCTCTGTTCTCTCCTCTGTTATGCTCTGGCTAGAGACAAACACTCTTTCTTGCAAAGGGTTGAAATAAGCCTTAACAACTCAAGGCAAAAATCCCTCCACTAACCTGATTAAGTTAAGAAAGTGCAGTTTAAAGGGAAAACACAAACTGTCTGAATGTTTGGGGAAAAGAGTGAGCTTTTTTGTTGCCTTTTTCCTGAACACTACTTTCCTTGTGGGAAAGAACTTGGATCTCTGAAGTGGAAGGGGCTGTTGTGCATAAGAGGGAGGGAGCTGAACTCTGTTTAGTTTAATGAAACCCACCAAGGAAAGGTACCTAGATGCTGAAAAGCAGAAGGAAGGACAGGAATTGAGGACAGGCCGCTGGTGAGTGTTACAGAGCCCAACTGTAGTGCCAGAGCCTTGGGTTTTCATCTTTGGCTCTGATTTAAAGCCTGATTGAGGTGAATGTGTTGCTGCCTTGCAGCTTTGATATTTGTGCAGGTTTTCAGGCTAATTCTTGTTGTGTGGTTGACCCCTAAAAACTGTTCACCGCATAGGATTCAGGAAGAATTTGGCTTATACTGCAGCTGCTTTGACTTGCAGGATAATATGTAATACTTGGTCTTAAAACTCACAGTCATGTCATTAGCAAGCCAACCATTTAACTCAATTTTAATTACTGTGTAGACATTAACTATTGGATATCCAGAACTCCTGGGAAATATTAATCTTTATCCCATTTTGCCATTAGTCAGCAAGAAGGAGAGCTGAAAACAAACGTCTCCTGTAGTGGGTACTTTAAATGAACTTTCTTTTTTCCAAAGACACAGTCTATCAACTTCCACAGTATCTTTAAGAGATCCATAATCCCACAGATCCCAGGCTTGCTGTGGCACTGCAGACTATCTGTGTGTTCATGAATCCAGGCTTAACCTCTTTGCTTTTGCTGGGGCTCTGCTGAGCACAGTCCTCCGCGAAAGCGAGCAAACTGCATCTGGCTCTCCGCATGGATGAAAGCTTCCCACTTTTGGATGTCCAGGCAGGCCACAGGAAGGTCAGTGATACAGTGGAGAGAATACATGAGGGTTTCTGCATGTGCTGATGCCATCTCATGACACACAAGCCAGATGGAAGTACCCCTGCTTGTAAGTTGTTGCTCTGTGTTTGTAAGCACTTACTTAGGGTCGTGGCTCAGGCACTTGGGAAGGTTTAGCTGTGAAGTCACTTCCCCCTTCTCTCCTTTCCATCCTTGCCCCTGCTTGTCTGTAGGAGGTGCCATTCCAGATCAAGAGTGGCTGAAATGAGTCACTGCACCTTAAACCGGTGCAGATAAATCCATTGGGACTGGTGCACTGGGTGTGGAGGGGTGAGTTCAGGCAGCAGAGCTCCAGCCACTAGTCCACATGATTTGGACAGTCACTCTCTGCACCTCCACCAAATGGTATTAAATGCTATGAGTATGTATAGTGAGGTCTGGGAAGGAGAGGAAGAAAAAAATCCCTGTTGTACAATTTTACTTCCAATTTCATAAAACGCCTCCCAGCACCCACACGAAGTATAATCTGCCTCTTATGGATTTTCTTCTTTTATTATGAAAAACTTGTTGGAGAAAAATATTCTGTGTGTGCATATGGTTGTGTGTTTGTGCATTTACAGCTCATATATGCCACCATTTTTAGGCTAATCTAAAAGCAGAGGCCCCAGTGCAGTTTCCAAGGGGGCCCACTCTTTCTTACAAGCCATATTGCTGAGCACAATGGTTTCAGAGTAAATCATAAATTAAATGAATAATTATGTGTTTACTTTAGTAAAGCAAAAAGGTCAAGAGTTTCTTATAAAAAGGCAGCCCATATTTAGTGAGAAAAATATATACATATATTATACATGAAAATATTTGTTTTTAGAGGGTTAATTAATGGAAAGGAAGGGGGAGGTGGGAGTTGTGGAGTTTTGATTTTTTACAATCAGTCTGTTTTGTTGCTCTTTCATAATGTTGAGGAAGACAGCATCATTAGCTAGACTCTTCTAAATGTGCTGCCATTGCTTTGGGAATCCAAATAAGCTAAGGTCCCTTGGTGGTGAAATAAACCTGAATAAACACATCTATTTTGGTATTGTATTTACATTTGGGACTCTGGGAAGAAATACAAGAATTCATTATTTCTGACATGAGGCACAGAAATACATGTAAAGAGTTCATCTCACTTCACTGGCCCATACCATGGCTGTTTAAATCTATAAGTAAAGTTGCATCTGTTAATATCACACTCCCCCAAATTCCTCACCAAATCCTTGGCCAGCCCCTCTCTCCTGCTAATTGGCAGAGGCTGGGCAGTGCTGTGAAAACCTGCTTTCCTGTTGCGAGGCAGTGGAGCTACTAAGCAGCTGGAAGCTGAAAGCTGCTTAGCTCAGACCACTGTGGGGTAGCAAGAGGGACAGAGGCCCACACAAGGTCGTGCCAAGACTCATCTGTTTAATGCCTTGTATTTCACTGGGGAAGTGCTGATGTTAGCACTTGGAGTAAAGTGAGGATGGAGTAAAGTCAGGCTCAGAGAAAGAGTGGCCACGCTTAGACAGGTTTGACAGTCCCATCACTGTGTTTTTTTAAAGTTCTGATTAATAAATTGAATTATCCATAGCTATGCCAGCAATCTTGGAATATGAAATGGATGCCATGCCTGAGGGAGTGCTGGACAGAGGATTGATGTTCTGCTTCACTGAGTGATGGCACAGCTCAGCACAAGTAAGAAGCAGAGATTGAGAGGTAGCAGCTCTCTTATTACATAGAAGCAGACAGCAGATCCCTGGGGTCTCCCAGTTTTTAAGGCAAGGTCTGGTACTAGAAGAGGGAGCAGTTTTGGGGCAGGGTGGCAGCTTTATAGGAAGTGCAGAAGAAAAGGCATCCAAAGGTGGTTTTTTGATCTCAGTGACTTTTTACCATTGCAGTTGAGACTTGGTAGCCCCCTTCCAGTGGAGTTCCTGGAGCTACAAGCATGGTGGGCTGCTGACAGCTCACAAATCCCCATGACAGTCCTTACTGGGCCCATATCCAGGCTGATTCACTGGGTAGCCTTAATCAAGGTGTGAGGACCACTCTCTCCTTTGAGTCCAGCTCACAGGCCAGTCAAGCAGCTGTGGGCACTTGGTTTTTGGACTGGACTCTTCTCCACCATCCAGACACTGTAGGAGTATGTTGCTGGGGTGAAGGCTTTGACATTGGATATGTTCTTGTTTGTCTCCCACAGAAACTCTGTGGCTCCAACTACCCCCTGAGCATTGCCTTCATTGTGGTGAACGAGTTCTGCGAGCGCTTCTCCTACTATGGCATGAGAGGTATGTGGCCTGTGTCTGGGGAGTGACTTTCCCATCCTGAGGCCTTTACACAAACTGGATTGGTGTTTCTGAGCTGTGTTGTGTGTAGTATCAGCTGTCTTTCAAAGTTAATTGACATTTTGGAATGCTTATATGAACAGTGTGCCCTAACATTGTTGCTATATCTAAGATGAGAAGAAGTTGGGACTAGAGGGCTCCAAATGTACCTTCCAGTCTAAATTATTATACAGTTCTCTATATGAAACCTGATTTTGGTGCCTTTCATAGTTGATGTGCAATCAGTGTGTTTGGGAATTGAATCTTACAGGCACCTAATCTGCAAATAGAAAATGTGCATAAACAGAACTACAGGTTAGGGTAAGATAAGCTAGAAAATATGTTTTTCAGTTTAACATAAATGTTTATGAGCAAAGGATGTCAGATACTCATATATCTCATTTTAGCTTCTCCTGTGTCAGAGATTATGAGGAACAGGTCTGGAAGCACAAATCTTTCCGCAGCACTTCTCAGTTGCTAGACCAATCAGTAGTTTTCTTGCCATGGTGATCCTGCTTACCTGCAACTATACACATTAATTATCTGATACGATTTTTTTTGTTTTCTTTTAGCTGTCCTGACACTGTATTTCTTAAGCTTCTTCCACTGGGATGAGAATCTCTCCACTGCTGTGTACCATGCCTTTTCTGCATTGTGTTATTTCACACCTGTCATCGGAGCCATCATGGCAGACTCATGGCTGGGGAAATACAAGTAAGTGAAGACATGTCTCTAATTCAGTCAGCATGCACCCATGCCATGCAGCCTGTGCAAGGACAGTGCTGTGTGTGCTCCCAGTTTTGAGCTAGCTCAGACTGCAGCAAAGACACACTTGTGAAGGTCAACTCCTCTCTGTTAACAGAGCTCATCTGTTTGCTCATGCTGTTCTGTGCTTGTCTAACACCCAAAGACCAATAGGCAACAAAGTTGAGACAAACGAAATGTTACAATAAACCTTTTCCACCACTGTCTTTCCCTACCTGACTTCAGGAAGCTGAGGTGTAGGACAATTAACCCTGTTTGCTAAGGTCTGCTTCTGAGAAGGATTCAATGATAGTGAGGAAGCAATGTCATCATGTAGATCTCACAGATTCAGATGAAGTGTCACTAACTGTAATGAACTTACACTTCTCACAGTATAGGTAATGTGCCAGCACACCCACTTTTATGCCCGAGAAACCTGTTTTCTCTCAAATCATCTCCATCAGCACATAACCAGGTAAACTCTTCCTAAGTAAGAGTCCTTAGGCAGTCTTCCCTTCTGATGATAAGTTGTGTAGCCATCATCTACTCTGGAGTGGTGATGAGCAGCTGTCAGGGTGATGAAGTGGAGCTGAACTCTTCTCTCTTGGACTAAGCCTATCTGGCAGAAGAGTCTGAATAGGAAATAAACAGCTGCCATATGCCTATCCAGAAGAAAGTTCTAAAGGAGCTATCAGTGTCCTTTTTTCTCTCTGCTCAGTTTTAGTAATCTTCTTGTCCCTTTGAATGAAAAAAATAACAGTGGGGCTTTATTAAATTCATTATTTAAGGTCACCTAGCAATGTTCATTGGTATTTGAGGATGTCTATCTTGCAGCATGATGTTGTGAGAACAGATGCTCGTGTGTTAGGCAAGAGACTTTCCTTGGAGTAACCCCTATAATTTAATGGGAAGTGGCTTTTGCTGGACCTTGGCCAATATAACAGATTAGAGGGGCTTTTAGGAATGATCTGATGTGGTGCTAAATTAGCTATTGCAACCGGGGTTTGAATGCATCAGGGACCTCTTCCATGCTCAAAGCTCATAGGACTTCTTCTAGTGCTTCTGTCCTTACAAGTCCTTTGATTCTCTCTGTATGTGTCTTCAGCACATGAATACATAGATTTCTCTTAATCTAGAAGGTGGTGAAGGAATAGAACACGCTCAAGAGTCTGATTGTTCTGCTCACATTTCCTCTTCTCCCTCACCAACGCATGGGAGGCAGATAGATGAGCTCAGTCTTTCAGAGATACCTGGGATCCAAAACAGACTTACAATGAGGAAACAACACTCCTAATTCAGGTTTGTTGGTTAGGTGGGTTGAATGTGGGCAACAGTCTCTAGATATCCCTTCCAGTCAAGGGATTCACTTATGCCCATCCTACAAAATGCCAATTATTAGAAATCCGGAAAGTGAGTTGGACATGAACAGTGCTCTTTTCTTTGCAGTCTTCCATGCATGACAAGACTGGAACACTTTTCATTTATTCTGCTCAGTAATGTCTATAAATAAAGCAGGGGTTATCCTTCCTTATCTGGATCCATTTGCATATTCCTTCTAGTATCCTCAGTGTTGACATGAAGGAATTCTAGCTGCCCCTGTACCACTGGTAGAACAAACCAGTTCCTTGTGTGTCTGCTGAGTAGGGCTGCCATATTAGGGCACATGGGCACACTCTGTTTTCAGATTGTACATCACCCTGCACCTTCAGTCACTGCTGTTTGCTTTCCCCACAGGACGATCATCTACCTCTCCATTGTGTATGTTGTTGGCCATTTGATAAAATCAGTCGGTGCCATTCCATCCCTGGGCAACCAGGCAGTTCATGTGTAAGTAGCCCTTGAAGCCACAGTGCTGTAGCAGTTTATGATTGTAGTTAGTTTACCCAAGCCTGTAACTTGTTTCATCCCCATTAAGACAGCATTTTGGGGGCTGTGCATGGATTACTTTCATTAGGGAAGGGTTAGGAATGTCTGAGTAAGAGCAGAAGGGTGGATCTAGTGCATGAACATGCCAGATGAATTTGGAAATCACCACACAGACTCTAACCCCTTCGACACAAGCACTGGGGATCACCCCTCTCTGCTATACCATGCTACTGGTTTGGTCTCCTCCATCCAACTGCCTGCACCGGGTTTCTTCCTCCATCATTTCGTCAGCACAGCTGCCCAGCTCAGCACGGTTCCCCCATGTGCATGGGAACACAAAACTGAAATACATTTTCTGATGACAAGGGAAGGGTCTGTCTCTTCCACAGGATACAACCCTCTAGATTCTGAACTGATAGGCTTGTCAGAGTAGTGTCTCTGAAACCACCAAGCTGGTTTTGTCTGTGTGGTCACGGCTCAAAAAAAATGCACATGCAGGCAGGAGCACATGTTTACAGAACAGTTTTCTTTTGTCCCAGACCCGGCCTGTTCTGATACTCTTGTTCCCTAGAGACATAATCTGTCAGACCAACAATGGTATTTTGAAAACCACCGGGAAGTAGAAAGCACACAAGAATGAGCTTAATTCGAACAGTTTGTCTGCTCTTACCCAGGCTACAAGGCTGCAAAAAGTACTCTCCTTTTTCTTTTTTTTTTCTTTTTCTCAATTGATCTCTGACAGCTTTTGTTGTCATATGAGTAAAAATAATTCCACAGATCTTTGATCTCCAATATGTCTATTAGACCTCAGAACAACAAGAAACTGACAAAACCAGTTTGGCTAATTGACTGGTATGGAATGCAGAAATTGGGATAATTAATTTGTTTTTCAAATTATTTGGATAGGTAATTTGTTTGTTTATCTGGCTTATCATCATTACCCGTGTGCAAAAGACAATGTTAGCAGAGGAATCATGGTTGGGTGACACTAAAATGCTCTCATAAGCTCTGGAAAGGTTTTGCAATAGTGATATTTTTGTTCTTGCTCGAAGGGTCCTCTCTATGGTTGGTCTGTTTTTGATCGCCCTTGGAACAGGAGGTATCAAGCCCTGTGTCTCTGCATTTGGTGGGGACCAGTTCGAAGAGGAACATGTAAGACTTCTTTTCTTTCCTAAAATCTGCAGTGTCTGCTTACTTTGTGAGGACATTCATGTTATGTTATGCTAGAATAAGGGCCAGTTTTCTGGAAAAGACATAGTAAGACATGAAGTAGGATGGTTTGCATAAGACTTGAGAGACTCTAGATGCTTCAGGAAGGCAAAATGACAGCAGAACAGGATTGATACTGGAAAGGACAGGTCATAATTGCATAAAATCATCTAAATGTTAATTGGACATCAGAGTAGTTGAAAAATCCTGGCTCGCATATCACGGAACTGTATATATCATGGATCAGCTTAACAGAGATGATTATAATGCACTGCAGTGGAATATGGCAAATGAAAGAAAAGACTATATCACCAGCCTATGCTTCTGTGGGATTTTTTCCTGAAATCAGTCATAGTCCGTCTCTTAGATATTGTTCAGAAAGAACTGTAGGAAATTCGAATCTTCTGCAAGTAATGCCAGAATGTTTTCTGGACATTCCATAATGGAGAGTTCTGAAGAGTTGAGAAAACGTTTCTGCTTAGCCATGTTTGTGCTGTGTATCCTGCGAATTGCAGTCCAGGTGCTGCTTTGTGTCCTCATTCCCTGTCATGAGTGCTTAGCCCCTCATCTGCACTAATCTCAACCTCCCATTATTCAGCACAGGGGCTCAACCAGGGATGAGGTAGTGCTTAAGGAAGCAAAGCAGGTCAGGAAGTGCTAATCCTCAAGCAAAATGCAATTGACTTCAAGTTAAATAGATTTATGTTGACCTAACACATAAATAAAAATTTCTATTTTCTTAATTACAAGTACTCAAATCAGAAATTGTGTGCATGGCATAAGTCCATTGTGTGCATGGCATAAGTCTTCAAATCTGTAGAAGGCCACTGCTACAAAAAAGAAAATAAATATCGGGGTCTGTGGTGAATAGGCTTAAACTCAGGGAGGATTGTTTAGGACTGACAGTGTGAAAATTTTTTCTAGAAATAGATCTAGAGAAATACTGGAAAATACTAGGGCCTTTGGGAGATGGAAATTCTCATCAATGGAGACATTAAAGAAGGACATTAGACTAATAGTGTATCAGAAAAAGCACTGGTAAAGTTGGATAAGAGTTGGCCCCTTGGACAAGGAACCCAGTAGGGCAGTTTTCTCCTGGTCTTTTGCAATGCCCCAATATGAAGTCAACATGTAATGAAATAATATATGCTAAATTTATAATTTTCGGAAGAGCTGTGTTTTCTGCATGTGAACTGAGTGATGCTGAAGTGATGACGCTTACAATTGCTAAGAAGTAACAAAGCGTGGGATGTTCTGTGGTCACTTGTCCAAAGCAGATCCTCCTGCAGGCATGCTCACATGCTGTCAGTTGCACCTGGTGCTTTAGGGGATGCTGCAGAAGGGGGATCAGCAATGCTCTGGTGGTCACCAGCCTCCCCAGCTGGCACAAGTCTGACCAAAAGCAGGTTGGCAGCACAGCACGTGTGCTCTGGATATTCTGCATGCATCCCAGTGCATGGACATTCTGGCTTGCTGCACCAATGGTTGTCCCAAAAGAATTCTAAGAGGTCCAACAGCAGCATTTACACAAGTGCTGCTTCTATGAATATTAATGATTAATAGTGTTTATCCAGCATCTTTCAATTACCACCTAATTACAGTATGATAATATGTAGCACTTATCTTCAGAGTGTTTTATAGACTTCAGCTAATGAATCTCAGCACCTCTCTCAGGCACATACATATTATTATTCCAAATTTACAACTACAGCTGCGTTACAGAGAGAAAACCTGAACTGCCCGTGGTTGTATGGGCCTGTACCCATTCTCCAGCATTCAGACTACATCTCTCCAACAAATTTATCAACTACAAAAGCTCAAACATTCACCTGTGTGCTACCTTCAAGAAAAACTAATTTAGAGAAAGAAAACTGTAAAAAGCATTCTGATAAGAACAATGTGTTCTGCTCTATTCATTCTTTTTCAAACATTCTTTTCAAAATAGAAAGTATTCTATTTTACCATTTTGAAATGACTTGGCCTTTCAGAAGAAACAAATGTTTTATGCTATGTGATAGGAAGTTTAAGTCATCAGAATTGGAATGAGAAGTTTTGATTTTGTAAGGAATGAAAGGTTTGAGGCCAACCAGAATATTTCTTTCCTTTGGAGTGGTGTTTGAGGGGCATTATGTTTTATTTTCTTCCACTCCAGGTATGTTGAAATAAGTTTTGAAAATTCCCTATGTAATGAAGCATTTGATTCTCCCTTAATTTTCATGACACCAATAAACTTCATCTGAGTCCTTAAGTGTACAGGCTTAGTTGTTTTGTCTGAAAACTTGGGATGAGGTAGTTCTGTGTATAAATAAGTAAATTGCCCCTGCTATTCCTAGAGTAGTTTATGTTTTGAGGTAAATGCACAACATCAATCTGATCCTCTTTTAAGTAGTTTAGGAGCATAATTGTCTTGGATCTGCCACTTTGAGAATGGTGCTACTACCGAGAGTGATGGGGACTGATTTGGCGAGAGGTCAGAAAGGGAAAACAGATTTATCTGCAGGAGATTTCCAAATGCCTTTGAGTATGGCATTAGAAGTCCAAGTTAAAATTGCCTGAACAAAATTATATTTATGATATATTATATGAATGTGAAGCTGCTGCGCATATTAATTAGGGACCAAAGCTGCTTTCAAACAATGCAGTATGGTGTTTAAGGTGCTAAATAGCTTTCCTTTGTTTCTGTATTTTCTGGTTGCCAAGGAGATCAGGATTATCATGTACAGTACCTTTTCTTAAATTAACTAATCCAAATCATGTTGTTAATGTATGTCTGCTGTAAAGATTAAGACAATAGGGAGGAAATTCTTTATTCCAATTAGTATAATTTGCAAGTTGCTGGGTCCTTATTTTTGTAGTTATTTCAGCTTTTCTCTGATAATTTTTATTTTCATCACTAAAATCTGATAGCGTGTGAAATAAGGTGTCCCAAATTCTTTATGCATCACTATCATCTTCTCTTACCACCACATTCTTTTTGGCAATTGTTGCTCTAGACTTTGTCATGTAAAGAGCTGCATGCTTGAGTTTATCACATCTCTCAGAAATTCTGATTTGCTCAGATATGAAGGGTTAGAGACATGTCATCACAATTTGGCTAGAAGAGGGTAGGACTGAGAGGGCTCTGCTGCACCACCCTCAACAAGTCATAGGAGGGCTATCCAGGAATGGGGAAGATTGCTGAGGCTGCTCATTTCTCTAGTTTTCTCTACAGTGATAAATAGTCACAAAGGTAGAATGAAAAAGAAAATATAATTTTACAGTTTAGCAGAGGAAAGTTCTGGGTTATCAAAACCAGGAATGGAATATAACAGATAGTAAGGCCCACTGCTATTTTCTGTTAACCATGAGAACATGCCACTGAGAGGGGTTTTATAAGGGTTTCAAATCCTTTAGTCCAGGAAAAATAATTTAAAAGGAATGTATGGTTCAGCCTTGAATGCTCTTGGAAATAGAACCATGCAAAAGCCAAAAGCTCAAGTTGATGGGTCTTCCTAACTGTGCTGGGTCAAGGCAGAAAGCCCTTAATCCAAGTAAGCAGACCCCCAGACTCCTTAATGGGTGGCAGTGGAAGGTAATGGGGCTCTCACCCTGACCTTCTCACTACCCACTTTACAAGGGGACATAAAGAGAAGCCCTCCCATACTCTCCCACCTCCCCCTCTTCCCTGCAGTAATCCCTTGTGATAAGAGGCTTTTTTTTCCTTGCCATATGAAGTAGCAATATTTCCTGTTGGCTGCACCATCAGTTACAGGAAGTTTTGTTACATTTTTGGAGCTCAGGATTCATTACTTTACAGCTGTCCTCTTTTAGCTGCCTGCAATTCTTCACGTTTTCTCCAGTTTTCTAGCCTTGTGAATATTGTTGTCGCAGGGAGCAGACGGAAGCAGGACACATTAGAAGGAAAGGAGACAGAACAACGATCCCTGAGGAGTTTTCTAACACTCAGCTAAGTTAAAGCTTTGCATTCAAATGATGCTCAGGTCATAGAGATAAGGCTCAAGGTGCCCTAAGAAGCTCTCTGCCAGGCACCATGCTGTGTCTGATGCAATTTTCCCCAGCACCTTATCAACTCAGGTGTCTCAGATCTGCTGATACACATGAGCACAGGTGGGTCAGGTAACCTGCTTTTGCTTCCCCTCTCTGCTGGCCCACTTAGGCACAGGAAGGAGGTTAACACTGTGTGCAGCACACATGACTGTGCCTGTATGTCCCTTCCACAAGCAAGGAGAAACTGCAGGCACACATTTTTCCAGCACAAGGACCAAACTCTGCATCAAATTATTTATTCCTTCCAAATTATGCGGGAAGAAAATCAGCAGGAATGCTTTGACTCTATAAACTACAATATGTTACAGCTTAGGTTAAATTCATAACTCTTTCTCTTACAGTTCATTCCTCCATCATGTTCTTGAATTTGCTCCCCTAGATTTAATTTACCCTATTAGTTTGAGATTGATTGTCCTCACCTTGGTGGTCTTCTCTTTGTGGATACTTCTCAATTGCTGGCGCTCTTTCATCTATGTTGTGATTACCAGTTCCCTAAAATATACAGGTTTCTTTTTCCATTTCTACACAGGAGAGAAGGGGGGAAAAAAAAGAACTCAGACATGGAAGGAAATTATGAGCTTGTCAAACCATGCCAAATTGGATTGAATTAGGTGACAAAGGATCTGAATCATGCTACTTGTTCTGAATAAGTAAATGCTTTCCCCTCCTTCCACTCTCACAACACTCTCAAAGCAGCAGATTTTCCTCTGAAATGCCAAAAAGCCCCAAAGCACTTCTCAAGTAACGTGAGCTGATTTGTGTG
Organism: Acridotheres tristis; assembly: GCA_037013685.1. Lineage (NCBI taxonomy): Eukaryota > Metazoa > Chordata > Aves > Passeriformes > Sturnidae > Acridotheres > Acridotheres tristis. The sequence goes on from CM072894.1 coordinate 26,651,898, forward strand.
AGCATTTACCATCACCTGAACAGAAGCTTGTTTGCTTAACATTTTATACACTTTGTGTCAATATTTACCCAGTCTTCCTAACAAGAGAATTGATAGTGTTCAATTTGCAAGCCCAATGCTGTGCATTAGCCATGACATTGACATTGTCTTCTCTTGTTTTAGACCTCGGAGAGAAGCAAGTTTTTTTCCATCTTCTATTTATCCATTAATGCTGGAAGTTTGATCTCCACGTTTGTAACTCCTGTGTTAAGAGGTCAGTGTGGATTTAGAATAAAACAATAAATTAGCTGCCCTCTAACTACTCTGCTGTGCATAGTTAGACTCTTATGACAACAGAATGGCAGAAATTATCTGTGGAGTGGTCAGTGTATTGCATTTACACCTTGTTAATCTTGCTGTAGCAGCATAAGAGATTTATAATACAGGCAGACAACTCATAGAAATTTTATTCCTGGTTGTATTTCAAAGCCAGCCTGAAGTACAGAATTAAAACATGAAAACTGGAAAGACCTATGTGGTCATCTAATCCCCACTGCCAATGAAGGACTTGCCTTCAGGTAAACTATGGATGAGAAATGAGCTCTGCTGTCCTGTGCAGTATCAGGTCTGAAAACCTTAGCAGGGCTGGTTTTGGCGTCCTACCTTCTCCCTCCCACGGGGTGCTGCTGACTTCTGGAGGGCTCTGTCCTGGCGCTCAGGCTTGTCCGCGTGGGTCTGCTTGCAAGATTGCTGCCCCGAGCAACTGAGCCTTGAAGACAAAGCACTATGCCCCATTTAAGACCTACTTTATATTCCAGCCTGCTTGCAAAACCGTTTTTAGTCCCTGAGCCTTGCTGCACTTACTTCATTGTATTGCAGCACTTCGAAGCCAAAGGGATTGGCACACTCTAAATACAGGCACAGAGGCAGAGCAGCAGGCCATAGGTGATGGGGACAGGGTCAAGGTAGTCTTCACATTTAATTGCCATTTTTTGAATTCCATTCCATGGCTTCCAGAAAGCTCTGTTTATTTGGAGTGTCATTTTAACAGGCTCTTGTCTCATGTTTACACCATGCACAAGGACAAAGACAAATGCTCTATCTCTTACTTGTTCATTCTCTAGTGTCTCTGGGTCAGCATTCAGCTGGGAAAGGCTTTTGCTTAAAGTAGTCAATGTGCAGATGAAAATCCAGTCCCTTGAAGCATCAAAACGTACCCGTACCAACTAGTTGCAACATGGAACTGGAGAGGATAGGGAAAGAGTAATATTTTTACTAAGTGTGAAATCTTTTCTTGGAAGAGCAGGAAATTCAGTTTGTAGACATTTGGTAAATATGAAATATGTACTTTTAGGCAGAGAAGTCCAACTCATTTAGCATATTAAAAGTTCAGTGTGCCCAGAGAGCTCATGCTTTCAGTGTTATTGGATTTTAGCTAATTTGCTGAAAATAAATGAATAAATGCTATGCATGCACACAGCTGTGCAGCTGTGACTTTCCAGCTACAACAAACGGGAGCAGCTGAGGGCTTCATGGATTGGTCTCCTGTTAAATCTGTTGGCTTACTTTAGCCATTTTAATTTAACATTATCCATGTTAAGAATGCAGTAATGTTCAGCCTCTAGTATTCAAACACTGAGCCCACTGCTGGCTTGCTGTTTGCAGCTGGAGCACAGTGCAAGAGCTGAGCTGGTCCAAGAGGTACAGGGTTTCAGTGACCCAGAGCTCAGACTGATTCAACCCATGCTGTAACACACCTGGTTTCCTAATGGGTTGCTGCAAGACCTGACATTTGGAGCAGGCTGCCCCTAGTGAGATTGGTGGTAGTGAGAAAGGGGATTGGAATTCTAAGGCTTATCTTGGGCTCCCACTTACACAGTGCAGGCATTGGCTTCCACTTTGTCCACTGTAGGTCGCTATGAAATCAGATTCAGGTTTTTCACTCAAGACGGATGCAGCACAGTACTGGTTATTTAGATCTAGTCAAATACAGAATGGCTTCAGGTTATTTTAAATGTACTTTTTTCCCCCCAATTACAGTTCCTAGTACTTCTTTATACCTATTTGTCTGCCCCCTCCCTTCTGCCATTTGCATCAATATCCCATTATCAGCTGCTTTTGCTGGCAGACACTAACCCTGCTTCCAAATTGTCTTCATCAAGGGAGGACAACTGTTTCAAGGAGATTCAATTCACAGTGTCAAGCACCAGCAAAGAAGATTTAAAACCAAGGGAAGTGACTGATTTAGGGAATCAAATCAAAAGCACCCGTAACATAAGTCTAAATGTAATGAGCTGCTTTTATTTCTGACTTCTTTTTCAGGGGATGTGAAATGTTTTGGAGAGGATTGTTATGCACTGGCTTTTGGTGTCCCAGCAGCACTGATGGTGTTGGCGCTCGGTGAGTGGAAACAGTGATGCCTGTAATAGGAGTTACAATTTTTGATTCCATGGATTGATGAGAAAATGAACAAATTCACTAATTCTGGATGGATACTGTGATGGGAAATTAAAGGGCTCAAGGTCATCTAACAATTCCACAGTTCAGAATAGTAATAAATATCAGTAGTTCGTTGATGGTGGGCAGACCATGGTTTTCCTGCAATCTTTTATCGTGATACTGTTAAGGGGGTGGTCTGATGGATGTTTCACATTTAATTGTTTTGCTCTAATGCAAAGGGAGGCACCAAAATGATTCTCCTGATGGCTTGCAGCTTTGCCTATGAGCAGGCATGGCCTTTGAACGGCAATCTGAGCAGTCCTCAGAGACCACCAGCTTATAGAAGAGAAACTTATCATGCCACTTCTAACCTTTCCACGGGCTTCTTGTAGTTCAGGGCCATCTTAAATAGCTCAGACTTCTGCTGCCGAATCTGTGTGCTGCAGAAGGAGCTAAATGAGATGTTAGTTTGTTCTGAGCTGTCTTTCTTTGCTTGGCTAAAGTAATTCCCACAATTACAGTGACAACTTATTATTATGTTGCAATAAAAAGTCCTTATTATCAAAGTGTCAGGAGACAGCCACAATCCCTGAGCTTCTTAACACTTGCATCTTAGCCCCGTTAATGTACTTGTCAAGATTTCTTCTTCAACCTTTATAAAACATTCGGCAATCTCCCCATTTTTACTGCAACTCCTTGGTGGCCAGTCCAGAGGACACCCCATTAGCTGTAGTTTCACAGCTGCAAGATGCTGGGAAGAGCAGTCCCCTTATTACACTGCATGTGTGAGCTTGGGACACAGCATGGGGTGACTTCTCATCCATCTTGTTACCTTCACTGAGAGACCAAGCAGTTCTGATTTCACCGCAGCATCTGGGACTTGAAAAGTTTATCCCCCAGAGAATATGAATGTTGCTGTCTCCACCCAAATTTCCATCAAGGAGAAGAATCAGGAAACTGAAGAAGTGTCATCAGGCCACAGCTAACATTGCAGCAATAATTTTCAAAAAAGTGCATGGTCACGGGCCTGAGAAGGTTCTGTTTTCCCCTGTGGCCTGTTCCTATCAGTTTAGGGCCACACTGTGTGCACCATGCTGTGATGAATGTTTCTAGCAGAGCAGGAGTTACCCAGGGGAAAATGAACGTGTAAATATTACAGTTTCAGTGAGGGCACTGGTTGAAATGTGTTTTTAGCTAGTGCCCTGCTGCCAGATTCCACGTCCTGCCTAGCAAAGCATCTCTCTGTTCTTTTGTAACGTGCTGAAATGCTCTGGGAAGAGATATATTTCACTATGTGAGCAACATGCAGAACTGGAGAAAATACCCTTTTGGCCCTGACTGGCCCTCTCCCTCTGTTGATGGAAAGCAAGATAGATTTAGAGGTAGGTTTAGAGCGAGATTTCTATGCTGATACAATTCCTGAAGGATGGGGTAGATTGATACCATTTAATTCCAAATGCTAAACCTAATGCAGGAACATTAGCTCCCAAAGGAGTCAATGGCATGGCCAGAAGGTATTTCAGCAAACCTAATGGATCACATTTTTAAAAGCACCAACATCTTCAAAGGGAGATGGTAAAAATTACACAGTGCAGCTACCCACTCTGGGTGACTTTGCACAAATGCAAAGTGCTACTCACCTAAACTGACTTCAGAGGTCTCTCAAGTTCTGCAAGTCAAACCTGGATGCTAAAGGTCTTCATAGTCAGACAAGAGCAAAGGTGAGTACCTGCTATTCTCCACTGCCTATGGGCTGACTCAGACAACTGGGTTAGTTTTAAAAGTTCAGGTGAATTTATTATATAGAGCTCATGCTCAGTTTTAAGGTGCTTCTCCCAACTAATCTCTTTGGAATTCCAGTGTGCTCAAAGACTCTCATAGAGCAGAATAAATGATACACAATCAAATAACTCCATCTCTGACAGGATTTTGAAGTCCCATTCTGATATTCTTTGTGCTTTGAGGGAGAAAACCAAGATAAAACAGTATCTTAAATTGTATGTCTCTTTGTGGAAACCATAAATGGAGGTAATTTCTCTTACTGTCTCTGTGAGGCAGGAATCTTTGAGCAGTTTCCACTGAAATGTGTGTGAGATGCAAGTGCACAAAACCTCTGTTGTATCTGGATTAATCCTCAGAGGTTTCCAATGGGTGAGGGTTGATTTTCAACATCAGTTGCAGCAATTCAATGTGGATTGTACTTTAAGTTTAGTCTATGAAAAGAGTAGACAAAGTGATTTTTCAAAGTTTTGCTTCCCGGCAGGAATCAGATGTGGAGGTGCCTGTTGTGCCAGAGCAGATATTAAGACAATGATAACTTTCTAGGGATCACACTGCCTCTTGTAGGATGTTGCATTTTCTTCCATCTGTAGGCATTAAAAGACTCCTGTATATTTATTTAGTTAGAAGTGCAATTCTGTGCACTCCAAGGGCAGAGCATTTCTCTTGAATATGGGGGTGGGGGATCCTTTCCAGCACCCAGTGCAGGACAGAGCTTCAGCCATGTGAATCCCCATTTGGATTATAATATTTTTTCAGTTGTGTTCATTGCTGGAAGTGGACTGTACAGAAAAACACCACCACAAGGAAACGTCTTGCTGGAAGTGTGCAAATGCATCGGTGTAAGTGTGTGTAATTTTCCTTTTCATGCATGACTCTGAGGTTGCAGGACAAAAAGGTGCAAAGGGAAAGGGGAGGTGACTTTTGGAGCTCTTCTCTATGCTGCTTGGAGATGTCTTACTAATGAGCTGTAAGGAATAAGAAACACATTTAGGTCCTAGTTTATTCTTTTAGCATTTCAGTTGTTTTCCCTTAGCTCCATGAACTGTTCAGTTCATGTCAGTAGAACCATGAGTGGCAGATGCTGGTGGAAACTGAACTGAAAGGAAAATTGAGAAACTCAGAGAGTATCAGATACATGACTCCATTTTTTTCAGTTGAATAATTTTTCTAAACTTTATCAGTTCAGCAGACAGTAATAGCACACATTCATATTATGGACATTCAGCATGTTCATGTAAATGCAAGAGACACTTGCTGAAGTTGCATTAGAGCCTTATAAATTGTTTTTCATGGTGTGTGAGCTGAATACGGTATGTGAAAAAATACTCTCTTGTTATTAGGTGGATAATGATGTTTCTATTTCAGGGAGCTGTTGCTAACAGCAGATGTTTTCTTTTTATGTAGGTCAATCCTAGTGCCAAATTTACCTTGGGGAAACAGGCGGGATCTTAAAGACAGGATTTCTAAGTGAGGTCTGCCACTTTTTTTCCAGTGTGGCTCTGTGTGTTCAGTGACTGAAGCACACAGCATAAACAGGCCAGGAGCTGGACTTCAATGACCCTTGTGGGTCTTTTCCAACTCAGGATATTCTAAGATTCAATGGTTTTATGATTCATTCCCCCACCATATCTTTAATCAACCAGTGTCATAGAAACTTCCCTGCAGACAATTCATCATAAAGCATCCAATCTGAGATTTTAGAGGTATCCAGCAACCCACCCCCCTCAATGTACTGGCACTACTTACATTTCGAGATGGAGAAGGTAGCCTTGAGTTGGGAATGTATCAAGGAAAGTATGGCATGAGTGAGTTACTCACCTGTTTTTCTCCCTAGTTTGCTATTAAAAACCGGCTGAAAAACCGCTCCCGTGACATTCCAAAGAGAGATCACTGGCTGGACTGGGCATCAGAAAAATACTCGGTAAGTGACGCTGTACCTGGGAGGTTTGGAGTGGGAAGGGGGAGATGGGCAGACAGGGGAGACAGTAAGACTGGCCTGGCCACACTGTTTCTCACATGCATTTTCCTGTCCCTTCCCACATCTGTACTCTCCTGACCCTTAATGGACGGTTTAGGTGCTGCACTGAAATGTAGAAATGCAAACATATCCACTGTCACAAGTAAGTGCAATGAAGAACTGCCATGCCGAAAGGAATAGGAGTTATGCTTTGTGGTTTGAATCGCCTGTTGGCTTTACACCCCTACCTTATCTTTTTGCCTGTTCCCTTTTAGAAAAAGCTGATTGGGGAGGTTAAAATGGTGACTCGTGTTCTCTTCCTCTTCATACCACTGCCAATGTTCTGGGCCCTGTTTGATCAGCAGGTACAGTACAGTGTGTACAGCTCTGCCTGCCAGCCTCGGCTGGCACCTCTGTCCTTTCGGGGTAACACCAAAGCATCCTGGGGACACAGCGGGCCACACTCCTACCAAGTGCCCAGGGCCTTCCACCATCACTGCTGGCCAGCCCTTCAGAGTCCTGCCAGGTGTCTGGCACAGGAGAATGAGGGGAGAATGTGCCCTGCCTAATGACAGGTGTTACAGGGAAGGGAAGGAAAATAAGACCTCCATCAATGTCCTCTTCCCTGTGTTTTCTAGCCCCATAGAACATCTTGAAGGCTTTACAGCTGTTTGTTTTCTCCTTAGGGATCCAGGTGGACTTTGCAAGCCACAAAAATGAATGCTGATTTTGTAAGTACTAAATGTCACCAGGGCTGGTAAGACTAGTAGTAACATCCCTGCTCTTGCTTATTAACTGGAGTCTTGCAGTTCTAAGAGCGTCTGCTTGGTGAATCTGGGTGAGTTTCACTTTTGGTGCTTAGAAGCCAGAGGCTCTGTTCATGTAGCCATGTTCAGTTCATCACAGCTCATCTCATCTAGAAGTGAGGGCTGGGGAGCCATCAGCAGCCTGCAATGTCAGGGGTGCTGACCTACTGGCAGCCAGTGGCCCTGTGACCTAGAGCAGGTAGGATTTTCAGCCTGCTGCCCCCATGGAAGGCAGACAAGTCACTCAGGCCTTTTAAGGTGTGACTAGAGCTGTTGTAGTTGCACGTTTATGCACTGGATCACTTGGTGATACGTTAATGAAGCCTCTTAAAACCAGCAGGAATCTTGTGTATAGTATAAAGATGTGATAGGGATTCATTAGCTAGTTTCCATAAAGTTCTTCAAAGGTGTGAATGGCAAATGCAGTAACAGATAAATGTAAGTCAGCTATCTGCCTGAAGATGTCCCCACCCAGGGCTGTTTTTCAAACATATATGTTTTAACAGGCCAGCTAGATCTTGCCTGCAGATGCTCACATCAAAATCCAGGATTGCAAGTGTCCATTTTCTTTAAAATTGACTTAAAGCCACAAATTTGAGACCTTCTATGTCACTCCTGTTAAAAATTGGGCTCTCAATATGTGATACTCATTAGGCTTAATTAGTTCAAATGAGGCATGAAAAAGACTACACCTTGGGTAATATTTATCCACCTCAGAAAGACAGAACAAAGTCCATGCAGTCTAGGTGATGTATACCTAAAACATTTGTTTCCTGGTGTTTCACTCACATGCACTTAGTGATCCATTAGCAGGAGAGCTAAGTATCACCAGGTGTCACTACTGGACTCTCCCAGGCGAAGAAAGATTGATTCAAGGCTTTTTTTGTCACACCAACTTGGATAGCTCCTTGGCTCTGGTTTCAGTCTCCTCTGCTCTCCCCTCATGAGTTGCCCCACCTCAAGAAGGTGAAAATTTCCTGCAACACCGGAGTGATCTCACCCTTAGGCTTGTTGGAGTTCATGTTTCTAATAATCTATGACTTTCTGTTCAGTGGACAAGGGCTCAGCTAGTAAGTCTGGAGTCAAACAAGGAATGATTTAGTGTCAGATGAAATACTTGCAGGCCCATTTCCTAATGGCACATTTCTATAGTGTATGCAAAGTAGCAGGAGGGGGTATTTGCCTGGTATTTTTCCACTCTCCCAGGAGGCAGCTGTGGGCAGAGACAGGGAGCCAGTCTTGACTCAGCTCAGGACAGGACTGGCAGACAGGAGACAGACTCCCACAGCATTTTCCTGGAAATACATTATTTCCTTCCTAATTTCTTCCCTTCTGCACCCTTTCCCACCCCCTGGCGTCCCCATCTCCTTCTTCATCTTAATTTCAAGTGAAAAGCATTTAATGGAGTTCAGAAAACCACCAGTCCCACCCTGGAGACAGGTCCATGGTTCCTTTTGGAGTCTGGGATCCCTCCATCCATCCATTCCTGTTGACCTTGCCAGTTTGTGGGAGTGGGATAGTGATGCAAGTATGAGGCACATCTTATAGCCTTGAGGACTCTTGGCTCAAACCAAGAAGCTGCAATTATCCAAAGCCTGTTAGAGGCAGATGGGGGGGTGTAAAGAGGTGTTTGTGCAGCCCACTGGCTCAAGGATGGTCTTTTATTATCCTTTTGGGAACTTGGGAGAAATGCCAACAGAGCTTACAGGATCCTGAAGCTTGGGAATGCTCTTATAGGACTGGGGCTTTTCACGTTACAGAAGCAGGGAGGGAAGAAGCTCTAAGCCTGCCTCCCAGCTTGGATACTAACACCCCCATTCTTCTCCACTCACCTGGTTCATGGCTCAGCCAGCCTGAAAGATGGGCCTCAGTACCTGTCATGAGCTGTGTCACAGCTGCCAAATATCAAGGATTGAGTGCAGCTTCCTTCTGCAAAATGATCTTATTAAACACTGTGTCCTTAGACAACAAGTGTCAGGAGCACAATCTCAGCTGCTAAAGCCAACATAAAGCATTTGAGGAAACCACCTTGGCTGCAAAGGCCTCTCTGGGGCCGATTATTTATTTGCCATATGCACTGATACGTTATAGTGTTTATGAATCACTTGGAATATCTTTTTGTTTCAGGGAATATATGTCCTTCAGCCTGACCAAATGCAGGTAAAAGATATTACAGCATACCAAATAACCCTTAGAATGTGTTGTCTTCTTTTCTCTCATTTATATTTTTCTCATGGGACCAGTGGCCATTCTCTGCTCCTTTTCAAGGTAATAGCAGTGCCCCTGCTAGTTGCTGTGGTGTGGCCTCTGCCTTATTATTTTGCAAGCTTGGGGTTCAGAAGACCCCGAGGATGTCCTAATGAGTGCAGAGGTGTGGTGTAACATACCACCATAATAGTTCTTGAACTAGTGCTGGTATGTGGAGAATACAACCTGTATCTCCTTTTAACAGGCCCCTGTCCTGGGATGAACATTGTTCATGAAATATGTTTGGTTCTTCCCTTTCTGCAGGGTAGATGAAAACATGAAAGCTCCAAGATGGTGCTATGTTGTCACAGTTAATTACAATTCTTATGGTGAACAGCTCTGGAGAAATTCAAAGCTGTTCTGTTCCCTGAAATCTTCCTTTGGAACTGAAACAACATTTCTCTCTGCTTGTTCTTCATCACTCTGTTTTCTTGCTCTGCCACTGCTGGCTGGCAGACAAGCTGTGCCCCTCCCAGGAGAAATTTTGTTCCTGAAGGATTATTTGGTTATGCTGAAGTGCAAGAAATTGCCAATCTCACAGAATAGTGCCTGTTCCTCTGGGATTTTGCTGAAGTCCCAAGATGTTTCCATATTTGCTGATTTGTTGCAAGGTCCCACCACGGCACCAAAGGTCACCTGTCTCTATTGTCAGAGGGGTTTGTACTCTTTAGAAACATCATGTTTCAGTTTTCTCTCCAGGGAAACTGGGCCAGTGGTGCTTGCTTGCCTCTTAGAGGGGAGGATATGAACAAAATGTATTAATGCCTGTGAAAACTAAATAGCAGAAGCTGTTAAGTGCAAACTATTATTATATTTTAAAAGGAGATTTTAAGAGTTTATCCATGTCCCTTCTGTAATGGAATTATTTCTGGAGGACAGTGCTTTATAGGTTTAATTACTGCAAGTTGCTTTCTAGCCACTGAACTCCCATTCTTTTGTATTGCAGTTCTTAAATCCACTTCTTATTCTTGTCTTCATCCCAATCTTTGACCTTGGGCTCTACCCCCTAATAAACATGTGCAAATTGAATTTCACGTAAGTACTTGGGGACAATGCAGATGCATCTGTGCTTTTTCTTTTGCCATAAGTGTGCAGAATAGCTTTTAAGGAAGAGAGACACAAATTTCCGTTCACCTTTCCCAATACTTGAGCATTCTTCAGTCCCAAGAGGCAGCATCACCCTCTTCCAAAGACCATGGAAATGCCAGAGGGTAAAACGCAGTGATGCTGTATTCTGCTCTGTACAGATTTTTCCAAAAGCAGATACGAATAGTCTCACTTTGGATTTGATCAGCATGTTTTCCACCTTGTTTTCCATGTCATGCCTAAATAATTCCCTCCCTGCAAAGTCCCTATGGGACCAAATTCATGGTCCCATGCTCGCTAGGGTCTGAACTAGTGAGTGAATAAGGAGATTTCCATACGAGCCAAGCATTTTATCCCTAGGCTGTTAGCAAGAAGTGCAGTGTAAGAGGAGCAGACCCCAGGTTGTTTATGAGACACACTTTACGCATTTTGTGTGAATTAACTTCAGAGTATCTGTATTCTGCCTCTGTGGACTGATGCCCTGTAGCAGTGGAAGTATATTTATGTGCACTTTTGGAGTACCTTTCTCAGTGGAATTTCAACTGAAAGGAGCCAAGTTTCTATGCTCCAGCACCACTTCTGCAAATGAACCATAGCATGGGAAAGGATAATGAGTGGGGTGATTGGCTCTAAAAGCATGTTCCTAATCCAAACTAAAACGCTGGACAGACAAAACCACACGAAATGGGGGTGGTAGGTGCCTCAGAAGCCTCCCCCTTCCCCCTGCTGGTCCTTTGGCACCGTGCTGAATTACCTGTACCTGAAGACATATCAGAAACTGTCCAGCCCTGCAATAGTGCCCCTTTTGGAGGATACATATCAGAGGCTGTGCTTTTCCCTGATACCACTGTTAGCCCGTGGCCTGGACTTGGCAGAAAACTTCCTACCTGATGACCAGCTCACAGAGTAGTTCACCCAGCAGCACAAACTCAAGTACCAACCAGGACTGAATGTCACAACTAAAAACCATTTCAAAGAAAGGAGATCAATGAATCTAGAATCAGATTTGTCTCAAATCTCAACAAATCAATACTCGGTTTGAATCTGCCATTCTGGACATGTATTATTCTGATTTATATCAGAATTTCTCATGTAACTCTGGTAAAGTTGCACTTGCTTTGCCTTGAGTTTAGAAGCAAGTTCTTTATTTTCTAGAAATGTAAATGTATTGGCATGAGAAATAACCCAGAATGATGCCCCAGATGGTCAGAAACATTGATGACACAAACTACACATTTTTCTGTTCCTCATTCCCACTGCTGAATAGAATGTTACTTTTCTTTTGCCTTTTCCAAAAGGGACTTGAAGATACATAATTTCTGGTGCTCCTTCCAACATCATAGATTAACATAATGTCATGAGCTATTCCCACTAGAAGAGCTGGGAAAAAGATAATATGAAACTTGCAAGGAAAGAACTTCTTTTCACAGCATAGCAGTTTTAATTGGCCTCAGTGCTGGCCTCATACAGAATAATAAAATAGTTTTAAGTTAAGAGATCGACAATTTAAACAGCCTGTCATCCTGAGTGCCACCTGTTGGACAGTTTATTACATGGTTTTGGCACATCTTTGACTCTGAGGGATGGTATTCTATAATTTGAATTACTTTTTTTTCCTTAATGGCACCTCTTTCATTTGCTTCATAGACCTATTAGGAAAATGGCAACAGGTATGATCCTTGCAGGGCTGGCATTTGGACTTGCAGCTGTTATAGAAGTCAAAATAAATGTAAGTAAAGCACAAGGCATTCCTCAGAAATACTTTCTTTCCACAGGGTGTTTTTATTGATGTCTGGTAGATAATCCTTTAAGCCATTGTGGTCCTTGATCAAAATTTGTAAAGTTTTCTTTACAACTGAGCATACTTATCCAGTTGCTAATGATAATTCTTACCTTGTCTACTTTTCCCTCTCTTTGTCTCTATATCTTTCTTTCTAGTCTTTGCAGTTTTGCTGTGCTGGTCATCTGTATTGGTCTATATTCTAGATTTCCATCGTCAAAGTGCTTGACAGACATCTAGTTAATGCTAGTGATTAATTTCCAAAAGGTAGTCTGTTCTCTCTCCTATTTATTGCTGTAGCTTGCTATACTTTTCTGTTTGGGGTCTTTTGTGTGTGTGTGGTGCTTTTGGTTTTTTATTTAATGGTTTTAAAAAAAATTAATTTAATTACTTTTCTGCTTTAGGGTGGGGATGACTTTTTTTTACAAGCCAAATTGTTTCTCTGGGGAGGCAGATGAAAGCTGTCACAGGCACTAGACATTGCCAGGCATCCCCAGAGAGGATGGCAGCACATCTCTTATAAATTCCATGTTAGCTCCTGCAGATTTGTACTGTTTGTTTCTGGCTCATGACCAGCATTGTGTAGACTTTGGCTGACCTTTGTCTCACAAAAGTTACTATAGGATTAATTTTTAAAGCTTCTATGTATACTTAAAACGTTCTGTTAGAGTGGCTGGCTCACAGCCCTGGATTAACATCTGCTGGTTCCTCAGGTGAATCCCCTAATGAGCCTCCCACTGAAATGAGACTGTGTGGGTTCAGGTCTTTTTTCTGATCTCTTTATGTGAGCAAAGAAATGCTCTCATTACCACCAGAATCTCTGGCCAAGCACCAAAATTTGCTCTGGCTTTGGGTGACTCCTCTGGGCAGAGGCAAGGTGAGTTAGAGATTTCCCCTGCCTGTGCATAAAAATTTTACCCTAAAGGCATTTGAAGATCTAGAAAAAAGGAGGATAAGATGGTCCACCTTCACTTGACAGTGGGTAGCATAAGTGAAAAGCTACAGTAATGGAATTTGCTGGATAATATTAGCAGGCCTGTTGTTCCAGAGCAGCATATGGATACAGGGAAGTCAGCTCATTCTGTGGCAGTGTGTCTCTCCACCAAGTTAGGTTCAAAATGCCCTGCTTGCAATACCCAAATTATCAGATAAGATAGAAGAAAAATAAATAGCTCTGCAGTATTGCTGGCAGCTATTTGAAAATAAAATGAGAAAAAAAGAAAAGTTAAAAAAAAATTAGCTCTGCAGATAGTACAAGGTTGACACTGATTGATGTACTCTTTCTAGGAAATTGTTCCTGACAGAAGGAGATACCTCAGTGCTGGAGGCATCAGCTTACCTCTCTCAGAAAGCAAGGAATAATATCTATACAGTCGGCTGTATAGATAGCAAGGCGTCCAGCAATGCAAAAGCACTGATTACAGACATGAAAGCTGGACTGGGATTTTCAAACTACTGATTCTTTTCCCAATCACTGACTGCAGTGGGAAATAATTATTCTGGTCACTGCTTTTGAAAGCTAAGCACAAATTTTTCCAGTCTGATGTGGCAGTTGGTTAAATCGAGGCACGAGGGACCTGTATAATGAAAGCTGTGACATTGTTCTACCTCCTCAGTAGGTGTGTAGTCTGTACACTTAGTGGTGTGAAGAGCAATTTTTGGGAGGAATGATGGGTTGGCCATTGAGCTACTATGAGGAAACCTCCCTAAAAAAGATTTATGCTCAGTTTTCTCTGAGTGCAACTTCTGTTGAGGAAGAGATGGAAAAGTGTCATTACAGAGAGGAAGATTATTATGGCTAAAAATGAAGAGATATTAAAGTGCTAATAAAGCATACAGATGGCACTTAAAGCCTTTTACTTTAATTAGGAAACCGATATGCCTCGACTTGTCCCAAAAGAAAGTTTAATTCGGGTCCTGAATTTGGCAAAGAACCCTGTTCAAGTGACAATCCAAGACAAGGACCTATTTCAGCAGCCTGTGGAATCTTTTCAGGTAAGCATATATTTGGGACTGAAAGGCCTGACTTACAGTCATTGAAGAAAGGATGGGCTTTTGTTCAAGCATTTTCTAATAAAGCCCACAGATGCAAAAGCTTGTTCTGCTCCATCGCCTTAGAAGTGCATGGGAATAGCTTAACAAATGAAGCATAATATCTCTGTTACATGAAACAGAAATTGAACATTTGGAGAAGAATTTCCCTGGCAAAGGATACATTACAGGTGAATTACATTCACCTGTAATTAGGAATAAAGGATAACAGGATTACAGCCTCCCTTAAAGAGGGGATAGTGTTGCACTTGGTAGGAAAAGACAGATTCTTTCTTATCTGAAAAAAAGTGTAACCAAGTTTATTTTCTTCCACAGAACCCAGCTGAGTACTCAAAATTAATATTGAATGGAGAGCAACAGAGCCTTCACTTCGCCCTGCAACATCAAGGATTGACTCTTGCTTTTAACTACACCGTGAAGGAAAAATCAGTATACAGCTTAATTGTTTTTGAGGCAGAAGGAAACCTATCAAGCCGCTTAGTGAGTGTGGGAGTGAAGTGTAAATACAGTATTAATTCAATGGCTGTGATGCTACAATGGGGTAATGGGCTCATTAATTCATTTGCTCAGTTGCAATGTCTGTCTGATTGCTCTCAGATGCTCTAAACCTCACTTCTTAGCTAGAGGCACTGGATCTGTACACATTTCTGCTGGTTGATTAATAGAGGCGTTGTGGCATCTGAGAGTTTCTGGGCACACTTTAATCCACTGAATGCTGCAGTGGGAGAGCAGACTCATGCCTGCTAGGCAGCAGAGCAGGAGAAAGCTGGGGAAACAGAGCCAGAGGTTTCCCCCCAAACATGGTTCTATAAAGCAAAGATGTTAAAGAGGCTCTAGGGCTGGCCATGGAATAAAAGCATCAGAGGAATGATTCTGGGATTAGTTATTGCAAGTGTTTAGTGAAAAAGCACAGAAGGCCCATTTGTTTTGCTGAACAGAATAAATTATTAAGCTCATTTCAGGCTCTGCAGTAGAGCTGGCTGTATTTGGACTTTTGTGTATTTCTGCAACAATCAGGGGCATATGGGATGTGTGGGGCAGATTCTGATATCTTTTACGTGTAGCTGTATCCTAAGAAATCTCTTGAAATTCATGGTGTTACTGCGCATTGTGGCAGGTGTGTAAATGTCATCAGAATCTGTCCTCATGCTAAAATATCCATTCTCATTGCAGTTCCTGAGCCTTCTACCTTGCAGAGTAGCCACACATTCAATATTATTTAGTAGAAACTATATAACTGTTTTTTAAAATGAATTTAAAGAATTTATTTTGTCATAGCATCAAGGTGTTTTGCTGATGATCAAGCTTTATTGTTTGGAGTCTGGGGCTCAGTATCACATGAAGTTAAGTTTCCCTGTGACCCTGAAAGAAATGGATAGTTGTGATTTTCATACAATCCTTATGAAGCAAAAGCCTGCAACAGGCTTGGAGCATAGCATAGCAGTCTCAGAGCTCCAGTACATCTATGCTGCCCTAGCTGTCTAGACTGTGCTTAAATTAATGCCCACCCTGGCACAGGCAGGCTCTCATGTGCTGGGAAACAGCTGTGCTGTTGGGTGATGCTATTGACCTGTCATTCACCAGCTCTAGATAAGGGAGATGTGGAAGACAGCGTGGTAAATGATACTTTTCCAGCATTGCAACACAAGGAAAGCAATGCCAGCATCAATGCTGTGTTACAGGGCTCACCCTCTAGTAACTTCCCTCACTGCTGGGTTTGGCCCACTCACTCAGGTGGGAGGGCTTTCCTGGAAGGATCCTATCTGAAATTGGTTTCTTCTCCTTTGTGGGCTGTTGAGTAGGCAGGAAATGAATTTGAGAACTCTGGGGATCATCAGTGAAACGCATAACAATTTGGCTGGTCTGTCTGCAACGAACTAAAGCATTCATCCCCATGCGCTTCCCATGGAAAAAAATGATGCCGTTTATTATTTATTGCTCTGACATTTATTACTCACTGTGGCTATTTATTATTTAGGGCATATGTTATTTGTGGGTAGCCTGTTACTCTGAAGTACAATAGACACTAATAGATATACTGAAATTCTGGGTCCTTGGTCTCAGAAACTCAGGGTTTTGCATCAGGAAAAGAAAGTGTGGAGAAAGGGCCAGAAAATTTTGAGAGAGAGCCAGTTTCTGAAAGTCCCTTTTGGCTTGCCTAGGTTCCATCTGTGGGCAGTGCAAATTGAAATTGCCCTGCCATCTTCAGTGGATGTGGCACAGCTCTGGATTTCTACCAGCCAAGAGCTTTTCTTTGTGTTCTTTTTTGGTGACATATAACCTCCAGGGCAGGGCTGTGTCTTAACAGTGTTTTTTCAGCATTGTATGCCAAACAGGTTTCTCCAAATGAATGTTGATTAACTATCCAGCTGCTGCTCTAGCTCTGGTCTCCTGGAGAGAGACTCACTCCCCAGTGTGCCATCAGATGGCCATTTCAGGGATCTGGCTGCAGGATCTATGAGCACAAACCAGCTCAGTGGATCTTGGTTTCTCCTGCTCTCTGCCTGCACATTACAACAGTTTAATCTCTTGAGTATCAAGGATCAGGAAAAGCTTGAGTGATGCACGATGATCAGTATCGTAACCTAGCAGTTCCTCTCAGCTTTAGACTTCTGTGAAGTTTATGAATATGACAAGAATCAGAGTCTCAAAGTTAGGCATTTGCAGATTTTGTAGGAGTAAGGCACTCAAGTTTAATTGTAACTAGTCACTGAAAGATGCTAATGTGGATAATGCTCTCTTGCTATCTTAAGATCAAGAAAAATACTTTTTTTGGAGAGTGTTACATCCCTCAGTAGAAGGGTGACTGGCTGAAACTCAGCAGCCTTCGTTACAGAAAAGATGAAGAGAAAAGGTATGATCTCATCTTAAGCCCTTGGAGGAGATGAAATTTTGCCATTGGCTTCATTGTACCAGGTCTCCCCAACTGTGGCCTGATGTAAAGCTTATGTGAGAGTCCAGTTGATTTCCACAGGCTTTGCAGCACACGTGTAACTCTACAGACACCACTATTGTCTGCCACACATTGTAAGGCAGCATTAATAAATATGTTTGATGTTTTTTTTCTTCCCCTCTTTAGATTACAGACTTGGAAGCAAAGCCAGAAAATGGTTTGGCAGCTGTTAGGTAGGAATGGCTTTTTTTGAGGGTTTGGCTGTGGTTGGGTGAGGGAAAGTGCTTTTGTCTAATGCATCTGTATGTAACATAGCCCAGATGTTCTCGGGTTGGAATCTAGTCCACACTTCTCATTTGGGTGTCAGCTGTGGAGGCTTGACAGAGTGTCACCTCCCACACATGCCATGCAGAGCTGAGAACTATTGCTGCTCACTGCCTAGGATAGTCTGGGCTGAGATGGCAACATAAAAGAGCTCCTTCTTTGGAAAAGTGGCAAATTCATCTCACTGATGAAAGGGAAGCAGCAATTTGGATAGGAGCTGTTGCTGTCCTTTGCAAATTGGCCAACTCATGATGTTCACTCAAACTCATGCACAAGTGTCTACTAAATTGGATACAGCCACAATTTTACATCCTCATAAACAATTCAGCTGGGCATTGAGTTCTGCTTAGTTCACTCTTCCTGATTTGAGCTATTCCATTTAGTCAGTGAACATTCCTGTGCTGGTTTGTGCTGGCTGCTGTGGTGCAGAAGATGCGAACTTGCCAAAAAAACCAAAAAAAGAAAAACCAAACCCAAAAAGCAAAACACCAAAAAAAAAAAAACAACAACCCCACAATCAAAAAACAAAACAAAAGCCAACCAACCAACAAAAAACCCAGGATTCCAGCTGAACTTTCTAGATGATTTTAACAAGGTGAAATAAAAAACCAAACAAAACAACAAAATTAATCCACCACAAAAGCAAAACCAAAAAACAACCAAACAAAACAAACCTTAAAAACAATGAAAGTTTTGACTGGCTAAACACTTTGAAGACTTGATTCAGTCAGAATTTTTAAATATTTTCTTGTGGAGATTTTTGACAAAATCCCCAGCCTTTCCCTTTAACAATTTTTAAAGAAGTTTCACTAGGAAGAAACTACTTTTGCACTAAAAAATTATTTTTGTTAAGCACTTTACTAACTTCAGGGATTTCATCCCCATTTAAAGAACTGAAAACCAAAATATCTTAAAACATAGATCAAATTAAAAGTGTTTGGTTTTACTAACAATTTTCGAATTTCCAGAAGGAAACTGTCTTTTGTCTATGAAAAAACACTAAACAAACTGTTCCCATATAAGTTTTAGTATTGATGAAGATATTTTATTATGCTAGAAAACTCCTTGCCACTGGAGGAAACTCTTTGCCAGCATGCTGCATCTGCTCACCAGGGTGCACAACTTCAGAGCTGTGGTAGGCTGAGACTGTCCCCTCACACAGCCAAGGAACAGTGACCATTGTGTCATAGAATGGTCTGGGTTGGAAGGGACCTTGTACTCTTGTACCAACACCCCTGCCATGGACAGGGACACCTCCCACTAGATCAGGTTGCTCAAAGCCCGATCCAGCCTGGCCTTGAACATTTCCAGGGATGAGGCATCCACGACTTTGTTGGGCAGCCTGTTCCAGTGTCTCACCACCTTCATAATGAAGAGATTCTTCCAAAAATCTAACATAATTTATCCCTACCCTCTTTCAGTTTAAAGCCATTCCCTCTTTGTCCTATTACTCTGTACCCTTGGAAGAAATCCCTCTCCAGCTCTCTTGCAGGACCTCTTCAGGTATTGGAAGGTGTTCTAAGGTCTCCCTGGGGCTTTCTCTTCTCCAGGCTGAACAGCCCTACCTCTCCTACCCTGTCTTCATAGGAGAGGTGCCTCAGCACTCTGATCATCTTCGTGGCTTCCTCAGAATTTGCTGAAATCTTGGTTGGTCTCTGAGATTGGATTGCCTGGAGGTTCTAGACCAGAAAAAGTGAGAGTCACTTTTCAGAGAAAAGAGAGTAAGAGGATAAAATTATGCAACAGGGAAACTAATCTCATACTGAAAAACTAGGCAATGAATTAGACAAATATTTTGGTAACTTGCAGAAGAGACTCTCATAACCATATAGAATTACAGAATGCTTTGGGAGAGTATGCAGACTTCTAAAGTGCCTGCTATTATACTTCTCCTCCCCTGTCTGACAAGTCAATGAAATATGGTTTTTTTGCAGATTCATTAATGGTTTGGGCCAAGATGTCAACCTCACCATTGATAGCAAAAGGTTCATGGCTGTTCAGAAAAATTACAGTGCTTCTGAGTACTCACTGCTGGAGAGGGACATGTAAGTCTGCCTTCCTGAGCTGCAGGTCCTTGTTGAGGCATTTCCTTGGGAACAAAGAGACTTTTCTGAGCCTAATAGCAAAACCTGCATTGCTATTGTCTTGGCATGTGGATGTGGGGGCAGATGTTTGTAAAAACAGAATTATCAGCTGAGTGCAGAGCAGGTGCTCCAGGCCACTTGTGTGTGTGCAGAAGTTTTTATTCACATTATGTGGGGGCATGGAAGGAAGAGACTGGACATTCCTGTGCATCTGTCAGTGGAGCAAGGTGGAACATGGTAAAGTCTCCTCTGACATTTAGTGCCTGCTTTGTTATTCTCTCAGGCCCAAGCTCCTGGTGTTAGGGTGCTCTCAGAGAAAGGCCAGTTCATATTCCATGCTACAGGGTGTTAGTATATGGGTTGGTTACATCAAGTATCATTACATGGCTTTGTAGGCTGGGCTTGTTAGACAGGGGCTCCATATGGCCTTGGTTTGGCAGCACTGGAGTTGGCTCTTGTAGGATATTTCTGGCATTTCCAATGTTTCAAAACAAGCTTCATGGCTTTTCTCTGCATCAGCTCCATCCAAAATATTTATTGCTGCAATTTAGTAGGATGCAGCAGCCATTGTGGCAATGCTGCTGAGCCTCTGTGCCATCTCACACATCCAAAATCAGAAGAACAAATATGAAGGCTAATTTGCTCTATTGAAAGGAAACAAAGTTACTTCTGGGTCCAGATCTCTGAGTTCCTGTTGGCTACTTTTCTGAAGAAATGCAGCAAAATTTGGGAGGAAAATAAACCTGAGGGGCGGGAAATTACATCAGCACTAAGAAGAAGCAGGAACCATAAAAAATGTTAGCAGTGGCTTGGGTCACTAGGTGAGTTCCAGTCAGTGTCTAAGTGCTTCTGGAAGGATGAGATAGCAAGAACTCCAGTGACTGTCTGATGTAAACACTACTGCATCTTTACATGCATTTCAGGAGCATGTTTGATAGCTCTGCTCTGTGTTCTTTGTTCGTGAAACTAACTGGGAAATACTGTCCTTCATCCTTTATCTAGATATAACAATGGAAAATGCATAACTGAAACAGGAGAGTTCCCCCTGGAGCTGGGGCTGCTTGACTTTGGTGCCTCATACACCGTTGTGATAACTAATGTAAGTGTTCCTGTGATGGTAACACACTCCTGTTCTATTCTCTGGTAGAGCTTTTGTTCCTATGTTGTTGACTCTCACTTGCTTTGTCTACTCTCTGATCCCAAGGCAGTAGCTATCTGAAGGCAGTCCATTATGAAAGGGATAGTAAAAAGTTTTGGTACCTACATAAGCAGGGTGTGTATTTGTTCCACCTTACACAGTGATCATATCAGATGCATGTGTTAAAAATAAGTAAAATACTTTCCTTGATAGAAATCCTCTGTAGAAAATCATGTAAGCTGTGGTTTGTGCTGGTCTCATGCCATCCCTGAGCAGTTAACATTGACCCAGAGCACTGCAAAGAGCTATTACCATCTGCCAAGAGCTGCCTCTGCTTGTGGTCTTTAAAATACTGTACCTGGTGGTGCCTCACACCCAAAAAATTGCAGAAACAGTGTGCTCTATCCTCACATTTAGCTTACTGAACTAAAAACTGATCTTCCAAGATTTTGTAGATGATGCGTAGGGGGAAAAGGGACAAAGTCTTGAGGGAGGAGGTTAGTGAGGTTGTACATCTGTTTCTGCCTCTCACTGTCTGTACAGCTAATTTGGAGCCTAGTGTAAAGTCAAGGCATGGTTTTCTGAACAACCTAATCCTGATGGAGTCTGAGCACCACTGAGAGAGTGGATTCCTTTCCCTGCCTGCCAACCTCTCAGACACACTGCTTCAACCCTGGTCCAACTGGCTGGAGCCACAGAGATGAACGTGATCAGCTTAGTTCCCATTTTAACCTTTCCACCACAAAGGCACACAGACAAACCGGGTCTGACAGGACACACTGCTAAGCTGCCCTCTGAGACTTTGGCTGCTGTATTGTGATGAGCAGAGCAAAGTGTTGTCAGCTACTCCCTGGCAGCAGCATCTCCCTGTTGGGCAATTAATGGGAGCTGTTCATGTCTGCAGAGTCCAAATACGTTGGGGGAAAAATATAGCTGTGAAGCACCTGGCATTTTTTTTTTCCAATTCCAGTAGCTGGAGTGGGATGTACAGCCCTGGAGGGAACAAGCAGATGCTGCCATCTGTGAGCACAGAGATTTATGTACATAAAACACACACACTTGAAGTGATGTTGGCCAGATCCCTCTTCCATGGCTGCAAGCCTCTTTCACCAGATGAGAAACCAGATAGAGAAGTTGCATTAAAAATATAACACTAAGAAAATTGCCCCAGAGCCTCTGGTAACAGGGCCAGCTGAGGTAGATGTGTCCCATGTCACTGTGCCAAAGATTCCAGTTTGTGGTCCCATCTGCATAAGTCCCTGCTATAGCCCTGGCTGCTCAGGGTGGCTCTGTGCCTCAGCCCTTCTGAACCCTGTGCTAGTACTTTAATACTTTTCACCCTCTGTTTTTCCATCTCTCTCTGTGGTTTCTGCCTTCTGTAGAGAGTTAGTTTGCTTGAGGCCAAGATCACTTTTAATTATTGCAGTGATTTGTACTGAGCCCTGCTCCTCTGCCAGTAGTGCCATATAGAGGAACCAAGAATACAATATATTAGTCGGATAATGTAGCTGAACTGTGAAACTTAAATCATGGGGATGCTGCCTTCTACCCAGCCTTCCTCAGTGTGCAGTTACAGCATGGTGCTTGTGACATTTCTTTATGGGCTAAAGAGCAATGAACAGCTCTCCTCTCACCCCTTTTAGCCTGCTGAAATACAGTCTCTTGATTTGCCTCCCTGGCAATGATTGGTGATTAAGAACATCTCGTAAACATCCCTTGTATTTTCCCTAGTACTTTCCTTAAACACAGGGCTTTCTGCCTGAAGTCATTTCAATCTAGTGTTTTACTGGCTTCTAGTCAAATCTCTCTCAGCCTCTAAGCCTCTGTGCATTGCAAGCAGTATTGATTACATCTGGGAAAACAAACAAAAATAATTAGGAATGCAGCTACCATAACTATCTGAATAGATCTAATATGGAGCAGTCTTTTCTACTCTTGGCATTCCTGAGCTGAATTTGTCTGGGTGTCAATGGTGTCATAGGGAAATTGTACAGTGCTGATAAAATGGGAGCAGTGACCACATGGATGTAATGAGCATTTACCCTCTCATTGTTTTTTGACCTTGGGGACAGCAGCAGGTCAAAAAATCTGCACTGGAACCTCACAGGCTTTTCCCAGCCCCACTACAGAACACAATTTGTTGGTTTGCAATAATTCAGGGAATTCTTGTGGTACCTGAATGAGCTGGAATACTTCCATCCTTCTCTCTCTGTCCCGTGCAGCAGGAGTCACTCTATTCCCAACAGGCTTGGAAATAGCAGGGATGAGAGCCATTGTTTGCTTAAAAGGCAGAGCTTTTTCTCCACCTTTGCTTAAAACTTTATTTTGGTAGATTTGCTGTTGTTGTCCAGGCTAAGAAAGATCTGATCTTTCAGCAGCTGATCAGTGTGCTTTATTTTCCTGGTAGATTTCTGGAGGTGCTGTTGAGATGTGGAAGTCAGAAGACATCAAAGCCAACAATGTCCATATGGCCTGGCAGTTACCACAATATTTATTGATATCTGCTGGGGAGGTGATGTTCTCCATTACGGGTCTGGCCTTCTCCTATTCTCAGGTACTCCACTTAAAGATAAGGGCCTTATAATTAGACTTCAAGATGTATTTCTGCATCTGTCATTGACTTGTACCTCCTTTGACATGACACTTACTAACAATGTTATCTATCCTTTAGCTGAAAGTGGGGTTGTAACACAGCTTGGTGGGTGCCCTCAAGCTAAATTAATTCATATTCTGAAGATACCTGTTCTCAGTGATACTTGGAAATATCCTTTTCTGATAAACCTGAGAACACGGAACAGAACTGGGTAGTTAATGGGAAAACTGTGAATATTTTAATATCAGAGTTTTCTCCTAGTGAAGTATTTTGTGCTATGTATTTTTCAGTGATATAAAGGCAAAGGTATGTCAAGGGCTACAGGGTGGCATGAGGGGCTTGGCACCTTCTTTAAATTGAGAGACTGAAGGGGTCTAAATATTCAAGGTTGTAACAAAGGAGCAAGGGGTAATGAACGTGCAAGGCATGATTTGATTGTTGTCTGGGGAGGTTGATGAGAAGAGAGGACTGAGACATTACGTGGTTGCACAGCTACTGAAGCTGCTCAAATTTATCCCTGGAGTAAGGTGCAGATGTTTATTAATGAGGATGATTAATACAGTGGGATGATCTGTAATGGGATGTGAAAAATTTGTCCTCAGCAGGAAATTTAACATCAAGATCCAGTCTCTTTTCCAAAGGTGTACAGCCACATGGCACCAGACTCCAAGCTGCAGGGCTTGTGTGGCTCCTTGGACGTCCTGATCGTACCATTTCAGATGATGCAGGTTGGGGATGACCCAGATTCAGCTCTGCAACAACGGCATCTCCTGCTTCTTCATGTGTCCTCCTGCCCATATGCTGAAAGCTCCTTGTATGCAGCTGTTGAGATTAACCACAGATTAACCACTCCACACAGAGGAAATTCCACTGTCTCCTCCTAGGCTGAGCACAGTGACACCTACCCTGGGCAGGACTCCAGAGGGTGAAGCAGGGCCAAAGGGCACAGCACGATTCCCACTGATCAGGCCCTTCTCCTCTTTTCAGTCTCCAGCCAGCATGAAGTCGGTGCTGCAGGCAGGCTGGCTGCTCACGGTGGCTGTGGGGAATACCTTTGTGCTCATTGTTGCCGAGGCTGCACCAATGGCACAGGTATGGTTTGGCTCTTAAAACAGAGGTCGTGCTTTGCAACAGGCTTCTGGTGCTTCTGGCTGGCCATGTCCTGGTGCACAGCTTCTCTGCCCTGCACCTGCAGGCTCCTGCACCTGAGTGACAGCAGCCCACTCTGAGCTGTCCCCCAGCCCCTGCTCTGTGGGGCCCTCAGTGGTGTTCCCCTGGGGAGCACTGGCTCTCCCTGGCCCTCCCAGTGGCACAGGTGACTGATCTGCACTGCTAACACTGCTGGAGCTCGGCTCTAGGCAAGCTGGCTGTGTCTGGAGCTGGACACAGTGGCAGCCACACAGAAACAAAGAGACCAGTGGGCAGTCAGCTCTTCCTCAAGTGTCTCTTGGGGAATCCTCCTAGGACAGCTGCCTGTGGCATCCCTGAAATGTCAGGCTTACAAGAGGAGGTCATGGTGCAGAGGTAGTTTAATTCAGGCTGTGAAACTTCTGGGTTGATGCCATGAAGTTGTGAACTGGGGCTTTTTTTTCTGCCAGCATGAATCTGCCTCTCCCAAAAGAATCTTGTAGGCAAAAAGTCCAGGTAGATATGTTCCAATCAGATTTGTAAGAAAAGATTTTATGAAACCAATTCAATCTGTTTTGTTTCAAGAGGTATCACATATTTGTAATTACATTATGTGTACAAGCATTTACAGAGAACAGGATGAGAAAGTTTCTATCTTGTGAGCCATTTTGGAAACTTAAAAATAATTTTCGCCCAGCTCTGTAAAAAGCACTTGAAAGTGCAGAGATATCCTCCGGACTGAGAGTCTGGGGTCTCCTGACCTGCTGTTCTTTTTTCTTTCCTAGTGGGCTGAATTTGTCTTGTTCACTGTTCTCCTCTTTGCTGTGTGCATTATTTTCTCCATCATGGGATATTTCTATGTCAGTGTGGATCCAGAAGACCTAGAAGAAAAGGAAGAGAAGAGAGAGACCTCAAGCAGAGGAAACATGATTGGTCTTGTTACTCAGAAAACAAAGCTCTAACACATCATGGGTTGGGATTTTTATTTTTTTTTTAAACTCAGTTATGAGAGGATAAAAGAAGGGTGGGGACAGTGTTACTTTATTTTAGAGCATTGCAGTCTTTATTACTCAAAATGTAGCCACCTTACAAATGGGACCAAATAACCCTCTGTAAAAACAATGGGAGTCCTGAAATCAGAGCAAAACTCCCTGGGAAAGCTCCTCAGGTATTAAAAGCCCTTATTAGTAATTGCAGTGTAATTTAAAACCTGCCCATCTTTTTAAGTATGGAATGCTTTCCTATGATTTTGCCTTAAACATATATTTAGGGCAGCAGGGAGGAAGGGTGGAAGAAATGCCATATGACACAAAAATCTGGAAATGTTATGAGAGAAGAAAGAAGAAAAGCTAGTATAGAAATTAGGGAAGAATAGATGTTAGAGACAGAAGGATTTTTAATGCTGAAATCAAGGACTGTAAGGGTTACACACAGCCCCAAAGGATTTCATCATGTAACTCTCCTTATGAGTATTTCATCCCATTATTGCATGTTATGAATGGTTCTGATTTATGATTTTCACCTTCGGGCTCAGAAGTAATAACAGGGATTAAATTCTGCAGACTAAAATATTCCCCAAACACTGCTGACGAAGACAGGCATGCTACCACCTCTCTGATACCCATTTTTTTGGCTAGAAGTTTTTAGCAACTGATGGTTTTCTTTGATTAGACATGATTAGAGAATTGGTTTATGCTTTCTTATTTCAGAATTCCAGACAGTTATTTGCCATCTTCCTATACATTAAGCCTTTATTGGGCATTTCCTTTTACAGCACCTGTCACTGCAAGTTAGGATATGGCTGATTTCTTATCTCATGCCTCAGTTACTCCCCACTGGGAGACAAGTTGCAGTAGTTTCTATAAAATTCCAGGCATCCTGCAGTGAGTTATTTACAAGGATGCACTTTATCATTTTTTCAGTCTACAAGAGGAGACTGTGGCATATGAGATTTTTCTTTTTCCTCCTTGTTTTTCTGTCTCTACCAAACTTTGGATATAGCAATTTTATTGGAATTGTGATATAATTGTCTGATTTGCCTCAATTGCGTGAAGCTGTGATTTCATGTTCTGCATAGGAGTAATTCAACCACTGCTGATCTAGTAAAACTCCTGAGAGAGTCCCTGCCTTCCTCTGTCACTGCAAGGCCACAGCTCTAACAGGTATGGCGTAATTTAAAACAAGGCTATCAATAGGATCTTCAGGGTCATAGAGAATAGATTTTAAATTATGCTTTCCTCTTCCATTTTGGCATTGGCCATAGGTGGTTGCTGATACTTGGATTCAGGAGGTCACAAAATACATGTTTAATTCCTGTTCAGGACAGTGCTAGGAAATACACTTAGTTTGACACCTCAGCTCCTCTGATGTGCTGCCAGTGTGTGTGTATCTTCTTGAGTAACACTAAGAAAACACAGCTTTTTTGTTTCTAACTTACAGCCTAAGATTGATCCCTCTGCTTCCTGTCCTAAAGGGGCATGGAATTTCGCCACTAGTTCTGCATAAGCTCCTGCTTGCTGTGAAGGAGAATCTGGGGTTGTGCCAGAGGGGGACTATGGTCTCATCAGATAAATGTGAAGAGGCTGCAGGTGTGCATGCAGGAACACTTGGGGTGGTTCAGTCCATGTGTGCTGGTTTTGCACCACCACACCATGCAGAAACATTTATATAGTTGTGGTGGCTGGATCTGGGCAGCTGAACCCTGCAACTCCATGGGGAATGAAGAGCATTGAAAGCCACCTATTAGGTCATCCAGTCTGCTTCTCAGAAGCCAAATGAGGATTATTCTCCTCTGTTCTTTCTGGTATTGTTCTCCTGCTGTGATTCTTTGTGTGGGTTCTTTCTTCTCCAAGCATTGTTGTTTTCCTAATCTCATTTTATGATACACTGTGAATAGGCTCAGAGGCTGCTGAATCACTGCTGTGATGCTGTTTGACCAACTTCCAACTTGAAGCACTAATAGAAAGCATTTCTTCCTCCACCCACTGCAAACAAAACAAAAATCCCCAAACTGAAGGAATTGCCAGGCTCCAGTAACACTGAACAAACACAATTTAGAATTATTGGAGCATTTAATTTTTTATAAGCCTTGAATTTGGAAGTATGCTGTGTTTCGAGGGCATATGTGGTGAAGAGACAAATGAAAATTATTGAAGCACTTTCCTTGGGAAGCACTTGGTAAGCAGTTCAAAGTTGCATGAGGGAAAGCAAGGTACCCAGATCTCTAAGACTACGTATGCTTAAGAACCTGTTGATTTTTTTTGTTTTATTTCCTTATTGGCGACACTACCAGAAGCTGTCACAGACTCTGAGCTTAATTTAAAGGAATCGTTCCAAACTCATAAAAGATACATTTAGGATGTCATCTGAATCTGCTTTTTAGTCTCCTGATGCCAAATTGCCTCTTTCCAAGCATCTCCGTGTTCCAAACCGTCACCATAATGCAGGGGGAAGGAAAAATTGCAATTCACAGTTGGGAAGATTAGGAACAGGAAGGCAATGCTATAAATAAAGTGCTAACATGAGGCTGGGGGCTGCTCCTGCAGCCCCTCCCAGGAATTGCTCAAGGAACTATAATCTCTGTTCACATTTCTCTCAGAGACGAACCAGTTACTTCTTCCCACTTGCTCATGATCACCTGTTGGAAACTTTTTCCTTCTCTGATCTGCCTGCTTGGTTGCTGGTATGATCCTTCCTCACTGCTTCAGCTGCTGTCGTGGCTTTGCTAAATTGGACCCATTTATTTGGAAAGCACCAGCAGTTTGGAGGGATTTCCACTGGCATGCTCACAACCAGCCAGGACTGGGCTGGGGGCTGTAACAATGAACTGCCCCTTCTGTAGCTAGAGAAGGTGGAAAAATAACATATTCAGTACAGCACTTCTCCAGTTTTAGAGCCACAGCTCCTTTCTTGGAGGCCTTGCATCACTTTCAAATGGACTCAAGACTGGATCAAAGGTCTGGGACTTGATTGCATGAAGTAACAAAATCTCTGGGTTTTTCTTCCATATGGTCATCTCAGAGATGGGGCCATGCCCAGCTCTTTGTATCCAATTTTAGAAAAAATATTCTCTATTCCTCACAATTCTTTGCTTTAGGATAACAGGGAGGATCCAAAGTAGGGATATTATACATAAAGCTGTATGAACCTCTATAGAGAAATAGCAGTCTGCTGCCTGTCCAGCTTTACCTGTCACTGAAGACTCTCAGCTGTAAGTGAAGCTTTCCCTGGCATAGATGAGGGAAAGCTCACACCAACTGACCTACAGGAATTATCCTCTCCAGCTGAGGGACAGGGAAGAGGTGGTGGGGAACTGTAGATGTGTTGCTGCACGAACGTTATGGAGATTGCAGGGGTTTGGCTTTGCTCTGCAAGTATGTGTGTTTATCTGTTTCTCTGAAGGGTGCTTTCTGAGAAAGATTTTTTTGTGCAGAAAATTTTCCTTCATTTGCACTGGCTGTTGCCATTTTTCCCCTTAGCAGATTGTAAGTGTGACCAGTGTTATTTCCACTTTTGCATGAGATAAGCATAAAAATGAGATTTCAAACTCAGCAAAACATCTTGGCTGTTGGTTCCTTAAATTTACCTCTTCTTTCTGAGGCAGTCAGTTGCCTTTAGGTAGCAAGCTTCTCTATGCAGCTCAGGGGACTTGCATGTCTCTTTTCTTCCATCTTCCTTTCACCACAATCCCAGAACTCCAGAAGATGAGCCCCGGCAGGGCTGCACAGGACTGGCTCGGATGCAGCTGGTGTGTGCTGTCACCACTGACTGGGAAGCAAGAGCCAGGTCAGGAGCTGGTTCTTCTCTGCATACCCAAATGGGGCCTGGCAAAGGAGATTTAGGCAAGGCTGGCCCTGGTGGAAGTTGTGGTTTACTGAGCAGTGACCTGGATGTGAGTTTTATTGTGAAAGTGAAATGTAAGCGAGTGAAAGGAAAAGTTTTCACTTTACTTGGCTTTGGCCTGAGGCAAGGAAACTGCAGACTGATGTGCAGGGACGAAACAAAAGGCTGTTTGGTCAAGATCTTCCCAATTCATCAATGAACAGCTGAAGTTACACTGAATTGATTGCAGGGAATATGAGAGAAGAGGAAAGCTCAGATGATTAAACACTGGATGGCTTCATGTCTTTTAGAAGAGCACTCTCCTAGCTGCTGGTGAAGGACCATTGAGGGAGATGGTCACCCATGGTTTGAAAATGGGTTTGGCATTCCAGAGTACTGCAAAAACCAGCACGAACCAGCACTGGTGGATCTGCACTGACTGGAGGAGGAGGTGGCTGTTCCCTGGCAATGTCCCCACCATCCATGGGAGCCACCACCTTGGCTTAACATTGGGACAGAACAAAAAATTGAATGGTATTACAGATGTTGTTAGCACAGGAGGGAGAGCTACAATTAGGGGTAGTTAACAAGTTTTAGCCCGGGTCATACAAAGAAGGATAATTTTTTTTTTCTGCATTGAATTTCTTTACTGAGCTACAAGAACCACTTTCTAGCACAAGCTGCTTAAACCTGGGAGATCAAGGCCATAGCAAATAGCACAGCTGCTGAATTTTGGATGGTACTAGACTCTGCATTTCATTATCACTACATTTGTTATTGTGATACAATTTTAAAACAGCATTTAAGAGATGTGTCTGGTCCCAGATGTTGACAGATCTGGCCAGGGTTTTGAATGTTGATAGCTGGATTCACTAGCTGTTGATAGCTAGTCTTTCATGTTAATGTGTGTGATAAACTTCTCATATACAAGTAGGTGTGGGGCCTTTAAAATTCTCCAGCAATTTAGAAAAAGTCCCAAAGTTCCACATGAAGCTGGCTAAACATGAACTGTGGCATTACTTCCTTGAGGGAGCTTCCCATGTGCTTTGTAAAGCAGGGACCCTCATTCATCTCCTGAAAAGTGCTCCCCAGAGAGCCAAAAATGGGGGACACAAACACTTTGCCTTGACAAGGGCTCAGTGGAAATTTACCTAATGGAAATTGCATGAAAGAAAATAATTGCTTTCCTTAAAATCCCTCCTTCCTCACCGTCTCAGGTGGACAAGGAAGGAAACTGTTTCTTATTGAGCTTTGTATCGAGGAGCTGCTGCATCTTCTCAAAGTCTTTTTGTGCTGTGTTTAGCCAGCAGAGCAGCATTAACCTGGCTCTAGCACCTGTAGATCAGAAGAGTGTCAGGCTGCAGAGCAGCCACACAGCAAGCTCCCACAGTCAGCTGATCAACTCTGATCTCTTCATTTTTGATAAATAGTTGTAGCAGTTATCCTGCAGGGCTCAGTCAGTCAGAATTGTCCTAAATTTAGGCCACAACTAAGGACCTGAGAGAACTATAATCAACAAGATAAATAGCTAAAGTCTCAAAAACTGCTAAAACACTTAGTGCTTAATTAAAATTTTAATATGCTTACAGAAAGCAAAAATGTAAACCCGAATTTAGCAATTCACTCAGAGCAATGAGGAGCTGTAGCTGGAATCCACCAATGTCACAACTGGCAACCAAGAGGAAGATACACAAATCAAGCAAACATCTCTCTTTAGATTATTTTTTGTCATTGCATACAGTTGTTCAGTCTGCTTGGCTTGTCCTGTTCAATCTACCCATGTGTGTAAGGAAAAGAAGCTGAATTGACTTGCCATTTACCCTTTCCAAGCCGCAGCTTGGTTCTCCTCTTGTTGTAGTTAACTCCAAATGACTCCCTCTGCTAGCAGTCAGCCCCTTCAGTCCCACATGCTGATCTTCCCTCCCAAGTCACTTCTCACTGATGACTTCCCAGCCCTCAGCACCTTGCTTATTCCTCTACTCATGCAGCCTCTTTGCTGGCAGCAACAGCGTGTTTGCTTTGGAGCTGCCCTGGATAATGCTGCCCACTTTCCTGCATCCAGAAAAGCTGCTGACCCCCAGGAGAACTGTGTCTGGGCAGAGACCATGCAGAGCCAAATGTCTGGGTAGTGACAGCATCTGCCCTGGCTGCTCTGGCTCTGGCTTTTTGTCACAGCTTCGTATACCCACACACATCTTCTGTAGGCAAAATAGTTCAGAGCACAAGGGTTATCCAGCATCTCCCTCCCACCTATCCTGTGCCTGGTTAACTGCCCACAGCCAGCCCTGGTGTTGTGCCAAGTCCAGCCACAGGGACTTCAGGACCAACACGCTGCTGTCACCAACCCTGGAGCATCCATTAGTGCTGCCTGTGGCCCCAGCCTATTTACACATTATTTATGGCTCTGCCCTGCCAGCCAGTTTGAGAGTCTCTCTCTTGCACAGAAGTGAGAGAAAGCCATACAGGCTGTGTCCATCTCAGCAATGGTGTGTGCAGTGCCTTTGCAACCACAGACCTCCCATCAGCATGGAAACAGCAGCTGGTGGAAAGGGGCAGTTCTTCTGTCTCCAGTGCCAGCTGGTATCAGTGGGGCTGGCTCTGTGACCATTCCAGGCTTGGCCTCTTAAAAGTCAGTGTCAGTGTTTTGCTGAGAGCCCTGTGTTATCACTGTGTATTACCATGTGCTGCCAGGCTTCAGCTTCTGAATCTTGAGGTCGAGAAGCAGCAAGCTGCATCCTGGCAGGACACTTTCTGCTCCTTCTTGGTCTACTTGTCCATCCCCAACGACCAGGTCTTGGGTAATAACTGGCATCTCCCTGACCTTGCTATGTTTTGTACCACTCACAAATGAAGTTTCTTCAAATGGAAGTGAATTTACTTGGAGCTCTTACTCTACCCAAATCTGCTTGGAACTGCTGGGAGCCTTTGTTCAGGTCTTTCTCTGTTTAACCTGTGCATCAAAACACTTTCCAAGCAGCCTTCATGCTGTCCTCACCAAAGAAAGAAACCTCTTAAAGGTGCTGTACCAATATGGATTTTTCCTGCCCAAGTTAGAGGTGAAACAGGCCAGCAAGAATCCATCAGGCAGCAGGACCTGCTGTCTTTCAAAAAGAAGAACTTCTGTCAGTCACAGTGGCTCCCCACATGCGAGGCCATGCAGTCCAGCTCCTGCTGTGCCCTAAACTCAGCAGAGACCAGTGGATGCTCCAATGCCTCTCTGGGGACTGCAGCTCCCAGTCCAGCACTGGCCAGCCCATCTGTGTGCCAGTTATGGGCTGTCAGTGCCAGCTTTGCTTCCTTACACTTTATAGAGCCCAAAATCTGCAGAGCAAAGAGAAGACAGGTCCGTCTTTCCATAGAGTGTATTTAATTTGTGTGTTCCTGCTCCTTTCTCACTACAGCCAGTGTCATCAGCTGCCCTGTTATTTCAGGGATGGCTGAGGAGCTGTGCAATCCCCATCTCATCCCTTGAAGCAAGGGGAGGTTTGGGCTTTCCCACTCTGCCCACCTACAAGCACCTTCCTGGAAGCTCTCCTCAAACTCATGTCCTCCACCTCTCCAAAGAGCACTTCTCATGAGACCAAGGATTTGACATGTTTTTAACCAGTCAGTCCTTTCGTGGGGATTAGCCAGCCTGGGTAATGTTTGCATTTTACCCTTTGCTGGTGGATTTACTTTTGGAGCTAATATCACTGTTTTTCTTTACATTTTCTCCCCAGAGGTTGTCCTGAACCACCTGCATTCTCTGTATAAAATAAATGGCCTTGACTGTTTGCAGGCAGATGTTTTATCCATCTTGTGCCAAAAACTTCAATAGTGCCATGAAGAATCCCTCTGCACTAATGGTGTCAGCACAGTCCTTTACATCCCTACAGGAGGATTTCTTTGTTCCTCCTTTTGTATGTGCTGCTTGTAACCAAAGGGCCTGTGCTCTATTTCTCACAGCCCTCAGCACTCCTCAAACTTCTGTAATGCAGGGTCTGAGTTCCCTCTTCCATTTGAGCTGAAAATTATTAAAGGCCATTGAGAGCTTCAGAACCAGCTGGGTTTTGTCTAGTAAAGTTCTTTTTTTTTTTTTTTTTTCCACTGTGTTCACATCCATCACTTGCAGCTTGGGAGTGAAACACTGCTCCAGTCTTCTCCTGTCAACTCTCTCAGGAGAAGGCTGGGCTTTTAGCTTTTCCATTAAACCCTTATCTGTGATACCTTTGGTCCTAATGTTCATTGTTCAGCATCCCTTGAAGCCACGGATTTTGGTTCCTTTCTTTGGGTTTTTGCTTCAGTCTGCTCAGCATTTTTTAGTTGGTGCCACTGTATTTCACCTCCAGGGGTCCACTGACCTTTGGGCTGAAAATGAGCAGGGAAGTCATCCCAGAGATTTTAAAAGATGCACCTAGAGAGAACCTGCTCATCTCTGAAAGTTTTGAGTTTCTTTTCAGCTTGTTAGGGAAGAGCAGGCACTTTTCCATGCAAAAGAGTGGTTTTTTTCATGCCTACTGCATCCTGCTCTGTCTGGGAGGGGATGCTGCCAGGTCAGAGCAGCTCCACCATCCACAACACTTTGTGCCTGCTTTCCTCTGGCTCTGCATTTCCTGGTTTGGATTTCTCTGCTCTTGGCCTCTCCTTGGTGGGTCTCACAGCTATGATATTCACTCTGAGGGAGATACTGCCTCCAGCAATTTATTTTACCAGTCTCATGTTGTTACTTGTGGTGACACCAGTCACGGAATTTATTTTGCCTTTTCAATCTCCACTAAATTTCCAGGTTTCTGCTGTGATTTCTCTTGATTTAGACTGTCAACCTATTGCCAAATTTGTCTTTCTCCTTCTGGCTTCCCATTGTCAATGCTGTACTTGGAGTCCAAGTGGCCTTCATGCCCCAAATCTGCAAGATAAGTAAACTTAGAAAATCATTAGGGCGGACTTTGACCGCTCCTGTCTCCATCAAAGACTAGGATTAAATTAAGTCCCTTTGATAAACTGAGCTGATGGACCAATTTGGAGTGCACATGTGGTATTATGAGCCTCACGGGACTTATGATTAAAAGACATGAGAGAACACAATTATTTAGAGAGCTACCAGGAGATTGCTGTAGCTCACTAGTCACTTCTTTATCAGAACAAAAGAAGAGTCCAATTCTCCAGGGCGACAGGCAGCTCCTGGGAAGTGTCCGTGAGTCTCTGATTGCTGCGGGAGGCGGGGTTGTGGCTTTGATGTGTGCTCTGACACTGCGGGAGGGTGCTGGGGAGAAACCCGCTCCAACCATTCCTGTCCCCAAGGCACTTGGTCCAGGAGCGAAACCTTCCACACAGGTGGCTTCTTTATCTCTTTTTACGGTTGCTTGGTTTTTTTGTTTTTGTTTTTGTTTTTTTTTTCCACCATAAACTGCAGTTGCTTTTGCCACAAGATAGAGCTCAGTTGGTTTCTTTGCTGGACTGTGATCAAATCCTGACCGGCACAGGGAGCTCAGTGCAACCAGGGCTGACTCCCTGCATCAAATCTTCAAGGCTGGGCTGGATCCTGACCCAGCAGGAAAAGTCATGTTAGCTTAGGCTGTGCAGCAAG
The DNA here is from genome assembly GCA_037013685.1 of Acridotheres tristis. Lineage (NCBI taxonomy): Eukaryota > Metazoa > Chordata > Aves > Passeriformes > Sturnidae > Acridotheres > Acridotheres tristis. Next base: position 26,686,573 of record CM072894.1, read on the forward strand.
CCCTGGAGATGAGAAATGTCTGACTGGACACAAATACAATTTTGCCCGTTCTTTTTTTTTTTTTCTCAGGGTCAGGCTATTGAGTCGGGGCTGGAGGATATATGTAATTGTAGCAAGGCTATTTTTCTCACCTTTTTCTTTTTTTTTTTAAAGGAACATTCATGCCGCATTTTAATTACAACATTTAGAACATGTCCAAATAGCTTGAGCTCAAATTGATCTTGTTTTTCAGCCAGGAAGCTTGTTTTTCATCTATTATTATAATAAATGTGCTATTGATAATAGTTTAGGTGCAGTACAGCAAAGCTTTGTGTTATGCATCAGCTCTGGAGGCTCAAAATTTTCTTATTATCCATTACTGACATGACAGTTTACAAATATTTAACAAACAAATTACCAGGTTTTCCTTGTTCCTTCTTAGTTTGCAGTCTCAGTCCTTCTGACAGCTGAATTCAGGATTAATGATGATCTTGTTTAAGACGATTGTTTGCTAGCAAACAGGTTTATTCTCTAAACCTACAAATGCAATAGGAGAACTAATGCTGACACTTTGAATTAAATCTCATCCTCAAAGCAAATTTTTTAGCTTTATTCCATCCAATTCTCCTAAGAAGAAATTGGATTTGCCTGGTAAAGTGCTTAGATCTGTTAATAATTTTTTAGTTTATGTATTCATTTTAAATATAGACGCTTAACATGAAGGGCTGGCAAAAGGAGTATTTTTTTCTCTGCCTGCCCTGAGCTTGCTGGGTCTATTCAGGCTGTAAACGTTTTAAAGTCTTTTCTAAGCACAAGCAGGGGAGCAGAGACCACCTTGACCCTCCATGGAAAAGAATGATCCAGAAGGACAAGCTGGAATTGGTTCTCTGTAAAGCACTGGAGGCAGCACTGGGAAATATTCAGCCCAGGTCCTGGGAATGGTAAAACACATCCACACTTTGCAGCATCTTCTTCTCCACCTGCTCTGAGCATGGGGTGAAGGGCACAGAAAGGGCTGATGGCCAACATCTGCCTGGGAAAGTTGTTTCTGCTGTAGATGGCTGCAGGTGAAGCAAGGAAGGTACCGCACCCCCCTGGGAAAGCCTGATGCATCCCCCGGGGAATCAGGGGCATCTTCTGGGAGAAAACACAGCACCGGAATAGAGACTGGGAGAATGTGTGAAGCACCCCCTTCAGAGCACGTCCTGGGCACTGGGCCACCCCTGCCCTGTGGTTTCTGATCTTAGGCTTTGCATGCACAATACAGGAATTCACTGGTGTGTGGGCCTGGCTTTGGAGATGAGAAGTGAATTTGTTCTCAAGAAAAATCACTCTTTGTTGGCAGGAAATCTGTGAGCTGAGTTCCCCAAGGGCATAGTGTTTGAAAATCACAGTTGATTAAATGATAAGACATTTGAGGATTAGTTTTGTTTTGTTTGGTGGCGTTTTTTTTGTTTGTTTGTTTGGTTGGTTGGTTTTTATTTTGCTTAGGTTTTGTTGTTGTTGTTGTTTGGTTGGTTGGTTGGTTTGGTTTGTTTTTGTGGAAAGTGTTTGTTTGCTTTTTGGGTATGACAGAGTGAACGCCACACATAAATTTCTTCACAACTGACCCGGCCACAAATATTTTGTTTTGATGCAAGAAAATCTACGACTCCCCTTAAAAGAGGAGGCCTCCTACCTGAGTTCTAAAATACTAAATGTCACACTAGCAAAAACGACTAAAGTTGGCAAGCCCGAGTGTAGTTTATCACATCAATCTTAAACAAAGATAAGCCAAATCGAATCGGACTTGATGAAACGGAATAAAAACATGCTTGGCTTGAAATAATGTGTTAGTAAAGAGTATTTCTTATTATATTTTATTTGATAAGCAATAAAACCACAGACTCACAGTGCATACAGTCATTTGCAATGCAGGCATTCATTACTGACTTCCCATGGAACCAGTGTGACCAGCATGGAGTGACAGGGACAGGACAGGGGGCACAGCTGAGGATGTCAGCATCTCTGCACATGTGTTTTCAACCCTGGAATAATCCCATAATATGGACATCTTAGCCTGGTATTTAGCCTTCATCTCACTTCTTTTTAAGGCTTGCTTAACACTTTTCCAGTAGATTGATACAGCATCAATCACAGTAATATGCCAGTTATGATGTCCCTGTTAATAACTCCTGAAGAGATGGGTGGCTCAAGGCCCTGAGCTGAGCACAGGCATTTTCCTTGCAAATGCCAGCAAAGATTCAGTGACAACACCAACTTGCAAAATGTTTGGGGCAGCAGCAAGAAACTGCCCATCATTCCACCACCAAGCACCTCCCAGTTTGGGAATATGCTTGACACTGGGGTTACATCTGCAGTCTTTTTCTGCCCAGGGGTTAAGGCTTTGAGGAGTTTGTGAAGTGCAGCTACCAACTGGACACATCTAGGGTAAACTGGCTCCAGTTACCTGCTCTGCTTACACCAATTGCTATGTATTACAAATCAAGCTACTCACAAGGAACCAAACTATTAAGCTGCTTTCTCATAATCGTTAATTATAAAGATACAATCACTCATATTTGTAAAGTATGAACTGTCCTGTGATAGCTGACTTACTTTTTTTCAGTTCAGTGAATTGTGATGGTGAGGCTGCAAACAGCGTTGCCAAGTGATTCCCTCAGGGATGTGCTCCTGCAGGTCTGAGCTGGGGAAACCCCCCTGTTCATGACACAAAGGCAGCAGAGTGACTTTGTAGGAAGAGATTTATGCTCCCCCCATCCTCCTGGCCACCCTGCACAGTCTCTGGGAAAAGCTCAACCCTACAGGAGAAGGTCACGTAAATATTTGATACCCTGACAGCCAGTTTAAGGAGAAGCTTTCAGGCCAAAAGGATGTCACCCTAAAGACTTTCTCTGGCATGCTGAGCACCCCAAAACTTTGCTGGGATCCATCACTGTAGGTACTGATTTCTCTTCTGCTTTGCCATCCCTAATGTGCTTAGGTTCAGAGTGGCAGCACAGTGAGAGGGACTCTTAAACCCCTCCCAGGACAAAGGCAACAGTTCTGGAGAAACCTTATGTTTTTTCAACCCTCTCCTAATTCATCCTGCTGGTGTTCAGCATTCCTTACACACCTCTGCCATTTCCTGCTGCTGGGTAGGGCAGCCAAACGGGTCTGAAGAGGAAAAGACCTTCAAAGCTGCTCATCCACCCAGGGCCACTTGCTGCCCAGGTTAGTCATGATCTGAAGACTGAGCTTCCAGAAGGATTTGACACCAGAGCACCTGGGACAGTCCTGCACTGTTTTCACCCATTGCTGCTTTCTGGACAGATGTGTCCCAGCTGCTCAGTCTCCTCAGATGTGCACATGAGTCCATGTGTGTGATCAGATCACTGATCCATGCTCCACAGCCATCTGGATCTAGGGAAGAAGTAACAAATCTCCCCCCACATACAACAGACATACCTTCCATGAGATTTTGATGAATGAGATCTTTATTGGCTGCTGGGCTAATTAAATAGAAGTTGCATCAGCTTCTAGCTGACAGGCTTTAATTGCTCCTGAGCAGATTTTGAGAGGATCAGATGAATACAAGAATAAGAGGAAAGACTGAATTGGATCCAAGGATGTCTCTGACTGCATTGTGCTTCAGCTGGAAGTTTGTTCCACCCTTCCCTGAGGAACTGGAAGGGGACAAGGGGCTCCTGTGCTGCAAGAGTGCTGTCAGAAAAGCAAAAATTAACATAGATTAAAAAAAGTAGAAAATAGTATCCTGGATTCAAATAAGAAATTCTGAAGTCTTATCTTTGCCCCAGTCTCCAGCTTTGGCCTTGAGCAGCTGGTACCATCCACTCTGTGCTCCTGTTCCCATGTGTCACACGGGACTAACAACACCTGCCGAGGGTAGAACTGCCTGGGATGCTCTGACACAATATGTATTCCTGAGACTGCTTTTCTCTTTTTTTCCCCTCCTGTTTATCTGAAGTCCAAAGACTGCAAAGCTGTGTCAGGCATCTATCAGTCCCCGTAGCCAGGCCCAGCCCTGTGCAGTTCTGCTGAGAGCTTAGGAGAAGGATGCTCCCCTCCAGCAACAAAGACTGTGAGCCTGGCTGTTCATTGGCACAGGTCCTTTGAAGACAAGAGGTGCTGTGTGTGTCCCACAGTGTGTGCTGGCTGCTAGCAAGGGCTGCACAGCCCTCTTGGCCCCTTGCTGCCATTTCCTCGTGCAGGAGCAGGGTAGGGGGCTGATTTGCATCTCTCCTCCAGGCTCCTGCCTAAGCCTCCAAGTGGGGTATGTGCATGGCTCAACAGGAGAGTCACTGACAGAAATGTTTCTGGGTACTCAAGGTTCTGGTTGCTGCAGGACAGAGACAGGCTTGGTACACAGTAAATTAAAAAGTTAACTGAAATTAATGACCAAGCCCTCAGTGGTGTCGTGTTTTCCCCAGTGGACTGTGCAGTTTATATCTGGGCACATCCAGACTAAGAGGCTTGTTCCATGTTTAATTTATGGCATGATGGATGAGTTCTTAGCATACAATGCACTTAATTCCATTTTAGGCTGATTTATGGTGTGAACTGCACGTGAAGTTTTTAATTCAGTAGGTGGTGACTCTGATCCAGTGTATGGAGTTTGACGGAAGAGTTGATAAATTTGATTCCAAAGGTGATGCATCAACTTCAGTGTGAAGTGCATCAAATTTCTCACATGGCACATTGGTTTCAGTGCATGACACCCCAGCAATGGCAGTGCCAGGACAGTTGAATGCATCACCAGTGGTCCCCCACATCCACCACCTCCTCAGAAGAAAATGTCCCTTGCTGTTTGTCTTTCATGTGATCTTGCAAGACTTGAAGAAAACCAGAAAAATGGCACATTAGATGCTGGTCAAATATTTGTCTTCGATTTAATGCATGCACCATGTAAGGGCTTTTGATATCCCACCTAATTTCAGGTCTCAGGAAGATGCTGTGCTCTGGAGAACCTCAGCACCAACCAGCAAATTGGCTTAATTTTAAGTTAATTTAATGACTCAGTATCTTTGCTTTTAGCTCAACGTCTGGCTGATCCACACTGCTGAGTGGGAATGTGGAGTTTGAGTCCTCTCTGGGAGATTGGGCTCTTCAACATCTGTAACTTCAGATAGATGTTAAAAAAAACACTCATGGAGTAAACCCCTCCTCTTCTCCCTCAGTCCTCACAGAGGATGTTTTTGCTGGCTGAAATAAACCCACATCTTGATTAGGAGTTCCTAATGGCACTCAAGCAGCAGTTGTTTGGGACTTGGTGCACACAATCTGGAGAGCCCAGGCTGTGCTGGGCACTGAGGGGCTCCCGGTACCTGTGGTACCCAACTCCTTCCCCATCCTCACACTCCATTACACCAGCACCACTGAATCCAGCTGGGCACTGCAGAGCATGGCAAATCACTGAGGCAGCCAAGAAAGGCATGAGAGAGCTGATGAGAGAATTTGGTGACAAGCTGAGCAAGAAGTAATTACTTTTCTTCTTCCCTCCTCCTTTGCTGCCACAGACTCTGTGGCAGTGAGGATAAGTGCAATGTATTAGCAGCAGTGAGTGGCAGATTGACTGGTCTGCAATTTATAACATTGTCCTCCCCAAAAACCCACTGAAGGGCATTATGAAGTTAGCTAAATAAAGGAGGATAAAATTATGAGAGGGTCGCTGTGAAAGTGTTTGGAAACCCTCAGAAGAGAGGCTGTTTTCTTCTCTCCAACTGTCTTCCTGAGCTCTGAGGGAGGGTTAGTGCTCGTACACCAGATATTAAATTCAATCCAGTGAGAAGGAGCAGATGTTGATGTGCCAAGCCTGTCTGCCACCACGTCTAATGCATAAGGATGGCTGAAAAATCTTCCATCAAAATGTTTTGATTTTTCTTGGAGCAAAAATAAGCTTCTGCTGGAAAAAAACAACAACGAACCTTCGGGGCAGAAAACTTCTGGCTGAGAAAACTTTGTCTTCAGACTGTTGATAAAGGGTTGCTGCTGTCAGAGGGGATAAAGAGGAGGATGTTTTTCATCAGTCATGTTAATCTGATCTATCCCTGCATGCAGGCTTGTGCAGACAGATAAAACAGATCCTGATACACTGATGAGCCAAACTCTATCAGTTTCCAAGGGACTTTGAGCTGTCTGGATGGAGAAGCAGGAGACGGATTTGCTTTGAACTTATTCCCTGGTGAAGGGTGTTAAGCACTGGGAAAGGCACTCAGGCTAATGTGCATCTGGTCTGCCTGGAGGGAGCTGTTTGCAGGCTTGGCCTGTGCTCTGTGCTCCCAACACCTCTATAGCAAACAGGTCATGCTGCTCTTGCTGCTCACAGCCTGGTCCCTGCAGGAAGGAGAAGCTTTAATCCTGGTCTTCCACTCTCCAAAAGGGTTAAAAAACCCACGCAAACGTATGGTTTAAATGGTTTAAAGAGCACAAGGGACGGGAAATGCTAAAAATCACTCAATTCAATAGCAAAAAATGGTCATGAATCCGAACTCTTATTTCAGTACCACCTTGCAAACAGCTTTGTTCATGAGCAGGGTAAGAAACACTGGGTTTGGGAGGTTGCTGTGCCTACTCCTCTGTCCTCCAGGCACCCCACTGAGGAGAAGCTTGTGCCCCACTTAACCCTGGCCAAGGGGACCAGACAGGCTCGGGGATGCCCCACTGCTGCCATCCACAAAGATGGATGAGCCTGGCTGAAGCTGGCACCAGGAGAAGGGCAGCAAGGAGCATCCCAGCTGAATGGCATGGATCCTGCTCCTGCATCCCAGTCCACTGAACCCCTGGAACACATGCTCCTGCAGGACCCTGGAGGAGCCTCCCAGCTGCAGAACATCTTTAAGCTGTGGAGAGAATTTATTTCTTTATTTATTTGCTTTGTATAGGAGACAAGGCTGCTGGTTTACAATGTGGAACAGTAATTTTAACTGACTGAAGTCAGTCCTATAAATCAGTTGCCCTCTCCAGAGCATAAACCAGACCCAGGAATCAGCAGTTTTATGATACTTTCCATGTTACTCTGGGTGGATTCTGGGCCAGCATCTCAGCTGGTGTAACTTGACATCACTTTCCAAATCCAGGTGATTTACATTGTCTAATGCTGCAATGAACTACAAGTTTGACAATCTCAGGTGCCCTAGTTTTTACTGAAGAGTTCATATGTTGTTTCAAGGTGTTTTAAAATACATTTGACTGAGAAGGAGCACACAGGTCAAACTCTATATCCCAAACAAATGTGTTGGTCACTTCAAAATTAGTCCAGGCTGAAGTATGGAAAGAAAGGAGGTCCCTCTCCAGTAGCATGTACTCCAAAGGCTACTGGTCCCAGTTAGCCAGGCCTACTGGAGGCTCAATTCCCTCCTCTTTCCCTCTCAGCATTGGTGAGGCTCTCAGGAGATTTGATGGTTTTCCTCCAAATTCTTTGACTATCATCAACAATGAGGCTGCTTGCACTGCAGGCTGATAGGATGGCTTCTGCCTCCTCCTTGGTTTACTCTTGTCCACTATTTCCACCCATCCACCCATCCACCCATCCATCCATCCACCCATCCATCCATCATCATCTTCTATTTAGAGTGCAAGATCCTAGGACAAGCACTGTCTTTTCTTTTTCTCTTTTAACCCATTTCTTGAGTGGCAGGTTTTTACTGACTCCCAACTACACACAAAGGGAATTTCTGCCCATGATCAAAAGGGTATGGTTGAGTTAATCTTTTTTCCAAGATGCTTAAGGGTGAGCCCTCACTTCTGATTTAAACTGCAGTTTTTAATTTCTGATGGTTAAAATGAGGGGTTTGTGCCTTATAAGCCATACTGGGCACCCACATGGCATCTCCACAACAGAGTGGGCATCACCACTGGGAATCTCTTTATCTTCCTGCATACAGAATCCCTCACATCTCTCATGATCAGATGGTCGCTCTGTGCTATTGGATTTCCTGGAGATGTTTGAGACCTGGGTGATTTGCACCATTTTGTCTCTCTCCTTTCTTTTTTTTTTTGTCTCTATTATATTTTTTTTTTACACAGAGAAGAGGAAAAGAAGATCTGAGGACTCCGAGTGATACTCATCCTCTGCAAAAAGAGTGCAATACACACTCAGATGGACATGGGCAGGTCCTGGCTTTTGACATGTTTTCTGTGCAGATAAAGCTAAGCTTAGTTTCACCTATAAAATTTCCCATTCGCATGAGAGGATGTTTCAGTTAACTGATAATCCATGATGATGAGATTTCTGTGAGCCTTAGATCCCAGGAGGTTTGAGGAGAGTGTCTCTCCCTTTGACATGGGCATTTGGGAATGGCTGAGTTCCAGGCTGTCTTCTGTACCTCAGCTTTGAAAGAGTGGAGGTTATAAAATTTGGGAAGTTCCTTATATGTTTTGAATCAGCTTTCCCCATTTTCCACCACCAACATCTAGCTTTGGCGTGTTTTTAATGTACAGTTGCAGCTTGCACACAGAATTGAAATTTTCACCCACATGGTGCAAGCTTTGTAAGTGGTAATTGCATCAACTTAGGATCAATGGAGCAGAATAATATCTGCCTACTATTAACGGCTTAATAAAATTAATAGTGCTGGCTCTGCCATGAATTACTTTAAAATAGAGATTGTAGGATAGTAATGTAAACAATCATTGATTTTTCTTGGGAGAGTACTGTGAATTAAATATGACTCTCTTCAGTGTGCAGTTGATACCAGACAATGCAGAAAGTGTATCTGGGTACCTTTAAGGTGGGTGGAGAGGGATAAAGTGAAAGGACCCCTGTGGCACTGGGGAGGTGATGAGATAAATGAAACTAGCCCAGAGCAGATGAAAGCTCAGAGCCTCCTGGCACTCAATATTGCTGCCATCCAACCTGACCCAATTAATAACACATTAGTGCAGGACAGGTCTGTTCAATGGTTCAGGTCTGTTAATTGAAATAGTGTGATTAATGGCATTGGAGGGGATGAGGAATACTTAGAAAAATGACAGGAGCCTGCATCCCTGCAATGGAGTTGATGCGTTACTCGAGGGTGAGGGAGATGGGAGGTGGCATTTATTCCCATTGAGATCCTGCCAGCATCCCAGCACCGAGCTCAGTGTCTGTGCCAGAGTTGGAGAGCTGGCAGCTGGAAGAGCCAAATCCACCCTCAGCCTTGCCCAGGAGCACAGGGGAACTGTGTGGGCTCAGGGGCACTGATGCCTGTGGGGTTTCCATGCTGGTGTCTGGCTGCATCTGGACCTGGGCCAAAGGCATCTGGAGTGAAGGTTGGGCTGGGCATGGAGTCGCCCACCTCATGGGGGGCAGCACCCACTGGACCCTTAGGGGGACACTGGCAGCAGCATGGCTCTGTTCCCACTGCTCACACACAGCCAGCATCCGCCTTTCTCCTTCCAGAGGCCAATTTTCCTGTCGATTCCAATTAACCCCAGCGCTGACATTTCAAGGACAGCTCTGGAGGCGGCTTTGCAGAGGAGCAGCAATTTGGAAATGTGTTGTGGGGCGGAGATGGCACTTTAGAGCCCAGCCTTAATTACATCAAATGGCCAGAAAGAGCTGTGCAGTGGTTTGAGCTATTGCCATTTGCAGAATGATTCTGCTGCAAGATTCTCTTCTGTCCTGCTCTTTTCCTGATGTCTTTCCTTTACATCCGTGCCTGTGCTTGAACTCTGGGCTCAGCACAGAGGCAGGTGTGTGTGATGCACACCCTGGGTGTTTTCCTGGCGAAAACAAACCTTCCCTTTCTTCTCCCTGTTAAACATGCACCCTGCAGCTGGTGCATGAGTGTGTGAGGGAGGGGGACAGTGGGCTTTTCTTGCAGAGAGGCAGGGCAAGCTAGCACCTCATCCCAAACAATTGCCCCTGCCTGTAAGAAATGAAGCATCATTTCTTCAAGATTTGCTCTGCCCTGGTCCTTTCTGCTGTTTCCATCAAGCCGATGAAAACTGAGGGGGAGCTCTCCCCCTGCGTTTGGGCCAGCTATGCTCCCACACCTCCCTCCTGGTGCATGTGTAGCCCTGAGAATTCACACCCTGTTTGAAATACCCAAATCCACAAGTTTTTGAAGGACAGTCTGGCTAATGGGGACAGTTTGGGCATCTTCATTCCTGGCAGAGGCTGCAAGAGCAGCAGACACGCTGTGTTTGTTTTCCAGTCCTCAAAGGGAAAGGGACAGAACTTCAAGAGCAGCAGCAACACCAGGGAGAAGCGGGTTCAGAAGGACAAGCCAAAGCACAGCTTTTAACATGGGGAATAATAAATGAAAAGAAAGACCCACAGCGCTGCAATAAAACATCCCTTAAATCCTTTGTTTTCGTTTTGGATGATAAAGGAAAATCATTAGGGCTCAATTAGTCATGAGAGACAGGGGTCCTTCTGCATTGCACCGGCTTGAGAAAGCGCCTCCTGTTCAAGAGAACACCCTCCCCATGCAGCGAGGGATCATTAAATATCAAACACTTTATTTGTGCCATTTGCATTGCTTATTGTGCCCTTGTGCGGGATGGGAACTCGGCGGCAATAATTGATGTGCGTGGATTTAAAGGCGCCTGGGTCTCTTAAAACAGGCAGGGAAATGAGGGAGAAGCTCAAAGCGGCGGCTGCTGGTTCTGCTTCAGCAGCACAGCGGGATAAAAGAGGAAATAAAAAGGGGAAGGAGTGACAGGTGAGTTTAGGTGACCCTGACACGAGGACATAAGGGTTTTGGATATATTACCTTTCACTTGGGGGTGGAGAGGAGGGGACCAGGCGGGTGACAGCCGCTGCTGGACATGATGAGACACAGCTAGTCTCAGCTTGTCACTGGGGTAAACTGGTGCTTCCTCCCTGCTGTGCTGGGGGAAACTTTGCTGCAGCAGGCCCTTTAAATATTTATAATGCAACAAATGATGTCGAGATGCTGGGCAAGAGACAGAGAAGGTTCCCAAAGCCCTCTGCACACTGGCCCTGCTGCAAACTCTTGTTTAGTGGCTTCTGGAACTCTCGGCAATGTCGGCATGGGGCTATGGCTTGCACTGAGAGGAGAGAGGACACCCCAAGAGGAAATAAAATAAATAGTCTATTTAAAAATCCTCCACATCAGAACAAGGTCCCCAAACCCCTCTCTCTTCCCAGAAGTGACCGTGCTGCTCAGAGGCTGTGATTTGTTGTTGTTACCATGGGAAATGTAAAGAACAGCAGCAGAGCATCGCTTACTGCTTTATTACCTTCCCTGCTCCCTTCATTTCTTTGCCGAGACTGCAAATAAAAGAGCAGACAAGTGGTGGCTGTGCCACTGTCCCTGTGCTCAAAAGCAGGGCGGGCAAAGGTGGCCAGACAGGCAGAGCCCCAGGATGTCACTGCAGAGAGGAGCTGCTGCCAGCACAGGGCACAGAGTGAGGACAAGCACACAGGGCTGCGCCTTGTTCTGGCACACGAGAACCGTGCTGGGGCAGAGAGAGCAGCTCCAAGCAGTCACCTCAGGGACAGTCACACACTGGGGACAGGCTCTGGCACAGGGTTACAGCAGGAGCAGGTCAGGCATGGGGTGGGGTCAGGTACTAGGAAGGAAGATGTTTGTGTTGCCACAGGCACATGGACAGGTCTAGATGGAAAAGCCTGACTGAACCTGCCCAGCCCAAAGCAGAAGGGACCTGCTTTGGCTCTGGGACTCAGGGATTTAATTTTCTCCTCTCTGTGCAATTTTTTCCTCCCTGCAAGCACAGACTGCAGCAGGCTAAACAAATAAGGGCCTGTAATGTAATCTTAGACATATGCTCTTGAATTCACATTTAGAGTGCAAACCATAATATTTTGGTTTATTATTTAACTACAGAGCTTGTAAATGTAAATGGATTTAGACCCTTAATTTTCGGAAGCTTGAATTACCTTCCATTCCTTGTTTAATATTCAGGTGTAGAATTTCCATGTCTGGCTGCAGCATGTTTGGGGTGTGCAACAGAGCTGGGTGAGCCAGGAATTTTCACCACTCTCTCTTCTCATTTGTAGGAGTTGGGCCAAATTATGTTTTGCTGTAAAGTGTCTAAAATTAATTAAGTGGCAGAGCATAAGGAGTTGGTTTCAGTCCTTCTTCCCCCAGCAGCACTTTGCAAACTGTGATAACCTCCCTGGTGAAAACCAGGAGTAAATTGAGTCCCCACTCACTGGTTTTTCTTATGCACCTGAAATGAAAAATCCTATATTTTTGGAAACGTTCCTCTATTTAAAAATTGTTTGCCTAATATTAATTATGTCAGACAAACCCCTGATGGCACAAAGCCTCCCCAGCTTGAAATGTGAGCTCTATTCCTGCCCAGTACTGGGAGCACAGGTCTCATTTTGAAATTTGTCAAAAGGCTTAAGCATGTGTGTGGGACTGGTGCTGGAGTATGCCAAAGAACTGCTCCTATTCAGGGTCACTGAGGCTTCAAAACACCAAAACCTGAGTGGAAACTGCTTTTGAGACCACGAGTCTGAGCCCCCTGCTCTTGGGACAGCTCCTGCAGGGGCTGGTGGGGTCACCCCCACAGCAGGAGGGCAGCTCCCACATGGCCATGTGTCCCCTGGCCATGCTCCTGGATATGCCACCAGCCAACAGGAATGGTCATTAGGGGAATTGATTCTTTGCCTAAGCAAGGTGCCAGGAGGAACACTGCCACCAGGGAATGAAGTGGTTATTTAGGAAACTCCATGGCTGGGTGTTTGCATCCCCCTCCCCGCTGAGCTGTTCAAGTCAGGTATCATGAAGCCCCTGCTGTGCAGGCTCTTGCCCCAGGAGCACAGCATTGCTGTGAGGGGTTGGGATGTGGTCCTGGAGATCCCTCCTTGCTGCCTCCCTGGTGTCTCCACAATGGGACTGAGGCAGGTTTAAGGATGCTTTGCTTGTACCCCACGAGAAGGAGCCTGAAAGCAAGGTGCATCCTTTCCTGTTATGACCAGAAGGAAAAAGTAATTAGTTTTTTTTTTTTTGGAACTGTATTTAACTGAGGCTGCTCATCCTGTGCAATTCCCATCTCCTCAGGCTGCCTCCCAGCAGCAGTGATGTCTGCAGGCAGCTGGTCAGAGCTGACTCCACAGAGACACTGCACATGGACACATCTAAACCTCTTATTTACCGTGCAGGCAGACCCCAGCCAAAATCGAGGAGGGGAGCTGCAATCACATCCATACCTTATCAGGCATCTGCCCACTCCCACCTGGCTTTTGAGCAGCAAGTTATGGATAGTGTAACCTCCAGGTCAGCTCTTCTACACAAAACTCCTGCTTGTTCCATGCTGAGTAAATAATTTCTCCATGAGAAGAGTCTGTGGAGGGCCATGCCAAGATTGGTGACATATTCTCCGGATATACACTCAGAAATAAGTGTGCAACTTTTCTCCCTCATGGACATCATTATTTTAGCAAGCCTGGTGGTATTCGTTTTTTTGGATTTTTTCTTTGTAATGTCATATGATTTTAAACCACTGCATTCAAAGAGATGTACATTTGGCATCTGGATAGACAATACAACATAAAGTAACGACCATCTAATTCCTATCCATCTGGATTCACCATATAAATAATCAGAGCAAAGCACCTGGAGAAGGAAGGTGGGGGGCTGAGCCCATCAGCAGCAATGTGCAGTAAACAGCATAAGAAGTTGTCAGACCCACACCAGGGTCAGTCTTGAGCCCTCACTGCAATTCAGTAACATAAAAATACCCCCTGTTTGAGTCTGGGCTGTTTACACAGCTGGAGCATAAATATTTAGATTTGCAAGAGAAATGCTTGCTCAGCCGAAATCGCTGTGAGATCTCTGGAGTCAGCAGTGGGGGCGTGTGGAGAGGCCCAGCATTTCCTTGGAAAAAAGAAAATCGATAATAATTAAAACAGAGAGCTCTTTTTGCATAGAGAACTGGCACTTATGTAAACCTAACTGGGCTCATGTTCTTTGGGGGGTGTGGAAAACTCCCCATGAAGGTGGGTGAATGCTGTGACAAAGCTGCACAGGGGCCACGTGTGGGGACCTCATGGACACAGGGGCTTGGTGCATGGGGGGATGGGGAGGGTGCAGATGTCACTCTGAGGACTGGAGGTCCCAGGGGAGCCACAGGCACCTCCACGGAACAAGTCCAGCATGTGGGACAGCAAGGAGTGTGTCCAGTGCATTTTCTGTCTGCCAGGTGCTGTTGTGTGGGTGATGTGCCTGCCATTGCTCTGGCCAGGAACCATTGTATTGCCATGATTGCTCTTTTCCTCTTTCATTTTGTTATCATAAAGTTGGCTGTGGACCCGAGTTCATCTTTTGCCACCTCTTGCCAGGGGAAAGGAAGGCTTTCACTGCTCCTCAGTATTACACAGACAGGTAAAGCATCCCTCACCCCAGGGAGGGGATGGAGAACCAAGCTGGCTCCTTCCACGGAATGATGATAGTCTCCTTTCTAGAAAAAAATGTTTAAGAGGATTTTTCACCAGGTAAACCCTCACTTTAGGAAAACCATAAGGTATAGCAGTTATTAAAAAAGATGATTTCTACTAATGCATCTGCTGCGTCTTCATTATGTCAGGGCATCTCCATGAAGAGATTTGCAGAGAAATCCAGCCATTCATTTCCACACGTAATTCCTCAATAGCCCATTTGCTTCAAAGACTTTTATAGACTTTTACTACTACATGAATCCTCAGATACTTATTTTTTTAGGCTCCAGGGGATCCACTGAAAAGAAATTAGTTTTCTGAAGTTTTATGACAAAGGTTTTGCTCTGGATAAAAGCTTCCCATTATTCCAACTTCTGTTCTCTACAAAGATGACTTTAGCAGGTCTGTTCCTATGGCTGCCACGGGGTGTGAGACATGGGTAGAATTTTAGGTCCCAGAAATAAATAGTATATTTCTATTGGAAAAGGCTCCTTCCTTACCCTTACCACTTTCAGTAATGCAGACATTTTTCTACAGACTTGCAAATGAACATGAACACCTGGGAGTGCTTATTTCCATGATGTTCCCACCACCACCATCCACCTCATCACCTGACCCATCTGGGCACAGGCCAGCCCCACCAGGGATGGCCAAAAATGCTCTTATAGATCCCCCCCTTGTGCCCCCAGTCTTGCCTGAGCAGTGATGCTGGGGAAACAGCAGTGAGCAGTGGCTGGTGGAAAAACCCAGAGGTAGGTGGGATGTTGGCCCCTAACCAGCAGGATTTCACCTGGACAGAGGGGTCAGATGGTGATGGTGAAACTTAATAAGAAACAGGCTAAATTAGTAATAATAAAAACCCCTCTCCCCATTTCATGATCCTAGTGCAACATTTAAGCCACACAAGGGCAAGACAAACTCACAACACTCAAGGAACATTTCATACATCACGTGCTTTCTTTGGGAAGGAGCCAACTCTCTTATTTTGCTTTCCTAAGGATTGTGAATTTCCAAAAGTAAATCATATGCCTTGAAAAATAAGCTAATGTGAGTGTGGAGATGTCACACACATCCACTAGCAAAACAGGCAGTCGAGGGAGTCCAGCAATCCAGGTGTTCCTGGCTCGTGTAGCTCCAGGATAATGGTGATCTGTGTAAACTGGAGCAGTCAATGTGCCTTGTTTAATAAAAATATAAACTGTTTGGTGCAATCCTGCTCCTGCTGAAGTCTGTCAAGATGGCATTTGTCTGCCCCAGTCTTCAAGGAGACGCTGAGTGAAGGGGGGTGATGGAGATGAGGCCAACAGAGGGTGAGAAGGGAGGATTAGAGGAGAGCGAACATGGCCACACCAGCCGGGCTCCAGAGGAAAGCCAGATGGTTACACTGCAGCAGCATCGACACAGCTAAAGGAAATATTTAGCTGGGCTCATTTGCCATGAGTGTCACTGGAATTAAGAACCAACATGTCCATCAAAGGAAGGGGTGCAGCCAGCACTGGGGTTTATCAGGGGTATGAACCACCACGCTCCAGGGAGCGAGCCAGCCACATTGGAGGGAGGGGAGGAGGAAAGATGCTGTGAGCAGACAGGCAGTTTCTGGCTTTCTCCATGGAAAAATGTGCTGGCAGAAGCTATGGCTGGGTTTGGTGTTAGCCTGCCCATGCAGTGCCACGGCAACACACCAAGGATCACCACTGGCAACTTATGGAGCTCCTTATGGAGCTTCTACATCAAACCAAGCTTCTTCCTCCATCCTGCTGGCTTGGTCTGCCAGGGCCATGTCCCTGTCCCCATGTTTCCCAAGCATCCTGGCAGGCTCCATGAGAGCAGTGGGACCACAGAGAGTCCCATGGAAAACTGGGTAGCCACCTCACTCTCCCTGCGCCCATCCAAAGGACATCTCCAGACCTTCACAGCCTGATAGTTCTGCCTCAGAAACTGCAACTGGCAGCAAAACAGGGCAATTAGCCCTAATCACCCTGAATTATCACAAGTCCTCCTCCATCCTGGCTTTTCTGCCTCTCCTCCTCCCAGAACTTTGCTCTCTCATTAATTGAAACAGAACCTTTCTGTCACCACTGATTGCATCGTCCAACATCAGCTGCCTGGAAGGATAAAAATAAAAGATGGAAAGTGTGTGCTTTTGGTACAAATAAATTGGTGCCAGAGAAGGTAATTTAATTATGCAGAGATTGAATTAGGTGGAAGAAGCTGCATTATGCCCAAAAATATCTGCCCAGATGATTGATTTGAGACATGGTCCCTGTTTGGCCAAGCGATGGTGTTTGGCTGGGAGGGCTTGGAGCAGCATGCCATTGGGACCATTGTGGATGCCTCACCCCCCTTTTTGGCAAATTTGGCTGCTGGCAGAGTGAGGCTGGCATTAAAATGCTCTTGTTGTTCACTACAGATTTTCTGTGCAAGGAAAAATTACTTTAGAGTGGATGAACCTGATGGCTGGGCTGTGTCACTCCATTACTGCACCTTCCGTGGAATTAAATGGAACAAAATGGAGCAATTAATGGACAAAAAGGAAATGCTCACCATGGATGTGTGTTACTGAAAAAAAAAAAAAGCTATGAGGAGTTTATATGGAAGGGGAAAACTATGGATTTATAGCCAATAAATGGTTTCAGGGAGGTCCCAGAGCCAAGTGCCCTCAGGATGTGCCACAGCCCCAGCACACCTCTAATTAGGATGAATTTCCCGTCTGCTGGAGTTAATGCATTATGTATTGAAATCATTTGTGTTCATTTGTAACAAAAAATTACTTTAACATGTTATCATTCATTTGGATTATTTGACTTCTCTATTAATTCTATAAATAATTGTTTAAAACGTTGTGTTAAGGTTGGTGGAAAGCATTCCTATTGTGTTGTTGATGTGGTGGAGCAGCTCCCTGTGGTAGGACCAGCTGATGGATGCTGTGCTGGACCCAGCCTGAGCCCTCCATCCCCAACAGCTTCCCACTGCCCCTTGGTGACAAGGAGCAAACACCAGATCAATACTGGAAATCATCCTGTGCCTCAAACTTAATTGTTAGGAAATGCTCTGATTTCCATGTAAAGCTGCACCTGTCCTTGCTTCCCCTTGCTGTAAATTTTCTGTCCCATGACACCTAAAAGCAAAAGCAATCTTCTTAATCACAGCACTTCTGAGCACAAACAGAGGTACAAGGTAAGAGGAGCAGGGCAATGAGCTCCTCTGTTGTGTGCCCTTCAATCTGGCTTGATGAATGGAGATTTTGCCAGGAGATTTTTCATGCATGAGCATTAAAAGGGGAGCAAGGCTATTTTCTTTCGCTGCAAGGTGAGACAAAAGAGCTGTGCTTTCCAACTCAGCAACATTAGTCTTTATTTCAATGGGGGAAATTAAATAAATGAATCTGAAAGCGGGAAGGAGGGAAAAGCCTTCAGAACAGGATTTAAAAGAATTATTTCTGGGGTTCTTCATGTCCTCCTGCTGTTTCAGCCAAGTCCATAAAGCATTAGGGAAACACATGGACCCTGTAGGCATCCCACCAGCAGCCCCTGGCTGGGCACCGGCTGTTCCAACCCAGCAAGCTGCCAAAATTTTTAAAAAGTAACCTGTCAATTAGCAGATTCTGAAGAATTTACTCTGGCTAAAATGTAAGTGAACTTAAAAGCTCACTATGTTTAATTTGATCAAAGCTTTAATAATATCTGGCTGCATTAGTATGTGCTGTGCTCCCAGCAGTGGGGTGGAACTGGCCTCCCAGCACCCCTGTTTGCTGTGCTAGAGCCATTTCCCCACCAAGCTCATGTGTTTGTGAGTTTAGAGGACGTTGTGTGGGTTCAGTGGCTCCTCTGGGAGCTGGGGATCCTGGAAGCACCGATCCCCCAGTGGCGCTGAGAGGTGCAGGGAAGGTGGAGAAGCCGATCCTGACAGAGGCACTGTCCTGGACTGGGGCAGGAGGGGCCCAGTGGGGTCAGGGCAGGGGATGGGGGCTCAGCCCCTCTTGCATCTTGTTGTTGTCTTTCTGTAGTGGAGCTTCTCCTGGGAAGGCATCACACACCTTGCAGCAGAGAGGGATTTTGCCTGCCCTTAAATCACGGGAAGATGATTTAAGGAACTGAAAGCTTCAAGCCAGGGCTTCTAACTGAAAAGACACATTGATTTTCTGTAGCCGATGGAATAAAAGAATTACTGTGGCACAAAAAAAAAAAAAAAAGAGGAAGCCAACTTTGTTCAAAAAGCCACCTTGGCACGTGCTGTGCATCAGTGGGGCCGGTGTTCCTGGGACAGGATCCTTCTGCAGCCCCAGCCTGCACAGATGTGCTGGCATGGATTTGGGTGCACTGTGGCGGGAGCAGAGGAAAGCAGGGCAGTGATGGGGAGCCAGGTTTCTTTTTTTTGGGAGCGCAGAGTCTCTACTCCACTCTGGGGTTTGGGGCATCCCTTAAAAAAGGGGCACAAACGCCAGTGGACTGAGGATGGGGCAGCAGTGAGCAGGGGTCTCTCTTGTTCCCTGCTATGGAAGCCGCTCCCTGGGAGTGAATAATTGTTCTCCCCCTCGCCATTGCCCCAGCCACCTCTCTCGGAGTCAGTCGCTCCCTTCCTCGCTCGCTTTTCCCGATGAATATTCCATCATTCCCCCGGCGCGGCTGAGGCTTCCTGGGATTTGGGGAAGCTCCAGTCCGCCTGCCCTGGGGAGAGGGTGGGAAAGGGCAGCACACCGCCCGAAAATGCCCTAAAATGTGTCCCCAGGGCGCCTCTGGCGCTGGCAGCTGACCCGAAGTGGCGGCCGCATCTTCCCGAGAGCGGTGGGAAGGCTGCGGGAAAAGCGAGGCGGGATCGCTCCGGGCTCCGCAGGCACCGGACCCTTCCATGGCCGGGCTGGGGCCATCCCCTCACCCCAAATCCCCTCCGCATCCCCCTGCCTGACCCTTGGCTTCCCCACAGCGCCCAGGAAAGCCCGGAACAGGAGCCGGGAGGAGCTGGCAGCGCTCCCTCGGCCCTCCACAAAAGCACTTGTTAATTCTCTGTTCTCCCTTAATTACACGAAAGCAATAACCATTCTATCATCACTTTACAACGCTTCGGTTTAAATCCACTATTAAGGCAGGAGTGTTGTGGCTCAGACACTTTAATTAACATGAATGATCTCACCTTTGTCCACAGCATCTTTTTACATGTTATTATATCAGGTAATTGTTAAACTATTCACTGGTTTGGAGAGGTCTATGCTTTCATTAAAATGTCTTGCTTTTTCTGACCCGGCAGATTACCCACATTTTTACACTTAGAATTTTCAGGTGATTTGAGTTAAATCAATCTGCAAGAAAGCAGATGAATTATTTAAAGCACTAGTGATCTCACACTAGGAAATGGGATTTGGTCAATGCTTCTCAAAATTTTAGAAGTTTCAAGGTGCTCCCAGAGCTGGCTGGGAAATCAACTCCCTATTGACCAAAGCTATCAAAAGAACGAACTGGATAGTTTAAATTCATTTGAAAACTCCCACACTTGTGGGGAAAAAAAGGCATTCATTAATTTTTAACATACTTTTTCTTGTTTCCTCTCTCACCAGAAAAAAAAGCTGGGAGAAAAACCAGGGGCTCTTCCCTCAGGAAACAAAAGCCCTGCCAACTTTTTTGAGCTTTTCAGAAATGCTACTCATGGGGTTTTTTTTAAGTGAAATTATATTGAAAATGTGGAACGATTAAATAAAACCCAGCCCAAACCCCCAACTGGTAAGTTCTTTCAGGGCACACTCTGACATGGATGAAACTTGCTTCTGACCAATTTCCACCACTTGAAAATGTCCGTTCTCTAAAATCAGGGAAAATTGAAGTAATTTTTGCGCAAACAATCAGGACTGGCTAAAGCATCTTGCTTGCACTCTATGTCAGCCCTGAAGATGGGAAGTGATTATGCTTTTCTGCTAAAACATTGGCCCAGGGGGCTGCAGGAGGCTTGGTCCTTCCCAAGACCATCTCCAGTTCCTGCTTCCAGCATTTAGATCAGGTGAGAGCAAGACTGGGATGCAGGCACAGGATAAGACTTTTGCCTCAGCTCCTCAAGGACCAAAGCACTGGGTAAAGCCTGAAATTTTGTCTGAACACCTGAACCTTTATTTCTTTCTCTTCCTCACCTTGAGTTGTTCCTTAAAAACAGCAACAAAGCTGAGTTAGGACAGACAGGTGAGAGAATTTTACTGCCATTGGCTTCCCCATCAGCAGCAGGAGCATCACCTGTCCCCAGCCCATGGCAAGCTCTGATATCACGGGAGCACCTGGGGGCCCTGATGGCCTTGCCCAGCCTCAGCTGGGACACACACCTGCCCACTGGCACTGGAGCCTCTTGCAGCTTCAGCCTTTCTTCAGAAGGGACCTTGCATCATCCCTTTTCTCCAGCCTAGAATCTGTTTGCTCCCATCTGCTGGACTGTGGTGAACCCTGGATCTTGTTCACATCTCTCTGTGTGTGGATGGATGCTGGTCCCAGCCCGGCAGGACTGGCCCGTGGGTGAGAATTGCCCCTGACTCCCAGCTGGACCTGCTGCTCTCCAACAGTGAGTTTTTGTGCTTTGGGTGGTGGTGAAGGCAGAGCTGTGTGTGAGCCACATCGTTATGCTGGCATGAACCTGGGAAAAAGGGCTGGAGGACAGCCTGCATTAAGGGACTGCCTGAATTCTGCCACGTGTTTGACCACCACGGGTGTGCCTTTCCCAGAGCTGGGGCAGTTCTGCTGCACTGTCACCCATTGCTTTGGAAAGTGCATCTGAGTCTTGGAAACCGAGTTGGGTGTCAGGGTTCTTGTGCTGTCCTGCCTCTGAGAACATCCTCTGGCACTGCTGAGCTGGGGGAGAAGAGGCAGAGTCACTCTCTCCCTTCAGAGTGAGAATGGGGAGTGGTCCTGCCCCTCAGCCCTGTGGATGTGGCTGGGGACAGGGCAGGGAGGCTTCTGTGAGAGCAAGGGCAGGTTGGTGTGGCAGTGATGAGAGTTGTGGTTAACTGGGTTAATTATATTCATGTTGCTAGGAACACGGTGAATTATGTTAATAGCAGCATCTGGGGAAATTACATCTTCATTAATTGGTCCTGATTACTGTTTGGCAGATGTGAGATGTTTCTGACTTTAACATGCAGGACAAAATTTATTGTAATCAGTGCACGCAGTAACTGCACAAGTACTCTTACCATGCCTTGTTAATTGACTCTGTGAAGAGGAAGGGATGGCAAAGACCTGCAAGGCCTTCTCACCCTTGCTCTCCTGCCCCAGCCAGGACAGGCTTATCTTCTGATTCCTGTTCTAGTGCTTCTTCTGATAGAGCTCTGAATGTTGTTTTGAGTTAATAATGGTGATAATATGGTTGACAGACACAGGAGAGCAGTCATGGGGCTGAGGATGCTTCTGTTGGTATTGTACCCTCGAGCTGGCCTTGCTCTGCCCCCAAGGCTCCTCCTCATGGATGTAATCTGGGGGCAGTCGGGTCTATTCACATGATTGGAGTCAAACGCATTGGTGATTTGGATACCTTTAATCCCAGCAGGAAGGACAGGAGGCTCACCCAGGCAAGGGTGTCCTCAGGGCACCACCTCTGGGTGGCACACGGAGCTGCTGGCCCCATGTGAAGAGATGCCAGCCATGGCCAAAGCAGGGGTGAGCTTCATGCAGTCTGTGGCACTGATCATTGCAATGCTGCAGCTTCCAGTCAAGGAATAAACCACATTGCAGTGAGCTATCACACCGTGGCAGAAAGCTCCATTCTTAACCACGGCAGAGATCCTAATCCCTTTGGATAAAGCCCCCAAAGCTCCAAGCAAATGCAGAGGTAATTCATTACCTCCCTGGGGAAGCAGGGGCTGAAGCACAGGCGAGGCACCGAGTCCCTCATAAGTTATGAGGCTCGTCTGGGGACAGCAATAAGTTGTGTTATGGCCTTGCTTGCTCTGCCTTCTTTTTACACAACACCATCTTTCATTTTAATAGTGGTTTTTCAGCCAGCTTTGTTAGGGCTGCTGCTAATTGGGCTGGATTCATGTGTCCCACCAGGGCACAGGACAAGCCTGGCACTGCTCAGAAGGGAAGGGTTTTACTGCTTGGTGCTTTCAATGGGCATAGCCCAGGCTTTGGGGAGCAGGAGGAGGGGACATGACAGGGATGAGAGAGGAATTCAGCAAAAATTTTAACCCTGTACCTGCCCTTGAAGCTCAAATACCCTCCCTGACCCATCTCTTTTGCTGTGAAATTGGCTTTAAAAGTTCTTCAGTGCTGGAAGTATCAGGTTCAGAACTTCACAAAGTAGTTTTCATAGGTCATCACAAGGAATGAGAACTCATTGCTGGGACAATTCCACCAGAGCTTTGGAAGCACTAAAGTCTGTGCCCTCAAAACCTAGAGCTAGGTTTCACTAAGAATCTGTGACAGGTGCTGAGTGGGGAGCTGGCCATGACTTTTCCATGACACTGCCCCTGTAAATAAATGCAAGGACCAGGAGAGCTGTGATGCACATGAGGTTTGGCTGCAAAGCAATTCTTCTGGCTTGTGAGACACTTTTACCAGCTCCAGGGCTCCCCACGTCCCTCAGCACAGGGGCACTGAGAGGTCAGAAAGCTCCAGGGTTTCTGCTTGTGTTCTCTGAGCCTCTGGGAGACTCACAGAAATCCTCTCCCCACCACTGTTGCACAGCATTTGCCACCTCTGTCCCCACAGCCCTACAGTCCTCCCTGGAGCCCTGGGTCCTGTGGTCCTGCCAAACTGGCTGTTCCAAGGTGACCAGAACTTCCAGCTCCTAGTCACCTCACTAAGATGGACAAACCCCACTAATTAGATGGAGAACTTAATGTTTAGTGGGAGCATCCACTTGGGATGTCTCTAAAAACCCAGCTGTGAAATGTGTGGTTCTTTAATCAGAGATGCCATCGTCCCACTGGCCCCTCAGCCAGTGTGGCAAAGTGTGTCCCCATCTTGCTGTGAGTCAGACCTCTTTGTCTGGAGGACAGAAGAATATGGTACAGGAGATCTAGGGTCCTTTTTCTCCCCCATCTGGATGAACCAGATGGTAAAACCATGCCAGTTGTTTGCAGAGGTCTTTCCCCATCAGTCATACTGGAAATGTCAGGAAACTCCTGTGAGTGGAAGCCTCCTCATGCCAAACACCAAAATAGTTCACATTTGTAGCCAAGAAACACAGCAAGGAGCTTACTAGTTGGCAAACAGACTGAATTGTAGCACTGCTTTAATTTTAAAGGGCAATTAATGCTGTGGAAGAATTCTCTCTGCCTCTTCAATATGCCATGTTTGTTAGTTAAAAGCTCAATTTATGGTTAATGTTATATGATCACATATGTCACAGCTCTGCAGTTGAACTGCTCCATGGCATCAAGAAAACTGTGTCACAGCAGAAGTTCTGAGAGAGGCAAATGGGGGCAGTAGCACTGTGAGACTCCGTGGTACCCACAGAAATTTAGTGGGGAGGTTTTCCAGAGAAGACTGAAACTCTGGAAGATGTAACTATTTGGGGTTTTCCCTTCCTGTCAGACCTGGGTGTGGTTTTTGCAGATTCCTTTTAGTGAGGGTGGTGCTTAGGGCGTGCGAGTGGCAATGTCAGTCCAGGAAAAATAATCCAGGCTGGCTCATGAGCCACCCTGTGAACCTGGTATTGGGGCAGGGAACACTCAGGGTCTCCAAGCCAAGCAGAACAGCCTGCATGTGTGTGGGGAAATGAATGTGCTGGTCCATCCTGCTGCTTGGACTGGCCCTGGCCTGAAGCAAGACTTTAGCTTCAACACCAGCCACTGCTGTGTCCATCTCTTAGTCACTCAGCTAAAGCAGAGATGCCAAGCATGTCACCACTGTGAACACCCTAGTGATGGCTCCAGGCTACGATCTCAACTGCTGCCATGCCCACTGCTGACAGCGAGTGGGAAATACTCTTTTTTGGGGGAGAAAGATTCCATTAGCAGTTGCAGAGGGCTAGCACTGGGTTTCTGCTCTTCTTCTGGCTGTCACCAGAGATATCAGAAATCATTTATTTTTAACGCTATGAATATGTAGAAACTTGTCTGAGCTTCTGTGTGCAGCGGCCATGAATTTAGAAACGGCGTCAGGAATCGTGGCATTCGGCATCCTGTGAATCGGGTCAGAGCTATAAATTTCTCTTACTGGTGCACAAGCCATTTGCCATACGTGACTTGCTGAATTTGTGGTCATTTCTCTCTCTGCCCCTGTGTGCAGAGCGTATGACTGAGATTTTATATTGCACCTCTGAGACACAAAGTCCTTCTGGTGCTTTTGCCTTGCATCCTAAACAGCCTCACTCGCTCTTCTCCTCGTCCCCTTGGCTTAATGGCTTCTGGCCACAGCCTGCCCCTTAAATCATGGGCTGCACCTGGACAGGCATAAACTGCAACTGTCCCCTGACACGGAGGGTGTGACTGGAGTGGTGAGGGATGTGATTCTGAACACAGCTCAGCTTTGGGAGAAGGCTGCTCCTACACTGAGCCCGAGACGGGTCCTCTGGCACAGACACCAAAGGCGATTGGGGCAAGTCCTACAGAGACCCCTGACATGTTCAGTGAGGCTTTCCAAGGACACTCATTTGGAATACAGAGGGATGAAATGTTCAGTGTGGATTTTGTGGGATATGTTAAGATGATCTGTGTGTTGGGAGGAAAGCTTAAGCTACGCAAGTTCACACTGTGGAGATTGGAAGATGATGCTGTCATCCTCCACCTCCACTTTACTGCCTGTGCTTCTCCTCCCCCACCTCTCTCTGTTCTAGACATAAAAGCTTTTTTATTGCAACACTATTTTTGCTCAGTGAATTAAAATGAAGCATTTGCAACCCCTCCTTCCCAGTGCAACTGCTCCCAGCAGCAGTGCTCTCTAGCTGGTCCCAGCCCCTCTGGTCAGTCTGGGAAAGGCAAACCCAGTAACAGGATATGAGCAGGGTCTTGCTAAACCCAGCTCAGCTGAGATGTGCCTGTGCCTTAGAATGGGTCTGCCCTGATCCACAGACTGCTCCCTATGAGCCTGGTGAATAACTAAAGGCAGCAGAGGTGACCAAGAGATTCCCTAACTGAATCCCTTCATTGCAGCAGTGCCATCACACAAAAACAGGAACTGTATCAACAGGATTGTTTATTAAATTCTGGTCTGGTTGCAAGGGTGCAACCCCACTGACACCCTTTGGTGTAGAAACATGAAACAAGAGCAGGGGATTTTCTCACGTTGCTGAGAATTGTATCTCGCCTGCAGCTTGCCCTTGAGGATCAAGCACAGGTGTTATCAGGGTCTGAGCCCAATTACCAGGGCAGAGCAGGACACTGGAAACTGCACACTTGTGGGTCAGAGATGAAGCTCATGTGGCCTCTGCTACTAACTCACAGCCACTCTTCAAAGCCAACAAACTACACACACAGCTGTTTCCATCAGGGTGAGGTTTCTGTGCTTGTCAAACGTGAACCTTTGAGCCTTTTCAATTTAATCCTCTTCCAAGTGTATTAGATTTTTGGGGAGATTTTTGAAATAGCAAGGTTTCCTGAATTTCTGATCTATTGGTGCATATCTAAAGCCCTTACCATAATTCATCAGGGCCCTGCCAACATGCAATCTCAATAAAAGCAGAGAAAGCACCTTTGCTCTCAGGATTTTTCAACTATAAATTAGTGGAAGGTGATCTTTGTGAAAACAGCACTAGCTTCATGTATTTAGCAGGGAACACATGCCAAGCAAAGGAAATACCAGCTGGAGGGCTGGTGGTGCAAGGTTATGGATATGAGAACAGGCTGATGATAGAAACTGGTTTCTTGGTCTCTAGCAGACACAAGCAAAGAGACATTTTAAAAGCAAAGGTTTCACAGGAGCTGTCCCTGAAGCTGTCTCTTGAAACTGTGGTTAGGGAAAATGCCTCTGGTTGCCTCCACAAACAGAAATCAGAGAAGGTGAGAGCATCCTGGAAGATGCCAGCAGCTTTCTTCCCACGTTTTGTTCAAGCCTCCATGCATAGCTTCAGAGTTAAAAAACTTTCTTGCCGATATTTCATGTTCCCGAACTTTTCAATGAAAGAACAACACAGCCTTCAAAAACAAATCCAAGGACTACTATCCTTTGAAGAAAGGATGATCTTGTATAGCAACAATTTATAACCAAAAGAAAAAAAAGAATACATTTTGACTGTTATGGTAAAGAGAAGGACAGAAGTAAAAAGTCAGAGCTGTTTTGCTGGTTTTTAGAGGGACTGTGCACATCTGGCTTTAAATAAATAATAACAGCAACTTCCCGATGGCCCTTAATCTCCCAGCTTCAAGAGTTTCTGAACTAGCTAAAGGCTACTTTCTTGCTAAGGGCTTTTGTCTCACTCCAACCTACAGCTTTGTGACAAAACTGAAGTTATTAGTGGAAGGGAGGAAGTAGATGCATTAGTGAGTGCACTGCCTTTTGGCTGAGGTTTAGGTTTGCCTGAATTTATTATTTCTAATGTAATAAACTGATTGCTTATTGGCCATTTTACTTTAAATGTGGTCTACAGTCAGTCAATCTATCTGCTCCCACCCTTGGTCCCCCTCTGCTATGTCACCATGTCCCAGCACTCTGTGTTGTTTATCAAGCCATACTTGTTTTCCAGCTCAGAGCTGAAGAACATTGTGAAGATCCCACCTGCACAGCACGGTGGGAATGTGACTGTGTGTGCTCTCTCTTATTCATAACACTGAGCAGCTCCCTGACTAAACACTCTTTTCTCTTCCCAGCCATCACTAACCAACTATTCTTCTCTCAGCTCAACTTCAACCTGCACTTAACCATTAACTATAAAAATTATTTGAAATGGAACATTCAATTATTACAGATCTTAAACACACAGAACAAGGCTGCTGTTTGATTTCTGTTTCAGAAATGATAAAACACTCCAGCATCACACTCTCATTCTCTCCAACAGCAGCTGAGCCACTAAACTGATGACACGAGGATTAACCAGACAGTCTAACAAGTCATTGGTAGAAAGAGCTGTTTGTGAGGTGCATGGACCACAGTCTGAATCCATTTGAGGAGCAGCTGTCTCACAGTCATTACTCATTAGCAATCTGTCCCTCTTGCAGTTTAATTTTCCAAAATGTTCTCCTTCATTTTCATGGAGATCTCCACTGTCACTTTCAACAGCAACTGCACCCATCACACTTGTTTTGTGAGACTGTGGTAAAACCTGAATAAGATGAGGCCCAAAAGGTATTTTCTGCAGCTCTTCTGCTTTGGGTGTTGGAAAGTCACATTCCTGGGCTAGTAATGTGCAGCTCCCTGGTTCACAGCCAGCTTCCCTTCTCTTCCTCTTGCATGAGGCGTTTGTCCCTTGCTTTGCACCAGCGCTGCTGGAACGTGCCTGTCCTGACACACTTGCCTCCTGACACTTGAGGTATGCAGACACTGCTTTATTCAGGTACTGAAGATTGATTTCATGGGATGTTGCCTCAACCTAAGAAAACACCCAGAATACATTCAGTTAAAAGGAGACATGTTTCAATTCAGCCTTGCGTGACTATCTTCCATGAATTACTTTTGCTACGTGAAGGGATGGAACTTAAATTTTTTTTTCTCAAAGCAGCATAAAGACTCAGGGGGAGCTAAGCAAAATGTCAGTAATTCTTTGTTATTGCTGCTATAATGGGAGCAGTAGAGGGCTTACCTCCGTGGGATTTAGCCAGAGATCTCCATCACTGGGATTTTCTGCTGATTTTATGGCGCATACCAGCATTCGAGTTATTGCCTCTTCTACACGGGCTTCATGATCTGCATCCTGCCTCAAGAGAACAGAAGGTTTTAGGAGATGCATTAGCTCATGGGTCTCTGCAGAAAGCTGAAAGATCTTAGGAAAAACAGATGGCCTTAGTTTGAAAGCCACACTCATGTATGTGAAGTCAATGGAAGGTTTCAGGCTCTCTTCCTGTGTACACCCCTCAAACAGGTGACAGCACAGGCTTTGGTGTGACTGCTCATCTGAATAAGAATTTGCAAAAAATAGTATGTGTGTACAATATTTTTCCTTATTAGTGTTTTGTTAATTGAATCTGTTGCTTGAAATTACAATGCAATATTAGCATTTAATTAATGTACGCATTTAAACAGCTCTTTAGGACTAGAAGAGCCATAGAAGTACACAGCACATTTTTATATCTACATATTATGTCTAATTTAAGCAATTAAAACACACAGGATCTTATAGCAAGGCAGCAGCTATCTAGGGGCTACACAAGCACAAAAGTGGTCGTATTAAGGAAATTTAGGAAATATTTTATGATGTAACCGAAGCTGACAAACTGCTGCACTTTTGAATGTTACCAGAACGAAAAGCATGTTTGCTCTGAAAGCTGTCCTGCAAAACTAAAAACTAACTTACTAACCTAATAACAGGCTCTTTGGTTCAGGCCTTCACTTCCTGCATCATCTCCCTTGGACAGCTGGATACTAGCTAGGTTAGGATAGCAGAACAAAATTTTATAGGATCATAGCTTTTGTTTCCTATTTGAGTTTCTTGTATGTGGAAGGAATTGTAGACTCTCCAAACAGGATAGTGGTTTGGTTATCTCAATGACAAGTGGATACCTAAATTTGCTTTAATTGAGCTGCATAAATGTATTTTTTTGGAGGGAAGATGCAACATGGTCAACCCACAGCCCTGATCAGTCTAACTGTGGCTCTAGGAAACCTGTCAAGCAAACCACACATCTGGCTAGTATGAGTGCTGAAGGCAGCAATTTGTCCTGGAACCCTAAGGAGAATCTGGGATAGAAGCAGGGGGAAGTGATCTTGGTACTTCATGGGTTTGGATGCTAGGCTTTTTAATGGCCTTGTATAAAAATACCACCAAAATACAGAATTTGGTATCTACATGTGGAAATTATTTAAGGTGTTGCATTCTTGGTATTCATCCTGGCCTGCTGAATAACAGGGCTGTACTGATTGCATGACAGTATGTTAGAAAGCAAGAAATACTTTTGGGTAGCTCAGATCCAGCTGAAAACAAATTAAATTTCCACTCTAAACTCTTGCCAATATAATTAATGGTTTCACTGGGACTGTAATTGTTGGTGTGATTCACATCTGTCAATATGAAAGCAGCTGGTAACAGCTGCAAGCAAGAACTGCTTGGTTTGGTAATGCAAATGTTCTGAGAATTGTCTTTTAGAATCCATGTCAGAATTTATTTTATAGATGGATTACCCTAACAAACAATGCTGCATCATCAGCTGCAGGGACGATTTCTGTAAGGAACTTTCACCTGGGCTGCAAGAGCCACATTTGCTCATGGCAGATACTGATATCTGGGGAGGGTGTGTGTCATTTATCAGCAAGACCAGCAAACACTCCTCTGCTTATGATGCCACACAACCACTGACTCTTGCTGTCACCAAACAGGATCTTGGGATTTCTGCAAGACCTTTGTGACAGAAAAGGACATAGAGTTTAGCTCCACTTTTTTTTTAACCTTGCAACACCTAAAACAGCTAGAAATGCTCAGGCCCCACACCAGCACCTGGGAGCTACCAGCCGAGCTGATCCCATTACAGTCTGCTCCTCCAGAGGGGGACAACCTGTGAGGCCCAGCTTAGGGCACAAGTGTGTGTGGTGACATCAGGGCCTTCCCAAGCTCAGGGCACACAGCCAGTTCCTCTGAATTACCTCAAAGGCTCAAATTCAAGACAGGCTTAAGTGGCTGCTCTACAATATAATTGGTGCTTTCTCTGGCACTGGAAGCAGCCTGACTGCACTTAGGGCTATGTAAGAGCCTGGGCTGGGCTGTGGGCCTGCTTTCCTTTCTAAATATACAAGTTTCATCTCAAAAATTTCTCCATGAGGGAAATACCCAAGTGAGTTCCTCTGCTCTGCTTGGTTTGATGTTGGTATGAGAAATGCTTTGTGTGGTCTTGGAACAGCAGATGAATGCATGTGTTCTGTGTTCTTTCCCCTGCAGATTTCCAGTCTAATAAAGGTCTTACAAGTGGAAAAACAAAAAAAAGGCAGTGAGTATTTTAGTGAGGCAGCTTTCACAGGCCATTTCAAAAGGTCTTTTTTTAACCTAGAATTAATAATAATGTCAATCAGAAAACCTTCTGGAGTATTGAGATGATCTAGTGGAAGATGTCCCTGGTCCCTGCAGAGTGATTGGATTAGACAACCTTTAAATGTCTCTTCCAACTCAAACTATTCCATGATTCTATGATATCCCTGGAACCATCCCATATATACTGGTTAACATGAGCAAGAAAAATCAAAGCCCAGGGAGAAGAAAATTAATTAAGTTCATGAGGAAATGTAACTTCAGCCAAATCAAAACTATCACAGAGGAATGAAAATTCAAAAATCTTCTTCCCTTCCCTTCCTACTCACATTAATCTGATTTAAAATCTAATTTAGCTTTGCGCATAAGCTTGACCTTGAAGTGAAGTTGCTGGTTTTTTGTTCTCTATTCAGCACAAAGCTGTCTGGCCCTTAAGAAACTAGGCATGAAAATTTAGCTTGTGCTTAATTGTTTACCTGATTGAAGTTGACCTGAAAGGGGATTTCTGCTGAACTGGGGCTTCAGATCTGGAATCTTGAAAGGTTCTTCCATAAAAAATGTATCCATAAGGACTCTTCCCTTCCCAGCCTCTGAACACAACACACCCAATAGGACTGAACCTGCCTGGCAAGGGACAGAAATCCCTTGGAAATGCTACATCCCCAGAACATTAAAAGGAAAATACCAGTTCAATCCAAGAGTTTATGCTGACAGTGACAGGATCAATGGATTCCACATAGTGCCACCAGTGCCTTGGAACGAGCAGGACCTGGAATTGGAGACATTACATTAGGGTACAAGCAGAAGCCTGGAGAAAGACACAGTTTTTAAATTTAGGTGATGTGGGATGTAAAGACAGAACTGAGGTAAAGACATGCGTGAGAGGTGATATTTATTTCTAAGAGCCTTTTCTCAAGACTTAAATGCCCACTCTACCAACACTGTCACATAAGAAATGGACATGATGCAGAACTACCTTTCACCCAAACTCCTTCCCATATAGTCCCAAGCAGGACTATAACCTTTAACTGCTGAAGGTAAGCAAAGTCCAGCAGTACAGAGGGGGTGCAGCAATACATCAGGGCTTCAGAGAGAGTCTCAGCCAAGCAGGAATTCTTTTGTAGACTCTCCAGCTGAGCAGACATCCCAGTTCCTTTAGGAACTGCCAGCTGGTTTCCCCAAAAAGCAGGCATCCTTATGCTCATCTAGGTGACAAAACATAGCTTTAATTCTGGTAAATAATCACCAGTATTAAATTTGTCACTTTTAGTAGACAGGCTTTTAAAAGACAATGTCATGATTTCTGGGACAATCTAGTTTAGATCAGAGCTTTATAACAATATCAGGACGGTAGCTGTGACATAAAATTGATTTCAACTCATGTTTTTTATGGTACATGACAATGATGTTGTTTTGATGGTAGAGGACAAGCTTTGCAAATTAGATTAACATGGAGCTATCAAGGAAAGCATAAAAGATATTTTTTTGACAAGTCATAGAAATGGTCAGAGACAGATAAAAATATACACTTCACAATGGGGAAAGTGAAACAATGATCTGTATCTGACTTGCAGACAATTCTTTCTCTTGGTAGACACAAATTACTTAGAAGAATGTTCTGCTACCCAAATAGCCCTGTGCTTCATTATATCAAAACACGGCTAATGAGAAAATGTCTGTGGAAGAAACAACGGCACCAGTTCTGCAAACACTTACAGGACACTTGGAACACTCTCATTTTTTGGGCCAGATGACAAACTGTTCTCCACAGGCTTCAATTTAAATCAAACAAAAAAAAGCACTGCTCTCCAAAGGTCAAAAACATTTGGAAATTATTCTTTAATCCAGTACAGCATACAGAATAGAAAAGGAAGTCAGTCAGTGGAGGGTCATTACTTTAAAAATATCACTAGTTAGTTCTGATGTAAAAATGGATGAAACCCTACAGACTGCAGCCAAAACACTGAACAAGTTTCAGAGTTTTATTTTTATCAAGGAAACATCCATTTCAAATGAACAGTGCAGTTGTATTAGCAGCAATGGGTTTATCTGTGAGGAAGTGTTTGCCAGTTTTACTGACTGCAAAATCATACAACCCTCCCCCCAAAAATGCTCATCTGCTCCATAGGGGATCTTACACTGAGCTCTGCTAAAGATCTGGGTGCCCTCCAAGTGACTGGGTGTAATGATGAACCCTGGCAAACTTTGTTTTACAGCAGAAGAAAGCAGAGCTCCCATAAGCAGCAACAGCAGGATCCTTCCTGTGAGACTTGTGCAGGAACAGTGAGCTTCCAACATGCTGGAGAGGTGGATGAAGACATTGGGGAATTGGGGCAGAGGGACTATGTAGCAGGGGAATATGTGCAAGAGACAAATTACAGGAAGTGTATAAATGTTTCAGGAAGAGATGCTGCCTGGAAAACCAAGAAGGAAATTATGGAACGTGCTGGCTCCACAAGACTCACACACAAAATGGAGACAGAATTGCTTTGGAGGGAGGAGGTATAGCCAGAAGGAAAATGCAATCCCCCAACTTGTCCTGCATTTTCAAACCAAAGAGGAGGAACTTGGTCCTTTAGAGCCTAATCAGATTTCCCTTGCAGGGAAGGGTAATAACTACAAAGTTGTGTCTTTCTGGAGCTGTTTGTTGGTACTGTTTGCTGATGCAGTGAGCTGTGACTCAAATAGGCAAAAGAGGTCCATAAAGACACTTGCTCTCCCTCTTTTATTGTTGAAAAAGCTTATGCTTGTTAAAATAAGGATTTATAGCAACAAGAAAATTGAAATTATCTAAAAGCAAAAGGACTAAAACTTTAAGGAAGATGAAGAAATGGAAAAAGGTAATTAAAACCAAAACATACAGCTGGCAAGAGAGCAGAACTAACAAGACAAAAAAAAAAAAAACAAAACACCCCAAAAAACACAACAACCCAGAAAAGAAAGAGGTAGAATTCTTCTATGTTTATAAACTAGTATTCTTCTAGGTTTTTAAATTAGAAGCAAACATATGCACAACAAAATGAAAACAAACAAAAAAAGCACCACTCCCACCTCTAATGATCAATTCCACAATAAAATAAAGCAGACTTCCATATGTTTATGAATATGGGACACAGATTTAGTTACATTCCTATAGGAAAGTAAGCCACAGTGAAACAACACATACAAATGCAGCAAATATTTTACAGGGAAAATGTAAAGTGCAATAGCAAGACAGACTAAGAGATAATCTTGTGCTAGCCTGCTTTCTACAGAACTTATCTAACTTTATTAGTGCTGGGAAGATACTGATCTAAACAGTAACGAATCAGATAATTTTAATATTTAGGCTAGTGACATCCAAATATAGCAAATGAAGTTAAAGTAGGGCAGAAGTCCCAGAGAAGATAAAATGAGATGCTGTAATGGGAGGAAAGAAACCAAAGGAACAGTTGGGAGAGCAAGTGGAGCAATGCTGAAGACTTGTACAGCACAGAGAACAGAGCAGGTTTGAATTCTCAGTGGACATGATTAACTTGATAGAGTGCAAAGGTAGGGCAAAGGTGGAATTGCTTCAAAAGGAGAGCATACCCTGAAGTGAAATATTATACCAAGAAATTTCTGCTCATTAGAAGAAGATATTTACATAAATGCACACAAAAAGGAAGCCAGTGTGATGGGATGATAAAGACATCGAGCCATGGGAGGACCCAAGGAAATCCCAGAAGCGTTTGCAACCATGGCAATGAAAAATAAAATGAAGTGGGTGCAGGCATAGTGAATTCTGTGGCAACACCACCTGAGGACTCTGTGTGAGCACTGCTGCCCCAGCCTATGCCTCATCCCAGCTGGTGCCTGGCTGTCCTGGTGCTTGGAAGGTGCTTCCCATCCTGCCTCCCTTCCCGTGTCTTCCCATCTACTAAAACGGAGCTCCAAGGGTGACTGGAGTCAGAAATATGGCCACAGCCCTGGTGAAAAGCACAGTGAAGATGGAGGGAGTGGGGCTGTATCAGGCCATGCCCACACTGACCCAGGCAAAGCTCAGGGAAGAGGTGGAGAAGTAGAGTCAGGAACCTGCAGCTTTGACCTTTTGTTTGCCTGACTTTTGAGGCATTAATGGGGTTCTCCATATGTTGCAGGTTGAGAAGTGTTTTTACCACCAATCCTAGAATAAATTCAGCTCCTGGACTCTTCTGCTTCCTCTGTGATGGAGATAATAGTTCTGGTGTCTTGAGGTTGGGTTGGGCTGTCTGCCTTCTCTATGGGGTGACTTGGGGCTAGCTCTGCATATGAAAACTCTTAATTCTTTCCCCAGAACAGAATTATCAGCCATCTACTATGCATAATGCTGTGGCCAACTCTGAATTCTCTTTTAGTAAAATCACTTAAACTCTTCTCCAACAAAAGTAGATTTTTTTCACTGTAACCCCTTTTAAAAGTCTTTTTTTTACTTTGAGCTAGAACATTACGCTACCTTTGAATTACTTTATTTCTTGACTTACTAAAACACTTTTCTTTGGTATCAATTTATTTTCCTTGGCTATCTGGACTGTGTGTTCTGCTGTCCACACTTTAAGCCAAATCTGATGTTCTCACACCCTTTCTTTAAAGGCAGCACACAGGGAAATCCCTCCCTGACTTCATGAAGATTTTTTCTTGCTCAGGGTTAGATAAGAAGTCAGAGATTGCCTGTGCTGTTGGGAGCTCTGCTGCAGAAACACAGAAAGAGAAAATCCTGCAGCTAAATACAAGAACTGAGTGACAACTGTATCTGTGGCCACACAAATGTGTTTCTTTAGACTTTGAGAAAGCAGGTAAGCAGAAGCAGGGGAGGGGAGCTTCTGAGCAGCAGACCATGGTAAGAACCAGCAAGCGGTAATGTTCATGCTTTTCTAAAATTGTTTTTTCCCATCCAGTGACAATATTTTTCATGGCTGGAGGGAGGGCATCCTTCTCAGACTCAATGTGCCTTTAGACTACCTCTGTTAGGCCTTTCCTTGCACTTCTGCACTGGCCAGGCCACAGGGCAGGCAAGCACTGCCTCTAACAGCACGTGTCTGGGGTAGCAAGAGGGGGAATGGGATTGCCCATGGGAGCCCAGAGTGGCAGCTGCTTGCTCTTCATGCCTTCAGATAAACTCAGATGCACTTTGTAGTCTCTCTCTACCATTGTCTAGTTATGTGGATATGGATTAACAGGGAGATGGATTAAGAGCAATTACATTAGTGAGCAGGAAGGAAGCCAGAAGTCAGTGAGAAGTGGGGCAGAGGAAAGAATGATCAGTGATTTTATGCTTGTACAGCATCTCAGTTTTTTGTAGCCTTTTCAGGTGGTATTCATCTCTCCTATTTTTAATCGTCAAAAAAGTTAAGCATTTATGTGTGTAGGCTCCTTCTATAGCCTGTGCTGAAGGACAAGGTGGGATGAATGCTCCTGCAGAACTGTAATTGTGTAAGACAGGAAGGATGAACCACCTTGTTGAGGTGCCAGGTGCCACTGATGGCAGATAGGACATCTGTCCTGAACAGGATTTAAGCTGAGGCTGACAGATCTCTAATTCTCTTAACACTTGTCCTAGAGCATGGGTAGAAGATACTAGAACAGATATGTTTTGTCCAATTTCTGGTCTTTTAGGGAGTATTTGTATGTTTGAGAAAAGAATCAAAGTGCTACTAGAAATGTTGCTCCACACTTAGTCCTCAGCTTTGCAACATAGGTGACTAGGTCCAAACATTTATAAGGAACCCCTACATTTGTGTGACACAACTTCATGGATACTTCATGGATATAGTGGATATAGTCATGTACTGCTGCAAGCCCTTCAACTGCTCAGCTGCCTATTTGAATAAGCTTGACATCTCAATGTTTTCATAATTTGTTTCAGAACAGATCACTAATGTATAACCAGAAGTTGTATCTGTTGAAATGCAGCTGACAGCCAATGGTCAGGTACAGGACGAAACCTTTTAAAACCCTGAGTCTCAGTCAGCTACCAAAATTCATAGCAGAGGTTCACCTCTGAACAGTACCATGGAAGGGCACAAGGGATCTAACTGAAGCATACTCTGTGCACTGGCACAATGTTACATGAAGGAATTCTGCTTTCAGGCAGAAAGGGTGTAGAAAAATGGCTGGTAGCAAACATCGACCAGAAGGTGGCATTAGACACATTAAGTTTTTTTATATTCAAAGCTGCACTCACCCTACATGCAGCTGCTCTCCTGAATACCTAAGAACACCTTTGTCTTCGTTTTTTCAGTCTTTTATTGTTACAATAATCCAAAATGTTCTGCATACCCTCTGGGAATGAGTGGAGATGCTACATATTATCACAAAATAAAGATGCCTACAAATTCTGCAGTAATTGGGCTAATTCTATGTGAAAACCACTGTTAAGCACATATCAAGACATTATTTAGGAATCCTCTCCCTTGTTAATAAAGGAGTTCTTCTAGGTCATTCCTTTCCTCTCCATCAAATGGCAGCAGTTCCCAGCCACCTGCCTAAAAAGCTTCTGGATGAGATGCTGGCAAGCACTACACAGAAGGCACTGATAAAATGGATGAAGGCAATGCCACCCTGCTCCATCATTGCTTCTACATTACTTTCCCCCCACAAGAAATCCAAACAATATCTCGTTCATGGCAATGCAGACAAATTGTATTACTGAGCTGGCTCAAGATCTTTATTCCTTGCAAGATTAATTTGTAATTGCTTTAAGCCTAATTAAAATTAAGATCATATTAAAGGTTCTCTAGTACACTTGATCATTGCAAAGGAGATTAGAAATTCAAATAGTATTGGGGATCAGGGATAACGCAGTACTGAATGGATGTGACATTTTTATCAATAGTAAAAATTTGTTCTTTGTGCTTTAAATTACTGACTACTGCAACCTTACAAAGTGCTGAATGTGAAACTAATGATTTGCTTTAGGAGTATGAGTATGAGCTAATGTAGTGCAAACAGTAAAGGCTGATCATAGATTCCCCATTTGCACCTGTACCAACTGCAGAGCATACACTTCCAGTAGATGGATATCACCCTTTTGTTGGAAACTACTATCCTGCCCCACTCTGCCTCCTCAAAATTAACTTAATTAGCAAAAATCCATTATTTAAATTGTTGAAGGGAGCTAGGTTTGCCAGTTAGGGACAGGGGAATGCTCATACAAGTTGTTGAGCTGGAAGGTCAAAAGAGGTGACAATATCTGCTAGGAGAATGGCAAAAGGGCTCCAGAAGCAGCAATTCCACTGTCTGAGCAATGACCATTGCAAAATTCCTTCGGAAGGGCCTGACAGCTTGAGATGCACAGCAGTGCGTTGCAAGGACATGCATGGCTGAACAAATGAAAAACGGTAATTCAGTCTCCAAATACAGACCTTGTTGATTAAATAAAGAAGGACACTATTTACAGCAGGAGACTGGGAATTAAGAGTCCTGAGCCCTACTCTCACGCTGCTGCTGCTGCCTGTGTGACTGTAAACCAGGCATTTACAGCTGAACCTTCTCAGTAAAGCAGGACTAAAAACATTCTCACAGCCCTGTGAAGCATCAGGAAACCTGTGAATGGTGTGCACTCTAAATGCAAGTATCATCATTAAAGTATTTATTAAAGCAACACGTGAAGGCCATTCACTACCAAAATATGAGTTCCTTTGCTAGCTCTATATACTCATTAACCAAATGCATTTTATGGAACATACTGCTGTCAGAGTAGACAGGTCAGAGTTCAAAAAAGTTCTGACATAGACAGATTTGAGGTGGCTGCAAGAAAGGTGGTTGAATAGAATCAGGCAGCTGATTGAACTAGCTCTCCAAATGTCTGCAGTTTTTGTACAAAAAAGTGTAGGTAAATAACTGTCAGCAAAGAAAGTTCCTGTGCTGAGAAAAATCGTATAAAGTCTGAATGTGAAGGAAGAGGGAAGTTCCACCGTCAATTTGTTAAGATTTCCTAGCCCTTAATTAGCCAGTTAAATAGAGTATTAAGTAATGTAAAGCTTGTATGTAAGTGGTACCTGTCCTGGACTGAGTGTAACAACATGAGCTGTTGAGTTCCTAAAGTCAGGAAAGCGTTTCAGATCAGGGTTGGCAATGTTGACTTTGCTGAATATGCTGGATTCCTCATAAGGGATCCTAGTAGGATAAAGGAAACTGGTGTCACCAGGTGGGAAGAGGTGCCATCTCTTCCTGAAAATAGAGAGAAGATAAAAATGTATTCAGTGCATGTCACTTGCAGCAAAGAACTAAAGGCAGTAGCAAGGTTTTCAATAAAACATAAATCTGCCTCACTGTGTGAATCTCCTACGCAGTGAGAACAGAGACAGTGCTTACAGGCTGCCTCCTGAAAGTGTATTTAAAATATTCCACTTTTTAATTTTTTAACTGAAAAGATTTACAGCTTCTCACCAATCATTTTTAAAGGCAGATAAAATAAAATTTAAAAAACCTCTCCCATCTGGTTTCTTTTTCCTTCTTTTTACATGCAGCATTTACAGATGCTCAGAGCATAAAAAATTGCTCTATAAACTAGAGGAAA
Source organism: Acridotheres tristis (assembly GCA_037013685.1). Taxonomy (NCBI): domain Eukaryota; kingdom Metazoa; phylum Chordata; class Aves; order Passeriformes; family Sturnidae; genus Acridotheres; species Acridotheres tristis. The sequence continues at coordinate 26,725,446 of CM072894.1, forward strand.
TAATTTTGTTACAGACAATGTATTTTTGTCCACTGAATGAAAAGCTTTCAAAATCTGTATTTGTTTTGAAAGGAGGGCATTGTGTGTTTAGGATGACAACAGTAAAAGGATATAGATATTATTTTCTGTTTCCTGCAGTTCTTACATGGCTGTTAGTTGTGAGCCCCCCCTTCTCAGTAAAAATCACCTCGATATTCCCACGCCAAAGATGGCATAAATAAAAAACAGATACATCCATAAACATAAGAATCCTTAAACATCTGTATTTTTTTTGTGTTATCAGCACCACATGATGAAAATGTGGTTGGTTGTGCATTTAAGAACTTACTGGTGTGACTAAATGCCAGATGGAGCAGGACAGGGTTATTCTGCTCATGAGGGCATTCATGTGTCAGGTTGCTCTCTACATGCCCAAAGAAGCACATGAATGCACCACAGTACCAAGCAGAGCTGAGCACCAAGACCAAGCAGAGCTGAGACCACCCCTTGTCCTCAGGAGCTAATGTCTCTATTTCACTTATAAGGACCGGATCAAAGAGAAAAAAAAGAATGTGCCAGAACTGGTGGTGCCAATTTTATGGGTATTATAAATGAAATATCATATCTTAGTAGGTACACATGGGATTTAGAAATAGAAGTTTTATATGGCAGTACTTTAGGTGATAGAATTAACCAGGAGGAATACACAAAGAAAATGTATCACATTTAAGAGGTGCCAGACAAACATTACAATATGACCAATGCACTAAGCAATGGAAAAGTAAAGGCAGTGCTTTACAGCACAGCTAGAGAGCTTATGTAGCTCTTCTCTTTGTTTTGGACTCTAGCAAGAGCTTTTCTTTGTGTCCTTTCCCTTGGCACTCACTTCTTGAATTTTGTCTACGGCTTCTGGTTGTCAGTTCTAAGTCACAGATCTGAAAATGTGAGCAAAGCAACTGAATGGCACAAAACCAAAAGGGACAGGAACAGAAGAGATAGGAATAGCAGGATAGTCAGAAATACAGAGACCAGCACAGATACAAGTGCCATAGGCTGCTGATATTTCTTGGTAATTACCAAAGCAACTGCTGCATGCAAGCATAAAACCACTTCTGAAACTCAAGCCTTATTGCAACTTTCTTTTGCCCTCTAAGCTAGATCCTCTGAGGGGGCAGAGAATGTCTGGGTTAGGAGGCTCAGGGTTAATCCTGCAGGCTGACGACAAAGCAATATCATAAAGCAAAAAATTAAGAAGCCTGAGGGATGCAAGGAGGAAATTCAAGATAGCAACAAAGGGCTAAGGAGTTGTCCCTGGCTTTCCTGCAAAGGCAAATCTATTTAAGTTTAGCATAAGCTTATATTCTGTTACAAAGCCTGTCTTGTTTGTGAGTCTCAAAAGGGAATCTTTCTGCTCTGAAGAAGCCCAGGATTCACAAGTTTGTGGAAGTTTGCAATCTATTTAAAGGCTTTGTTCTGAAGAGGAAAACAACCTTGTCTTTTCAGGCTGTGCAAAGGCTTTGGATTTCTTTCCCTAAGAGGAACAGGATTTTGGTCTACTCGAGGGGCAGAAAGTGCCTTGGGAAGGTGGACAAAATTGCTGCATGATGCTGGAACTCTGGCTTGGCTCGAGTTCAACATTTGACGGTAGATATCAAAGAGGCTTGGCAGGTATTGTGTCTGCTACACCACTGTATTTATTTAGCACATCCAGTAGTTAAGTGGATCCTTAGAAGATTATGGCATTTGTCTCATGGTTTTCATTGAGATTTCTGGCTCCTGAATACACTGAAGTGTCTGGACTTCAACACACAATGCTTACTGATGTGATCTGCAGTCTATGGGATTGGCTGCAGCACAGTAGTGCTGAGGGAGGCTTCTAGAGTGTCTTTGGTGCACATCCACCCAAGGACCTCAAGGCTGTTTACAAACATGAAAACCCTACACAGAGTTACCTTCTTAGGGATAAGATGATGACAAATTCATTACCTCAGGCCTTAAAGCCAGTCAGCATGTGGCACTGCCCAGCTAAAAGGCAACACACCTGACTTCCAATCCTGCACCTTAATCACACCACCACCACCATGATCTTACTGGTCTATAAAATGGCAAAGTAATCCCATTGAAAACTCCCTAGCAAATTACTCCTTCCACTCCATACTATCAAACCTAAAAAGTGTGTGCAACTTGTTCTGTTACTTTAGCACTGCTCTAGCAATAATAGATAACAGCCCAAAAACAAAACAAAAAAACCCCACCACCGACCCTGAGGCCAATATGCAAGGAAAGGAGAAATCAAAGAATGGAAAAAAAAAAAAATACACAAACAGGCAGAAAGATACAGCAATAGCCACATGATCCCAAATGAGTTTGGAGCCTCAAATGTCCCTTTCAACTTTGCTCACAGCTGGCTGCTTCCATCCTGATGGTCCCCTTTTAAATTAATTCTAGCAGGCTATTAGAGCCTCTTGCACAGACAATATTGTAAAAGTCTAAAGTAGTTTATTTCTATTTTGTTTGGGGGCGTTTTATTTTTAACTCTTTTATCTCCTAATTTCAAATTCCTGAATTCATAACTACCAGGAAGATTAAAGTGTTTTTATAATTGGATCATATGACACACAGACTAGAAAATAAAATTGTGTTAACTCTACTTCAGAATGCCCTGAAGTTCTGCCATTTCCTGTAGAACAGTTATGATGCTCTTCAATCATCGGGGAATACTAAAATAATCAGGACCTAGAATTAATATAAAAGAGTCCAAAACTAACTTAATGCACGGTATAACTCTCCCCTGTATTTGCTGTGTGCACTTGTTACCTTCCTTGTACTTGCAACACTAAGTTGCAGCCGTAGGAGTCCAAATGGCAGGGGGTGTTTGCTCCTTCAGAACCAATCCACAGTGTGCTCTCTTTTCCACTTCTTCCAGGAAAACCAAAGTCAGACCACCTAACATCCTACAGCAACGAAAAGGTTTATTTATGTAAGCTGTTCAACTGATTCACATCCTATCCTTAGTTCTCAGAGTCTCTTGTCTTCTCCTTCCACTGCTCATCACTCTTTATCCACTGCAGCTGTTTTTCCTTAGTTGGGTTCTGGAGCATACATAGTCTGTTTCCCTTCCTCCAAAATTCTCATCACCACCTTTCATATCACTCAAGTTACTCCTTTGCTCTTCAGAAGGGCTGCCCAAATTCTCCTGGCCACCTGGGGCTTCTTTTCCTTCTCAAACACTCGTTTTTATCTTTCTCCACCCTTAACCATCCACTCAAGCTCAAGATTGCTTTTAGAAAAATTCTTATATATGGCATTTAAAAAGATAATGAAAGGAAAGAAGGAAAGAAAAATCTCCATTCCCTTTTCAAACAATTTAATATGTATGTGGAATTTTTACTCTCTCTTTTCTCCTATTTCAGCTTCTCCCCATAGTCTGGGAACACAGACTTTACCCCATCTGTGACCCAGTGTTATGCTAGGCTAAGTTTCTTATTATTTAATGGACACATTTGCAACTGCAGAAGCAGTGAACTTAAAACAACTTGATGACAGGGTGAGAGAGGGAAGAACAGGTGTGCATGTATTATGAACACAGTCCTGGATCTTTCCAGTCTGTTGATCCTCCCACCAAGCAATCCTTTGAGGCTGACAGTTGGAAAGAGGCACAGTGAGGTATTTTTCAGACAATCCAAGGGTTTTTCAGAACGGTTCTGTGTAGCTTGGATAAAGCTTTCCCATGTATCTATAGCTCTCCCTGCCACCTGCAGGGCCTGATCATTTGTTTATTGGAAAGCACTTGAGGAATACTGGCCAGATACTGGCACCTTTTGGCTGGAGCCCCAGACTGAGCCTTAAGAAACAGAGATTAAATTTGTGGCTTCCTGATGGTCTTGGGCAAATCGCTTCATCTCTGAGTTTTATTTTTCCCATCTTGAAAAGGAAGATAATGGTATTTGTTCCATTTCAGTAAAGCATTCTGGGGTCATTCACATCACCTAACTTTAGGAACCTAATTTAAGCTTGGCTCCTGCTCTAGTCAAAGCACTCTCAATCAAGCCTTGGAAAAGCCTCTCTCTCTCTACTGTCTATAAAGAGAAAATAGGAGTCTAGGAGTCCTAATTTAAGTATGTAAGCTTGCTGCCTGCAGACAGGTAGATGACTATCCTTTTTTAAGATCTATGGATGAGGAAAACTACAACTAGACATTATAAGGATGACTTCACCATGACTCTGTATCAGGAAACCCTCAAAATGAGCAATAGCCTTCCCAAATATTAGGTGTTAAAGATTCTGAATTTCAGAGTTATTGATTTTAAAGATATCGTTTGAAAAAAATGCAGAAGTGTAATATAAACATTTGTCAAAGACAGCAAAAGATCAAAACGAAAAAGTTGCTCCTATAGATTTCAGCAGGCATAAAATTTGAAATTCAATACAACTATTTCAGTGAAAAAGTTAAGCATAACACCATTTCTACACTTTAATCTCACACCTAAATAGTTTTTATATTTTGTTACAATTTAAGTGAAAAGAAAGCACATATAATCAATATCAGATTTAAAAGAACTTTTTGAAAATGCTGCTGCTGTAGTAAATAGTAGAAACGATTATGGGTAAAATAGTTTTTAACCAATGAACTGAAAAGGAACTGGTAGTATTACTGAAATCTTGTCACACTGGGTTCCTTTTCTACAATAAAAAGCCACAGTAAGAAGAAATGCACTAAAAGGTGTTCCAACCATAACAGATGGCACATTACTTGTGATATATATTTATTTCATTTGCTGCTTATAATGAAGTTAATCTGTACCCGTATGTCACTTTAAAAGGTCTCATTTCTATTTAAACTTCATGCATGTATCTTGCTCCTGATTTATATCTCAAATTCTGTAATGAAATATCAACTGAACAAAAAATGTAAGATGCTAGATATTGCTCATAGATTAGAATAATGGAATCATTACCTTAGCCCACACAACTGTAAATGATAAACAGTGCAATCTAAATTTCAAACAACTTCTAAATGGCCCTATTAATCACTATAAATAACAGTGCAGTTGGCCTTCTTTTCCCCTTCAAATAACCTTACGTAAATCTAAATAAAATCTAGAAAGAAAAAAATAAGTTATCATCAAATTCACACAAGAATGGAAGAGAATTTCTACAAAGAACTCCTTTGGCTGGTATAAATTGTGTAATAGTGTTTCAAAAGCTATGTGAGTGTGGAACTGACGGATGCATTTCTTTCCCATGCCTGTGAAAATGGCAGATGACACACACCATATTTGCTTGCATAACACCACCAATTTTTTCCTTCCCAGATTCTGCATTTCAAAAAAATCCATGGCATAACCATTACATGTGTCTATTCTAAAACTGCAGCACAATCTGTTGTGTGTTAGGTCAGGTGATCAGATTGTGGCATGACACCTGCACAGAAATGCAACTCCTGGGGCCTCAACTTAGCTCTTGAATGGGGGCAAGGGAAAGAAAGAGGTAGAAAAATGATTGTTTCCTTCAAGTGTGAAGGAAGCAGCAGGATGTTCAGGGCTTCTGAGCTTCTATTGGCTTGTGCTGGAAGACACAGGGAAATGCTGTCTGTGGAAGCAGAAAAAGAGAAGAGCAAGACAGGACCACAGATAGAGAAAGTTATGCAAAGATCTGGGGAAGTCTGAAACATCCCTGGAGCTCCCAGCTTAGTTCAGACAACACAAACCAGTCCAAGGTTACGTGATCCTGGTTATGTTTCCATGTGCTCAGGAAGGGAAGAGGGAAAGAAAGGTAAGTTGATATCTGTGTCCAATCCCTACCTTCAGACCCAATGGAAAGTCTGAGAAGTCTGAAAATCTGAAAAAGACTGATCACTGAAAAACACCAATTTTACTGTCACAAAAGAATAAAATACATATAAGGAGAATGGGAAATACTTCCTGAGGAAATAATTAATTTGAGGGGGCTTATCAGTTCATGGTCGTTGTCACTCCAGTGATACAGTGATTTTAGAGGGAATTATGATTCCATTTTCACCTTTCAAAGTTTAGAAATGAATAAGGCTTTACTTACTCTTCCTTTTTATCTTTTGAAGAAGCACACCTTTTGTATAGCTATCAATTTTGCTGTCTTACAATTTGCAAGGAGAAGCAGCAGGAATGTAGATGGAGCAAGACATTGAAATAGGAGATAGGTACAGAGAAAAGAAAAAGAAATACCTTGGGTAGTTGTCCTACTATGTATGGTAATTACCACAGACTATGTACTTCCATGGGCAGGTTACTTCCTGTATTTTACTGCCTCCACAGAATCTCTCCTCCTCACAAACAGTTAATCTAATTATATTAAGAGAAGGAGCTGAGCTACTTATGAAAGTGAGCCACAAGTCAAAACATGGAGCAAAGCCATATTACAGCCTTGTTACTACGAGGAAATACATGCATCAATCCTCCCTCTTGAGTGGAGCTGTTAATTTGGGCACCATTTGGGTGCAAGCTGGATCTGGCCTAAATGAGAAGGAGAATGATGCCAACCTGGTAGTTCTTTTTTTGTCACTTGGGGTGGTGTTTCTAAACTTGTAAGAAGACCAAGAATTTTGATGGCTGCCACTTGGCAGATTTCACTTAGCCTAAGAGCCAATAGCTTTTTCTCCAGAATTTTAAAATAAGTGGCCAAAGGAGCAGAGAGGGATAGCAGGAGAGGTTTCAGACACTACATTAGATAATTTGCAATGGTTCAACTAGGAAGAGATAATATTAATATTTTACCTGGAAAATTTCTGGCTTGTCTTCAAATATCCTAGCAATGTACTTGTAGTCAGCATAAGCCCAGTATTTAGAGTAATCGTAACAACTGAATGGTCCAGAGAGACAAGAAGGCTGCCCACAACTCCAAGCCAAAAACTCCTCAAGTGTAGCTTCCACGTAGCTGCAACTGGTTTCAAACTGGGGAACTAGAGCGACAAAAGAAAAATCAAATATTACATGAGCATTGAGCACAGAACCAATAAAAATAGTTTTTCTCAGCTCTGGTTAAACGCAACATGAGATACAAATCTGACTAGGTTGCTTGACTCTGGTGAATAAAATGGCTCTCATGACCTAACTCATAAGTAAAGTCTGAGACTATTGCTTTTTCATTAAGGTTTAATTGAATGGCTGTTACCTTGAACTTGCTATGAGACAAAAGCACACCAATTGTTAGTGTTGTTCTTCAGCACAGTAACTCAATAACACACCCAAGTTCACTAAACAACTTTGCTTCATCTCCCTTCCTAAGTGTGAGTTGCAAATGTGCACATCAAATATTTCTGTATCCTTAATTTTGTCTCCATAGATTTATGCAGATGGACATGTTCATCTTACCCTTTCCCTAAAGCAATAACCAAACCAGTGCGGTCATGCATAGAAAGTGAGGTATGGAACCACACACGTGCTGCCAGTGATCCATCTAAAACACTGTGTACCCTTATTTTTCATTTGGGACTGACAAAAGCATATTGCAGTGTTCCTTGGCAGACACAAGAAGTGTAGGGTTTTGCTCCCAGCATGCTTTGGTCAGGCTGACTGATACAGCTTTTCAGCTCAAGGTCAGGTCACTTGGAAATCTTTAAGATAACCCACATCACATTACACTTTAATTTCAGTTAATCAGAGATCTTCATTTCCTGCAGCCACTAATTGTGCCATCTTCAAAGAGACTTATCCAGTGTTAAAAAAATATTACTTTACTATAACTACTATTGGGGAAAAATTACTGCAGCCTGCATGAATGACAATGACAGAGCTGCAATTTAATCTTGTGTAACTCGCACAGATCTACACAGAAATGGGATCCTTTCACTGTTGTGCAGCAGCAGCTCTTCGTTCTTTACCACTTTCATTTTGTTACTGCAGCAATTCTCACAGAGTCTCATACAGCTTTTACAAACCTTTATTATTTTGCTATTTTCCATTGTAGTAGCATAGGTAGTCATTTTCTTCTCACTACTATCAAATCATTAACTAAAAATGTCAGATAAGCCTCGTTATTCAGCAGTCTGTAACCTGGGTCTGTGCAGTGGATGGGCTTCCTACCTAAGGACTGCATACAAGACATACAAATTACAAAATCCCAATCAAAACCCTCTGTATTGGATCCCAAATCTGTGTTGCAGTCCCTCTCCTGATACCCAGTTTTTAATGCAATATATATAATTTTACTAAAAGGTGGTCTGACAGAAAAATTAGACAAAAGATACAAGCATGACTGAGGGTGCCTCAATATCTGTCTTACTTTCATGAGAACAAAGAGTGCTTAGGACACTGCCTATTTTCCAAGATAACTCAGAGGCAAATGTTTTAAAGGCAAGAAATATGCTTTTTCTACCTCTCAGCATATTTCACTCTCAGCTTCATTTAAAAAAAATTCAACTATGAAAGGCAAGACTGTCTTGTAGAATACAATCTCCTCAGGGCAGGGTTCTTGGTTTGATTTATACCTTGTTCAGTACCAAGGTGTGGGTGCTTATGGAAAAATAAGTAGTAATAAAAAATATATTTGGGCAATCTAGGCAGTTTGCTTAGATGAGTTTGTAGGCTGCAACAAGGGTGAAAATGTTAGCAATGAGCAACTGAAAACAAGGAGATTATTAACCAGTTTGCTAATCCTTAATGACTTAAAGCTGAGAGTGTTCTGTAATTGAAAAATTGCAGATTAAGCCATGCAAGTGTAAAGTAAGCTGCCAGTTCTGTCTGATGACATGGTACCTGAAGGCATAACAGTCCTTCTCTTTCCCCTAATACCAGATTGGAGGGAAGGAGAGAGGGGAAAAAGTGGATTTTGGAGAAGCAGCTCTCCTCTTTAGTTAAGGTCTAGTTCTGACAGTTGCCAAAATCTGTTCTTCTCAGAGTGTTTGCAATGTGTACTAAGGAAAATGTAGAAAAAAAGGGTGTAATAGATAAAGCTCCAGTAAGAAATCAAGTGAAATATCTTCTCCATTTCTTTAAAGAAAACCAAACCCCTATTCACAGTTGCTGGGGAATTAAACAAATAATCCAAGCAAGGAATAGCCATTTCATACTATAACAAAGCACAGGCATTCTCAGAAAGAAAAAAACTTGGCCATGCACATCCAACTCCAATAACCACTTCAGTTCTCAGCTTTATGCAACATTTAATCAGTGTACAGTATTTGTACTGTATTTTCAGCCTCCGATTCAGCTACTGGTTCTACAGCCACCTTTGCAGTCTCCCTCTACATCAAACCTCAGAGACCTGAATTCTTTTGCCATCCTTAGAGGTAAAACCTCTTGGCAAGATGGTCAAGTTGAAGCCCTTTCCTATCCAACTGCACATCTGACAGCATCAGCTCTATCCAGCATCAGTAAGAGAAACATCCTTCAGAGATCTTGTGACTCAGAAACTGATCAGCATGACAGCTTCTTGTTCTCTCCAGCTTCTTCACAGTAAACTCATTGTTGATTCATTTTACTATGCAACCACCAAAAATGGTCATAACAAGAAATGGCTCTATACAGACAGAAGTCAGTTCTGTTTAAGTTTTCTTCTTACTTTGTGCTGGTGTGCTCCAGGTAGCTCCAGACACAATGGCTATAATCCTGCATTTTCTCTGTCAGAAGCCAGACTTCTTTAGCTTTGGCCTACATCAGAAAAATAAATCTTTTAGTGTGGCTGGAACCAGATGGGTAGGGATTTCCTGATTAATAGCACCTTCACTGTTCTTGTGATGAACGCTGGTACTCTCTTTGAAGGTATCTTTTGTCAATGCTTAGTCTTGATTGTATTTTTTCCCCTTCTTATGGACACAAATTGTTTAACTTGTGTAATCAGACAGAATACTATCAAACACATACTTAGGTACAAAAACCATACACAAATAATACTGCTAGCTCTCACATTTTTCCACATTTCAAATATGCTATCCACGTCAATATGCCTCAGGAAATTACAAACTAGAAAGAAAAGCAAATACAAAATGCAGGCAACTTCCACCAAGTTGTCCCATTTGCAATTCTCCCTTTTGTACATTAAGGAATCTTCAGCTTGGGAAACCCATCCAGGCTGCAGATGTGGCACTAAAGAAAGATGAAGGGTTGCTGTAGTAAGAGGTCTCCATTAATTTTGAGTCTTCCAGATTGTGCTGGTCTCACCTAGGGAAGGACAGACTCAGAGAGGTTTTTTTCTATGAGAACTTCCTCTGTGAGTTGATGGGACCAATTGAAGGCTGGTTTGGTTATTGACTGCTTGAGAAACTATAAATAGATGAACCTCACAGCTTAAATAACCTCAGAAACTCTGTAGCTGCCATTTCAGAGTGTCACCAAAATGTGCCTTTAAGCAGGAGAGTGAATTTTTTCTTCTACACTTCCAACTCCATAGTAGGAGTGGTCTCACCTAGTCTTAAGGCAATAAACCTCTTGTGAACATGGAAGTAATATTCAGAGAGATATCAATGCAATTTTAGTTGTATTCTAAAATACTAATTCTGTTCTCTCTCTAAGGACATGACTAGCTCCATTTCACCTAGGAAAGTTAGCAGGAACAGTAAGAAAGAAAGACCCTCATTAAAAGTAGTTTTAAGCATGCAAGAGTGAGATCAACCACCTTCCAAACAACAGTGGCACTTGGAATGTATTTCAGACTCTGAGATGGCTTGGATAATGGCTTCACTAATATATTCTTACATTGAAATTTTTTTATGGCATCACAGGTCTCATTCAGTTACAATATAACCCCTGAAGGCTGTACCCATCTCCACGAAGACAATTCTAACCAACATTACCACATAATGGAGGTTCCTGGAGACAAACTGATTGCTGCACAGGGATAAATGCCTTTAGGGAAAAGCAAAATGCAGATAGATGCTTCAAGATATAAATTCCAATTTAAATCGACTCTGTATCTCTAGTGACTATAAGTTATTGTTAAGTGATGACTCTTATCTGCTCAGTTGGTAGTATCAATCTGTGACTTAGCTACATAACACTCCATCAGTCCCATCAGAAACCCTGCCAGTTGGAAAATCCATCTGGCTCTCAAAAAGTGCCTACTAATTAATGGAGAGTAGGACCAAAACTACTCTTTTACCTGGCAGGCCTTGTGTGTTACAACTCAGATATATTAACAAGGTTATCAAGGAAAGTGTCATATATATACATATATATATATGTTACACCTTCTCCATTGGCAATGGGATGCATTTCACACTTAGTGCAAGAATTAGGTGGTACCTCATTGAACTACAGAGATATTGCTATGAAGATGTGTACCAAGGTTTTAATTCTACACCTCAGTTTTCCCATCTGTAGAAAGTGAGTAAATAATATCTGTTCCCCCCAGAAATAGCATAGAAATCATTAATCCATGCTGGCAAAGTGCTTTGAAATCCTAACACGCCAAGCATTTTCCCTCTAACAGTTCTGTTTCATCACTTCTCTTGCAAAAATTGAACATGAAATAACATGGTCATGATGCTGTGAGGAAAGCAAACTTCACAGTGTTAAGTAAGATAGTATGATGTAATCCTACCACTTTCCCTGGAACTGGCAGACCCTCATCTGGAGTCTTTGTGCAGACTCTACATTTCAAGAAAAAGGAAGTCCAACTGGAAAAGGTTAGAAGACATATGAAAGAATAGTTGTGTGGGGTCTAAAAGACCATGACAGATTAAATATTTTTAAAGTGGATTTTTCTGGCCTAAGGGTTAAAAAAAAATCCTAAAGGTAGTCAAGATACTTTATAGGCAAAAGGGAGAAAGTGCATGGCAAAATGCATTCTGGTATGTCGCTGGGAGGGCAAAGGATGTAAAGGGCAGGAATAAGGCAGAGTACAGCCTTTGAAGTGGATAGCAGATTGCCACCTTGGAACATGTTTCTTCTATCTTCCCTCCGTGGTATGAAACTCAGTCTGTCCATGGACACACTACTGTGTGGCTACAGATGGAGATGAAGTTGTAGTATTTAAAATCAAGTTGGAAAACTGTACTTCTCCCATGGCATGTTCCAAGATGTATGAGTGAATCTGGAGGGCTAGAAGTGAAATTATTGCACTGGTGTCAAATGATTTTCTTAATCCTTTACATTTCCATCATGTATTTCATCATAGGACCTTAAAGTACTGAAAATCACCTAAAAATGTCTGGAGGAGAGTGAGAATTACCACCATTACAGATAAAAACCCCAAGTCAGGTAATTATTTAGCTAATTCCTTAACACAGTCAGGCTTATAGATATGGAAGCTCAGTTCACATGAACAATCTGATCACATGTAAGACCAGGACTGAACACACACACTACAAAGCAAGGAAGGCAAACTGAAAGGCTTGGTTCTTAAATGCTGGTGTTAACCACCAGACCCCTACTAAGAATAAACACATGAGAAAGGAGAGTTCTACTGCTGGCCAAATCCCATTTCTAAAAGCAAAGCCTGCAATGAAAAGCAATACATTAGAGAAAGAACAGTTATAACAAAAAAAGCAGACAATTGGAGGACCTAAAAAGAGAGACTTGTGACATTAATGACTGTCCACGTCATTCTCACCTAAATCCACTGTCTTCAGACCCAGCCTAAACTGGATTGTCTTTCCCTCCAACACGGCAGAAAGGTAATTCACATTCCAGTGCAGGGCTGGCCAGTTGCCAACCATGTTACAGAAGACTGCAGGTTGCTGTAGAGACATCACAATTTCCTTGGTTTTCTCAGGAGTAAATGGTTTGACATCTTCACCTATATAAAGAAAAAAAAAATAGATGGAGAGAGGTGATTTATCATACATGAAGTGTTACCTACAATCTTTCATGGGACAGAAAACAAGAACTAAGACCTCCTTTGTTTATACCTGATTTTTTTATTACATTTGTAGATTTTTTTAAAAATCAAAGTTGTACTGCAAACACTGAAGGAACTAAAAGTTTAAAGTGGTGTATTAGCAAATAAAATATAAAGCAAAAAATAAAAATAGGCACATGCTCAGAATTTTCAGTTAGCCAGTATCTTAGGCAGGAAAGCACTGTAGCCAAACTGCTTAGAAATAGGCTAACAATAAAATAAACTTGCAAATAACATTCAGAGTTTAGAGAACATAAATTTCATGAGTAACAGTCTTTCTGCATGGGATTCTTTCCAAAATTGTAGTGTATTGTCAGAGATAGCAAACCAGCTCCCCATGCATTACTTTAAACAAAGGAACAGTAGCATAACCAACAGCAGGTATTTTTGAAGTGTTTTAAAATTTCATCAACAGAATTTTAGAAAAACGAAATTATGCCGATCCAAGAACTAAACTAACCCAAGATTTCTATTTATTCCTCTGCTGTTTAGAGATTTATATGCCCCACTGAAACTGTCAAGCTGAAATGCTGGCAACCTTGAATTAACTCAGCACTATCAGAACAACTTTTTTTTAGGGACATATTCAGAAGGAAAAGCCAGGGTTTTTTAAAAGGAATGACATCTCCATAGAGTGGAAGAGGTGGACTACAGCTTCAGATTATAAAAAAATCCATTCATTATTTTAACCTCTACTGAAGTTAACTTATGCAGAATTTCAATCTGTCTAATGGCTAAGATTTAACACACTGAATTGATACACATGGCTCCCCGTGACTTCCAGCAGTTTATTTAAAAACAAACCAATTCAATTAAATCATTGTATTTAGGGGTCAAATGATGGTCTGACATACACAATGAATTAAATAAATACAGGCCAAGAACATTTCCTTCACTGCTGGGTGCTAATTTTGCCTGTTGCTGCTCTGCATGCATGGGAGATAGCAGAGAACCACCCAGTCACACATGGAGCAACTCTGTGGAGCCAGCTGGGGGAAACACAAGATGACCCACTGGGAACAATGTCACTGAGAAAAGTTCTTCAGGATTAATTTAAATGCAACAAAAATCCAAAATAAATTTATGAATGCTGAAGTGAGAATAGCAGGAATAAGAGGTGTCCTGTGCATGCTGTGTGCTGTATCTTGTTGGTAATTTTTGTGAGTCCTTCTACTTTTGACAGGGTTTATACTCCCACATAGCTGTGCTTTTTGGTTTTCTAAATAAAGCTGCTATCTTCCCACAAAGTCAGTGGGAGGTATTTGGGCTGGGGTTTCGTAGAGTCAATGGGTCTCTTATTCCACAGATTTCCAGGGAAATCGAATCCCTCACTTTTCACTCATGAAAACTCCCTTGTGAAGCTTTAAAACTAGAGACCTCTGGTATTTTATCTTCATGGAACAGAGGATTTTTTAATGGCTTCTCTTTCCTAAGGCAGATGACAGGAGGGAGCTTGGATTTTGGTTTGCTTTCCACATTTCCTCTCGTACGCAGAGCAACACTTGACAGGATGGTGTTGCTGTGACACAGGGATGTCTCTGACACTTGGCCTTCAGTCTCACACTCCAGCAACTTACACAACCAGGACATAAGGAGGCCTCACTGGGACCGTATGGCTCACCATATGCTCTTCCCTACCCCGGGAGGAGGCTCTGGGGCTTCCCAAGGAAGAGGTTAGCACACCTAGAGGGAGCAGGTCAGAGGAGGCACAAAGACCATCTGCACACACAGGGACATGTGCTGCTGCAGCCACCAGGAGCTGGCTGCAGGCATGGGAAGGAAGAGGTGAAAGCTCAGCATGTTTTTTCACAGTGATTCTGCTCAAGAGCTAAAGCAAGACTCGGTCCAGATCTGAACACTCCCAGGGGGTTTATAAAACTTCTGTCTTTCACCAGTGCAATTATAATATTGTACAGAGGTGGCTTTCACCATGTGGGAGCTGGCAGGCCTTACTTACCTTTCAGATTTTCCAGCTCATAAAAATGAAATTACTTCTGCTTATGCCACGTTTACCACTGCATAGCTGCCTTTTTGACTACTCAGGAGTTTTTTTGCTTTAAGGGCACTGTATTTAAGTATTTTAGAGGAAGTAAACTCAAATAAATGCAAGAAATTGGTGACACTTTTTTGGAGGATTTTGTAAAGCTGACTTTTATTGCAAAAGCTTCAGGTTTATCCTGTAACTTCAGTCAACAGTTGAGATGTGCTACAAAAGCAGAAATTTTACTGGAAGAGACAGGAAGGTTCTTTGAAGCCAACTGTTGATTCTGTGTGGCTTTCTAATGTGATTTCCACATGCACATCATGCTTTTGTAAGGTGTGGTTTTAACCATAGTGCATACACACTCAGTGGGAAGCTCAGAGCTGAAGCTACTGGGAGAGTAGGCCACTGCCAAACAAAAAACCACAATTAGGCTAAATAGCCTCTCCTCTACTGAATGATTGTTATGTCACCATGCTCAGTTGTAAAATATTCTTCTATAAAATTAAGAAAAAATGAAAAAGGACAGTCTGTCTTACTAAGATGCTAATAATTCCTATCTTCAAACAGTATTAAAATCTTTGTTAAATAAGTATATATCTTCTGATATGGATAACTGCATACAATACATATAATGCACAATGACATTTGATACATTAAAATTTAAAGACTTAAATAAATATACATTGGGGATTTTTGCAAAGACAAATGCAGATTCTTATTTGATCTGTATGAAGAATCTGTGTCTTGATTCGCCTTTATAAATACCTTGCTGAGAACAGAGTCAGCTAAATGTAATTCTTTCCCTATAATACTTGTCATGCACATCTAAGTGCCTGCTAGAGAAAAGACACATGATAAAAGGTAAATATCATATACTACAGCAAATAGATATTATAATAATTTGGAGAATTCTGCTCAAGACCAACAGAGATTTCTGATGGAACCATATGCTGTGGGAGTGGGAAAAAGTAATTAAACAAGATACCTGAAGATAGAAGACCTGAAGAGAGATTAGCAGTATTATAGTTTAAAAAAATCTTTTCCTCGGTTATTGTTATCATAGCTTCACAAAGACCTTACAAACTGGGCTGTTGCTTCTTGGTATTTTATAGCCTGAGATTGATGGTAATTGAATCCAAGGCAAAACCTGTGGTTGTGTAGCATATATAAGCACATACAGTTTGGATACAGATGTGCACAAGTAAAAGGTGAATAAATAAAATGTGTAGCAAAGAAGAAAAATATCCATTGCACATCTTAGGCATTAAATATCAAATTCCCAGGGGAGATTGGGTAGCAGGAGAGAATAGAAATGCATATTCCCTTGCAAAAGAAAAGCTCTGTGGGAGTCTTCATTTTCTCAGCTGTACTCTGATCCACAAGAGAAAAGGAATACTTCAGCTTAGTTCTTTCTATCAGGCTCAACAAACGGTGTGACTTCACAGTACAAAAGGAAGCAGGAATAATTTGTCTCATGTTTTGACTTTACCCAAGGCATGTACAGAATCCAACCAGGAACTGAAAAAATGAACCAAGTTTTAGCTCAAGTTTTGTAACTGTGGCAGCTTATATAATTGGCAAAAAACATAGGTGTTCTTTAGAAAGGCAACACCTTGCAAAATAGAGATCGCCCAATTAAAAAAAGAAAGCTCTCCCGTTGTCTTTACACAAAGTACTGTCAAACACTAAGCCTCATCCAGACTTAGCACTGAGGGCAGGTAAAAGAAAAGTAATGAATTGGCCAAGTACTCTCCAGTAGACTTTGCTTCTGAAAGAGAGAATAATTTAATGTTTCTGATTAAGAATTTTTCTGAATAACTGAGTGGGGTTTGGGAATTAAGAGTTTAGCTCAGCAGGCAGTCTAACTAAAAGTGGACTTGATCAAAGTTGTTCAGAAGTTAAATGTACTGTCATTAAAAAGCTAAATGTACTGTCATTCATTTAAAATAATTTAGCAAATTATAAGAGTTCATTAGTGCATGGCAGTTGGCTTCTGCCAAAACACCCTGCTGCTTAAATATGAGATTTAATTGAGAGGTATTAAAATTATTTTCTAAAATAGGGAGTACAAGCAAATCCTGGTAATGTATTTGGTACATGCATCATCAAATTGTTTTTCTTGCAAATCTGTAATGCTCCCTTTTCCTTACTTCTTTTATGAAAAAAAATTTTAAAAAATTAAATTTTGAATACATTAATACAGAGCAGCAAGGTGAGTCAAAAAATCACCTAACCTCCAGAATCTTAACTATTCAACAACCAGGAGTGGCTAAAGAGAAGGTATGGGGGAGGATGAGCAAGCTCCCCAAACGAAATATAAGTGACTTGGTTTGGAGGTCAGACTTAATGGTTTCACAGTACATTAACTCTGTAAATTAAAAAAACAACTTTAAATAATCTGCATGTGATTACAACACTATGCACTATAATCAGCCTCCTCTGGGCAAACAGAATGCCTCTAAATATACATGAGCAGTTTTCAGAATAGGCTGCACCAACATCTAGGTATTACTTCCTAGCCAGCTATTGCCGTTGCTATTCGTTTTGACTCTGGGAATGGTAATGCTGTAAATGCACATAGCCAGCAGACAGCTACCCTAGATTTACAGATGTTTTGGTTGCTGAAGGAGAGGTGGTAGTTGCATGGAGACTCTCAGGATAAACCAGTCTGTACTGGTAAGACTGGCACCTGCAGCTCCCTCTGGCAGCCTGCAGCCAACACACCCTTCCTTCCTCTCTGTGTCTCTTACTGCAGAAGGAGGGCAGCCAAAGAAAGAAAAGAAAGAGGCTAAAAGAAGAATTTGGATTTACTTTCCAGTGCCCCTCTGGCAGGGCTGAGCATCTTACAGTTTTTCTTACAGGAAGTCAAAGTGACTTCAGACATGAAATAAGACAGGAGTGGGGCCATGCCCAAACCTCATCTTGTCCTTCTGATAAAGCAACGGGAATTGCTGCCACACTCCTTCGGGGGGAGTAGGGGCTGAGCCCAGAACACAGGTCTGGGAGGGACTCCCCACCGCTGCTATAAATGACAGCGCATCATCTCAAGCACAGGTTTAGGAAATTCTTCCCCTAAATCCCCTAAGGCCCTTCCTCGAAAGCTCTCCCTGAACCCCGGGCCAGCTTCTGCCGGATATCCCTCCTCCATCCTGCAGGGCAGGTTCAGAACGCAGCCGTGCCGGTTTTCAGCTAATGAACTGAATGTCCAATGAACTCAGCTCCTCTGGTCTCCTCCAGCAGAATGAATGCTTGAAGGAAAAGACTCTGGTTTTTGACCAAAACCTTCCACCAGGACATAAAAAGATAGACTATTCTTCCTTAAGCTAGGCTGCCATAATTTCACCTTTCTGTTAGTCTATGGGGTGTAAATTACACACACCTGCTCCTGAGGAAATTCAGTAGCCAAACCATGTCTTCCCAGTAGCCCACCGGCACTGATACACATTTCTGACATTTCCTAATAAACAGAAAATTTAATACAAAATTCAATACTAATACAACATTATAACTGAAGGTAAGGGAACTGGCATGTCAGGAAGTTAAGGTGTGTATTTCTAAGAAAGAAAATAATTTATTCATATTATAAACTTATTTGTATTTCTTTTTCTATTCCTTGTCAGTAGTAAATATCAAAGCACTGCTCTTAAATAGATGAATACACGGTATAAAATTCACTGTCAGAAACTGTAACCAGTTGTGACTTTTTTTTTGTTCAGTCCTGGAAACTTGACTGACAAGAACTTCAAAATGTCAAGAACAAAAGAATCGAAATCTTCTAATTTATAATATTTTCCTATAAGCTATTTTAGTATATATTCGATAGTATTCTCAAAACACAGGCTTTTTTTCCTACAAGCTATTATAATAAATAGTAATTAATATAATGGAGCCTTTTGAATCTGGTCCACAAATAGGTTATGATGTAGTACACATGACCTTGTTCACTATTATACTTCACAGGATAAAAATTATGATTAATGACTGAGACAATTAGAGGTATAATTAATTGTCAGAATGAAATTATACTTTAAAAGAGTAAAAGAAGTTTTTGAATTACATAAATCATCAACTTGAAAGAGACCCACCATGTGAACCTCAAGAAGAATTTCTGAAATGCACAGTAAGGTATTAGATTCAGGGATTGCCCTTATTATAGGAATACTAAAGAAAATGCATGGCTATTATTCCACTGTTTACATCATTCCATTTCCTTCAGCATGGGTAAAACAACCAGAAGTGCCTTTAATTTTTGCTTCAAATTGCTATTTCTGGTTGTAAAGGTTCTCATGCTTCCACATTAATTTTGTAGGTGAAAAACTTTACACAGTGTATGTTTGGAATCCTGGGGTTCATACAGACTGTAAAAATATTGCTTTGACATAATGTCAAGAATACACTTGACCAAAACAGCCCAGAAAATTGTGAACTACCAAGATTTTCTGATTTAATTTTCAACCTTAACATCTAGTTCATGTTAGGTCTGTTTTTTAACTATTAAACATAAAATAAACTCCTCTTTAGCTGAAAAACCACAGCCTTTTTACAGAGAAGCTCATATTTCACAACTTTGTAATACAACAAACTGCTGCCAGTGATGTCAGCGTATCTTTAGCATTTTCCCTCCAGAGATTTCCTTTCTCTTTTCATTTTCAAAAAACAACTGCCTGCGAAATTTCTTTATTTGTAAACCCCAAGACTAAATAGCAGAGAAGATCATGGACTGCAGGCCCAAGTCTCTACTCAGATCTCCATTAACTCCTTTTATAATCAGCTGCATCTGCATTTCTGGAGACTGAAGGTAACCTTTAATTATACAACGAACTATGACAGTGCTGCTGCTTTGAATTTTGGAAGTCTCTTGCAACATGCAAAATCTACCAAAACTCGTTATTTTTTAACCTATCAGTAAATATGGAAAACTCCTTTCAGTAGAAGAGTTTCAATATTTTCATCTTCTTTTTAAGCATTAACATCCCTTTACTCACCATTGTCTGATATAATACTAGTATTAGAGGGCATTATGTCTTTTATGTCTGGTGTTCAAAAGCACATGGTACACAGAATTTTAAGATAAGCCCCTCACATTAAGAAAATAATAAAATTGCAAAAGGTTAAAGTTGCACTTTTATACCAAGACACCCAAACTACCTTACCACTGCTCTTTTAAAAAATACTCTTGCAGAAGCAAAACTCTCATGCTACTGTTTAAACTCCCAAGAATTTTATTGTGTCTATGATCACAAAGCATACAACAGTTTAAATTTTGTTCATATATGTTCCTGTTGAGAAAAGCACAGAGAAAGAAATAATCAATTCAGCCTCTTCTTTCTATATAGAATTACCTGATTGGGTCACATTTTCAAAGAGACAAACAACACTTTGTGAGCTTTATATACTCAATATGGATTTGATCCCAAACACCTACCCAGACAATCAGGTCTTCAGAGCTCTTTGCACAGCTCACAGCATACTTATTGTATGACAGCTGAACATGACTAGACCAACAGAAACAAACTCCCTAATGTTTACATTGTTAATTATAGCAGAGAGGTAATTAAGTTACCCCTTGCTGCTTCAATGTAAGACAACAGGAGAACAATGGCATAGTCTGATAAGAAATGAGAAACACACGCACCAGAGACACAATGGACAGACCAGTACCAGAGCACCATGACTCTCTCTCCTTGCTGGCATCAGAGACAATGAGAGCTACAATGAGGGAGTCTTAGTGCAAGGAGACAGTGGAGATTTTCACCCTGTATTTCCCAATTCAAGCCTAACATCCTCCACCATCCCTGTGATTCAGCTCATTTGCATAATTCTCAGGTTTTCAGGAAGAGATGCGACCATCAGGCTTTGAAACTGAATTTCCTTAAGTAACTTTGAGGTGTAAAATACTCCACTGATGTCGTTTGCAGTTACTTGCACAGGGTGGCCCCGAATAAAATGAGACAACATAGGGGCAGTAGTCTGCTGAAGCTGGAGTTCCAACATAAACTCCCTAAAACATCTAAGACATGGAGCCTGAAGGCTAAGTGAGGTAGGGAAGTAGCCAACAAAATTACCGTGATGATAGACATCATGTAGCTTCCACCTCCCCCTCAAAGAATATACATTCATCACTTACATGGTCATCATTAAGCAGGTGATGAATGGCAGAACAAGCAGAAATGGAGCACAAAATGCTTTGAATGTGTTCAAAGCCCAAGTCAGATCTGACTTTTGCATATTCCTTTTGAGAGCTGCAGTAAAGAACCTACAGTGTGGTGTATAGGGAATCTAGTGACATGTCTTTCATTAGCCAGCCACAAAGGTGAACTCCACAAGAAAAAGGAGCTATTCCACCTCTCCCTAGAGAATCTTACAACGGGCTCTGGCACACCACAAACCTGGAATCATCTACACTACAATGGTCACTCTGCAGTGGGAATATACACAGCCTGCAATCAAAAGGTATAAATGAATTCCCCACTGGAAAACACTGAAGTTTGAATTTAAGAATAAAACTGTTCAGCTTTCATAAGTTAAAGATGTGTCTGGTCTGTATTTTTGCTTCTTGTTGAAACTAGAAAAAAGGAAGCACTGTAAAACCTGGAGGACGAGGAAAATGCATGACATTAGAGCTGGAGTTTACATACTTCTCAATAAAGAAGAAAGGCAAGAAAATATGCTGAATGAATACACAGATTGAAAGGTGCCCAAACCAAGCCCAAGACAGAGCATATTTCAACCAACCTGTTCCTGAGCAACTAGAAGATGTCAAAACTTGAGGAAGGACAAATGGGATTTGCTCACACCTCACAGGCTCACCTTCAGAGGTGTTTTTCAAGATGGGGTGTAAAGAACACCCATTACAGATCCCTGCTACACCAGTGTTTATGGCAGCTCTGAAACTACACTGCCACAATTCCAGCTGAAGTCTGGAAATTGAGGGAAATCCCTGGTAAAGAGAACTTTTTTTAGATGCTGGAAGGAATTTTCAGAATCTGCTAAATACCATTTTTCAATCTTTTAATTAATTTTGGGTTCCACCCATTTTGTGCCAAAATGCTTCTCACCTTTACAGGGTATGCAATCGCTTGCTGCTTGTCACATTGCAAGGTACGAGGTGACACAAGAAAGGACAAGATTGTACAAACGACATTAGGAGCTGTCGGGAGAGAGGTGTAAGAACCAAGGAGACTCTGAAGTTCATTGAATCTCTCTGAAGAATGTCAAAACCGTGGTGACAGGCAAGAGCAAATGGCACTTCCTAGCATGCTAGGAACTGGGGTTGTGCCATGGGGGATGCTCTCCTGCACTGCTGAACACAACCATTACATGATAGATGTGTTTTAGCTGAACTAGACTCTCCAGATGCCTCAAGGCTGTAACAAACCCATCAAACCCTCAGTTTATATTAATAAGCCAATCTTAAATTGGCACACTGCAGGTGCCAACTTGTAAGCAGATCCACCAGGCCTGCCTCAGGGATGGGAAGAGCATTTGGAAGCAAAAACAGCCTCAGCCATGTAATTTTTGTCCGTCACCACTAGTCTATCAGAGCTCCAGGCGACCAACTCCTTCTAAGATGAATTCCAGAATGTTTTAGGTCAGACACAGGCAGACAGGCATGAATATGGTCACACAACCACCTCAGAGCTTGCAGGAAAAGAAGGCACCTGCCAATGGACACACCATTGTGCTTAGGCAATTAATACCTGCATGGGCATCTGTATCACAGTTTTGGATCTAGGTGTCATTCTGCCCATGCAAGACCTGCTATACACATGAAAGTTATGGGCCAGGAGAGAAAATAACCTTTCTGCTTGCCTGAATATATGTGCATTTCATCTGATAATATTCAAATCTCCTTAGCTACATTATAATGAGGTTAAAGCAAGAAAAATTTCCCCACCTCAAATATTACAAATGTCAGTAATGAGAACAGTAAAAATGTCACCACACGGAGAAAAGAGTGAAATTAGCATTTTCAGAGGAGTATTATACCCATGAGTGAAATAATGCAATCAGTTAGCTGCAAGATAAAGCTAATTTGGTTTCTAACAGTTTATCAACAATACACTGCTCCTTTACATTAACAAATTTAACCGATACCATATCCTGCAAACAAGAATAATTCACACAGAATATTACACTGTGTTAATTAAATAGCTGGAATAGAAAAGGTCAGGCCATGACTGAAAGATGCGCATATGGGTTGTGAAAAGATGGAGTGATTTCAAATCAGGCAATTAAAATAAATTATTTAAATCATCATTAAGTCAATAATAAATACACATAGATATTTTTGAGCCTACTTCGACAGCCCCTTAAGTTTGTTGTTGTTTCTCAGAAATTTCTCTTTCCTACTTGACCCATGAAAGAGTCAAAATATCTTGAAACCCATCATAAGATGAAGTGTCTTGGATAAGTTATCAAAGACTTATCCTGCTCATATTCAAGTTTTCATTTGACCATGAAGATAACACGAGGCATGAGACAAGTTTTGAAGTTAAAAGGACACCACAAAGCCCCACTTGCCTTATTTCTGCATGGGTTTCCTGCCACTAGAACCATGAAACCTCCACAATTACTACAGTTAATTGAAAAAATGTTCAAAGAGAGAAGTACTTTTTCACATTGTTTACTTTTGCAAATAGCAGCACTTTGTCTTTGGAAGAATGCCAGTAAATCACTTAAATTATAGTAGTAACATACCCTTTTAAAATTGAAAGACATTTTGGCATGGGCTGAACTATGCCGAGGTGGTAATGTATGAAAAAGACTTAGTAAAATGGGGAATTAATCTTATTCGGAACCCCAAAGCACTACCAGAACATACATCAGTCATGACCAAGTCCAAATCTCACCCTATGTTTTTACTGTGCTTTTGTCACTACAGCTGTACACAGCAGCCTCAAATCTGAGTTTGCTGCATGTCCCCCCATTATTTAATTGTGAGTGAATTTTATTTTTCCTGGGGCATTTCCTGAAATTTTGTAGACAAAATTTTCTTTTGATAATACTTTTGCAGATTTCAGTCGGCATACACTTCCTTTTCACACTTTCAGTCTAGGCAACTGAGCTACATTGATTAAACAAAATGCAATGTCTGTTTCGTTCTGAGAAGAATTTCATGGGAGTCTGTGGTTTTGGCTGCAAAACTGAGGGATGATGGCCACGTGTGAAATTCAGCTGTCCACTGCCCAGCACATCAACAGTTATGACACTGACACTGGACCTAAAACCAACCTGTGGAGATCCCACCGTTCAGCTCTCCCCATTGAATTACACGGGCCTTTATCAATCCAACTTCCAGACTTTGTGACAGAATGCCTAATCAAGCCACACTGAAATACCCAATTTTTTAGGGAAGATGAAGCACTCTGCAGCATATGAGCCATTAATTTTATGACAAGTGCAGATGGTTGATATACAGATAAATTCTCACATAACCTAATCTAATGAATATATACTTCAATCTATTTAAATGATAATACTGATGAGCATACTGTACCCCACATAATGGTATATTCACACAAATTATTCTGAAATGGATTTCAGTGCATATTGTATCTGAATCCTTCTATTTTCTTCCTCTCAATTCGGACCATGGTTGATTTGTATCCACCAAAGCAACACGATTTCCTTCTCCCTTTAAAAGGATCGATACCCGAGGGATGCGCTGCTGCAGCGAAAGTACCACACTGCGGCGAGGGGCCCGCGGCCGAGAGGGACGTGTGGAAGGAGGAGCTGATGGAGAGGCTCGGCGGGCCCGGTCACGGCCCCGCTTCAGTCGCTGCTTCGCCCTCCCCACGTCCGCCCTCGGCCCGGGCCTGGAGCCGCGCCGCGCTGGGGCCCGGGGCGGGCCGGGGCGAGGGGCACCTACCCGGCGCGGAGGGACGGCAGCTCGGCGCCCCAGCCATGCTCCGGCGGCACTGCCTCCAGGGCGGCTCAGGCGGGCCTGATTCAGCACCGCCTTCGGCGGCGGAAGAGGCAGCGGGGCCCGCGAGCCGCGGCGGGGCGGAGCCGGGTGGCACCGTGCGGGCCGGAGCTCCGCGGCCCTGCCGGTGACACTGGGGCGGTTGTAGCTGCGGGCCGCCGCGCTCCTGCCCCAGGCTCCTCTCCCCCGCTCCCCGCAGGGTGCCGGCCCGGTGCCTTCCCCGTCCTGCACGCCCCCGCTGGCCGGCGCGGCTCCCTCCCCGCGGGCGGTGGGCCCGGCTCTCCTCCGCGGCGCCCGTTCCCTCCTCCCCTCGCCGGCGGAGGAAGGAGGCGGCCGCCGGCCCTCCCCGATCGCGCATGCGGCAGTGCCGGGCCGGGGCAGCGCTGCTGCACTCGGGGGCTGAAGTGTGGTTGTCCCTTCCCCCGGCCCCGTCCCCTCCTCCGCTGCGGGCCCCCGGCAGCGCCCCCGCAGATGGGCTTGGGCTGGAGCAGCGCGGAGGAGCGGCGGCCGCTCCTGCCGCCGCCGCCGCAGCAGCCGCGGCCGCAGCCGCGGGGGCCGGCGGGGGGCCCGGCGGGGCGGCTGCCACCGCTGCTGTCGGGCCGCGTATATGGGCGGCGGTGGCTGGTGCTGCTGCTGTTCTCGCTGCTGGGCTTCGCGCAGGGCCTGGTGTGGAACACCTGGGGCCCTATCCAGAACTCGGCCCGCCTGGCCTTCGGCTTCAGCGGCTGGGACATCGCCCTGCTCGTCTTCTGGGGGCCCATCGGCTTCGCGCCCTGCTTCTTCTTCATGTGGCTCATGGACAAGAAGGGTGAGCAGGGCCGGGGGCGGCGGGGCCGGGGGTTCGGGACTCCCCGACCCACTCCTGTGGCTTCCCCCGGGCCAGGCGGGGCCGCCGTGGTCGTGTCCCCCGACGCCGCGCTCCTGTGGCCGGTGAAGGGGATGCTGCCAGACCAGGGACACTCGGGCCCTGTGGCCTCGGCCTTAAAAGGGGTTGACTAATACTTAAACGCATCGTGACTACTGTTTTCAGTACCGTACCCAAACGAAGGCACATCAAAGTCCATTCACAAGGAGGATACTTAAGCTAAGCGGAATTAGGGCATCTGACGTCGCAGGTGAGGCGTGGGTCTGGAGTGTGCTCCAGTCCGGCATTGCCATCCTGCTGTTTGACCTGGAGATGGTCGTGATTTCTGGGTACCAGCTGTGAAACAAACACGCGTTCATGTTTGGATCAAGTAATGTCATTGCCCAGGGTGGCCATTGCATCTTGAAAGAAGTTCTTCATTTTTAAAAGCAGACTAGACATGAAGTCTGTGGTTTTCTTTGCATTGTGCTAGGGAGATACAAACACAGGGAACACAGAAAAGTTGAGCTTCAGTGTTTCAAAGAGTACAAGGGAGAGTTTCCTAATTTGTGTTCAGGCCGTTGCATCTTGGTAGCAAACTTAGGAAAATGGTATTTGTCTCTGGAGAGCTGTTCCAGGGTCTTATGGTTCCTCTGTAGTCACCTAGAGGACCCTTCCAGTGAGGTCAAGTACCTGTGTTTGCAGATTTCAGCTTTTGGGCCTAAATCCACTGAAGGGATTTCTTTTAATTCCTGTTTAAACAGACCTCTAAACAGGAGATAGGCGCCAGTGGCTCCTTGTGGCCCTGATCCTAAGTGCTACTTATTCCATTTATTTAGGAATTAATAGCTCATTTGTGGGAAGGGACGAGAAGACGAAGGGAAAGTAAAAGCAGGCAGGGAGAAAAGTTGTATTTGAGAAGGCCTGTCTCAAAATTGGAATTACTTTTCCTAAAACTGAAGGGGCATTGGGGGAATAAAATTTACTGGGCTGAAAGTACGTTCTCAGATTGAGTCCATGGTGGTTGTACATCCAGTCCTCTCTCGTAGTAGTTTAGACTTAAGTTGGCAATATCTATCTTAACTGATACATAATAGTGTTGTTAATTATCTTAAAATTAAAGTAAGTTATTTTGGTTTGTGAAGACTGACTGCTCATGGCGTGAAGGAAATAAAGGTAAATGTGAACCTGTGCTTAGAGAGCTGAGTCTATTTTTATTTCTACATTTTCTGTGAAGTTGATCTGGAGCAATGCAAAATAACGCTGGAAAAGTTTTGAAGTATCTCATAGGAAAAGAAACTTTAGTATTTTGTTATACTGTGATTAGTAGTGTAGTTGTGGGATTTCTTGGTTTAACATATTGGTTGTTTTGATGAGAGTATGTATACAGGTGTATTACTCATTTCCTTAACTGATTGCTTTGGAGGTTTTTTTGTTTGTTGGTTTTTTGGGTTTTTAATTTTTTTTTTTTGTGGTTAGTTGGTTAGTTTTCGGGTTTTTTTAATTCCCATGTTCATTGGAATGCAGATATGAGCAGCCCCTTTGCTCTTACTTTGTTGCTTTCCTTAGCGATAGAATGTTGGTAGACCCGAATAGAGCATCTCTGCTCCTTTGACTGTGTTGTAAGGAGTACATATGGGCACTGGAACAAGTTCTTTCCAGATCAGCAGATTTTGTGAGGGCCCTGATTGTTTTCTGATATTTGTTTCATGCTGTTTTCTGAGTCTGCGTGATTCTCACAGAGAATGTGGTGCTTCACTTTGGAAGTGATGGTGGAGTGCTGTCACTTGGTCGTTGTGGAGCAGAGAGGAGAGCTACTGAGCCCCTAGTCAGCCATGGGGCACACTTCCACTGGAGGCATGTTGTGCCTGCTCTTTGGAGTACGTGTTCCAGGAGAATCTTGATTCTACTGCTTTGAAGCTGTAAAGTTGGTTGAATCTGATCTTGCAAGGGCAGTATTTCACTTGCTTGCTGTTACACCAGGTTTGCTCTGGAGAAGCTATACCATTTACTCTTTGACTTCAATCATCTGTCACTGGAGTTGGCTAGTAAAGAAGCTGTCAGGAAAAAATGTATTTGTGAAGTGTCAACATGTAAAACCTGGCAAGTATCAGAAGTATGACACTGTAGATGAGGCATGTCAGAATCTGAGAGGAGATTGTGTTGTTAGATAGTCCTGTACTTCACAGTCAGAGGTAAATCTAACTGAAAAGTAGCTGCCTGCTGTCACTTAAGTCTGCTTTTGTGTTATGATGCTTCAGAAGAAGTTCAGAAGTGTTGGTCTTTTTGGTTTTTAGTTGTGCATTCACAGCATATAGTTCACAGCACATATCTGTATCCCTCCCAGACCTGTCGTGCATTTTGTGCACATGCTCCTTGTTTCAGTACTGGTTGTAAAGGTTTGGTCACTTTTTTCTTATTTTTTTCTCTTCTTTACTAATTGGAAGTTGAAAGAATAAATATTCATGAATAGGCATGTTAATAGTTACAAGAAGCGTTTCTTTGATTCTGTGATCCAGTTCCATTATAGCTTCTCAGAGAAGTGTGGGGCCCTCTGAGAAGAGATGACAGCAGTGTTTGTTTTCAGTGAAAGGTGTGCTGAATAAGCTCTGTTCTTCAGTTCTCTACAGAAGGGTTCTAGGAGGGAGGAATTACAATTTTTTTGGTTTTCTAACATCAAAAATTTTCTTGGCCTTTGTGGTCTTTTTCCTACTGGTCTGCTGAGGGTCTCTCCTGGATTCTTTCTGAAGGCCTGGTTGCAGCAACCCAAGCAAGGCAGGTGGGGAATGTCAGGAATACGTGGACTGGGAAAGCTGTGTATATAGTGTCACTTCTGGCTCCCTAGGGAATACTGCTGGCATCTGTACACCTCCCCAGAGGATGACCCAAAGGGGTCTTGGTGCCAGAAGCAGCAAGACAAAAAGTCTTGGTTGATGTAAGCCTATGGATCCTGTGTTCCTATGGATCTATAGGGATATCATGTTTTTTTACAAAGTTGAGGATGATTTTTCATCAGGAAGGTAGTGATGGTCTTCACAAAAAATGTGTTACTTGAAGATCTGAACAGACTCAGAGAAGACATTTTTTGAAGGGTTTTCTTCAACACTATTTTAAAGGGTCTGTGAGGCGCTGGAGGAAGCCTGGATTTAGCTCGTCTCTGTAAGCTGTGTAAATTGAAAGCTAGTTTGTATTTTTGCTGAACTCTTGTCGTTCTCAAAAATACATTCATTTTCAGATGCATAGTGAAGTTCACATATCACAGCTGAAAGTTCTTTGGGGAATGAGCTCTGTTCCTGTTCCTCCCTCCCAACTTCCTCTGGCTGAATGGAGACTTGTGCAAGCCCTTGGGCACTCTTGGGGGTTTCTGTGCTCCTTGGCTGGGTGTTGTATAAGGACAGTGGTGGAATCCGTCATGTTTCTTAGTCCTGTTCTGGGATGAGTGCATGTGGAAGTCAGGAGTTATATTTGTATATGTCATTTTTGAGCATGTGCCATTTTTAGTGGGTTTGAAAACTTGTTTCTATGCATTGGATTAAAGGTGTTGTCTTGGTTGGTTTCTTAGTGAAAAGAGGTGAAAAGATAGAGGGTGCCATGGAGCTACACGTGTCTTATTTGGTGCATTTTCTTTAGCGGTAAGATTAGAGAGTCCTTGTTTAAATTCTAATTATCTTTAGAGATTTAATAAGACTGAAATTAAATGGGAAATTACTTCAGTGTGCTATTGGATGGACCCTTGTTGTTTACATGATTAAAATTAGCTACAATTTGTCACATGATGCTTGAGTGTTTATGTACATTTTGTGCCTTGAGTGTTTCGTTTCCTGAGAACTGTAAATACAAGCACACAAGACTGTTAGGATGTTAATATATCTAACTTAAAATCAAAAGCTTACATACTTCCCTGGATCTGGTTCATCAAGGGGGTTTCATTAAGCTCCTAGTTACAAGGTGAGACCTAGAAGCAATATATGTCAGTCTTCATTATGTTCCCATATAAGCAAGAAGAGGCAATGAAGAATGAAATATTTTACTATAGTTTACATTAAACAAATTGAATAGAATGGTGATATTTTTCATTAATTTTTGGAATACAGCGAACAGTTTTATATTGAACTTGAAGATGAGACATTGTAAAAGTGGAATGTAATCTATTTCTTGGTCCTTGTTTATAAAATTATATATACTTACGTGGATTGCATAGACAATCTTAGTAACTTTATTTTGCTGAAATTAAATTTAAAAAGCAATGTTATTCTAGTGATTACGTTATGAAGTAGAGAGAAGACTTCAATAATCAGATTCTGGTTTTAATCAAGATTGGCTTGTCCATTGACACCATGAAAGTTTTTATTTGTAAGAGTAGTTATTCCTTTCTTGAATACCAAACTTACTGCTGTTTCCTAAATCATGCATTGTGGTTTCCTTCTCTGAGACATTTGATAGTTCTTTCTCTTCCACCTGGGAATTTTGAGATTAAATCCTTTAATACAATCTGACAAAATTGTTATGAATATTGAGTACAAGTACTAAATCAGACTTTATTAATATAAAAATGTCTTGATAATTGTTCTTCATATCAAATAAACTACACATGATGCATAAACAGAATCGTGCATGGCAACTTTCATATTTGGAGTTCCTGGATTGTCACTTGGTGCTGTGTGCATACACTGGTTTTGTTTTCAGGGGACCTTTGGATACCTCTGTCTTACATATAGGGTCACTGGGACAAAAGGGAGGTGACTCTAAGTGAACTTGTTTTCTCCTGAGATTTTAGTGTAGGAGGTGTTTGTGAAATGCTTTTGGGTTTGATATTGATGGATTATGTGAAATACTTCCCATAGTGGCACTCACAAGAAAATGAGAGTTTTTGATGGAAGTATTCACAGTTCTGTCTTGTCACAGGTGCTTAACAGAAGGACAAAAGAAGTGACTTGTGAACCTTGAAAGTCTGAGAATTTTCACCTTTGGCAATGAAACGCATTTTCATCTCCTTTTTGTAGTGATTTCAGAAACAGACTTTTCTTATCTCATATTCATGACTTTAAGATGAGTGCCCAGTATTTCAAAATGACCAATTTGGTAATTCATGTGGTAAGTTCAAGCGTGAGCCTCAGCTAAAAACATCTGGGATAAGACTTGGCATAAGGCTGTAAGACTTTAACTGTGTGACATCAAGCCAAAGGGATCTACACACTTCAGCAGTGGAAGAAGTTTGTAGGCATTCTGATTTTGGTAGGTTAGTACAGCCTACAAGAAATACCCATGGGAAAATTTACAGATTCAAAAATGTGAATAGAATGGCAAGGGAGCAAGTAAGAAAGGAAAAGTGTGATGCAGAAATTAGAGAGTAGCCTCATAATACTTAGTATTATGGTGTTAGGATCTAGTAATTATGTTTATTGGAGAGATGCCTCTGCCCAAATTAAAGTGTAGGTGAGACCATATGTCCAGTCCATAGTATGGAATTTTATTTTCATGGGAAATGTGAGGTAGAGAGAGAGAAGTAAAAAGAGACGGAGAAAGGGAGTGACAGATTAAGTAGAAAGGTATCACAGATGCAGACAACATCCCGTTGGTCCTCTTCTTGTCTTCTCAGTGGTGGGGGTCCTGAGGTCACTCCAGACTTTCACCATTTATACATTTTAACAAACAAAGGAGTCGGTGCTCATTTGGCTACGCAGTTCTATTCTGTTGGTTAAATGATTTCCTCTCTTCCCACGCTAATTAGTTCCATGCTCAGTCTTTCACTTCTTTGGAATCGGTGGGCTGCCCATCTTGAATGGGTAGACTATGGCCTCCACCTGCTGGACCCAGCCAGAACTGATTTTCAGCCCAGTAGCTGTTCAGTGTGGATTCTTTGTGTTTATTACCAGTGCTCCCCCAGCTTGTTTTCCTCTTCCTAGTCAGAGATAATTGGAAAATAATACCACCTTTATCTTATCTCAAGTTCCCATCAGGTGGCATAACTTAGTGTCCAAATTTCCAAGAATTTCATGGAGTCATATTCAAGGGGGAGGGGCAGGATGGGGAGCTGGGTGGTCACGGATGAGCAGTTGCTTCTTTGCCGTAGTGGAAAAAGTCCTTTGGTGATCTTAAAAATTTCTCAGGCTATTATAACCTTTGTGCTTCTTAAAAATGGCAAGGGTTTTAACTCCAGTAAGAGCAGCAAGAAGCTCTTTTGGATTGAATGAACATTAAATGTGAACTTGGGGCTTCAGCTAAGAAAGGAGCAGGAGAATGCCTTGACTCATTAGAAGTGAAAGGTACATGTATTTGGTGAAAATGCCAGTGGTTGATGTACTTTAACCAAATACAAAATAAGTTTGAAGGAAAATACCTGCTTTGCTGCAGTCTGTCTCTCTCACCTTGTAGACAGCTATTGCATGCTTTTAATGATGTGTATTTCATTATCTTGTAAGTGATACTGATCCACACCTATCAAATCCTGTGAAAGGGATTAATTTTCCTAAGCTAACAAATCTTGGAAGAAATGAGACGAAGTGTTGCTTTTCATGAGGAGAGATGAAAGAAGCAATTAGAGAGCTGAATATAGGTAAATCCCACTAGAGCAGGTATTTGATCAGCTTGGTTTTACAAAATTTATTTTGATGAGTGCTGGTGTGCATTTTTAATAGACATACTTTTCCTCTGTTTCATCAGAAGAAAAAGGAAGACTGAACCAAACTTTGCTTTTGTTGCTAAATTTTATATACTGTGGCTACATGAATGTCCACAGAGTGTTTGTGCAAGTGCTTCCAGAAGTGAGGACTCATTAGAGAATTGATTGGCCCACCCTCCTTGGAGTCAGGCGTGCTGCAAAAGACCACTTGATGCACAGTGATTAGCAACACAGAGTGCTTTAATTACCTGCTGGTGAGGTGTATTAACTTGGTGCTGTTGTGGTTCATCATAGCAATGCTAGCTTGATTCTTAGTAGCACTTCCCTTGCCTCCTCTGGCTCTGGTTGAGTTGAAAAGCATCATTCGAGGCTGTAGATAGAAGGTCTTTCTGTTGGGTGAGATTCCACCCCGGCTCTGATGGCTGCCCTGTTTCTGTACATTCTCTTTATGCTGCTGTCCTACGCAGCTGCTGTGCCCTTTACACTCTTCACACAGGTCTTTGCAGCTGTGGAGGTGTACAAGGACAGTTGTTTAAACACCACATAGTGAAGCATATCAGGAAGCTGTAGGCTTGATTTAAAAGAACTTTTCCATGGTGGAAGTAAAATAATTATATTTACATATAGCTCATGTGACAGTAGTAATTGCCATGTTATCTGGGGATAATGCTCTTAGGCTTTGGTGCACACACAAGCACAGTGAGCATGGGGTGACTGCCATAAACTAAAACACAAGGAATTCCACCTCAACATGAGGGAGAACTTTATGTTGTGGATGGCAGAGAACTGAAACATGCTGCCCAGGGAGGTCATGGAGTCATGTCTCCTTACTGGAGACACTCAAAATCTATCTGGATGCATTTCTGTCTAACCTGCTCCAAGTGACCCTCAAGTGTTGGACTGGAGGATCTCAAGAGGCCCCTTCCAGCTCTGACAATTCTGTATGTAACTTGATATACCTTGATGTTGGGAAGTTGATGAATAGGGAAATAATTTACCAGTGTAAAATATGATCCCTTGCTTTTCATATGCAGTTGCTAACACAAGCAGAGTTAAAGCACTGAAGCATCCCTGAACTGGGTTAGGACACAGGTCCAGATAGGAAGATATTTTGTCAACAGTAGCTTTTAGAAGTTGACTATAGAGTGTGTAATACCAGGGCAGCTATGCGCTGCTACCTTCCGTGTTGTATGCTCACATGTTTTTACTACTCCTCATAACCTTCTCTTGATCCAAGTTCTTTTTAATATGATTGCTTCTTCTCTACTTCCTACCTTACCTGTGTTCTGATATGCCCATCTTGTCTTCCTATTTTCCTCTATTCTCCACTCCTCTTGATTGTTGAGGAGTTGGAGAGGTTGGATGCAAGAAGCTCAAAGGTGTTAGAAAAACCTGTGGATAGATGAGAAGAGGGAGAGAAAGGGAGAGTGTGGAGCAAGGTAGTGGGTGAAGTATGGGAGGCACAGATTCAGAAATAAGATTTGGAGCCAGAGGGCAAGAAGTGCTGGGAATGGGAAAGGTGGCGGAACGAGTTGAGTAGAAGGCACAGGGAAGTGGATACTGCGAGGGGCAGTAGGAAATGGGACTGAGGTAACCAGCAGCAAATGGGAAGGGGGCTGATACCTGCAGAGCAGTGTAAGTCAGCAGCATGGCTTTTGTGAAGTGTCTTGACAAGCTTTTAAAGCCAGGAACTGGGAATCTCTTGGGACACAATTGACCTTTTTGTCTTTTCTCAACTCCAACAAGATCCCCATGTTTTGCCTCTTCACAACCAAACCTCTGAACTCTGCCTGGCTCTCTCTTGTGAGCCAGAGGGTGACCTGGCCCTTCCTTCAGCCCTGCCTGCCCTGAGGTGTGGTGGGCCTCAGCCCTCTGCTCCCTGCGGGGCTCTCCGGGCGCTGCTGACGCAGGGGAGGGCGGCTGTTCCTTCTGGTGTGGCTTTGGTGGTCACGGATGTCTGGCCTCGTGATGGAGGCACCAGTGGGATGCAGAAGAGGATGTGACTCCTCTGGCTGGTATCTCTTCCATTCTGGAAAGCCTTGTGGAATGGGACAAAAAGTGCTAAAATACTGTTTTGTTTTGCACTGCCTTGCTGCATTTGAAAAACATTTAAATTTTGGCAGTATCCTTTCTTCTGGGAGTTTTTGATAGTGTGGCAGCTATGCTGCATAAAGGTAGCTGGTACTAACTTTTATGATGTGAATGACAACAATAATTTCTCTATTATCAAAGTCTCCTGGGCTTTCTCATAGATTCTTAATATGGAAGTAGTTAAGTACTCAGGAAAGTTGTATTGAATTCATTTTGCCAGCTGTATCTTTATACTGTATAATTCCAAGCTATTAGTTTAGAATTCTATTAAAGAGAAAAAGAGTAGATCAACTGTTGTTCTGCAAAAGCTGAATCTATTTATTTTAAATAAAACAGAGGCTTTTCTTCAAAGAATTAACATGATATTTATTTTTCTTAACAGAAGAAATTAAGTATGAACCAAGAAAGACCATTTTCACTTGGTAATGCTGAACTAACCCCACTTTACTGATTTCTGAATTCTAGTAAAAGCATTACACAACTGCATAAACAAATTATTTTTATTCATTATTTTCAGCAGATGTTGTTTTTAGGAGTTAGTTTCATGTTACGTTTTAGGAGTGAAACAAGTCTGAAGCAAACACAAAAATGAGGTTCATTACTCGTTAATAAAGTTTGGATATTTTCTGCATTGCTGATTTTTCACCTGTGCTTTTTTTTCTTCGGATAAGAAATGTCTTGCCTGTGGGAAAGGAGCCATGTAAAACAGGGATATTTGCTTGCCTTTTCAGACTGATGAAACAGTCAGCACAGGTCCTGAAATAATCTTCCCTGTTGTGAAAATTTGTAGTCTGACATTGTAAAAAAAAACCAACTTTGGTTTATATAAAATATTTGTTTAAAAACACCCAAACCCCCAAAACCATGGTCAGTGCAGAGAATAGCCGAAGTAAATTGAAGAAATATGATGTTTTGGCAGCTGTTCCATTATTTTACAAAATGTTTTGGAGAGTATTTGAATTCTTCCACTGGCAGTGTGGTATAGCCTTAACTGAACAGACCAAAGACCTGATAAAAAATTATTTAAGAAGTTTTTTTGTTAAAATTATATATTATATATTATAAAAAATAAATTCCCAGTGCCAAGGAAATTGTGTCTTGCCCTGCCTTTCTCCTAGTGGTGATATTCAGAGCTATTCCATCACTTCCTGCCATAACTTTGGTTTTTTAATGTTTCTCACGTGCATGTGCTATTGTAGCTCTGTAGCTGTGCTGTAGCTGTAATTGTGCTGCAGGAGCTTGTGATCAATGCTCCAGCTTCCTCAAAAGCTGTAAATTAAGCTTTCTCATGCAGATTTTTAGTAGAGAGGATTTTTTAGATTTTTCCTGTTTTTAGAGCTGGAGATCTGTGACTCAGCTAGAGGGAGTGACATGTTTTGAAAGTGAGAGGTCTTCTGCTTTTTGCAAAGAATGCTGCTTTTTGTAAAGAATGTTTTTCTAGAATACAGGGCATCCAGTATAACCACGGTTAGAAACTTTTTGTTTTATTTTATTTGTTGGTGAGAGCCATCCCTTTTGAATACTTGAGAAAGGTGGTGGTGTTATAATTTTAATTAATCACATGAACCTAAAGAATTGATCAGGACCCTTAAAAAATACGATGGGTTTAGGACTCATTATAGTTCTGCAAAAGATGTGTTTTAGAATGAACTATGTACCTTAAATAGTGCCTGATGCATTTTAATGTTAAAGTAACACTGAAACTGTTCACGCAGAGAAAATTTGAAAGCTCACTCCAGTGACCTTTCATATAAGTCACAAGACCTGCATGGATATTACATCAGTGAAGCTCTTCCAGCTCTTTATTTCCCCCTCTCGCAGCAGGGATAATAAAAAGGAGAAGCCTTGCACTTAGTGTCCTGCTTAGCGGATGCACTAGGCAGTATTTAATGTAGCTGCCAATCCTTGCTGCACGGTTGCTTCTTAATACTCTGTTGATGCAAAGCAAAATGCCTCTGTGCTTCTTAAAAAGCGGAATTTCATGCACCATTGAGTGGTGTGAGCAAGTACGATCAAGGTAACAACACAACATCTTCCCTGGTAGATGTGTGTAAGAGAAATTGTTTTTGTTCTCTGTTGCCACAGGTAAGGCTCTGTAGTTAGCGACGTAGTTGAGCCTGCTGTGCAATTGGGAGTTCTTGAAAGGAGCAGAAAGAGAAAAGGAAATGCTTCCTCCCCTTGTGTGGTGCTGTAAGCACTTAAGTTGTTGGTGTTCATTCAGGAGAGCTGGAGGAAGGCTTCTTGTACTCTACTTTGTCAACTTGTTAGTGACACTCTTTAGTTTCAGAATTAGTGAGGAGGTTTAGCCCACAACTGCATTATTGGCCATTTTTGTCAATTGCTCTGCATCTCTCTCTATATACACACTGGCACGTGCCATTATGTAGATTTAATTTTATCAAATGGAAAAGATGGATTCAATGATTCATCTGAATTTTCATGTTTTGTTAGATACTGGTGTTGAGAGTAGAAAACCTGTGGTGAGAGAAAAAAGAACAATTCATACAAGTGTTTGTTAATGTCACAGATTTAGGAAGTATTAAATAGCTCTTTTTTGTTGCATCCCAGCTCTGCACTGGTGATGAGATAACCTGATTTAATAGACTTTCTAATACTAATGGTGAGACTGGCTCATGTTTCCCTGTGTTCATAGCCTTATTAAACAAGGCAGAGTGCAGGGGAAAGAGAGAAAAGGGAAGCAGAAGAGAAGTGGCCTGCCCAATTTCATAAGGCATGTTGAGAGATACAGGTCCTGCTGCCCCAGGCCAGTGCTCTCAGAGATGCTCTGCTAGCATTAAGAGAGCTTCATTGCACTTGGATTAATTGCAGATAAAACGGATGCTTTCTGCAGTAAAATGTATAATAGCAATAATTGGCTAAAATAATTAGTCTCCTTTGAAACCAAGAAACATGTTATTAAAGAATAGGAGATATTCTAATAAAGGGTCTAAAACTGATTCTAAAAGAATCATTTTGATCTTCAGGCAAATACCGTTCAGCTCAGCACTTTGTTTATCTGTTCAGGCAAAATGTCAGTCTCTGGATTGCTGAATAGAATTTATAACACTTGTATAAACTTGCAATGCAGATTTCTAATTTACATATTTTGCCATTTTTCCCATTGTTGATGTTGAACTGTTAGAATGCTTCAAAATTCTTCACTGCCATGTGGAAGGAAGCTTCGCTACTTGTAAGCTACCTTTTTGTACATCCAAAAGCTTAGATTAAGCCTGTTCAGTTCTTAAAAACAGGACTATTTTATTTACAGTACCAGACTTATAAATCGCTGCCCAAACTCTGAAATACTTGCTTTGTATTTGCAGGTGTAGCGTGTCACCAGCTGTGGTTAAATCCGTGGTAGTGGAGCCAACTCTGTAAAGAATTTGGATCATTAAATCTGTAATAACTAAATGTAGAGGAGTAGAGAGCAGGAGAATTAAGTGATACTTTCCTTGACATATTTTTAGAGATTGATTATGTGCTTGCCTAATATGCTGGGATTATGTTAAAAACAGTATAGGTCCACTGTTCACATGGGCTTGGCTTCATCCATGCAAATGAGAGAAAAGCACCCTGCAGCCTCTTGATGTGGTTGTTTCAGCTTGTTCTTTCTAACAGGTGCAGTCAAGTTCTTGTATCTAGACTAAATAAAAAAAATAAGGACTTTAATATGCTTTAATGAATGTTGGGGAGGTGTGTGTGGGGAAGAATAAAAATAACTCAAAAACAGGAGCAGTATTTACAATACAAACCAGAAGTGGGCCATGCAATTAGAGTGTGTACTTAAGTTTCTTGGTTTCCTTACAATCGGGGTGCACATAAAAAAAATGCAGCAGCTCAGGAATTGTGGAGTGGTTGTGTGATTGTCCTCATAACTCTCAGTTGCGTTCTGTTTAGTTTGTTTCTCACAATTATGTTTTGTCAGCTTCCTTTTCTGTTTCTGTGGTTATATGTGTTCAGTCATTTCCCTCAGAATATCTTCTCTGTGAAACACTTGACAGGCTAAATTTTGTGCTTTGAGTCTCTGACCTCTATTGTGGTTTTTTTTACAAAGTTCGTAACTAACCTCAGAATTTGAGAGGGGTACTCTCCTTACGACGATGTACATGACAGTGTTTATGCAGAGAATGCCTGTTCTTCATCTGAGAGTTACATTGGAAAAAAGCCATCTGTATTAGCCCTCATGCTTTTAGTTTGCACACAGCCTTACTTTGTCTGTCCCACAAGTGTGAGCAGCAGAAATTGCTTTATCTGTGGGTCAGATCTGGTTGTTGGCACCCTGATTTGGCAGGGACTTCCCTATGGGTTCCCCCCATCAGTGGTGATGACACTTCTGGGATGTTGGCTCTACTGAAACTCTGACCCCGATGAGAAAGTTTGTCCAAATCACAGGAACTATTTTACTTCAACTTGTGTTTATGTACAGAGTTTGCTTTCTCAAATGTAAATTTTGCAAGTAAATCAATTTATATAGAAATGTCAAACTCTTGCTGATAGTCTTGCTGTTAACTGGGCAGCAATTGCTGACCGATTCTGTTGCACCAGCTGTAGGATAATGTAAAGAGAAATTACCCCTCTGAAGATCATCACCTTCTATGTCTACATTTCAAGAAGTTTCTACTACATATTTCATGTGAGCATCTCAATCTGCCAACTGTTTATGTCAGACAGAAATTGGAGCAGTGTCAGCTGGAATCTGCCCTCCAACCCTCCACTGAAAGGTGGAACTGGGATATGTTGTGGATTAGTACAGGAAAAGATCTTGTGCCGTAGACAAGACTAAAGGTTGAAATGTAGCTCTGGGTTTAATTTATTTCAGACAGGTTCTGTATGATGGAGCTTGGTTCTCACATTTTGATGCCAGAAGGATGCTGTCACCTGTCTTGCAGAATGTTTAAATTGAGTTAGCTTCATTTTCAATCAGAAAAAAAAGTACTCAGGTCCTAAATCTTTGCAGTTGAAATTGGGATGCTATCTTGGCAGTGCCACATAAAGCCAGGGGACTGAATGGAAGCACTTGGCTTCAGTTTATTTTAAAAACAAAGGTTTGAAATG
The DNA here is from genome assembly GCA_037013685.1 of Acridotheres tristis. Lineage (NCBI taxonomy): Eukaryota > Metazoa > Chordata > Aves > Passeriformes > Sturnidae > Acridotheres > Acridotheres tristis. The sequence continues at coordinate 26,764,759 of CM072894.1, forward strand.
GGGCAATAACAGAAGCATCAGCATCAAGTATCCAGGGAAAAAGGGACGTCTAGGCTGTGCTTAATAGCACCCAGTGATAGAAGCAGCAATTAATAGCGCCAATGATATCTTGGCCATCAAACAAGGATTAGAGCATGGCGTTAATGGTGCTGATAACACCATGGTGGTGGGCTCTATCACTGTATGGGCCATTCACTGAAGAGTTGGACTCAGTCCTTGTGGGTCCCTAACACCTCAGAATTATCTGTGAATCTGTAATTTTAGATTAGCTACACATGACCTGGTAGTTGTTCTCTCATGTATGCAGCGTTTCTATGTGGTTCCCTGTTTTTGTTGATGCTATCCTTAAGAATGTATTTATTTTCTATTGAGTTTCCAAACACAATTTATGCCACTCTGCAATCAAGTGCCTTTGTGGAATCTAAGGCAGGCCCAATATACTGACTTTTCAAGTTTATTCCATGTGTTAGCAGAAACACTGGGACTGCATCTCAGCTATGAAGTATTTACATCAATGAAAAGGTTGTTTTCTTTTGAAAATTGTATTGCTTGATGCAAGGATGCCTCTTCTGAAAGAGGATTGCCACTTATCCTCCTTAATGACTGTAGTCAATTTGGCAAAGAGCAGGCACAATGCAAGTTTTATTTGCTGTGTTTAGTAGAAAGCAAATTTTTTTTGGTATTTTAATCATGCCAAAGATAATTGATGTTATGAGAGTAAATGTTGCAGCTATTAGTATAATTTTGCTAGAATTACATTAAAAATCCAAAGATTTCTGGAGGGTGGTGTGTGTGGGCAGTGCTTTCAGGATTCCTTGATAAAGGGAGCTGTTTAATTAAGCCTTTTTTAAAATTACAGCTAAATGTATAGGCGTATATTAAGAAGGGAGAAAAGCAGACCCATCATATGAAACAGAGAATTGGTATCCAGTAAAGAAACCCATTTAATAATAATGCTTGGCCAGTAAGGAGGACATTTAAACAAGACATAAAAACAATTCCATGTCCAAAGAAAAACTGTGGAAGAGTTGGAGCTCAATACTTTATTTACTGAATCTAAATGTAGAAGTTGTTTTTTATAGGTTAATTTCATAGAAGGAAACATGCAGGGACTGTGGGTTTTTTTGTCAAGAATAGCAAAATAAGAACTTCTTTGAATTTGCTTTAAATTGGGAGGAAAAGCGCGACTTAGCAGTGAATTGTTGCAACAGCTGTTGCAATTGGTGTTTTTAATTTCCTGGTGTGTGTGGACCAAGACAGACTTTTACATTGTATTTTTCTCTTAGCTAGATATGTTTTAGTCAAAATGATAGGAAGTTAAGCAAATGCTCTCAGTTCAGTGGCAGAAGGTGACCATTTGGACTTTCAGCCTGGTCTTTAAAAACCATGGAAAAGTGCAGGAGGCTGATGTCACTTGTTTCTACTCAGAGCATTGTTGTACTTGGTATTTGTGAGAACTGATTTTAGTATCTGCAGAGGAAGTTAGGAAATCCCTCAAAAGTTACTGCACCTAAGAGCAGGGTGTGTGAGCTGTATGAGGGAAATCACTGCTGCTGTGCCGAGGAAAGGGCTGAATCCAGCAGCCTTTCCTCTGGCCAAACTTCTTTTAAAAAAAGGAGAAAGGTGAAAACTTGTCTGTTCTGCCCATCCAGCTGGGATTTCCCTTAGGATGAATGTTTCATTGTAGGGCGAAAACCAAATTCAGTGTCTGCCACGTGTGTGATGCTCTGAGCTAGAAGAGGCTGCTTGCAGTGCCCTGTATCAGTAGTGGGCAACCGAGGGAGCTGATGTGCTGGGCTCAGGTGGGGATGCACAGGAATGAGTTAATCACATTCTCCTCATGAATGGCAAACTGTAATGTAGAAATTGTTGGAATGAGGACAACAGCATCTTTTGTTAAGTTTCTTACTAAACTGGGCATAATAATTCACTCATTGGGTTACAAGTCAGTAATGTGGGGGGTGGGGGAATGCATTTTCTTTTCCTATACTTTGAAAAGCATCTTGAAAGTTAAGGCATGCTGGGGGATTTGTGGGGGATCAGCACCCACGTCCTGCATGCTCTTGCTTGGTGTTGCTGTGAGGGAGCTGAAGAGCAGCTGGGTGCCACTGGCAGCTGCTGCCCCCACGTTCCACCATAGTGGGGTTCTGCTTGTGCTCTTTGTTGGGATTTGGGTGGTGGGGAATTGTTTAATCTGTAATAGCGGCCAGAGTTTGGAGACAGTTGTTTTAAAAAGAAATATGAAACAGCAAATGCAGCATTGATTGCTGAAGTCATAAAGCAGATGGTGTTATGAGCCACAGGAGGGTTAAACAGTTGAACAATATCAACTGTTACACTCATAAATGATAATTAATACATCTTTTTTATTCCTGACTCCACTTCTGCCACTTGCTTGGACTTTTCCGTTGCTGTCAATGAGGTTTGGCTCTTCTGAGTGAGGCCACAGTTTGCTCAAGAGCCACTGCCACCTGTAGGGCCCAAAAACCTCCTGCAAGAACAGGATTGGGAAGGAGCAGCTAAGGAGACAAGGTGTAAAGAGCACAAAACTTCACCCATTGGCAGAAAATCTTGTTTAAAGGAATTTCTTCCCCTTCCAGCCGTGTGTCAGAAATTTCTGATAGAAAGAGATGGAAACTGAACGATGGATTTTAAGAAGCTGTACCCTCCTCCCTCCCTGCAATTATTGCTTGCATTTACAGGGTAGAATTAATGAAGTTAATTACATCTACACAAAATCTCTTGGTTGAGTGAATTACTTAGATCTTTTAAAGTAGAGACATAATTTTCTGCAAGATTCACAGGCTGTTTTTCAAGCTTGGTTGGTTACCTTGGTTTATAGTCTCCATGATGCATGGCTGCTATCTTAAGCACTCTGGGGTGCACCTTTTAGAGTAATACAAGATGTCGAATTCAATGTAACAACAACTGTGGCATTCAAAACAAAAATATTGAAATAAATAAAAAGGCTGGTTTCTAACAATGGTGGAAAAGAGTTAAAATGTAAAGCAAAATTATAGGCTGAGGTGCTTAGAGGGTATAAAACTATATTGTGTAATTAGCAAAGAAAATGTCTAATATGCTGCTTGTCAGTCTTTTGTTCACTTTCGTGTCATCATTTTCAACATGCAGCATTAACTGAAGGAATTTTCAGGAGTGTGTTTACATGTTAAGGTGGAAACTGAAAAAAAGGACAAAGAATAATCTGGGCAATCAAAATATTTTAAAGGGATACCTTACAGCAAATAGTATTCAAGATTAGGACTTCAAAGAATGAAAAGATCAGGCATACACGATTGTGAAACTTTAACAGATAATTTTACTTTAAAATTATCTGACATGTGAGGTTGACATTAAGGGTAAGCCTGAATTTAGGGCTGGAGGCAAACTTCAGCATCTAATTAATTTTTCACCAAATTGCATGTTGGGGTTTTTTTTAAAGAAAATTTTAATGCAGATTTAATTTAAAACTTTCTTGGTTTGTATATATTTTGGTTTAGGGATTTTCTTAAAAAATAGAAATCAAAAAGGAGTTTTTTATATGGAAGCACTCATTTTGGGTCTTGTGGTGATTTACTTAAATTTCTGTTTCTCATTTACAGCTGTGTCCTGGGCTTGCCCCTAGCTTGCACTTCAAGCAGGGCCCCATGAGCAGCACCTTCCATGCTGTGTCTCTTGTGTCTCTTGAAAGGTAGAATGCACTGTGTTTTGTGAAATGTATTTCAAAAAGAGCCTAGTTTACATGGAAAATAAGGTGGTGTGTACATTACTAGAGCTTTTCAGAAAAAGTTTCTATAGCATTTCCTAATGGAAAACTTCAGGATTTTCATATAAAAGATTTGTATTTCAATTTTCCATCAATAAAATTCCAGTCCTTACTGCATACAAATTTTTACTGTACAGAAAAGCAATGCTAAAAAAGATTAATTTCCAAGAAGAAAAGGCAAAAGCATCATGTATGCAATCCAGATACACATAATTGCCCCCAGCACAGCACAGGCAGTATGGTAATGTGGAAATAAATGTCGCATGAAGACTCGTGGTGGCCCAGCAAACATAGGAACAGGAAGGTTTTGAACAGCCGTATTAAATGGGCATTTATTTAGGGCTCTCTGAACACGCTTGAAAAACCGGTTTAACAGCAGCATTTGCTGGTTGAGCACAGAGTCAAGGAACTAAGCTGGGGGAGGCGTTGGGAAATGCTAACCAGGAAAGAAATATTTTAGGCTGATGATACTTCAGGGCATTAGGGATGAAGTGTCCTTCAGAGTCACATCACTGCAGCTGGCATTCCTTGTGTTGATGACTGAGCCTTAGCAAAGGAAGTCTCGCTTCCATTTCAAAAAACCTGTAGCTTAACTTACTAACTTATTTTTGTTTGGGTTGTCTTGGGCTACGCTGACTGATAGAGAAGCTTGTGTTTGCTTTGTTTTGTGCAGTGTCCAGCACCATGGATTGCATTCCCATGAGTGAGGTTCACTAAGAACTGTCAGCATGAGCAAAATTTTGTCTCACCCAGTAAAATCACATTTTAGTAAAATACATGGAGACAAAATATTTAATGCAACTACTGCTTGAATTATACTGATTACAGGAGTCAGAGGGAGCACTCCTCTGAAAATAGGCAGCTTTAGAAAGAATCAGTCGTTTGTTTGATAGGTGATTTATCATAGGGCAGGTTCTTTTACCATCTGTATTTTGGGTAATTACTAGTTTTGCCTAAATGTTAGAGGTATTACATGTTTGTCATCATTAATAATTTTTATTGTATTCTAAGAATGTGAAGGCTCTTTATTTTCTATTTGTTGCTGTGAAATTGTTTCAAAATTTACAACTTCACAGATGCAGACTCTCTCTATGGATTTTAATTACGAGTATTTATGATTTTGGTGTTTTGCAAGATTCTGGAGCTTAAGCCCCTCAGCTGTCACTGTTCTCTGCTGATGATGGAAACACCTTAACAGCAGCAAACAAACTGCTGGCAAAAGGAATTGCAGCATGAAGATAAGGTTGTTTCTAATCTCAGGGCTTCTCAGTTGAAAATCGCATGAGGAAAAAACATATTCAAGGAATCAGTCAATTGCGGCTTTTTTCTAATGTATGATATTTACAACCTCTGACAATTTGAGCTGAGAGCAGCAAAAATATGCCCTAATTGCAAGGACTGCAAAAAAATACACTTTTTTTTGCCCTGAATAAATGGTTGTTTCTTTGGGATGAAATGCATATCTGCATTATGAAAGAAAACAATAACAGTGCTGTGTCTGTGCTCATTAAGCAGTTGGAGAAGAATGAACAAGTCCAGATTTTTCTTTACATCTGCCTAGATTTCAGATAACACAGTAGAGCATGTTCCCCAATGCCTCTAATTCTGAAGGGAATATTGTACATTTTGATGATACTTTTATTACCATTTTTCACTTTCAAGAATGTCTGTAAAGATTTTGGATACATTCCTGCACGTTACTATGCCAAGAGTAAGCCTTCATAATTCTGGAGTATAAGTGTAGAAAATAACTCAGGATTTCATAATGTGTCTGGAATTTATATCAGCACCAAAATGCTTATGATTTGAAAGAAATAGGTGTTATTTTTGTGAGACTGCATTTAAATATATACATGTATATATTTAAGCAACATTTCTTTTGCAACATTACTGATTTAACTTGTAAAATACTGTTGTTTTTTCATCTTAGGTCTGAGGGTAACAGTGCTACTAACATCATCCCTCATGGTATTGGGAGCTGGCCTGAGATGTGTTCCAGTTTCAGACCTAGAAATTAGGAAGAAGTAAGTGAATTAATTCTTTTTAATATATGCATTTTGTTCTTTCTGCTAATAAAATTTTTGCTGCTACTACAAAGAAATGTTAGTACAAAATTTCTGTATGAAGTTGATATACCAAATGTTTGTTGTGTGACCATGGGTTTACATGCTGCTTTGCTTCTTAAATGGATTTTTCTAGTCCTTCTTCTCCATAGTATCTGAAGATCAGAAAGCCCTTTACAAGCCTGAGTTAATTTAGTCTCACCCTGTTCTGCATAACTAATATTAATCTGCTTTGCAAATAAGGAACCAGAGATTTAGTGAGGCTCAGAAACTGGCCCAAGATCACACAAGGAGCCATGCCTCAACCCCCAAAAATAAGTAATTTGTATGCAAATGTTAAATAATGAGTTCATTTTCTCATATTGAATGTATGGGATCATGCCGTGAGACAGATGAATTTGTGCAAAATGGCTTTTTTCATGTCGTCTCTTCCAGTCCATGTTCCAAAGTAGCCTTGTATTTTTTCTGCTGTTAAATGATTGTCTGCTGTACTCATGCACTTTACAAATCTGTGATAGAAAGATTCCTTCCTAAAAATCCCGCAAACCAAACAATTTAATTGTTCCATCAACATGTCCTGAATCTGGGAATTCTCATTAAGGACTAGTGCTTGGTTTGTACAGCCAGGGAATATGGACCACTTGTTCACTTAACTTTCTTTTGCCTCTTAGTGTGAAGGATGTGGGAGTATGTAGGCATTCACTACTCTTTCCTGCTACTTTAGAAAAGCAGTAGCACTGGTTCTTTGCTAGTTATACTTGCATAATATGTAAACAGTAAGAAAAGATCTTACAAATAATATATTTTCTATGGGTTGAGTTTTTCCCCTTTGAATTCTAGTCAGCTTGAATTCTACCACACAGTCCTGGGATTACTTCAGCAAGTTGTTTGGGATTTTTTATTTTTTATATTAATTTTTTTTTATCCCCTTAGTATTACCTAACCTGAAAATCAGGTTGGGAACCTTTTAAGCCGAGAAATAAAGTGTTTGGTGTGAAGTTAAAAGCTGATGACTGGGTACTGTGGATAAAACAAACAAAGAGGTTCAGAGAGAGAACTGAGAATGTAAAAAACACATGAATTGTAAAGTAGCCCTGATAAGTAAACTGAGAGCAGAGTGTCAGGTGGGGAAATGCAGTTTCAGTTCTTAGGTGTTTAGTGAGCATATAAGGAAGCACTCCAGGTGCTCCTAATGTTGGTTGCCCAATGCTGCCCATTTTGACAAGGTGTTCAGGCACTCTGGGAGCAGGGCATTCTGAACTAACCATCTTGTGTTACCCTTCACAGTGACCCTTTTGAGGAAAATGCACTGTTTGGGTGGCCAGAAAGAGCTGTCCTCATTTTGCCCTTGGTTTACATTTTTTTTTTTAATGTGAAGGGGTGCTCAACATTCAGTTTGTTCATTCTCATCAATTTTGGGTTAAATATCAATAGATTTGAAATCGGACAGATGGCTTAAATGCAATGAAATGTGGTGTTTTATGTAGCTTTTTTTATGATACATGCCAGAAGACATGTGCTGCCTTAGGCTTTACCAAAGCAAGGATGAAGACTGTAAATACCTGAGAAGATGGAAATTCCCAGGTGAGATTTAGATGGGAGGTATCATTTGGGGAGTGGGAAGGAGAGTTTCCACAAATTCTTATCACTGTTAGACAAAGTTTTCCAGTGTAGTTGCAGAAAGCAGGGCAAGGAAAACAATGGAATGCATAACTAAGGAGAAACATTCAAGGAACAAAGAAAGGCTTTGGACTCTATAGAGTCTGATGAGTGAGATGTATAAAACATGATGTTAAAATTTATTGAAAACTATATAGGGAAAAAAAGAGTATGAACAGAATATTGATGGAAAAGGTTAATAATTTCATATATTCATGCTGTGAAAATATGTATCATCTCCAGCTGAAACTGATAAATTTTCCTACTTATCCTGCTCCCAAAAAAGAAATTTTCAAGAATTGTAGCTCTGCATGAGGAAGAAGCTTGATCTTTTACACAGTTTGATTAAAAAATCTACCAAGAATTAATTATGACAAACTGTGTGAAGCAAAAGAATGGTTTTCAGTGAAGTTTCTTGAGACTTTGTAAATAATTGTACGGACCGTGTGATCTTCTGCTCTGTAACTTGCATTGTTTTGTGGGCTAAGGCTTTAGGCCAGTTCTCATCTGTTATTTGAAGTGTGATACCAAATAAAATGATACCAAATAAAATAATATTTTTGAGATGAGCATTATTGCTTAATGCATTAGCCACAACTGGCTGTGCACCAAATTATGCACTTATTCTAAATGTGTATATGCATTAATACAACAATTTGAATGTTACAGAGCCTGTCAGAGGGACAAGATCACATGCAAGCTAATTGGAAGCATTTCAGAAGCCAGTGTAATTGGAATTTCTTTAAATGCTTTTGCATGTTTTGCAGTGTGTTCCTTCAGTCTGTGAGTAATCTGTGGGAATGCTGAAGATTTCCGTTGGATAATTCTATGAGAGTTAATATACATAAAATTATAAGAATGTTCATAAGGTTTGTAAGGCTTAAATTGGGGGTTTTGTAGTTTGTAGCAGTCTCTGCTCCCTAAGCTGTTGTGATTAACATTAAGGAGAGCTACTAAAGCCCACCACCTATCAGAGCAGTCATAGGCATAAGGAAATCACTGTTAAGACTGACATTTAATCCTGGCTGCTTTATGCTCCTTATCTCAAACAGACCTGTAATATCCAGGTGTATTCTTAAGCCCCTTTCTAGTCTATTCTTTCTGGTTGTAGCATGTAATATCAGACTAAGACCTTCCCCAGTCCTCTGAGTCATGTTTTAAACATGGACCTTAACCTCTCTTTTCAGTATATTTGATGCCTATGCATATGAGGGAAAATTCAAATTTCACATTTCAGTGTGTCTCTTGAAACAGCTGTGAATTTTCTATGGTGAATTTTTGTTCTTTGCCAGTGTGTGACCTAAAATTTTACTGGAAATCCATGCCAGAACTGCATAAATTCAGTACGAGCTGAAGTGGGAGTACATGGTGGAAATGTTGAAGTGAGAACTTGCATGGAGGATCCATCCTTTACATGGACTAATAAAGTCCTTCTCATGTACCCATATACTTTCACCTGTTTTCCTCCCCAGCCCAGTAACCTATGAGGTTAATGAGTCTATCATACAGACAAGGACATTAAAAAGAATTTTTCTTATGTACCATGCGCTTCTGGGTTTGTCATATGTGCCAGATGTATGACAGTAAATTTGATGCCAAATTTATTATTCCTTTTTAAGCCTAATGAAAACTTCATTTGCCACACCTGTTTATTTAGTTCACAGTTAAAATACACTATATAGAACATAAAGGAAAAAAAGATGTTACCAAATTGTACCTTTCCTGGATCTTGTTCGCTTCCCTGGAGGTTACAAGAATATCACTAGTGCTTTTTTGCCTACATTTTGTCCAGTCCTTTCCTTTCTGACACCTTCTTGTCACTGAGTAAATACTTTCATTGGGCTCTTTTAGGATTTGGTTATTTTATCCTGAACATTAACTTTACTAGGAGGCCATTTTTTTATAGACTAAATCAGAGTTGTTTTTTTCACTCCACATATCAATTCATATTTACCTTGTATTCTCTGTTTAGGAATAGATTTACATAGATCTTAGATCTTAAATCTAGACAAAAAGCTGTATGAGCTAAAGCGTATAAAAAAGAAGGAAATAAAACGATGAAATCAGCCCACAGCCATAAATCTTTGGCTTTTAAAACTGATTGTGTGATGTAAGACTTCTTAAAATGTTTTGAAAGACAGGATAATTAAAGACATGGAAGTAAAGGATGTAACATAATTTGTCATTTGTATTGAACACATTAATTAAGCAATTTATTAGAACTTGTTATGCTGTGGGCTGGTAGTGTTTGTCCTTCACATTAGATTTCACAACAGATAAGTAGTTATTGAAGACCTTGAATCATGGCAGTGAGAGGATGCTCCTTGGCAGCAAGTACCACTAAAATGTTTGTTGGGAATCCAGCAAAATAGCACAGAGAATTAGAGTGGAAACAGAGTGGTTGTTTACACAGTCATTTATAGGAGACACGCTGATAGCTGGTAGATTCTGTAAATGGGTCTTTTTGTTAATATTACCAGTTCTTAGGATTTTGAATATTTCTCTTACCCTTAGATATGTTGTTGTAAACTCTTTCCTTTACTATGTTTGAAGATTCACTCTAAGCACATCTTTGGTACATTTTGGTTCTGTCAGCTAGTGGCAGCCCAGTTTATAGGTTACTCTTGTTAGACTTTCCCTTTAATAGTTCCACATTTTCCCCTTTTCTGTCCCTGAAAGAATGAATGGGATCATCTCATTATTTGTCTTCTAAGATCCTAAGACTGCTATAAGCCACCATTCTTATGCATGAAAAATGCAAAGGGGCATCTTGGAAGAGGTTATTTCAATAAAGAGACGACATTCTAGGATTCCTGTATTCCCTGGTAATACTGAACAAGCTTCTGTGCTCAAAAAACCCCAAACAACTCAAACTGAAACATCTGTGGAGAAGAGGAATTAAAGTGTTCCAGGGAATGAGAAGAGCCTGTTAGGAGAGGATGGTAGACAAATCAGCCTGTAAGAAATAAAGACAGAGTGTGCTGAGTGTTCTGTGATCCCTACATCACTGGGGAAGGGAAATGGAAAAAGGATTTAATCTAAAGTGAGGGTCTGAGAGTAGAAAGATGAATAAACATACCTGTTTGTGTGCTGTAGCTCAGCAAGCGGAAGGGGAAAATGTTAAGATAGAGCACTTGCCAGATGCTGATGGTGCTGGTTTGTGCTGCAGTGCTGGGGGAAACTGAGCTGGGTTAATCCATGGCATCAGAAAAATAGGAAAGTGGGGAAAAAAGGAAACAGGTCATTCATGAGTAGGTTCACATGGGGAATACTTATTTTTTATGCCCCTGTAACTTAACATTTTATCTTGTTTTTATTACTTCCACCAAGAGCTTCTACTTGTACACAGGGTTTATTTTTTAACCTCTGCTCCAAAGCATTTGTTTTAGATTAGAGGTCCTGTGTTCTTAAGTGATAATGATTTTTTCCAGCTTTGCTTATTTGTTAATGGTAGTGGGGGATGATTTAGTGTCCCTCTGGCTGCCCAGTGGTCCTGCCTGCCACTGCTCCTGTGAGCCACATGTCCTGTGATGGACCAGCAGCTCCTGATCAGCACCACCACTCCAGGGGCAGCCAAAGTAGTTTCTCCTTCAGCTGCATCAGCTTTAGTGGAAAAGGGACATGACTTGACAGTTCTGGTCATAAATGCTCTTTTCCTTTTGCTTATGTCCTGGACTTTGGCTGTGGCACAGTGCGTGTCATCCACCTGCAGCCAGCGTGGCTGCTGAATTAGCACTTTACAGACCTGTGTAAATTCTTGTAAATTCATTTAAAAAACTCAGAAAGGGCTTGGTATTGCAGCAGTATTTAGTGGGCAGCACTTCTACGGCCTCAGTTAGTGCAAGCCTGTTCTGGAAGAGAAGAGAATTTATATTCTCTGTGGGATATTTAGCTTCATCTCATATAATGGCAGGTGGTATCCTTAACTGTAGAACACTTTTAATTTTTTAATCACACTGAGCTCTTTGCCTTGGTTTGTGACTCATATTATGGTGGTTAATTTCTGTCCTTAAAGAATTCGTATTAATCAAATTTATATTGAAGTTGCTACATTATAATCAAAACACCCTCTTGCTCTTTCACTCACTTAAGAAAAATTATTCAGCAATATTTAAATAGGTCTTGTTTATCCCATTCCTCGATTTGCTCCATCTCTTGTACACTCTTACTCTTTTACTAAAAATCCTACTTAGGACCTCTTTTGTATTAAATAATCTTAATCAGCTTTCTCCCACAGCAGCCCAAATAGCAGCCAGTCCTGGTGTACTTCCCTGATAATTTTTTCAGTATGTTTTGCCTCATTAGCCCATAATGTAATTGCCTACTTGATGTTTACAATGTTGTGTACTTCAGGTCTGTTCATATTTGATGAGCATGTCCTCTATTAGTTTTGCTTTAAATATTTATTCTTTCACTAATGGGTTTGTGGAGTTGGTTAATTTAAAAGAAAAACCAGAAAACATAAGTTTTCATAAAAAAAACCTCTCAGCTTTGACTTTATGTGCCCTTATCTTTCAAACCTGGATAAAGTGAAGAACCACCCCCTCACACACAGCTGTGTGACAAGTGTGATGGCTGCACAATAACATAGTGTGAGGATGCAAGGGAATTTGTCACCACAGTGCCAGGGGGTCTCATTGTACACCCACCTCATCCCTCTCCTCTGTCAGGATGTCTGATGGACACCTCAGGCTCTTGGCCTGAGATTGCTGCTTCCTTTCCTTGCAAATACTTGTCTCTCTCAGCAGGCTCTCAGTAATGAGTGCTGGAGAAACTCTGATTTTCCCGTCCTTTAAATTTAACCCCAAAACTCACTATCTTTTAGACCACTGTAAATGTGTATGCCGTTTTCTTTAAGTGTGGGAGAAGAGACATGAGGCTGGGATGCCTGGGATGGAGATGCTGTGACCCCTTCCAGCTCCACTCCCAAAATGGTCTGACTGACTGTGCTGAGTCCATGGTTCATACAGGGGTAAAACATGAGCCTAATTCCTGATGAAAATGGCTAAATGTGCATTTCTAAGTTTTTCTCTTTTCTTTTTCGTTCTATTTCTGGAGATAATGTACCAAACAGTGACTCAGGCTTTCTGCCTGTAATAATATTTCTTACTGATGGGGAAAAAACAGCTTTAAATTATTCCACATATCAATGGTCGCATGCATCAAAAACAAGCTAAAAAATGCTAATGGCCTCAATCCATGAATATCCAGAAGGCAGAAAGCTTTTGTAGTATAAATATATAATTTAATGAAAATATTGAAAGGAAGTGCATTTCCATGAAATTCATCTATCAGAACGTTATTTTTAATAGATGAATTCATTGCTTTACCCAGAGGTATTTTTCTTTCCAGTCTTTTTCCAGACATAGAGCCTTACTGTGCTCTCTTTGGGGTATAAACAAAACATAATTTGCATTGGTTCTCCTCATACTCTGTAGCAGTGAATTGCAGTAAAGTATGAATTTGACCTCCCTAATTCTCTTATCCTTAAAAGTGCCTGAAGAAGTTACACTTTCTAGGAGGTTCTTTTGTTGTATTTATTTTTGTGAGTTTAAAGGAGAAGCTCTTTCCCCTTCTGATTTCTGAAAAATCAGAAGTGATTCTTGACAAAATTAATGTTGGTTCCCTCTAAGGTATAATCAGTCTCCTAATATATAATGTGGGTGAGTCCATGGCTTTTCATGTGCCTTTTCCTGGGCAAGTAGTTTGCATCACATATTGGTATAGGCACTGTAGAGTGGGAGGTATTTGCTTGCTTTGTTGCCATGTAGTGACACTAAATTCAGCAGCACTTCAAAAGTTCTCTGAAGTCCTCCAGTGGAAGAGTCTCTTTCATTTTCTTCCAGGAGTTCCCACAATGAGCTAATCACTACATAAACCATTTTGTCTTCCAAATTAGCAGGAGTTGAGCAATCCACTTGTTCCAGTGAATGAAATTGTTAGGCATGTGAAAGAAATACTAGCCATCCATTTCTATAAAACATCAACTTTTTAATCCAGAATTTTTGTGCTAATTGTTAGGATCAACAGTTCACGTACTAAACTTCTTCATAGAAAGTGGAAAACGTACTATGACACTGTAGCACTGTCTTCCTGTAGAATAAGCACTCTCAGTGACTTTGTTGCTCCTCACACTTTGCCCAACAATGGCAAAACTGAGTTGCAGTATATTTTTGTTGTATTTGCATAGAAGTTTGAAAAGTGACTAAGCAGTTAATTCTCATGGCAGTGAGTGGGAAAAACTTGCTAGAAGTTTCATGAAAAAACCTGCACCAGAGTCACATCTTCTCAAGGCTCTTGAAATGAGCTCTGCGTCCTCCTAAGATGCAAAGGAATTGAATTTTCCAGTCAGCTGGGGTCATTGTGTTTAGAGAGTCAGAGCAACACGCTGGGATTGACAGCCCTGCTCTTCACTGTGTTGTCTGCCAAAGAAAAGGTGAAAATGCTTTTTCCACACTGTGAATTGGCTAAAATACTGATTCAACTTCTCCAGTCTTAGTCTTCCCAGAAAAAGTTCACTTAATGTATCCTAGAACTGAGCTTTGGATAGTTATTTTAGTGCTGTGGGTTTTAAATCCATTGTATCAAAAGCAATTTTTTGAGTAAGTAGTTCTCCCTCCAGTGTTGCCTTTTTTTCCCCCGTCAGAGTACAGAAACTAATGAGATTTTCTTTCATTTTAGATTCTCCTAAGTCCAGGCATTAGACACACAGCAGTAGGAACACTAAATGTCTGGATTTTTTACCTAGAAAAAGCATTTATGTAACACACAGCTTTTAAATAGCTTAACAAATCCACTACCTGATGTGACTGTGACCATGCATGCGAAGTTTCAACTTTTACAAGGAGAAAAAGAAAAATAAAGCCGACTGTAAATGGAAGTGCTTTCCCATCTAAACTCTATGGTATTATCATCAGTCACTAGAACCTTTTTCCTATGTAATCTCTCTTTTTTCATACCCAGTTTGCTCAGTGTATTGTAATTCCAGCGTTTATAGCCTTGGTTTTCTTTTTGCTGCCTGTTAGAATATTGCAACAGTGACTGCAAGAAGTGAATAAGGCAGATATAACCAGGTCAGTTCCTGATATTAGTATCAAGTCTTCTCAGGAGGTGATGAAAACTGCATAGTTAAATATCTATAACGTGACTTGATAAAAATTTGGGGAAGAGGTAACAGTATAGTACAATAAGAGCTTTTCTTCTCTAATTTCTATTGCTGTATTTGAACTTCCCCTTGTACTATATTTTTGCAGTTCAGAGGCCAGTTTAGGAACAAAAGTGATCTTTATTTCGTGCCAAGCTCTGTGTATGTGTGCATGCATATGTGTATTTGCTTAGATCGATAGATACATAATGTAAATGTCTAAGTTAATCATTACTGTGATGCTTTGGCATGTGATATTTCACACTACCATTTACTATCGGTCCTCAAATAATTGGCCTTTTTCTTTAAAAGGTCTCATAAAGAACTCATGTTCAATTGCAAGTTACAAGTTTGGCAGAGCACATAAATTCATTAGCAGGGAGGTCAGGTGTATAAAAACCTTGACATATCAAAATGAGTCCTGACCTGGCTACTGAGACAGTTAGAAACAAAATATTTTAGATAGGTGTTTACTTCTCCAATTTTGCTTTAAGCTACAGTCATCAACTATTTTGTAAGTTGAGAATGAATTTCTGGTGTAACTTTTTTCCAGTTTTCTCTTTCATGATTGTGATTAAAAAGCCTTCTGCTCATGTTATTTTCTCTCATTTGACCTCAATAGCGTTCTACTTTTTGATACATGAAAATAATTAAACGATGATTGGATAAATAACAGATCTGAAAACAGCACTGGGTAAATAACAGATGAACATTACACTTGATAGTGAAATGAGACTGAAAAATGTTTTTCCATCTGGGTAAGATCCTGAGCTAAAGTTATCTTTTCATCCCTTTCCTCAGGAAAGTGAAAACTTGTTGTTCAGAATGAAATTGGAATAGTGGTGGGTGAAACACAGTTCCACTTTGTATCTTTTCAGTATCAGAAACAAGAAGAAAATCAGGGGATAGCAGAAACAAACCTCTCTTGGTCTTGGAGCATTTTTTAGCACTGATGGTGTATGAGAGGAGACTCATGGGCTGCGAGACCAAAATCTAGTGCTGATAAGATGTTGTAACAAACAACAAAAAGCCACTAATGCTGTTGTGTTCATATTTCTCTGTCAGGTGGAGCAGCTGCTACATACATCTCCCAGAGCAGCAGCTTAGTAAATGCTCTGAATTGCATTTTGAATCTCTCATCCCTGCCTCTCTGGGGAAATGAGTTAAGGATGAGCAGAAAAACCATGCAAATAATCTTTTTCTCAGGAAAAAGTAGCTTAATTCAAGCCAGTATTGAAAAAGAGATAAAATAGGGTTTAAGCTGTTATCATATGCAGAGATATTTGAGGTAGAAGTCTGTATATTGATGGCAATTTAGTCTCAAAATAGTGTTTATTAACTCAAATATGTTGGACTTGAGAAATTAAACAATATGAAGATAAGAAATGCTCTACCCTGGATGATAATGTCAGGCGTGATAAATGCCAGAAATGCAAATCCGTGTGAACAGAGCACACCAGCCAGGACAAGGCTGGAAAGAGCAGCCAGAAAAACACCAACAGAAGACACCGTGAAAGAGGCAAAATTGGCTGACCCTTTGGAAAATAAACCCAAAAAATAACAAATCAAAAACAACAAAACCAAAAAGCTAACATGAAATTAAAATTCTGGCTAAAGTTGCTGCTTTCTCCCTTGGGATCTGCAAAGTAAAATTAACATTTGTTACTTCCTTTGAGGAAAGAGATTGGTTATAGAGCCTTATTCAGATTATGGAGTTTGATAGACATAATCTAAATCTGAAGTACTTAGTAAGAATATGTGTGTGTGATTTTCACAATATATAAATTGGGGGGTTTTGATGGTTTGTTTAGGGTTTTTTTTTTACAAAACTTTTCTTCTTCTATCAGATGAAGTGCCTACATGACCACAGATGCTGCAGAACTACTGTACTTCTTTCTGATTTTACTGAGTTTTGTTTGCCTTTAGGATGACTACAGACAGGGCATATTTGAATTGAAACAATAATACTAGAGTGGTGTGAGTGAACAGAAGTGGTAGTGTGGCACCCAAAGCTATAAAGGTTGTTTTGTGGTGACACGGTTTTCCAAACATACAGTAACAAGAACACAATTTAAATGTTAGATTCACTTTGAAGCAGGAGGAAATACTAAAATAAAATCATTATATGTTGCAGTGGTTACCTCACTTGCTACTGAAATTCAGTTCTTTCTGGGGATGTACTGTAGCTCTGCAAATACCCTGGAACATTTTAGAAATTTGAGAATAATTTATTGTAGTGAAATAAGTAGAATGAAATGACCAAAGTGCACAAGAATACCTTGGTTTATCCAGAGTACCCTGGAGAGTAACCATAGGAGATTGATATAATGTGTCCTCCAGGAAAATACCCGAGCATTGTTTATATAATACTTTTTCTTTATTTAAAACTATTTCATTTTGGTTTAGTGTGTGTGACAGTTTAACAAGCATTGACAAGGCCTGACTATGCCTTGGTGATGTCTTCTGAAGCACATCATCAACACCAGTAATGAAATCTGTCATTTCTGTGTGAGGATAAAAAAAAAAAAATCCTCCTAAGACATTGAATTGCTTATAAATAAGAGTGGATATTATTTCTGTCCCAGCTCAGAAAGAGTTTCCTTCAGGTGATATATAATAGTGCTTTTTTAAATCTATTTTTTATAAATTTTGTTTAAAAATTTTGTTTCCAATCCACGGAGAATCAGTAGCATCTATTCCTTTCTATTGCAATCTATCTTGTTAATTCAATAAAGAGTCTGTAGGCATTTCTTTTGCATATTGTGTTCCTTTGTGTGCTTTAAAAAACTCCTGCTACACTGTACATTATTCAGCCATTTGTGGCTTGAAGCATTGTCTAAATGCTGGCTTATGTTTCCCTATTTTCAGGCCATAGCTTTTTATGTCTCACAACTCAAGTCTTGCAGCAATAACACCGAGTTCCTGCTATGGTTAGAAAAACACCACCCATTTGAAAATATCATCTGTCACCACTTTATTGCACAATGAATAGATTTACTTTGGAGGGTTGCAATATCTCATGTGACTCTCTAGCTGTTTTTTAGACATGAAGTTTTTAATATAAGTTCCAAAAAAGTTTTTCCTTCCGTGGTTGATTACTTTTTGGAAAAATCAAAGTGGAAGATTTCTGACTGAATTCCACATGTAGGAGAGCCTTCAAAAAGTCCTTTTTATATTTGTTCATTGTACTAATATTAAGCCAAATTTTGCAGAGATTTCACTGCTTGGAAGTACTATCTCTGTTCTGTCACCAGTCTTATCTGTTAAATCCCAACGAGTGTGAAAAACGAGAAAAATCTGGGTTTACTTGGCTGTTTCAGCAGTATGTTGAGAATGGCCAGATTGCTGGAGAAGACGACTCTCTTGGAAACCCTAACAGCCCGGCCTTCTCATCTGTAGGCACATAGAGCTCATCTGAGTGTGTAAATAAAAATAAATAATGCAGTGAAAAAATATGCAGAGTATTTTGCTGAAGTGTTTCAATTTTGGATGTGCCATAACTAATTTAAATCTTCGGTTGGGATTTATGCAGGCAGGAGGGTCAGGTTTACAATGTTTGTAATTTAAAGCTTTTCTGCTACTACACCTTTTCTACTTTTATATCCTGTCATGATACCTTTTTGCTGCAAAGAAAGTCCCTTTTATTCCCTTTTCCTTTCCTGCTTTGAAGAGAACATTTGCTTCTCCTTTTGTATGAGGTAATGAGATCAGAGTAGCTCCGAATTCTTTAAATCAATCTAATTTGGCTTCTTTTAGTGTATAGAATATCCTTCTTTTGCACTTCCATTTCTTTGTGCAGTAGCTCCATCTCCAGCGCTTGATATGCCACGTGCCTTTTTAATTAAAAACCCCAGCAAGCAATTGTCATCCAAATGGCCAAATGTGGTGTGTTGTGTCTTTCAGGCTGATTCACGGAGGGCAGCTGTTGAACGGCGTGGCGGGGCCCACGGTGATGAACGCGGCTCCGTTCCTCTCCACGACGTGGTTTTCTCCGGACGAGCGCGCCACGGCCACGGCCATCGCCTCGCTGCTCAACTACCTGGGCTGTGCTGCTGCCTTCCTGGTGGGGCCTCTGGTGGTGCCACCTCCCAACGGCACAGCTCACCTGGTGTCACTGAGCAGCACCCAGCACATCAAGGACCGCATCGAGGCCGTGCTCTATGCAGGTGCGGGTCAACCACAGCACCTGAAAACACAAAATGTACATGCTGTCGTGTGTGGTTGGTGCTTGAGAACCGCTACCCTCTAGTGGCTGGTTTGCACAGGATCTAGTCTCTGGCTGAGGGAAAATAATTAACTCAGGAGGCGTAATTTTTTTTTCCCTTTTGTGTAGGAAAGGTTTTAAAATTGCCTTTTGTACAGACTGACTCAAAAAGAAGTAATTCAGTTGTTTGTATCGGCTGATCTTGGGAGAAATGTCTTCTTAGAGTTTTCCAGAGCTTCAAAACTGGTTTTTGCTTATTGAATTTTCATTAAAAGTATGTTTCCGTGACAGGTTGAGTTTCTTCTACTGTTTCTGTAAGGATGGAAATTCAATAGTCTTTTAGTATTAAATTCTCTTCTCCATTAACTGAGCCTTAATTTATGACTTGCACGTGTCTTTCAAATGTGATTACATCATTAGTATTTCAGAATCTACAGAATCAGAAACACTGAAATTAAAACACAATAGATCTTGTTTTTAGCTAGAACCACGTAATTCTTACTGGTGAGCAATTTCAATGAAGTGGCAGCAGTTCAGTGGAAAAAATCACTGAGATAAAATTCACCTGATAAAAATTGGATTTTATGTCCTTGCTCTTTTTATTGCAATGATTTCTATGCCTCTTCCTGTCACTTAGAAAAATTAGCAGCAAACTTTAAGGAAACAGAATTGGTTAAATGGTTTTTAGTGGATATAAATTGGTACAGCCTTAAGAGCTGCACATCTTACGGAGGTTTTCCCCTCTTCTAATTGCATCCTCTGAAATTCAGCCAGGACTTAGTCCTAAGTGTTCCAGAAGTCCTAACAAATATATACTGTGTAGTTTATATGGAGGTTTAGGGGATTGAGTTAGCTGTTTGTGATCATTTATTCCTGGACGTTATTCTTATGGAAATTTGTCAAGTTAATATTTCTGTTGGGTGAGGGCCACTTTAATGTTTGTTTTAAAGAAAGTGTAATAGAATTTGGATCATGACTTCAGCAAGTATTTTGGAGTAACCTACTTTTTACCAGATTCAGATGAAACAACAAGGAAATTCAGATTTAGGTAAGCCTAAAATCTGAAAATCTCATGGCAGATAAAAATGGCTGGTGTAAAAGAAGGAAAAATGAAAGCAAGTCAGGTTTTTTCCTGAGGAGCAGTAGATAAGGGGAGGAAAAACTCTAGCAATTAGAGAAGTGCTTTAGCTCTCCCTCCGCAGATTTTCCATGGAGAGGGAAGAATTCATCTGCCTTAAGAAATACCATGTTGTGCTTGAAACCTCTATGTTGAGTCTGGTAGCACTAGAAATGTTGCCTTCAGCAGTGCATTAGATTCACATTCTCTTCTGTTCTCTTTCGGGAGGTTTTCCTAAGCATTTTCCTCAGAAGCAGGGATGGATGTTGCCACCAAAGTTCAGATCTTGCCTGCCTCACATCTCAGCGTGGCTCTTTCTACCTTTCTGAGCTGGCAAAGATGTGGGAGCACCCTTGTAGACCTGTTTGGGATCACTGGTCCCAGCATATGATGATCCTACAGCAGCTGTTCAGCTTCCTAGGAATTGTGTTTTGTGGGGCATCTGTATTTCTCACTTAGGATTTGAAAGTGCTTTGAACAGAGGTGGTTTCTTTGTGCTGGTATTTGTGTCCTATGGGATGTGTATTTTCAGGAGCTGCAAACCCTGTAGCTGTTCAGACAATGACAGAGAGCTTCTTTGTGAACATTACTGGCCTGCAGTGAATCACAGTAATGATGGAGAAACCTCCAATTGGTTTAAAATTGCAAAGAACTGTCAAACAGGAATTTGCTTTGAATCCCTCATGGGATTTGTTCTGTCTCAGCTTAGCCCTGTTTCCCTGGAGAAATGAAGGCACAAGGTTCCTGCTGACTGCTTCCCTGTACTCTCTTGTGCCCCATGGGCTCCAGAGGTGGAAGGACAGCTGCTTCATGGTGGGTGATAGTGAACAGACAGCTCTGTTCACCTGTGGGACAAAAAGCCCTGATAGGTGTGGTAGGGTACTATTTATCCCCTTAAACAACTGTGCAGAAAACTTAGGCTCAAATTGACTTCACAGATCAGTAGTAAAGGTTTTGCAGAATGTAGAAGAACAAGAAGCAGGACCCAAATGTCCCACTTTGCCACTTCTTCAGCAAGTGTGGTCAGGTTTGGTATGACTTGTCCTTCCAGATACTACAGGAAAGCCAGTTTCACAGGGCAAGCGCTCTGCATTTCTAATGAGCTTGATGCTTTTGTGTGAGCTAGCATTAAATAAGCAGCCTCCAAAAGTTAGATGATGTCTTTGAAAAGACAGTAACGATGTGAATTGTTAACTTGGGATCAGTAGTATGCCAAGAGTGTGCAAATTTTCCAAGGACTTAAGCTCAAACATGATTACAAAGCAATTGCTTATAAGCCCATTCTGAAATTGCTCTGTTAACTCCAGTCTCTTCAGTATTTTAATAAGTTGCTGTTCCTTTATCTCAAACACGGACTAAGAGCTCAGCTGAATTGCCACAGCCTCTTTCTGTGTCATCTGTGTCGCTGCAGTTTCTGGTTCACAGCTCAAGTAGTACGGATGTAGCAAATCAGGATTGAAATGTACTACCTGAATCATGTAAGGAAGCATGAATTATTCTGGACTGCAGCCAGAGCTTTTAGCCTTGTGCTTTCCTAAATATCAATGTAAAATCATTATTTATTTTTTAAAAGAGTGTGTGTGTGTGTGTGTGGGTGTGTGTGTGTGTAAAGGGCCCTCATGCCCCCTGGAATGTTCCCACAAAACCTTGTTTTGTGGGAGGAGAGTTTCTGGGATTGAACAGGTTTTTGTGCTGTGAATAGCCTGTCTGAAGGAAAAATATTATCAAGGAGGCTTGTGGCTTTGTAAACCTCTTTGGTTTCTTTCTTTCTTTCTTTCTTTTTTTTTTTCTTTGGTCTGTTTGGGGTTTATACAAGCATCAGGGTCCCTGCTTCCTAGGCTCTGCAGGCATCTCTCATGTCACAAATCACTTTTGTGAAGCATTCCAGTTTCACTCCTCAACAAGTAAACAGATAGGTACATATCTGTGTCTCTGCACACTAATTTATGAGTTGCCCCATTCCACGTGCTCTGTATGAGAGCATTCGTTGCACTTTTGAGGAGCTGGCATCTTCTAAAGAGCCTCTCCCTTGTGGCTGCAGCTCCCTCACTCTCAGCATTGACCTATTTCTTACCTTCTCAGTTTTGCTTACTTTGCTCACTGCTTACCTGACCAGGAAAAGTTTTAGATCGTACTTCTCTTGCTCTAGTCTGGTAAAGTAAACAGTGGGGATAAGGGTGTGGGTTTCCTATTGAGGAAGGATTTCAATATGTAAGAAATCAGATATGTTTAGCAGTACCTGGACTTTTGATAGAGGTTTAAATATTGTGTACAAAGCTAAGATGGCACTAAAAACTCAGATTTTTCAACAGAGGGAGATGCTTTTGTTTCCACAGTGAATTCGTCATTTTTCATTTGTGCGTGAGAGCAGAGCTATCTAGGCAAGTTTGTTAGCCTGCAAAGTATAAGACTGGGAAACATTAAAGAATTGCAAGAAGGTACTACAAGGACTGACTGACCTTAGTAATTTACAAAAAAATAAAAGTTATTATACTGCTCCTACTGCAGCAATTTGAATGGTAGAAATCTTGAGGCAGCATATAGATGAGGCCCCAGATGGGCATCTGTTATGAAATATTTGTATGATTTTAAAAAAATTATTGATATGGTTTACATTCTTCAGAAAAAACCCTGACCTTTCCCCTTATATAGAATCGCAGTATAACAACGTTAAATAATGAGTACCTTGGCCAAAATTTATGGGATTGTGTCATCACATTCTTGATTGGCTATACCTGTCTGCAGTCTTAAATCTGCCTTTAATATGTGATTAAAATGTGTGTATCCATGTACATATGTATGCCTGTAAACCTATATGTAGAATAGAGGCAGGGAGGGGATAAACAGCTTTTACTGAAGAGCTGTGTAGAATCAGCCTGTAGTGACAGAGCATCTCATCATTTCTTAGGTCTGGGATGATCAGTTACAGCCAGTTCTTTATTCACTGCTCATGTTCTCCAAAACAATGTGCACAAAGATAGAAGTTAATCTATTTTCTGAAGAGGAGTGAGAAGGTCTAGTTAAAGTGCCCTTGGCCCTCAAAACATGCAGTTACACCACAGCAGGAAAAGAGACACCACGTAATTCAAAATGAGTCCTTTAGTATTTGATCATGAAAAATGGCATTGTCACACTCCCAATATGCCTTTTTTCCTGTATGCCAAATAGAAGCATTCATTTCCCTTCTCAATCTCCAGCTGATCCATTTAGACTCTGTTATTTACTTTTCGGTTTCCTGAATTTATTTTCTTCTAGTTTAGCAGAAGAC
Organism: Acridotheres tristis; assembly: GCA_037013685.1. NCBI lineage: Eukaryota > Metazoa > Chordata > Aves > Passeriformes > Sturnidae > Acridotheres > Acridotheres tristis. The sequence continues at coordinate 26,787,980 of CM072894.1, forward strand.
CTGGCGAAGTGCCATGTTCATGTTGATTTATTAAAAAAGAGAAGAAAAAAAGAAAATTAAGACAATTGAGTATCTAGCTCTGCTGGAATTTATTTGTGGTGTCAGTGAACACTTCCTTGGTATAAGATCACAAATTCTTTTGAGATAACACACTTCAGCTATACATTTTTCTCTCTATCAGCAAAGAATCTTGTTTTCAAAGAGGACAGGAGAAATACTGGGATTGAGGACTGTGGAGAACATGATATACATTGTAAAAGGCCTGTAAAACAAATTAATTAGACTGACTGTGGGTAGAGTTGTTTCTCCAGAATGTCTGCTCATGGGACTTACTGTTTTCTGTGAAGTGCTCATCACTTTTCAAGCTCAGGTCCAAACTTCTGCTATGAAATTTTTCAAAGGCTTGGAATACCTGCTGCTAAACAAGCAGAGCATCCACAAACAGCTGTATTCTTTCTTTTTTACCCCCCTCTTACCTGTACTTTTCTATTCATGAGCCATGGCTGCTTCTGCACTTTGCTCTTTATATTCTGTTGCCATGTAGTACTGTTTGTGTTGGAACTGCTGCCTTGCTTGACCTTTTGTTTGCCTTCATCATCTTGTGCAATGAATAATTGTTATTCCATGCCCTGGGGCTTCCCAAGTCCCATCTGTTTAAAGTCTGTAGCATGCTGTTACCTGCACTGAGTTACTTCCATCGCAAGGAAACGTGGCCAAATCCTCATATTGCAGTTCCCTCTGAACAGAAAAAGCAAAAGCTTTCCTTTTGCTTCACTGAGTCCTCTGTGTGTGAGCCCGGTTCTCTGCAGCACCTATCACTGGAATGGACTGCCAGTCTCATTGATTCTCCATCTCAATTTGAAATCTTGTTTGGGGAAGGAGAAAGAAATTTCTCCTTCAAGTTACGGAATTCTGTTGTCAGGAGCAGTCAAGCGCTTGTGGTGGGATTTATGTCTCAGAGGCTGGCTGATAACAGGACTGTAGTGAAATAAGTCTTTCAATGCTAACATCTGTTCTTGGTTTTGTTTTTCTTTGCCCTCTTGTTTAGAATTTGGAATGGTTTCCCTGATATTTTCTGCAGCGTTGGCCTACTTCCCCTCGCGCCCTCCATTCCCCCCCAGCGTGGCTGCAGCGAGCCAGCGGCTCAGCTACAGGAGAAGTTTTTGCAGACTCTTAAGGTAGGACCTCATTGGGTTTCCACTTCAAAGCAGATCAGTGCCTAAGTAAATAAAAACAAGTGTGCTTTAATCTTCTCACTGAGCAAACAAGTTGGTTTGTAGTGCTTTTAAACAAAATAAAATTAAATATTAATGTCAAGACATAAAAGGATGTTAACTGCTAAAGAGCAGACATTAAATTTTAAACCAATGTGTATATCTCCAGTCTTCATGCAGTCCTTCAGCACCAGCAGTGCTTTAGTCATCCTGTTAGCATGGCTTTTCTTACACAATGCTTCTGTTACATCAGGTTATACAAGATTGTTAAAAGTGAGCAGTGAGAAAACAGTGAACAACACTGGGCAAAACTAACTTCTAAGTTGGTTTCTTCTGTGTTTATTATATTGGAATGAATCTGGGGTTTACTTGTCTTTTGAAGGATTATTCAGCTGCTGTCATTCAGCCATGGAAGCAATGCATGAATTGTCTAAAACTATCATATGACCTATTAAATCTCGTTAATTGTACGACAAAATATGAAGTGGGAATAGGAAAAGTGTCTCCAGATGTGTTTCTGGATAGGCTCAAAGGTGAGCTAGCTTCCTTTGAAGTTTTAGGTTTAATAAAAAAAGAGACGTTATAAAGAAAGTGACAGTATTGCAGCTTCTCCCTCTTGGGTTTTTTTGGTAAGACACAGTCTCACTTCCCCCAGTGTTCGTTTGGTGTCTTGTGAAATGGAAATATGATCTCAGAGGAGCAGCTAAAGCAACTGTAATATTAATGGTGAATAATTGTGAAGGCCTGTGCCCTGTAGATGATACTGCACAGAGGAGCTTCCCGGGGCAAAGGAGAGCTGCTCCCCTGGTACGGAACATGACTGACTTCACTGGGGAGCTTCTGACTCTTGCTGTAATTGTTTGTTGAGTGATGTAGGAGCTGAATCTGCATATAAAGGCCTGCTTGAAGCTTGATAATTGTGCAGCTTTAGACATTTAGTTACTACAGACCTATTGTGGGCTGTACTTTTGATAATTGTATTTAGAGTCAGCGAAAACAACTCATCCCTTGTTGTCACTGGGTTTTCTTTTGTTTTTGGAGGCTTTTTATTTTGTTGTTGTTGTTTGGGGGAGTAAATAGTTGGCAAGATGTTTAATTCTATGTGTTCATCCTGGAGCAGAGTGGCACTCAGGAGGTGTGACTACAGCTGGGTGGTTAATCTGCAAAATGACCTAATCAGGGTATTAAAAAATAGCAGTTCCCTTAAGGACACTTAGCACACATAATAATGCTGTTCTGCACCCAAGCTGCTGTGCTGTTAGACCCTGCCTGAGGGCTGTGTTGTAAAAATGTTGCTGTTGAACAGAAATGCAAACAGCAACTGGCTCCTCAGGTGAAATAGAAAATTTCGGTTGACAGTGCTCCATTTGGGAGTTTTATAACCATTAGATTCTATGTTCGAAGTGTTGTAAACAGTGGACTTGAGATACAGGTAAGGTCAGGATGTAAACAGCAAAGCTGGCTTACTATTAACAACAACCAGTGAAACTTAAGAAAACAAACTGGATTCTTAAATAATAACTATAGTTTGCAATGTCTCCAAGTACCAAGAAGGCTTTTTTAAAATGTGGACAGGTAGATAATTGTATCTCTCTTCCCTCAGGTCTTGCATTCTTCCATGCTACTCTTTATCAAAGGCACTTCATTTCTCTGTACGTGAAACAATCAACAGTTCATCATTAAAGCCACTTATCTTGGGGAGCTGTTCAGTAACAATCTGTCATGCAAGGGAGTTTTATAAAAAAAAAATCATGGTATCTGCCATGCTTCAAGAGAAATCCATCATCTGGTTCATTAGGCTTCTAAGCTCTGTTGCCTGCCTAATCTAGGTTTCATCTTGGCTCAGAGAGCCTTTCTTTAGACTTGGTGGTGTAGACTGAAGGTAACCAGCAGATGAGTACCAGGAAATCATTACTTCCTTTTATTGTAGACTTACCCTTTGGTGTTAGAACTGTGTGTAAGGCATTTAGGATGTGTGTGAGCTGTTGGGCTGACCCAGCTATGCACCAGATACACTCATGAGAACTGAAATGTTCATCATTTCCCTGTCTTCTCTGCCAGGCTACAGTTTTATTACTTCAAAATAAAGCAGCATAGCATAACTTTACCATTGAAGTCACTGACCTTTTTTTTCCTTGGACATCAAGGGGATCTGTCACATCTTTGCAACCCCCACAGTCCTTTGTGCCTTCAGGTCCTTGGGCAGTCATCTACGTGAGCTGCTTCTTGCAGAGTTATTACACCATCAACAAAGGTCAACCATTCCCTGCGGGCTCTTTTTGGGGGACTTTCTTAGGAACTTGATTCTTCCTTCTGATTTGGAGGGTTCCTCCTTCTGACAGATGGTAACAATTAGTTGATGTCTGATTATCTCCTGATACCAACTCTCTCATCCTGCAGTGGGAGACAACAGATTCATCATGGTTTGGGAGCTAAGCCCAAATCTTTTAACAGTCTATCACACACTGTGACAAGTGTAGTTTGAATTTCCATTAGAAAATGTGTGGTGCCCTGTCTCAGTTTCTTGGGTGAAGCAAATATGACTTGTTTTTATTTCCCCGGTTCAGGAAACTTCATTTCATTCAGGAAAATTCCACAAACTTCAATGGAAAAAAAATCTTAATACAAGTAAATGGTTGGTAAGTCTTAAAACCTGCATTAAAAAACGTGTCGTGATTTTTGTTTTGAAGTAATAAGATACTTTTAGCCAGTTACATGGCTTTTATATTTTCTAGGGACTATGTAAGCAATTTTGAAATTTTGTATCAGGGGATTTATGCATCATTATTGCTTTAATGACACTTTCATCAACATCACCATCCAGTAATGTAATCTGCTCAGAATGTGCCTGATATTAATAGGCACTGTCAAAGTTACTCTGGAAATGATGACTGACTTTGATGGGGCTCCCCCCTGAACCAGCCTGTCTTACAGATTCTAGTGGCATTAGGTTTCTGAAAAAAACAGAAGAAAAAATCAATTCATATTCCAGCAGAATGGTTTAACAGAGAGGCTAATGCTGATACCTGCCATTGCTGATAGGATGGAAAACAGTGTGGGTTCAACAGCTGATGGTGTGACAGACAGCACATTTTTCTACTTTCAGTGGAGCAATTGCAAAATTGCGAAAGCTGTGCACAAGTGACTGAAGCCGTGAAAAGTGGAGCTGCTACTGAAAATGTGTGTTTTGAATGGCTTTAGCCAGCATGAGCTATTGCTGGGCAAGGGGGCAGAATGACACTTGGTGATCAGTGTCTCTGTCGCTGCCAGGCTCCCTTTCTCCTGGTCACCTTCCTTGTTTTGGAGACTGGGGAGCAGGCTCTGTCCCTGGAGATTGTCATCGTGCAGAGCTGGTACTGTAGGATTGGTACTAGGGGTTGGATGTGGCACAGAGCAGTTATCCCACATCACAGTTGCTTGAGTTACAGAAAACAAATACACCAACGAAAATGCCAATCAAGTAAAGGACAAAGTTTTCCCTCAAAAGTAGCTCTTTAATGACGTTGAGGTCCAGGTAGCCAAAGATTTTGAATATTCAGCAAGTGTTATTTCAGAACACTGCATTCAGACTTGTTTCCTCTTAGCAATCTACAATATGGCTCTATAAGGTCCATGCAAATTTCCCTGTTATTATGTTTAAATGGCTTTCACATGGATAGTATTAAATAGTGTCAAATGGCAAGGTGATGGAAAGTCGACTGGGATCAGAGTGTGGCATTCTTAAGAAAGAAAGAAGAAGTTGTCAGGCAGACAGTAGCATTCAGAGAAATATAATACTAATGTATAGAAGAGCTGAAAGTTCCTGAGTTGTTTTTCTTTGCATTAAAAACAAATCTGACATGATATTGAAAGCAGAGGATATGTTCATGGGATGGAAATGTGTTATTCAAGAAGAGGATGTGTGAAAAAGAGCAGTGCAAAAAGCACTGGCTGGTGTGTGGTGTGTGGAGCATCTAAGGGAGTAAAACAGCATAAGCTGCAAACTTACAAATGTTTTGGAGAGTAATTGAATCTCTCTCTCCCTCTTGGCTTTCGTAACTGTGTGCTATCAAATTTCCACTGCTTGCCAAGGAACTGGTACTGATCAGGATCAATTTTATGTAAATTGTTTGAGACTGGAGGGAGCCACGTTTGGGGTTACACTGATATCCCATGGAATAACTGACCTTGGAATCACCGTAAAATCTCTTCAGTTTAAAATATCACTGTTTCAGATTCCAAAGTATGTTTTCTTTCGCATTTGAAACATTTTTGAGGAAAACTTGGATGTCTCTTAGCAAGGATTTCACATTTGCTTTCAGTTATGGTGAGTGGGGGAAATTATTGGTTAAATTCCTGTTTAGCTCTGTGCATTGAAGATGATGATACAGCTTTGACTGTTTCACCTTCACTGAATACTAAAGGTTGGATAACTGGGGGGAAAAGCAAACGTATTGATTATTTAGAGTAGAGTATTATATCTGTCTCTGGTTTTTGCCAGTTCAAATTGTCAAAATTTTCCACTCTTGCAACTGTATCTGCCTCATTTCCAGAGCTTTCCTTGCCTTTCACCAAATAAAGAGAATTAAAACAGGTTTGGGGTTTTTAAATTTTATTTTTTAAGTACAGTCCAAGAGGAATCAATCTCTGGTTTTGTTTTTGAAATAAGCTTATAATATTTTAAATTAGTGCTTATTATTCCTAACATACACTTAGGCTAATTAGGTTGCCCATGCCAATACATGGAAGAATTGCTTGCAGAAATGAGAAGCATATGAGCCCAGCATGTTACAGATATATTTGAACTATGTGGAGAGACTGGCTTTTTCTATTATCACAATGCTAAGGTAGTAACATATCAGCCACTAGAAATTCAGTGACATGGCTGGATGTCTTTCTTGTTTTCCCTGGCTCACTCTGCCTTCAGACCTTTGCTGTTTTTCTTGATGGGCAGAATATAAATTCTAGGATGTGATTTGCTCTCCTGGCTAATCTTAGTGCAGTTTTTAATATAAGCTGAGGCTAATGGCAATGTTTTATCTTCACAGCAATTTCCGATTCTTGATGATTGCTTTAGCCTATGCGATACCACTGGGTGTTTTCTCTGGCTGGTCTGGTGTTCTGGATTTGATATTAACACCCATTCATGTAAGCCAGGTAAGTATATCCTGACTGATAATCAGCAGCTATTTTGTAAGTGGCATGTTTTTATTTTGCAGTAGCATGCAGTTTTATCAGGTTTTTATGTTTAACATGCTATTAATACATATGGACCACTTTACTCCCTGAAATTTAAAACAAAATGAGCTGTAGCTTTGGCATCCCACGCTATCACAATTCTTCCTGCTGACTCTTCATCCGTGGTGAGTGTTTTCAGAATTGTACACACCTTTTGACAAGAAGGAAGAAGTAGGTAAACAAATGGGAGTATTGTTGGCTGCTGCATCTCTAGTGGAAGAAAATAATGTATGCCTGGTGGAAAAGATGAAGTGGGGAGAAGATGATTTCTAAGCTTTCGATAGAGTATTATAAAAAAACAGAGGACATTACTCAGATTCCATAAAGAGAGGTCACATTTAGGGCATAGACTACTTAGTCATACTTTCTTGTGGTGAATTTATTTCCTTTCCTAGGAAAAGCCTTGCACTTCAGATAATAGTGGAGAGCTGTTGTTAGCAGTTTGGAGCTCCTGCACAACATTTGTTTTGAAAGTAACATAATCTTATTTTCTCAGCTTTAACATATTTCTCTATGTTTTGTTTTGGTTTTTTTCCCTGTCAGGTGGATGCAGGCTGGATTGGATTTTGGTCTATAGTTGGAGGTTGTGTTGTTGGCATAGCAATGGCAAGGTAGGAATAATTACAGGTCCTTCTCCGTTTCTTCAACTGTGATTGTCATTTAGTTTATCCTCTTAACAAGAGCAGAACTTACTTTCTCTCTTCTTCAGAAACTTGAAATGGAAAATTCCTTTTGGAGTTATAATGTGTTTCTAGTAAAGCAATAATTTGTACCATGTTAGTGGTTGCTGAGGATTGAGAACTCCACATGCATATACCTGCATTTGGAAGTGAGATTCTTGTTCCTGACAATGGCATCCTGTATGCTGCTTTTAAAGACAGCTCTGATGAATTCAGCTGCCTGGTATGAGGGAGAACCTCATTGTAGCACATTTGGAAAGCATTGAAGAAATTATTGTCTGTCTCCTTCCATTAACACTTTTGGGCATATTGACTCCCAAAGGGATATAGGGAATGTAACACAGGCAGCCTACCCACAATAACATTATGTTCCTCCACAGAGAAATTAATCTGGGCCCATTTTGGGCAGGTTCCTGGATCCCTGCATAGCCTATTTTCTCCTGTGGCCTATGGGCTACAGTATGGGTGTATGTATGCTTTTTATAAATCAGACACAGCTGCCTGTGGCTGTTGTGAATGCTGATGACACGGTGAGTGGAACAGCAGGAAATGGATTGCCCTTCCAAAAGGCTGCTACTTCTTCTCCATTGAGTTCCTCTTTAGGAGAAGGGATGGTGGGATGGAGGAAGAGTTATCACATGTTCCCCTTACTTTGAGATACCTGAGCATTGTCCTGGCTTCTCTGTGTGCACTCTTTGGACTCCAGTTCTGCAGTGAGTTTACTACATATTCCAATATCTGCAACTGTTGCATTGTCGTGGTATTCTGGATGGAGAGAGTGATCTTTTTAGGACTCTCTTTTCTTTGTTTTTGAAACTCTTATTTTTTCAGTTGCTGTGCTTCATCAGAGTACACAATGCATAAAGAAATGTGAGGTTTCACATCGTGACATTTTGCAGGCTGCCTAGCAACTGCAACAGGGAGAGGAAAAAACTCCTGACCTAGGGAAAAGAAACAAGCTCTTCTCTCCCATCCACTCCAGATGCAGGCCAAAGGACTGCATCTAGCCAAAGAAAGTTCATGCCCTGATTTCCTCTAAAAAGAGTTGCTTTTGATTAGCCTATCTCAGATACAGTGTTTTCTCTGTAAGAGAATAGGTGTTTAAAAGCAACTGCAGTAAATTACACAGATGCCATAGATTGCATGTTGTAGCAGGTAGACTGCCAGTTTAATATTTTTCATCATGAATTAATCTCTAGTATATTTGCAACAGTTCAGTAGTAGAGCTTAGAAGCTCACTTAGCTTTATTAAGAGAGAATCTGCAGACTCTATGCCAACATGCAAACCTCAGTCTTTATGGTAGATTAATTTATTTAATAGATTGCCTGGGTTAAGTTTTAGGAAATGCTGGCAGTCCCTTTAACTACTTCAAAATTGATTTCAAACCTTGTTGAATACCTGTATTTTCTAGCATTTAGTAAATTTAAGAAATACCAACTGTCTCTCCCCAGATATATCTTTCTGACTTGAGCAATGCACAGTTCAGATGGGAGGGTTTGCATACAGAAAGAGAGGGAGGAGGTGATTTGTCACTTCTGATGGATGACTCTCCCTCCTAGGCCTATTCAGCATTTATCTGTGTAGGGTTGAATCAATGACGAGTCTGACTGTAATCTGCTGAAAGTTGTAATTAGGAAAATTAAGTAATGATTCTTGTCAAAGCTGACAAGTTGATATATTTCAGTGTCAGAACTGTGATTTGCCAAGCAAGCAGCTCTCTCTCCCTTAACCACCTCTCAAGAAGCTGTTAGTTTTGGGGTAGGTTTTTTTCCTCTTTTTTCTTCTGCTATTTTGTCAAAGCAAAATTGGTGCATCTTAGGAATTTGCTCCTTCCATTTTTATCAATGGAAATTCTGTAATTTAGAATTCTTAACGACCTGAGCCTTGCCCTGGAGCATTAGGTCTTGTACATCACAGTAGGTGTTAAATCATCTGTATTTAAAGTAATGCCCAGTTTGGAAATTTGTTTATCTCTCTCATTTTCAAAACAGTGCAAGTTTTCCTCAGCATTATACATAAATCCTTCTACTCTCCACCCACTGCTGTCCTGATAGCCATGAACTTACATGTTTAGCTAATGTGTTTGATGCATTTTTATAATTGAAAAGCCTGGCCTATTTTGGGCAGCTGGTAGGTGCTGTACCCTTTGCTGGCAGCTTTCAAATGCTACTAGTTTGAAGAAAAGCACTGTCAAAGAGCAGCATTCATGTAATTGCATGGAAACATAAATCTATTCCCTTTTCTCAGATTTTAAAAAAAATTTTTCCCCACATTTGCCAAGGATCATAGATATTTCTGAGGTTTTGTCCTCTGCGGCTCAGTTTCAGTTCCTGCTTCTAACCTGCAGTGTAGTCAAAATGCTGAAACTTTATGGCATGGTGATAATTTCCTTAGCAACAGACAGTGTTGTCAGCAGTGTGGGTTTGTGATTTTAACTGTAGGATACAGCCTGGGGCTGGATCTGCTGGGAGTCTGGAGACTGTTACCAGCAGTAGGCTCAGAGGTCTGTGTCTGGCAAAGTACACACCTTCTGTCCTGTTGTGCCTACTTTTTTAGCAGCTGCAGACAATCCCTTACATGCTAGATGATGAAGAAGGATTTATACAGAACAAAGGTTTGAAATCAGGTACAGGGCCTGAGGATAAAAGTAATTGCTCACATTTTTTGATTGAAAAGAGTAGACTAGATTTACAGTCTTCTTTATTCTCCTGTAACCAGACAAGAAACAGAAGTCCTTCAATTACCAAGTTCAGGCTAGGTTATTATGTAATTTTTTTTCTATTATTTCTATTGCTGGCTGAATCCAATAGCTGAATAAACCTTTACTTTGGGATATATTTGACCCTTTTGGAGTTCTGTGATATCTGAGAGCTCTTTGGAGACACTGCTACCCAAACTAGGATCTTTGTGTCAGGAAGAGTTTCAGCTGCTTGGTAAAGGTAGGTATTTTCTCCACTTAGCTGTCATGGCTTAGATGCATATCAGCCTCCCATCCCCACATATCCCTGGTGGTGGGATAGAGACCGAGGATCCCCTGGAGATCACCCCCAGACCTGTAGTCTCTGAGTGTCCCTCTCAGAAAGCTGATATTTCTCACATTATTTCATTGGACAGGATCTATGTCACTGCCCTTGCCTGTAAGGACAGTGATGCTGTTTGCCAGCAGGCAAGGCAGGAGTCTCTGTGGAATAAGCTGCAAGTTTAAATTTTGAGATGCTTCTGCAAAGCTTTTAAAATTGCTGATTTTGACCCTAGTGATCCCAAAGAATAATTAAACTGGCAAACCAGTGAGGCAATCCTGACTCCTCGATTGGGTTGTCAGAAAAAAATCCACCAGTAATAGCTGACCTCTGGCTATTGGAGATGAATGCATAAGCCACTTGAACACTGCAGTCATAAACTTCTCAGATTATATGCAGCATTGATCTCCCAGTACTGCTTATTGAATTACTCACTGCTAAATTCACTGTGGAATTCAGGCATGGGGAGAATCAAAATATAAGGAAAGAAGTTGGTTTGGGGGAGCAGAGAGTGTTTGACTGCATTACTCCTATGTCTCTTACAGTATATTTGGAGGCTCTCAAAATGTTGATAGCATTTCCTGTTTTATCAAGTAAGCTGTAAGGTGTCTGCCTATAGAGTGATCTTTGTCAGGGCAGAGAAGACAGCTGATGGACAGAAAAATTTCATCATGGACCAAACTAGGTGGATTATGCTGCCATTAGCCTAATCAAGGTAGGAGCCTGTGGGGGCAGAAGATAATTCTTTAGAAATACATGCCTAGCCTGTCCATCCCAAAATCACATCTCCTAAGCAGGAGATTATAGAAAATTACTCATGAATAAATGACATTGCCTTTTCTAATATATCTTTCCCAGTAGTTAGGTTGACAACCCCTTTGAAAATAGCAGTTGCACTGATGATTGTGCCACAAGAGCACTGCTCAAAAGCATTCTGTCTCCTTGAAAGAAAAAAGGAAAACAAAGGTGAAAAAAGCAATTGATCCATCAGGTGGTGTAAAGATCATCATTCCCTCTATATAACAGCCAGACTGCCCAAGGACTTGTGGGGCTGTCCTCCCCCAGTCTGTCAGCAGGGTCTGTGTGAAAGAGGAGCAGCACCAAGCTTGTGGTTTCTGGAACTTTTCAACCCAAAACAGCCACTGGCAGAGTGACCCCCTGTGTAAAGAGTTCCTTCCTTGCCTAAGCCACCATGAGCTTCATCACCAGCGCATCCAAGGGTTCAGAAGCTGTTCCTTGTCATCTTCAGCTACGGATTCTTTGGAATTTTTTGGAGTTTTTCCATTTCCCACAGGAATGAATCTTGACACTTAACTGTCTTGAATGAAACTCGGCAGCCTCCTCATATGCTAATAGAGCTCTGTGTCTGCCAAGGGAGACTGGCAAATGCTGACAAAACAGCGATGGAAGTAGTGGTGAGATACTGTGTCCAACAAATGCAGAAGAAAAAGAAACTTTCCTCCAGTGTTTTCATTTGATGCAATTGAGAATTACTTGAGAATTGTTCTGGTTTGGTTGTTACTTCGTGACAGCTAAAAAATCCATGGCTCTTCAGCTTGACAGCTAGAAATATCACCATTCTATAAAAATACCTTTTTTCTATTTTTGAAAATGAGAAATTACTTTTAAATTGTTTTTATATTCCCCAGAATGTTTAATGAGACTATACTGAATTAATTGTCAGGCATCACATTTAAATAATATGAAAATCAGCATTTGTACTGCTCTGATGTGTGCTTTTATTTTAGATTTGCAGATTTTATCAGGGGCATGCTGAAGTTTATACTGCTGCTGCTTTTATCTGGAGCAACATTAGCATCAACCTGGTTCACTCTCACCTGTCTAACTACTGTCACTCATCTGCCTTTAACCACAGGTATTGACAATTATTTTAATTCCTATTCTTTATAACTGATATTGCAGGCAAATATTTGCAGTCTTTACTATCTTATAACCTGGTTTAGTATCTTTAGTAATACAGTAGTTTTACTAAGACAAAAAAATGGTTTAGAAAGTCTGTTGAACCTGAAATATCTTCACTGGCTTTGAATAACTTAATAAAAAGATTAAAAACTTGAAAAACCCAATACCAAGAACTCTGAATATACATTTGAATGTGATTTGGGGACTAAGTGTTTTCCTCTTTTGAGTCCTTTGGAATGACCGAAGTGAGAAGTAAATCAAGAAAAATCAGATGAATGAGAGTAGTGTTGCATATAAGAAACAGCGACATGTCTGGGAATTTCGGGGTTTGAAACTTACATTAGTTATTGGAAACACGTGGTGCATTTCAAACCAAGGTGACCCATAGTGTTTTCAGCCATCTAAATCTGTCCCTGCACAGTGCTGTCCTCTTTTTTTGCACCTGCATACAGGTTCAGGGAACTCTTCCAGCCCAAAATTAACTCAGCCTGTGCCTCAAAAAGACAGAAAAAAAAGCTGTTGGCAGGAGTGGGGGGAGAAGCTCAGAGGTCTAGTTGGGCTGCAAGCGAGCTGTACCTTTAGTTGAAAGCTAGCACTGCTTTGTTCTTAAAAATCTGTCCTTCACCTTATTATCTGCAGCAATATGATCCACCTGTGATTCCAAGACCTTCAACAGAGCAGCAAGTTACAGTAAAACCTAAGCTATCAAGATTCGAAAATACATTTATTTAGTAAAGAATCCTATAAATCCATTTTAAATAAAGTGCCATCTCTGTCACAAGCAATTTTTGCATTCTAGGAGAAATGAAAACTTTTTTTGCCCATTTTTAATAAAAGAGTTTGGTGGGTAAAGTAGTATATAGAGTAGTGTTTTACTCAAATGAAGTTTGAGTTTCAGTACGTGTCCTTGGTGCACTGCAAATGTCACAACTATAAACTAAAGTGGGTACAGCAAATTGAAATACATGATCAATTCAGGAGCAACACCATCTGGATAGATAGGTCAAATTTGTGCTTTATCTTGAAATTTCAATGCTTTCAAAAATTCTGCTTAAATAAAACATAATTTAATCAATAAGCAAATCAAATTTCATGATGGCTGTTGTCAGACTAAATGACTACACATTTCCATCAGATCTAAAATAAAAGCAATAAAAGCTTTTTTTCTCGTACTTGCCTGCTTCATCACTACAAGCCTGCAGTAATGTAAATTTTTACAGTAACGCTATCCTCTGAATTGATGCAACAAGCCAAACACATAAATGACCCTTCAAGTCTATGCATAAGAATGAAGCAGAGACGTTTCAAGAGGGGAAAGTCATTATGTACATACTCGCCAGTGTTCCAAAACAATACTGATGGAGCTCTCTCTGATTTTATTTTATTGTTTTTTTGATAAACAATTTGGCATGTGACATAGGTTCTATAAGAATTCTTATTTGTTTATAGCATATAGGTGCATTGTGCTGATTTTTTTGGAAAGGTGATCCACTGTCAGGACATAAAAGTGGCTAGGGTATTTGAGGTTTGATATATAGTGTCCTAAATTAGCATCCCTTGATTCAAATACAGGGATTGGGTTGTACTTTTCATGCAATTACAATTTATCTTAAAATGGATGATTCCTTAGATTAAGTTGTAATTTATAAATCAGAGTTTTCTGTCAGTGCTTTTCTTATATATGTCACTGTAAATACTGAACTCTTTAAAACACAAGCTTGTTTTGAATAGAAGTGCCAGGAATGTGGTGCATTCATCAAAAAAAAGGCAGTCTAAAGCATCAGAGTCTAATGTGCAGCCAGAAAATAAGGTGTCTTTTTTTCTTCTGTTTAAATTTCATAGATATGTGGTGGGGGAAGGTTCGTATCAGGCTTTTCTCACTAAAGTTCTTTCGAAATAGATGTAATGTGCCTGTTCAATTTAGTTCCTTGTACACAGAAGAGCAATGCTATATCTTTATGAAATATGCTGTTATGGATGAAAACACACAAGCTATTTAAGCTAATTTATAGGACTTCATGCTAGATTATTCCTCAATGTAACGATGCAACATGATGATGACCTCTGCATTCACAGTAATTGGGAGAAATGGTACATTTGAATTGATTTGGATGAACTTCCTTTTTTTCTTCTCCTTTTAATTAAAAGTTTGAGATGTAGAGTGTATCGGAGTACAAATCTAGGAGGTCAAATGCAGGCTGTGGGCTGGCAGCTTTTAGAAGTGATTAGTGGTAGCTGGTAAAGGTGGAAGTCACTCTGCATATCAGTGGACAAGTGTTGACAGTGGACTGTCACTGTCAGTAGTTATTCTCTGTGTGTTTTTTGTAGAAATGGAAGATGTGCAGAACAAAAGCAGACATCATTGTGGGGCTTTTCCTCCATTCATCTTTTTAAAAACTTTTTTTTTTTCTTCTAGTGTTCTCTTTTTTCCTCTTTCTCTTATTTTCTTTTTTTTTCCAGAAAAGGTCCATAAAATACTTTGTATTCCAGAGCCACTTGGCAGTCAGCACTGGACACCTGCTGCAAAGCAGGCTTTGTGTGATTGAAGGCAAGTTTTGATGTTGCCAGAAGGTTCATAGGCTCCTCCACTTCCTCTTGTCCTGTGGCAAAGAGCACAAGTGTTGGGCTTGGCAGAGCTACAGAGCCAGCAATGGATCTCAGTCCACACCTTCAGCCCTATTCAAGTGCTGAGGCAGAGCAAGCAGGGTTCAAAACTGGCATGGAAACTTGTGGGGGTGTACATTTGATCTTCCAAAGAGGTTTTCCCTTCCTACCATGTAGCTCCCATTTTGGGAGGGACTTCCCCCTCCTCTCTTGGCCTGCCTCCAGTGTTGTTCTCTTGAGCAAGTCAGGCTTTGCCTTACAAAGCCACAAGTGTTGCCATCTTCAGCAATACCTGAGAACTGCTAAAATACCCACATGATCTGAAGGATTGCTGGTACAGTGAAAAGGCAGCTTTTCCACAGGACAGGACACATTCTGGGGAGGAGACAAAATGCCTTATGGGAGCCCTTGTACTGGCCCAGGTGTTAAGGCAGGCTTCACCACAGAGATGAAGGCTGATTAGGCAACATCATCAGCTGCTGTATCTCACCTGCTTGATTCATGAATAAAGTTTGCATCTATAGGCAGACCCTGACAGTGGTGTCCTCAGGTCCAAAACCAGTCTTTTCCTTTAGCATGTGGATATAGGGTGATATATGTTCATCTCCCTCTTCTGAAAACCCTCTGTTTGTCTCCCACCTGGGCTCAGAGCAAGCAGTAGGTGTGTGTGTTTTTATGGAAGTATATAAAAGATGAGAGAGTTTGGCCAAAAATCTCTAAATATTTGTTTTTAAATTACAAACAAAACAAACCCCTCTTTTATTTGGTGTTCTTTGTAGGAGTTTTAGTAATGTCTGGCTTAAATATTGGGGAGGGAAGGTAAAAAATAGTCACAGCAAAATATATTTTCCTCACCTTGTTTGTATAATATTCTCCTAATTCCTTTTAAATAGGCACAACATCATTTAAAGAGATTTCCTACAAAATGTAATTACTTAGAATGGAGACCTTTAATGCAGATATTAAAAATCAATGACTGCATTTGTGGTTTTAAATTATACTGTTTGGCATTGTTTGTGTTGAGTAATGCCTGCACTGCTTTATATTTGCATAATACACTCCATTTTTCCTCCTCCCATGGAGGGGGACAAGTTTTGTGTCATTTGCTGACTTCTTAATGTAACGCTAAATGACTTTATAAAAAGTGTATTCAGAGATGTATATATGAACTATAGCACCCGGTGTGGAGAAAAAAGAAAGCAAGGTAATAATGATACAATGCCAGCTACTATATCATCTGTCTGAAATACCTCTCATCAGCTAATCACAGCTCTCCAAAAACCTTGATTCTGGAATTGGTTTATATTTTAAGCGAGCCTGAATTTTATTCTAAGAAATTTTAATTTTAATGTATATTATTTGCATTTCGGTTTCAAAGACAATTTTATGTACACATCAAGCATTAAAATAGTTTTCTCCATTGAATTCCCAGTGCAGCTGCTGATCTGTTTCTCTTTGCCAAGTTCATTGTTAGTTTGCTTTGTACTGAACTTCATTATGTGAATTTATGTACAATGGGATACTTCGACCCAAAATAATTGTGTAAGGCATTGTATTGACAGTTTCAGTATCTTGCCACTTTGTATTGCTGGTAGGATCTCTGGATACAAATACTAGCATTTTCCAAAAATTGATATGCAACACTAGTTGCTCGCAGCTCAGATTGAATGTTTTCAGTGTAGCATATCAAGAATATTCTAATATTTATGAGCACATTCAGCAGAAGTTTGCTTTACAAAATCTTTTCTAGTGCTGCATGGCACTATACACTGAATACAGTGGCAACTCCCTAAGTTGATGACTATATTTAGGTTAAGCAGCCCACTCTTTTATTTTCAGGTTCAACAGATTGAACATTATAAACACCTGTGTCTCTCTGTCCTCATCTACAAAGCACAGAAAAAGAGAGGTGTTAATAATGTAATAGTGATTGGTTTATTATTTGTTTAATTTCTTTACTGTAAACAATATGTGCTTGGCAAGTGTGTAAGGCAGGGGGACCCAGAGGATAAAACAGTGGCCTGAAAATATTAACCTACTTAGGGCTGTGGGCAAATCATTACCCTGGCTCCTGCTGTGCTTTTCCCACTCATAAGATGGGAATAATGACCTTTGTTTTGCCGACAGCTTCTTTAACTTCACAGATAGAAAAGTACTTAAAGAAGAACTAATTTAGGGGGTTATTGTCTGTTAAAAAACAGTGTTCAATAGTATAGAGTGCTTGAAATTTGGGAAGAGCATTTCGGGGATGAATATCTATGAATCTGGGCACTTGAAATATCCATTGATAGCAAACCTCAAATATTGTGTCATTTCCAGCCCTCTTGTCTTTCATTTCTTGAGGCTTACTTGGTAATTTTTTCACTTCTTAGTTCTCCAAACTGAATGCTCTGCTTTCAAAGCAAATTCCACTTGCTTTTCTCATGAGAAGAATGTAGACCAAATCGAATTTGATCAGATTTTTGGTTACTTTCAAAACTATATCATGAGATAGCAATTTGATCAGTGCATGCTGAAATGGAAATCCAGGCAGTGAAACATATTGATGTTATAAATGTGCTCTACAGAGACATCTTTCTTCTATTGTGTTTTTTCATTCCCATAAGTGAATTACGGTAAAATTTACTGTCTTACCTTAAGGGAGTCACATTTCTCATGGAAAAATTAAAGGTTACTTCTTCCATGACTTTTCTTACCACAGCCAGTAGCAAGAGTTAGATTATAGGGAGGTTTCATTCTACTTTAATGGACTTTAGATTTTGGCTGGAACTAACTTGAATTGTTCACATTGGTCATGGGGATACTGAAGCACTAAAGTCAACAAAGCCTGCATTCATATCATGCATTATCCTTTCACTTTGATGTTTGGGATGCAGTTATAATGGGCAATAACAAAGTGCCCTAGATCTCCGTATGTTTTGCTTTAAATTGTATGCTGCTCCCAAGAGAATATATTCCATTGTATTTACTCTCCTGTTTATCTATATAAAATTTGTGTGAGTTTTGGCTGAGAGTGTCTCAGGAGAGAGCTGTTACAAAATGTGCAGAGTTCAAGAGATTCTGGCAGAGGACTTTGGAAGGAGATACTGTACCACTTGCTTGCACTTGATACAGCACTTCCTGTGCAATTTTATCTGAAAACTTTTTTTTAAATGGTAATATTTCATATTCTTTGTTAAAAGTCAGCCAAGATACATATGCCAATGGTTGATAAGAACTCATCACATCAGTTGAGGTCCTTCCATTAATTTCATTTGGGTTTGGATTAGGTTCTGTAGTTATACATTTAGTGATGGTATAATTTCAGAGTAAATTGCTAAACATGTTGCAGAACGTCCTGGAAAATTCTGGGAAATTGTTTGTATGTCAGGGATAGTTGAATCTCCTTCTGCTGCATTGCAAGCTCATCTGAGGACACCAAGTGAAGGCTGTCATTGAAATCACTTCCCTGTTTGAATTCCTAACTTCCCTCTCCCCCACCCCCCCTTCTTTTTTTAAATTAGTAGAAAGCTTTTCCCAGCTTGTGGCTGGAAGAAGAGAAAATCTTTTTCTGGGATGCAGGCATGTATTTGCCATCCAGTAGCTGAAGGCCTGTAGGAGATAAGCCAGTCAGGAACCTTCCTTCTTGCCAATTTTTCTCCTCTTTCTACTAAGCCACTGTATCACCATCAGTCCCAAGTCATCCCACTGGTAACATCTCTAGTGCTATTATCAAGGCACATTTTATTCCTTGCTTCCTTCCTGGCCAGCAGAATGAGTGCTGAGGGAATAGCAAAGGTTACCTCATACCTCAAGCATGAACATGACGTGATGAAACATGGCTTGAGCCTCCTGCTGCAGCAAATCCTGGCCAGTTCTCTGAAACAGCTGTGCTTTGGATGGGTTTTTTGCATTTGCTGATCTTTTTGGAGCGGTCAACCTGAGAAATAGCTGCTTAATGCTCGCAAACATATTTTAAGCTATTTCAATTAATGTCATGTTCTGTGAAACCCAGTCCAGTTCCATTGTTGATGTCCATAACTGCCATTGTCTTGGATATACAACTTTGCACATAACTTCACAAGCAATTAGTTAATTCCTTTTCCTAAGAAAAAGTGATACATTTTTTTTTATTGTAGTAGCACGACACCCTTCTTCACTGTATGCTTATCTAAGTTGTTATTATTTAGGACATAATGTTAGCTTCTTGGTGAATCATCTCTCTTTTTTTGTTGTTTTTGTTAGTGCTTTCAGATCCTTATATTCATTTCCAATGACTGTCATTAAGATTGTCTTAATTGAAAGAACATTTGCTGTAACTTCAGCAGCTGTTCTTCTGCAGTAAAAAATCGTGGTAATTGTTTGTGTTCGTTCAGCACAAGGTCTCTGTGATGGAAAGCAAATGGTGCCTGTTAATAGGTGGTATCTCCCTAATATCCTGTCACCCACGAGCTGGAATATGAGACACACTATTTAGTGTGAGAAATAAAAAACAAAATACACTTCTGAACTCTGATTTTACTTGTTTTTACTACTTATTTTTCTAAAACTGCATATCTTATATTTGAGTTCCTGTCTAGTTGACCAGTTGGATTTGTGACTCATTTGCCAAGTTACTGGAAAAAGCTTATTTGTATAGCACTCAGGATAACCCTGGGTGATTTACAGATGCATGAAATAAAAAGCAGTTTCCCATGACTACAGTATATACCATTTAAAGAAGGCTTTCAGATGTGCACATCTCTCTCGTTTTCAGAGCTTGCTTTTGTGGTTTCCCAGTTGAGAGCTATCATTTCCATTAGATGTTAGAACTTAAATTGGCATCTGCTGGATGCTATAATTCTGTCTGTCCTTTTGCTGTGGCATTTCTGCTTATTAATTCCAAAGATGTGTGTACCTGTACCTCTACACAGACCTTGTTTTATCAGTGATCTCAGTGTTTCACCTGTGATCTCAGCTGAGGTGCTGTCACTGGTATTCAGCTGTCAATTCTTGGTGTGCCCACACAAGGCAGGCAATACTTTGGGGCAGCCAAAAGGTGATGCAAAAGCTGCTTTGCTTATCTCAGTGTGGAAATGTGAGGTGTGTGTTTGTGTGAGTGTCGTGACAAGGAAATGTGAGGTACAGAGGTACAGAGTTACTGCCCTTGTTCACTTGGGGTCTGGTCATCTTAATACCTTTTAGTGAGTGGAGAGCAATGATGTAATTCAACTAGCAAATCTAGTTTGAAGGCTTCTGCTCATTTATGGAAACCTTGGCACCTACTGTGTTAAACAAAATCTGAAGTCTTTAAATGGCTGCTAATTTCTGCCTTCATCTCAGTGACTCTGAGTTTCTGGAAATTATATGTCTAGACATTGTCCAGAGATATGATTTCCCAAGATGTTTTAACCCTCTTGCAGAGGTGTTGCTTCTGACACTGTTCACTGCTCCACTTTCAATGGTGCTGTTGTGGCTTTCAGCAGCTTCTCAGCTATTTCCACTGTTTGAGTTTCTGATACAGAATTACAGCTGTAATTACCTTCTCTTCTTTGGGGAAGTTCTGAAAATGTTGTCTAGAAGTTACAAGTCTATCTAATTTATGTGTTGGTCTCTCAAGCCAATCCAAAAACTTCTAACCATTGAGTGTGATATTCTGGCTACACCAGACAGCAGTTAGAGCAATATGTAGCAGTGTTTGAGGTAAATGGGAGTTCAAAGAGTGGCTCATGAAACTTTAAATACTGGTGAGCACTTTCAGCAAAAATCTATGGATCTTTTAACTAGGGAATCAGGTCTTCAGTGTTAGCTAGAGAATTAGGAAGAACATCCTAATACTGTATGGGGTTTTTTCTTTCCTCTCTGACAACTCCTGGACATATCTTGCATCAATTTCTTTGATTTCTTCTGCAGTTTATGACAGGAGAATTCAAGAGTAGGAAAAGCTACCATTTTTTTTGGGTTTTTTTTGAGGGGGCTAGTTTTGTTTGGTTTTGTGTGTGTTTGTTTGCTTTTCTTAACAGCTCCGAGTACTGTGGTATATTCAAAAAAGCAGGTCCACCTCTCCCTCCTTTCTCCTGTCCAGACAAGTCCTCTGCTGAGAAAGAAATGTCCTAGTGCCTTGGAAAC
The DNA here is from genome assembly GCA_037013685.1 of Acridotheres tristis. NCBI lineage: Eukaryota > Metazoa > Chordata > Aves > Passeriformes > Sturnidae > Acridotheres > Acridotheres tristis. The sequence goes on from CM072894.1 coordinate 26,808,726, forward strand.
AAACCACATGATATAGAGGATATGATAGATAGCCCTTTCTGCTTCTAAATGCCTTTATTTCTTTTCCATTTTTTAAAAATATTTTAAAAAGCTGATTTTTAATTTTTTGTTGAGCTGAATATTTCCTGCTTCACAATTTCTCAGTTGAAAGCTTGAGCAGTGCTTAACAAAAGATGAAGCAGAGCTGTTTCTGTTCTCTCCTTTCTAAGACAAAAGAGTGAAAATTAAACTGAAATATGTACACATAAATATATTTATATGAAAAATATTTCTAAGGATTTTGTACCATATAATCTTTTCACTATGAAAAGACACTATAAATAATTTACCTGTGACTTCATAACCCTTTTGTATCTGAATCTTTTTCTTTAAATTTTCTTAGTATTTTAGTGGGAACCTCAGAAATTATTCCAGAGTTTTCTGGTTATTTAAAGCTTTCTGATCATTTCCTTCTTCTTTTTACTTGGTCAGTAACCTTAGGTTATTGAGGTTGTAAGTCAGGAAATCTTCTCTGTCCAAGACAGCATTAAGATAAAACTTACTTAAATTTCTAAATAGATACTAAATATTTGTTAAGTTTTGTGGGGATTTTTGGGGTTTTTTTTGTTTGTTTGGTTGATTTTTTGTTTGTTTGTTTTTGGTTTTTTGTTGTTGTTGTTTTGTTTTGGTCCAGAAATAGCTATAATATGTTTATTAAATGATAATGTAGGTATATTAAGCTTCTGTATTAAGAACTGTGAAGTATTTGGCAGAAATTGTCGAATGAAATAGCTGAGGCTGCTGAAGAAATGTCACCATTTTCTGTTGGTTTGTCCAAGAAAAACAATTTGTTGTACAGCAGCAAATAATCTGCATTATCAAATCTGTCCCGTTCCTGTCAGGAGCTGGGTGCCCTTCATTTCCTTTTGAAGCCAGAAGGGATTCAACACGTTGCAGCTCAGGCTGAATACTAATGTCTTGATAGCTGGTGGATCATTAGTATTTATTTGTAAAATGGAATCAAAATTAGTTTTGACCTTTAGAGCTAAGTCAAAAGGTTAATCCATGTCCATTTCCAATTTGGTGCATTAATTGCTCCCTGTCCTAATTGTGTGTAGGACAATATTTTCTGTTTGTTTCAGAGGTAAATCAAACTGTAGGTGATGCTTTGCATTCATAATTTTGTTGTTTGTTTTACTTACAAGTGAAATCCAAATCACTGAATGTATCTTCATGGATTCTGTTTAAATAAATAGATAAATAAATCAATCAGTATTTCGGATTTTTTTTTCACAGATCAATGCATGCATTCTTCCTAAAGCTACTGGGGTGTGATGTTCTTTTTGATACACAGAAGATAAAAATAAGATTATGCATTTTTTGGTTATTCAGATATTAGTATTCTTGGCAGCTCTGAATAGGGGGGAAAAACATCAGCATGAAATTAATAACTGGTTTTGTTTCTGTCATAGCTACACTGTACACATCCTGCATTTTGCTGGGTATATTCCTCAACAGCAGCATACCAATATTCTTTGAGCTCTTTGTGGAGACCGTCTACCCTGTTCCAGAAGGAATAAGCTGTGGAGTTGTCACCTTTTTGAGTAATGTGTTCATGGGAGTGCTTTTGTTTTTCCTCACATTTTACCATACAGGTAAGAAATATAAGCCACTTGAAAAATTTAATTCTCCTTAAGGACATACCTTTATCAGTAAAAGGAAGGATTTGCACGTACAATTTCTGTTAATAACGAAGTGTTTGAATCCAAGCAAGGGCAGCAAGGAAGGAGAATTTTAATTATTCTTTTTTATATGCATGCTTATAAAAATGAAATTTCTTAGATGCAAGATAATTCTACTTGAATTTGCTGTAGCCAGAAACCACCAAGGTACACACTGTCATCATATTTCATAAAGGCCTGGGTAACGTGACCATTAGTAATGTTTGTACCTATGGGTGCTCAAAACCACAGTAAAGATCACCCAACCTCGTGCTGCTGGGTTAGAACTGTATTGGCCAGGAGGGGCAGAGCAGAAGTGCCCTATTTAAAGCCAGCTCTGTTCAGTCATCAGAGACATCTGACCACTGCTCAGACAGAACAGGCATTCCTCTGGGTAATCCTGTGGCCTAATCCAGCTCAACAGCATTTCGCTTCATGTTTTTGGCAATTTATTCAGACTTTCTAGTCTCTCAAGTATTATTTGCTTCCTTCTAACTCATAATCAAAACTTGCTGTTTAGTAGACTATAATACATATTATTACTCGAAGTGTAAAATAAGAACCCAGCTTGCTTTCAAAGGGAAGTGGTCTTTATTAATGGTTTTCAAAGAAGCAGATTTTTTATTTGTATTTTGTCATTATGGTAAACATTTGCTTCATGGTGTAATATATGTAAACCATTAGAAAATGTGAGCTTTTATGTATTATTACTTCTTAAAATGTTGCATTTTATAACTAAGAGGAGAGTGACAAATTTCAGATTGAATTCTGCTAGAAATTATCAAGGTTTCAACCTAGGGCAATTTTTCAGCATGGTTTGTCTTTCTGCCAGGAAATTGCAGGCAGGATGACAACCGTGTTCCAAACTGTGGCCTGTGAACACAAACGGAGAGAAATAATTTAATTTTTTTGATACTGGTGCTGAACTGTATCATTGTAAAACCTAAATGTCATGTGGGCTAGCCTTGGGTGGTGTGAGAGCTAGTCTTTACATTTTAACGTATACTTTTGATATTAATTGGTGTGAACTCTGTACAGACACACGATTGTTTCTGACATCTATACCTGAGCTGGATGACACAGAATATTCTGAAAATTTTTTCAGAGTTTGGCATTACATAATAAATAAGGATGGGGATATGCTGTCTCACTTCTGATGAAAGAATTACAATAAAGTGGACTCATTCCCCCATAAATAGGATATTTGGGACCATTTTTTGTCTCTCATATTTCTTTCTCTATGAGGTATCAGTAAATGCAGGTTAGGATAAACCTGAAATTGGTATACCCATACACTTAAAATATTTTCCCTATTGCTTCAAAATGAAAGAAAATAATTTGTGCTTAGGAAAATCCATTCTTTGATAGAAAGTAGGAGAGGGTGTGTGGTCACTGGGGGAAGATCAGTGCCAGGGGTACTATTGGCTCCTCTGATTAAAAAAATCCGTTAGAAGGTAGATAATGATCTTAATCATTTGCTTTCATTTGATTCAAATACATCCTCTAATGGCATTTAAGAAGCTTACAGATAAATCAGAACTCAGTGAAACTCATCTTGTTCCCTTGGTCTTTCCTTTTAGGCCAAATAATCTTTCAGTAGTTTTCATTCCAATTTCTCTTTTTCTCCTTGTACTGATACTGCAAATGCTGTGAAGGACCCAAACCCTGGAAGCTTTGCAGTGCACTGAAGATTTTGGTTCAGCCAGCAGAGTGGGGATGTAAAGCTTCCTAAAGCTCAGCCTCGCTGCTTGTGCTGTGTCCCAAAGCTGCAGCCTCTGGATGAGGTTTCCTTTGGCTTTTTCTGCAGGGACTTCCAAGGGAAAACAAAAGGAAACTGACCTTTGGCTTTTCACACAGTTGATGCGTTCCCTGCATCGCCAGTGCTGTCACAAATTCTGAATCAAAAAAGACATGAAGGGTTCCCAAGTTAAATTTCATCTTTTAGGAAATTGGAGTTAAAGTTTGTTTAATCTAATTAAGGAGGAATGTTATAAGGAAAATAACAGCAAAGTATTTGCCTGTAGATTTGTGGCATCACTTAACAGTCTTGTCCAAGCCTAGGAAAATTTTACTATGATTTTAATAATATTACTGCCTAAACAAATCCATAAGAGTTTTTGGTGGATCAGGGAGAGTGTTGTTGAAAGTTACTCGTTTTGGAAGGTTGATTTTTCAGGCTTTCTGACTGTTGTCCTTTGCATTGTTTAAAATAAATCATCCTTTTTCTTTCAGCAATATAAATTACAGATTTTAAAAAGTAGCAGTGATGAAGCCATGATTGTGATTAACTCACACCTGGAAGGAGAGTTTAGATTCTGTAAAATTAAATAAATAAATTACTATTATTGTTAATAATAACAATAATAATAATGGAAAATTTTAAAAAAATTAAAACACCATCCAGTGAAATGAACGTTTCTTTAGTAAATTGACACATTAAAAAAGAAAATTGTCTTGTTCTTGTTTGAAAAAAAAGCAAACTGCTAATTATTAGTCAAATATCAGATGATAGGATTTCTTGAGTATGGAACACAGCCTTTTAAGAGCAGTACATTAGCTGTTTCAGAACAGCTGAAAAGAGGCTTCTGAGGACCTGTTTTTGCAATGACTTTTAAATTGAATTGATCGTATTATGCACAAGTTTCTTTTGAGAAATTGGTTTTCCCTCCTTATACGATGTAGCAGGTTTGATTCAAAATCAAACCCAGTTTCTTCCTATGCTTTTAATTTTAGTTCTCAATCTATAGAAATCAAGAGACTAATGAACAGAGAGTCTGGAAGTGGTTTATTCTCCATTAGCAATGATAGATTTTATTTTTCCCCCCATTCTCTTCATTGGCAGTTTGAATAAGGAGAATTTACATTAGCTGGAGGCATTGGTTATAAATATATATAACGTAAGGTGTCCATGGAGCAGGCTCACAGACCATGTTAACCACTGATCGATCATCGAGCTGTCAGGATTTTGTCAGAACACAGCAATTTCCTTCAAACCTGCCGTCAGTCCAAGCATAGAACAGGTTTGATAACTGAGGCTGGGTCTCTGTTCTGCTTCACAGAGATTTCCTGGTTCAACTGGTGCCTGCCAGGGTCGTGTCTGCTCAGCCTGCTCCTCATCCTGTGCTTCCGCGAGTCCTACGACAGACTCTATCTCGACGTCGTCGTCTCCGTGTGATCACACTGGACTGGTGAGGGCTTGGAAGAGACTGGAAGTCGGCTTTGCAGTCTGCACATCTGCCTGGATTTGCACAGCTGAACAGCAGAAAAACAAATTTCAAGACTTAATCATGGCTTTATTTAGAGAGGGTGAGGGACGGGTTGTTCTTACATTCAAGACCATCTTGATTTGCCATAAATGTGGAACTGGAGTGGTGATGGTGACACCGAAATGCACAAAGAGAATCTCTCTGCTGTCCAGGTCCCTGTGCCAGGACTGGGGCTCTCTGTTGAGGAGGCTCTTGATGTAGCAGTGAGGTGTATGTTGTGTGTGTGTGCCTGTGTGCTGACTCACGGTTATACACACCAGGGTACCAGTAATCTTCAGAGTCTTCTATCAGAATAAAAATAGGGAATAATCTTAACAAAAAGAAAAAATAAGAAAAGAAAACAAAAATCCTTTCTTTGAGATCTCTTTAAGTTAATCACTAGTCATTTATATACTGAATGTCCATTAAACAGTTAAGCTAAAATGATTTGGTGCTTGTACACTACATTTACATTTTAATAAAGTGGGTTCTGATACAAGACACTGGTACCAGGGTTTTTAGCCATACTAAATATCCCAAATAATCCTTGCAGTGTTATTAGAAGTGTTTGTTACCACCCTGGAGCACAAGCAAACAATAGCTTTAGCTGCCACTGAATCCCAGCCTGCACCCACAGTCACCTCTGAAATGCCACCGTGATTCCATATCTCCTGAATATGGAGCATCTGTGGTGTACCGGAGTGTCACTCTAGGTAAATGTTGCTGTTCTAAAGGCCACCACTGTGTCATCTTTCCATCCTCCATCTCCAGTACTGCCTTTTTTACTGTTTGTGCCACTGAATACTGTGGGTGTGGATGTCTGAGTCCTGCTAGTTCTCTCCTGATACTCTAAGGTGTGTGTGTTTTTTAGGATTAGTTTATGACTGAGGGTGCCTAAACAATATTGCTTGTAACCCAAGTCTTGAGAAATCACTGTTTCCTAAAAAAACCCTTTCTAGCTGAGGAGGTGCATTGATGGCGAAATGACAATGAGTTTGACAATGAGGAGTAACTCATGAGTTCTGGCATAATATGGGAAATTAATGCCAGCTCTTTTTATCAGTACTAATCTGTGGTCATTCTGGCCCTTACTTGAATAAGTATTAAAGACACTTTGAATAGTTTTTTAACTCAATTTTTAAACCTGCTAATGATTTCTTAATTGTATTCTTAGATTTCAGTTCAGCATCATTTAAAATATTTCCGTATGTGTGTGTGTGTTCTGTGCTTTGTGTTACGGGGTGTGTTTGTGTGTATGGGGGTGTGCATATTTATATCAATGTAGACACAAATAAAACTTATATATATAAGAGATACATATATATATATATATATATAAGTTGTGTAAGGGTTTCCCTGGGTTTGCTGCAGGTGATCCTGTCTGGGGAAGGTGATGTGCCCTTGTTTGTAACCCAGGCAGTCACTGCCATGAGTGGGAACGCGTCGTGCGCGGTGTGCGACAGGGATTCTTTTCAGGGGTGAAGGATTTCCTGCCCTGGCAGTTCTATGGCAGGGGGTGGGTACACAGGTTGGAGGAGGCTCTGGATCTCTAGAAGTTGAATCAAGAACCCTCTGCTCCTGTGTGGGGCTCTTCTTTGCCCTTGGGGTGACACCAACACGGTAAGCCACTCAAATAAACACAGAACTCCCTTTCAGATATGGATGTGTTCCTCCTGCCTGCTCTCCTTTTGCAGAGAGAATACACCTCTAAGACTTAACTCAGGAGTGTGTCTGTGCAGTAAAATAAAACAAGCTGTTCCCTGCTTTTATGCTTTCAGAGCAATTGATGTACTTACTGTAGTAACTGAAAATGGATTTAGCTCATTGCCTATATCAGCTCTAAATGATCTTTCCTGTCTTGAAGCAGGCTCTTTATAGTAGTGGAGCTAACCTGCACAGGGAAAATTAAATCAGTCCAACCAGCACATTCAGATCCACTGGCATCATCCCTTACTTTTCAGATGAGTGGTGTTAACTGTCCAGCTTCTTTTTACTATGTTTTAGTGCCTGGATTAGTTTCAGTATCCAGTAGCTGCAGCTACCTATTGTCTTCTGAAACCAAGGACCGCTTGCCAAGATTCTGGAGTTGCATTGTCATGGCAGAACTGAGAGCTTGGATGGCTCTTCAGAGCTCTGTTTCTGCAATTTACTGTAGCTATATAAAGATTGAAATTGCTCAGCTCAGGCACTGTCCTGAGTGACAGAGATTTCTAATCCTTTCACTGTTTTAAGGCAGAGAAAAAATTTACAAAGTATTCAGACTATAACCTCTTCTTCCTCTGTTCCAGAAGGCATCAAACAATTCAAAATACTTGTCGGTGCTTCCAGATGCAGGCACTCTATAGTCAGGGAAGAAGAGTGAACCTCTTGTTTCAAAGCCTGTTGATTGTTTTTCTGAGTCGGTGTGAATGGCTCACTGTGACTCTGATGCTTTGGTAGCTGTTGCTCTGTGGTGGGTTGACTGTGGGTGGACACCACGTGCCCACCAAAGCCACTCTGTCATTGCCCTCCCCAGCTGGGCAGGGGTGAGAAAATATAATGGAAAGCTCATGAGTTGAGGTAAGAACAGGGAGAGATTACTCACCAGTTGCCATCATGGGCAAGACAGACTCAATCTGGAGAAACTAGTTTAATTTATTAGCAATCATATCACAGTAGGATAATGAGAAATAAAACCTAATCTTGAAAACATCTTCCCCCCCATCCCTCCCTTCTTTCCATGCTTAGCTTTACTTGTGGTTTTCTCTCCCTCCTCCCCTCAGCAGCACAGGGGGACAGGGAATGGAGGCAGTGGTCAGACCATCACCTGAGGACTCCTCACATTCTTTCCCTGTTCCAGCATGGGGTCCCTCTCAGGGGAGACAGTCCTCCATGAATTCTGCCAGTGTGGGCACAGACCTTCGGGAACAATTGTACCAACAAACCTGCTCCAGCCTGGGCTCCTCTCTCCATCATGTTAAGGTCCTGCCAGCAGTCTGCTCCAGCACATTTCCCACAGGCCCACAGCCTCCTTTGGGCATCCAGCTGCATGGCCTGGGGTTCTCCACAGGCTGCAGGGACAACAGCTGCCTCACCATGGTCTGCATCACAGGCTGCAGGGGAATCTCAGTGCCTGGAGCAGCTCCTGCCTCTCCCTCTGCACTCACCTGCAGAGCTACTCCTTTCTCTGGCTGCAATGGCTGCTGTGCAGTAACTTCCTTTCCCTTCTCAGTCTGTAATCCCAGAGGGGTTATCACCATGGCTGAAGGGTTCAGCCTTGGCCAGTGCCAGTGCTCCATTGGGAGCCAGGCTGGTGTTGGCTCTGTCACTCATGGGGAAGCTCCCAGCTGCTTCCCATGGACACCACCCCTGCAGCCCCTGGCTGCCAAAGCCCTGCCGTGCAGAGCCCATGCCCTGTGCCTGCCTGGCACTGCAGCATGGTCTGAATTACAGCCATCAGTGCCTCTGCACCAAAGCAGGGACCTGCTCCAGGGCTGGGCAGCCCAGCCAGGCCCTGCTGAAACCTGCACCAGGTTCATAGGCACTGCTCTGCAGTCAGGACTCAACCCGAGTTCCCAGCAACTCTGATGGAAATCTGCCCAAGTGAAAGTCAAAAGATTGCTCTCAAATTACTTGAAGTTGTGCAGAACATGGCTGCATTCCACACACACGGTGTTCAGGTTTAGGATTTTATTAGATTAGCAAGTCTGGCTCAGGATGGAGGTGAGGATTTTAAATGTATTTGCTGAGATCTCTGAAAAGCACTTTATCCCCATCTGTGCCCCACAGCAGCATCTTTCTGTGGAGGAGCAGTCCATTTCATATCAGTAACACAACTAAACCCATAGAAATATTTTTTAGATAAGCATTATGACTTGGTCCACCCTTGTTTGGGTTTAGCAAGAGTCCAAGCTGCCAGGCTACCTGCACTTCGTTGGAAATTTGAATTTGAAGTGCAGGGAGAGCCCTTAGCAGTGCAATTAGTAGTAGTGCAGAATAGACTCAAAACAGTTAATGTTTTTCTTAATAATGGAAGTTTGAAGTCTCTCTAACTTGGAGCAGTCACAGCACTGGCTGCTGTGTGGCCTGTCACTTGCCAGCAGAGGAAGGCGCCCTGAGAAGCCCTGGAATTTCCTTCTCTTTGTGGCCTGTAAGTTCACAGCCCTGAGGAACGTCTTCCCCAGCATTGCTGAGCCCTTTAACACAGGTAATTGTGCTGTGGTTTGTATTGGGAATGCTGGGAAGGAGCTCCATAGTGACTGCTCTCTCCTAATGGTTCATTTTAACCATGGCTGCTCCTCAGGTTTCTTTGGCTCAGTGACACCCTCAGTGCAGCTTCCAGTGCTGCTGGCTCTCCTTCTCCCAAGCTGTGGAGCTGTGCAGGCTCCCATGCTGCTCATGGGGAGGCTGAGGACTAGAAAATGCAGGCTCCACTTAGAGCAGTTCCTGTCTCTGGTCACTGCTGTTACACATTAACTTCCTCTGGAATCCTTCGCCCTCTCTTGGGGCTGCCTGCTCCCCTGAGCTGGAGGTGTGGAGAAGAACTTCCTTGCTTCCCGAGCAATTTTACAGGAAGGGTTGGCTGGCCATGTACTTACTGTAAATAAGAATAGGGATTTTTTAGAAAATCATGCCAGTTGGAAGAAAGTGCAGACACAAAGGATTCTGCACATATTGTGAACAGATAATCTGTTACAAGCAGACTGTAATTTACCTGAAACCTATGATTTTAGCTCCCACACCTAAAGAAGCTAAGCAGATGGGCACTGTGTGTGTCAGGTGTTCAGGCTCACAGCATCACAGTTATTCCCAGCCATCTGAGAGAGCTGAAAAGAGTGGGATGACTTGAATCTTGGAGTGGGTTGGAAAACCCCAGACTCTCTCAGTGTTTGTAGTGGTAACTTGGGGAGAGCAACAAGTTGGATTGAGTAACAAAAAGTGCCCAGTTCCAGGGGGCATTTCAGCACCAAAATATTGCATTGGACTGATCAAGTCCATATAAAATGTGAAATTTTGTGGTGACAGAGATGTCAGTGCTGGGCTTGTTCTACAGTAAACTGAGCAAGTGACTGCATGGCCTTGCACTGCAACATAAACAATCTGCATTGATTGATGTGCATGTATTGGCTGTTACAAGAAAGGGAAATGTGATTTAATTGTCAGGAGTGACTGAAATATGAATGGGAATTACACAGTTTGCACAGTGGATATAACTGCTCTGTAATGGTGTGACAGCAGGGCTCTAATTGTTCATTTCTTCTGTTGGGTCACTTGCAAATTAGTAAGTGTGTCTGACAAAGGCATTTTTCTGTTTCATTAGTTTTGAGGAGGTTCCTTTTATACTAAGTACAGACCATTGTAATAACTTGGCAAGACAACTGCTACAGCGGTGTGGGAACCTACACCAGTTCTGGGGATTGATTTGGTATTTGATGTTGGTGCTGCAGTTCTCAGGGTTGTTAAAGCACCACGTGGGAAGAGCAGAGACGTGGGGTGTGCAAGGAGCTTGCTGTGTGTGTGGATGCACAGTTGTGCAAGGGCAGATGCCAACCCTGCCAAAACACAAGAACTTTGTCACCTTCTGTGGGTCCCAGCATTCCAGCTGCGGGAGGAGAAGAGGAAAATGCTGCCTTGTGGCTGCTGCCTCCTTTCCATCAGAGAGAAGCCAGGCAGCCTCCAGGCTTCACGTGAGGTGATCACAACCATCAACAGACTCCATTCACAGCCCTGCAGCCGTGACTGCTGCAAGGTTGTGGGTGGCACAGGAATATCTGCCCTGCTTCCTCCAGGAGTGTCACTTCAGCTGGCAGGGAATTGCCCCAGAGCAGGCACAGCCCCAGTGAAGTCAGAAGAAGATGTCAATCTGCTTACAATTTTTGCAGTTTGTGTTTCAAGCCAGATGAAACTAATAAATAAAGGAAGAAATGTAACTCTGTCCAAAGTTTTGACAAGTAAAAGCAAATATTTGCACAGATGTGCTGGCTCCTGCCAATTACTTGGGATTGCAATGTTTTTGGATCAATTCATGCCCCCCACAGCCTCAGCACTGTTTCTTCACTGCTCAGCCCCAGCAGCACCGTGGGAAGCTTCAAGCCCTGGTGGAGGGCAGGGACTGCAGCACAGAGGGAGAAGGGAAGCACTGAGCCATGATGCCGAGGAGGGGGGATGTTGGGCACCAGGGTTATTTGCACAGGAGGGTGCCTACTTCAGCCCAGTTGTTTCAGAGCCTCACTTTTTCCTTCCTCAAGGATGAGTTTTTGACCTTCATTTTCTGTTTGTGATGAGATTTGTGCCTCAGGGACAGGGACAGCCATGGTGGTGGCACACGATGTAGAGGTGCTGGTTTTCCAAGGTGCAGCAGGGAAGGCAGGTGGGACTTGCTCTCTGCAGTAGCAGCTTTTCCCTGCACTCTCTCTCTCCCCACTGCTTTCCTCCATGTGATTTATCTGCTTGTTGCATCTGGACCGACTCACTGCACTCACTTTGCCTTGCTACATGAAGACAATACCACCAGCAAAACTTTTTTTCTTTATGGGAAGATTTTCCCTTCAGGCTGAGGCCACTTCTCCAACCTTAGTCCACGTGTTTGTCAAAGGCACAACAACCCCAAGCCCGTATTTTCCGTCACAGAGAGGATGTGCAGGTTTGTGTGAGACAAATCCGGGGGCTTGGGGAAGGGCTGCTGGGCCTTGGGGTGCCCACCCATGCCAGGAGAGAGAGATACTCCATGTCCCCCCTCAGCAGGGACACCCCGAATGTGCAATATAAACTAGAGTTGTGTTCCCTGCCCCTTCCTTGCCCCCATCTCTTCTGTGTCCTCTGACCTTTCTGCTGTCACCTGGGCTGAGCCAGCCCAGCAGAGCTGCAGGGTCTCCCCAGGGGCAGCCTGCCATCAGCTCCTGCTCCCATGGGACAATGATGCATTTTCCAGGCATATTTCTTTGCTCTGCCTATGATATTTTCTAGATTAAAATCTCTTTTTCCCTTACTATGTTTAATGTCTTCCGCTGTGCATTTTAGAAATAAGTACTTGGTAAGGTCAGCTTTTAATTATGGGACACACCTAACAATTGGAGTTTTTTGAACTGCATGAACATATGGAGAAAGAAGAGGGTTTTACATGTTGGAGAACATCTTTGTAAACTATCCTCGACTTGTAAGACTGTTCAGTTTTACTGGAGTTGTTTGTATGCATTTTACTTTTGTAATTTTTTAAGTGATTTGATAGAATTTTATTTTAGGGCAAATTCTACATTTTGTATGCGATATTCTGATGTGGTGTATTTTTATTTTTGAGAAAATAATGTTGAAACCACTAAATACTTGTCAATGTAATATATCCACTGTGTAATTTCTATTTAAAACTGGACTCTGACCATGAAGTGCGTGTTATTTTACGTACTGGTTGTTGCACATTAAAGAGGTTACTCAGTTTGCTGCCATCAGTGTTCATCACTTCCAAGAAAGCACAAGGGAGTAGTTTATTTCTGCCATAATGCTGCCAAAACCCACTGCAGATACTGCTACGAAATGGGGGTTGTTAAGTCTAAATGAATGTAGCCTCATCCAATCTCCCAACCCAGCCAATGAAAGATTTCCATGGCTTTTAGTGAGGTTTTGGAGTGGGGGTCTGGCACTGCTGCTGCGCCCCGAAGGAGGGGAAGGGGCTGGCCGTGGTGGCAGCCTCTGCAGCCCCAGCACACCATCACAACTCTGATTTCACATCCTGATTCCCCCAGGCTCATGGCTCAGGATGCTGCAGGCCAGTTGATTTTGCTGGCTCCCACCATCACTGCCTCTGCTGGGGCTTTTAGAAAGGAGACCCTTTATAATAACCTTCCTTGTGTTTATCCTGCATTTAATTGAAGTGGACCCAGCCCGGCATCTCTTGATCTATGTTTATTTTCTAGGACCAGCTCTTCAAGAACGCCCTGAGTACTTACCAGGGCAAGTTTAAAATAGGCTCACATCCCATTAGTGCTGGGAAGAAATCAGTCAACTCTCTTGTCGTGGAATATCTGGGCCCCACTATTCTTAGCAACAGTCTCTTTCCAGGCTATATATGGGAGCTGAAAGCGCCTCTAATGATACAGTTCCCAGTTGTATTTATCCTTGCAGTTACAGAAATCTCTATCCTTAGGGGGATGAGAACTGAGGGTCCATCGCACAGTCCTGATGTAGTTTTGTGTGTTGGTGAAGTCGCTGTGCTCATTCTTTCTCAGGATTTTTTTTTCCCATTTTCTGTTTCATCCTTGCCGTTGTTGAAGTCTGCTGTTTCCCTGGCACATAAATGACATTTATTTCCTGAGAGAGTGCCGGGTGCTGGCATGTCTCTCTTTGGCTGTGCTGCAGTTGCACATGGGGGAGCAGCTGGGCTGGGGCCAGCTGGTTGAAAGCTCTTGGTGCTGTGCCCAGATGTGCCCAGATGTGAGTGAGCTCTCACAGAGACCCTCATGGCTAACAGCCGTGGGACCAGCAGAGGCTGAGGAAAAGGTTGGGGCCACTTGTAAATGTTGGATTTGTGTGTTTTGGCATCTTTGGGCTGCAGCCCAGCACCAAGGATGTTGATGCCTGGAAACGAGCAGCAGCCCCCCAGGGCAGGTGGAGCTGCCTTTACCCTCTGGCCATGGGTCACGAGAGCTGAGCAGTTGCAGGGCTTTACTTGCTCCAGGAGCATGATTTGAGCTTGCATCAGGGACTTGGGACCCAAGGCATTCACCTTTACCTTGGCACATGCCACGATGTTGCTCTGCACCCATCGCCACATGAACACAAATTTCCAACCTGGGTTTTTTTGGTTTTTTTTGTTGTTTTTTTTTTTTTTTTTGCCACAACTTGAGTTGTTTTGCCACAACTTTGAGCTGACAGAAGAGAAGGCCCAGAGGTGCACCATACCAGGATTACCTCACACCAGCTGCCAGGAGCAGCACACTCTCCCAGTGCAGGCTAGCCACCCACTGAAGTCATCCTTGGCAAAAAACACCTTGACTCTCCAGGAGTCAAACGAGCATGGGAGCAGAGCCCCAAAGCCCCGAGAGGCTTTGCAGGTCCCATGGCCACAGTGAGGTTTCTCTTTGGGAGCTTTCTTGCTTTGCTCCATTTGTTTGCTCTGTATCTGCAGGCAGGTCCAGGGCTGGGGAAGCTCTGCCAGAAATGCCTTCACTGCCTTTGATGTGCAGAGAAAAAGGTTTTGAGAGGTTTTCAGCATGGGCCTGAGCCTATGGCAAGCACTGCAGCTCATCCCACCTTGTACACTCAGTGTATTAGAGATGATTTTATCTTGGCTGGGGTGGGGTGTGGGGCGTGCAGAAATGATGCTCAGAGTACAAGTTTGTACCTGTTCACTCCAGCCCCTCCTTGGCTCCAGCAGCTCCTGGCACGGTGGGGCCTGCCAGGAACTGAGCTGCTCCCCAGGACAGGCAGCTCTGCCAGGCAGGGAGGTTCATCTCCTCCAGAGCCAAAGGAGTGATGGATCAGCAGAAGACAGCAGTAATTGCCAGGAGGCTTTCAGGCAGAAAGCAAGGCTCTCGCTCGAGGACAAGCTGATGTAAGTCAGCATGTAAATTGGGGACAACATAAAAATAATTCCAGCCAAGCTCCTAGGAAGAAACCTATGAACAAAAAAATGTTGTTGCTAAGAAATGTGAAAACAGAAAACAATAATGTGGCTCCTGGCAGGGTAATAAAAGTGTATCAGCGTTGTGCCTGCTCTCTCGTACAGATCGCTTGCTCGTGACAGTAAATTAAGTACTGCCAAAATGGGTACAGTTTTCTCTGTGGCCATTGATGCTTCACATCATGGAAATATCAAATGTTTCTGATGGCTGTTCATTACCCTGCGCTTGAGAGGGGAGCAATCCTTTGCTGGCTCCATTATTTCCATGACAGCAAGGAAATGACTATGGGAGGTTTAAAAACGAAGGAATACAGCAAGGTTAGATGGATGGAACCTCAGCAGCCTGTTGCTGTTCACCGTGGTCAGTGCTAACCCTGAGTCTGGGAGACACCTCACTGTCTCCAGAGTGATGGAAAGCCAGGACTACTTTTTGCCTCCAGTTAATTGCCAGCTCACAAACTGTGAAGTTTGACCTTGAAAATCTCCAGAGATGTTACTTTGAAGGGTGACTGCTGCAGCACAGCTGCTCAGCCAGAAGGCACTTCCCGCAGCTCCCCCACAGCCAGGAGGAGCTTTAACTGGTTGCTGGATTCCAGATCTGCCTCAGCTGGTGCGAGGACCCAAAGAGTTGCACCTTCCATATTCTGCAGAGATCCACACCACAGAGCTGACAGATGGGTGTGGCTGGTGTGAAGCACAACAACGGTTCCTTGTCATAGTAGTTCTAAAATGCAAAACAGCTGCCCTTACACACGTTTGAGTTGCTGTGAGGTGTCAACATAAGGCCAGTCAGAACAAAAAAAGGGTGATAAAACTCTGGGTCACAAAATAAACCTGGCCTGTGATCACATCAGGGCAAGCAGGAAAAGGTGAGAGTCAGCCCAGCTGCCAAGAGTCAGCTTTACATTTCTGTCATAGCACCAAAATCACCTTCATCCACTTCAGTCCTTACACAGAGGAGAATGGTTTGGAGATATTGTCAGCAGACTGAAGTGTTGAAATCTCACCAAAAACAGGGGATGTGTGCATGTGGTTGGGTTTTTTCCTTTGGGCACAGCTGAACTCTGTCACCTTCTTGATTAATTTGAACCTCAGTTTTTTTAAACAGAAAGTGCAATGACAATTCTGTCAGTGTTTTTTGGTTTTTTTTTTTTTGGTTTGGTTTGGTTTGGTTTTTTTAATGAATGGACAAAGCAAACCATGTCAAAATGCATTTCAGCTGTTAGCAAAACAGTTTGTGATAAGTCTCTAAAGCTTTTGGTAACTGTGTGGTCCCCTGGCTGTACCCTCGAGGGGGAAGCACACACGAGGTACCATGGGGAGCAGAGCTTTTGCAGTTGAGGGCTGACTCTCACACACACTGAGCTGCTTGCTCTGTGCTGATCTCTTCAGGATGCTGATTTCAGCCAACACAGGCACGTTGTGATGGGAGGACTGGGAGCACGGGTGCCTATGGGGCACTGGTGGGAGTGCTGGGCACCAGTAGCAGTGCTGGGTGTGGCAGTAGGGGATTCACTTGAGGCTTTTTTACTACTGTAGCCTGATTACTTTCCAAGGAGTGTATCTGCACGATGCTCTGCCTGGCCACTGCTCCTGGCAGCATATGAAGCTCATGTATGAGAGAGTCAACAGCCTTGCTAAAATCAGGCTGCAGGATATTTCTTATTTCCATGCTATCTGCACGACGTGGTGCCCATTCAGAGGAGGAAATTAACTTGCCCAGGTACCCAAACACATCTGCTCAGCTGCTCTGGGGTGGTTACAATTCACTGAGTCCCTGCTCCAGCGTTTTAATGAGCACCGGCTGGGCTGGGCTGCAGTTCCCTGCTCTTCCTCACCTCCACCAGCACCGAGTGTTGGCAGTGCCCTTGCCCCACCCACCATGGATATTTCCATCCCTTGCTAGAGAAGAAAACACCAGCAAACGGGCTTCATATGGAGGGAAGGGACCAGGTTTGTAACTGCAGCATCTGGCCCAGCATGTCCCCAAAGCCCCCCTTGTAGAGAGCTGGGAATAAACAGGGAGACCAGACCCGAGTCATGAGGAAACTTCTGCTTTTCCCTTTTCCTGCATTTTTATACGGAATCTCTGAGCACTACCAAAGGCAGGTTGGAAGGGTCACTGGGGCTGCAGGTGTTGCTGTGGTCCCCCCAGACAGCTCCACAGCCTGGCCTGGGTCCCATGCTGCTGGGGATGCTCCCACACCTCATGGGGAACCCACAAGATAACAAAACTTTCTCTGTTTTCCACACAATTAAGAATTAAAGAGAGAAAAGGGTACAGTTGGGATGCACAGTGAAGGTGAGAGAACAAAATTTACTGAGGCTACAAGTGAAACTGTTATGTTAATGAATCAAATTAGCAACTAGAAAAAAAATGTGGTGGTAGAGAGATTTAAGGGAAATTGGAAATTGGTTTCAGTGTAATACTTTGCTCTAATTGTATGCAGGGGTGTCTTGATGCAAAACAAAACTGTTCAAAAATGACCTCCCTGTGTTATCGTGCAAAGTAACTGGGAAAAAAAATCCATCTTATTCACAGCAAGTTTGTTTTTACTGATCTTGTGCCTCTCATTACTTTTAATGGTCTGCATTGAAAAGAAATTCCTGTATGCACACTTGAGAATATGAAAACACCCAAATGATAGCTTATGATTTAGTAGGATTAAAGTATTATGTATGCAGGTGTAGCACGTTTCAGGTTATTAGCAATCCAATCTATTTTTTACGACATTATGGTGTAATTTTCTGTATGGAACTTCGATATAAGTCTTAAGCTGTATCGGAACATAAACTAAAATGTTCCTGACTCTGTCACTTTTCATGGTCTTTACTTTGATTAATAAATGCAACAAGAGCTATAACGTTCTTCAACACGAGGCTACGATCATCCTTCAATCAAAACGTGTCCCTCAGCTTTTTATAACTTTTTGCATCAATATGTAGGGCTTGAGCAGCAGCA
Organism: Acridotheres tristis; assembly: GCA_037013685.1. NCBI lineage: Eukaryota > Metazoa > Chordata > Aves > Passeriformes > Sturnidae > Acridotheres > Acridotheres tristis. The sequence continues at coordinate 26,826,228 of CM072894.1, forward strand.
GCAGCAGCGACAGGATTTCATTGCAGCTGAGCATGTACAGCTGAAAGGCTCTGCAGAGGATGAATGTCTTTTTGCTGGCTTGGCACAGAGAGCAGTTGTGCCCTTGGGGGCTCGGTGTCACCTGCACAGAGCTGAGGAGCAGAAGGGAGACACTGCAGATCTGGACCAGGATTTGGCACCCTGAATTTCATATTCAATCTTACCTCAGTGGGCACCTCACTCAGAAATACCTTTTCTGAAAGGCACTCCAGGTTTGGTGTGGAGCTTGAGACGGGGAGAAGGGAGCCTTACATTCAGTAACACAATTTGGTGTCCACAGAGACTACAACTCATGACAAATGTAATCCAGACCTGGGCCTCAGGATGCGGCTGAAGTGCAGACAGGGAGGAAGGATGGATGCTGCAATTCCCCATCCCCATTCAGGCAGCTGAGTGGATTTTGCATGGCCATTGGCCACTAAGGTCAGGAGGAAGCTCCTCCTCCTTCTTGCTGGCCCATCCTGTCAGCGCTGTCAGGAGCCCCAGCCCCATCACGTTGGCCACACAGGAGAAATAACCCACAGGCTTGTCAGGTTGGTCTGTTTTATTTCTGAATTATTCTTTACATTGTACAATATATAAAAATACAGAGTACCCAAAAAAAATTCACAGTGTCTAAAGGCAGTGATTATAGTCTAGGTCACCTTTATGCTAAAGTACCATCAAGTTCGATTGCATAGGAAAGGTGATGTGCCTTCACAACAGAGTCCAGTAATACTCTCCAGGTTTTGTTGTTTTGGGGCAAGCATTCTGTGTTACATAATTGTTTCCCATGTATCCAAGATCCAATATTGCATGTCACTCTCCACCTCAACCACAGGCTAAATCCTATCAATTCCATCTCACATATCAGGCATCCTCCCTAAAGCTTCCTCTGTGGGAATGCTCCTAATTAAGCACATGGCTTTTAGGTATGGGCAGGTCTGGATGCTGTCTAAGGAGGGCTGTGGAAAGAAAGCACACTGCTCTGCAGCTGGCTGGCTTTTGCATTGTTTGACATTTTGGTAGTAATAACATTTTTGCTCCAGTTATTAATGGCCCATCCACGCCGACCTCTGCTTGCCTCTGTGGCCTGAGAATCAGCAGCATCCTGCTGAGGGAGGCGTCAGAACCAGAGTGCAGTGTTAATCCTTTTCATGACCAGATTTGTTTAAAACCAAATAGTGACTGGGGCCTGCAGAAAGCCAAATGCTGCTCCTACAGCACCGAATCCTCTTGAATAGCAGGGGTGAGTTTGCAGCTGAGGCTGGAGGCAGAATGGAAAAAGTAACAGGTTCAAGACCCAAACTTACACTGAATGCTCTTGAGCACTTAAGTTTGTGGCTACGTAAATAGTGGGTTGCTGGTTTTGCTCCTCCAGCCATGATTAATGCAGACATTAATTTTTCCCAAAGGTTGTGAAGAAGGAATTTCCAGGCAGAACAGCTGAGACTGGGTAAGTCCCTCAAGGATCCAGCTCCAGAGGGATTTCTGCCCAGTTTTGAAGGCTCTGGCAACCAGGCAAGACAAAGTTGGGCAGAAAGCTCTCCCACCTACCCCAAACTGCTCTTGAAGCCGCCTGAAACTTCCTTCTAAAAAGCTGAAGGGAAAGATTCATCTGTTGTTACTTCAGACCTTGGTCAAGAGGGCATTTAAGTGATTAATTGGAGAAGAATGAATCCTTCAGGCCTGATTTACTGCGTATTTGTCTGCCATGCCAGACAGCTCTGAGAGTGCTGTGCCCTGCCGTGTGTAAGGGCTGGCCCGTGGGTGGGGAGGGGAGACGTGGGGCAGAGCCTTGGCCACTGACACAGAAAGCTCCAGAGTCACCCACAGCACCAGGCGCCTCCGTGGCCTGGTGGGTTTTTTTGGACCCTTCTGAAAAACAGAAGCCATGGGTTCTTTGGGCTTCTTTTCCTACATTTCAGATAAAACCTCCTGGTGAGACTGTAAGGCAAGGCTTGTAAAGCTGATCAATAACTCAGAAGGCAGTTACTGACTTCTTTAACATGGAAGATGACATTTTCCCCGTTCTAACAGATGATGTCTTTTGCTCTAATGGTACAAGACTTGTTACTCCTACTTGCTATTTTAATTTTCTTTGCACAATTACTCCCTACTTATAATTACAAAAACAATAGAGTGATACACATGAGAAATTCAGGAGGCTTATTATGAAAATATAAACAGTATCAAGTATCTCTTTCTTAATAACTCTTAACCAGAATGATTTAGGGGAGAATCAGCATTTCTAACTAGAAAAATCAATTTATTTTTCAATTAAAAAATTATATTTCATTTACCTCAAAAGTGGGTTTTTAAACCTAATGGAAAGGGTACTAGATTTTTATAGGGCTTTTTCTTCAGTTTGTCCCTGTGGAATTTGAATACCAGAACTGCCTTTCTTATTCTAAGTTTCCTCTGCAGGCATTTTGCTAAATATATATATTGCGTGTGTATATATTATAAATATATACTGTATCTATCCACTGATAGATGTATACACTGTTACAAAAAGAAGAGTAAGTTGTTACAGAAACTTTACATTTACATTTTTATATATATATTTATATATATATATATAGATATATATATATAAAACTCTCCCCCACTACATTTGGTACAAAGAATAAATCCATCTCAATGGACAGCAGTTTTCTCTCCAGGTGGGCTGAACAGCAGATTATCACTGGAGGCATCAAATTGTCTGCATCAGACATGGGCTCCATTCCTGCTCTCTGCTGATTGCAAAGCAAACACTTCATTTTCTGAACATAAGGCAGTAGGAACAGTGGTGGTTAGACAATAAATGTTATTCTCCTATAGTATCTGTGCAGGTCATGCATTTAAGAGCAGCCCTGGCTCATATGCTGAACATTCAAGTGCACCTTTAGAGCAACAGCACCTCTTATGTGAAGGTTTGATCCTCAAGTGGTTTTGTCTGTCAGTGAGCTGTGAGTTAGTGTCAACTGCTCAAGAAAAATCCGACAGTAATGGCACAACATCCCTGGATAACAGCACCAGGCACACCCCCCGCTGGGAGAAAGGCAGCTTCCATGGAAAAAGAGAGAATGGCCTAATTATAGATGTTTCCACTACATACTTGGCTGTAAGATTTCCATCATATTTCATGTCCTGCACACCTGAATCCTATCCAAAGGGTTTGAAGAGACACAGTGTCTCCAGACCTACAGGGGAACCACCCAGGGTTTCTTTTCTCTGTCTTAGAAGTAAAGGGAAAAAGAATTATATATATATAGCAAAATGAACTTTCTGGAATGCAATGCTCCCAAAGGAAATGCATTTCCACTCCAATTTAAGATGGTGTGAGGAATAGGAAATTTTAGCAAGTTTAACATCCAGCTGCAGGAGCAACTCAGACTTCTGCAGATATTACAGACCTGATGCTCAAGGTGCCAAATTACCTGGACTGTAAGAACACCCTGCACATGGTGTCGTTAACCTGCCACAGAGAGCTCATCAAAAATGCAACTCTCACACCATATTAACATCGTCCTCAAAGAACTGCACTCTCCTGCAAACATTAATTGAGTAATACAGCGTTCTGATTTCTTTTTTTCACTCTCTCCTGGATTCTGCTTTCTGCTCGAATGGAGACTACAGCCCCTTGCTGTGATTGCCAATTATGTGAAAAAGGGCTGAATCCATTTGGATGGCTGATAAGAAGGAATGTCTTGATGAAACTATATCCACATGCACCATCCTCAAAGCATCTGCCCTCCAATAGCCTACAAAATATCCACCTCCTGAGCACAATGGCAGTAATCACTCATCTTGGTGACTTGAACATTTAAATAATTTCATATGGTACTCTGGGAAAAAGAAATCAGTTTACATCATGTTATTCTGTGAAGGCAAAAATGGGAAAAAATTAAAAGGGGAGAGGGGAAAAGAGAAAGGAAAAACAGAAAACTGAAATAATTGCAAGGTTAGACTTGCTTGCATCCCCTCAAACTCCAGCTGCAATCTTACCATGTGCATGGTAATTGCAGAGTGTGTTAATACAGGAAATCTTCTGATGGGGAAGCTCAGAGACAGCTTTGATTTTACAATGTCTGGAATGATCTTGGGAGACAGTGTTTTCTCCTGAAACACATAAATTAAAGCTGGGAAATCCCATCCTGATAGTCGAATGTAATAATTTCCAACCCTTGGGCTACATACTTGTTAGAACTACTTTGAGTCAGGATTTTAAATATTGCTGTGGGGTATGTGGAAATTCAGTGAGACAGGGTGAACCCGTTATGGCACAAGGCACGAAGTCATCACTCCTCAGATGGGATTTAGGGGCCTGGGAAGAGCCTCTCTGAAGGCTATCTGCCACCACTGCTATCCTGCTTCCCTGATGATCCTGCTCTGTTCCAGCTGCTCTTGCCTGGCTGTGTTGCTGGGGGTTCAGGGCTGCTGAACCACTGTGCCAACTTGGAGAGCTGCAGCAGGTGCTTCAGACGGGCTTCTAGGTCTGCATCAGCTCCTGACTCTGCTGCTTAAAATCTCTTTAAGGGCATCCCTCTCTCTCCCTCTGCCCCATCTATTTGACCTGGTGAGACCAGAGCAGAAACAGGATGAGCTGCTAAATAAGAAAAGCAGCTGCTGAAAATGATGGGCACTGCTGAGCCTAAGGTGTCGTCGTGGCAGTGCTAATAACCCCACTTTATTACAAATATCCCTACAGCTTTCAATCACTGCAAACTGAAGTAAAACGAAGTAATTTAAAAATGGGAGGCTATTTTATACTTGCCCTCTGGTCAAACCGCTGTAACACACAGGCTTGCAGAGTCACCTTGGCTCTTCCTCGCAGGAAAAGCAATATACTTGTCACGAGTAGCACAGGCTTTCATTTCCTACCAGCTGCCTACGTGAAAGAGCTGAGGACACGGCCCAAGCTGGGCTTCCAAACAAGCAACTGCAAAGGAACAGCACTGAGAAACAACCGATGTCAGCTCACAGCGAAATCTGAAACCAAGCGGGGACAGACAGGACTGCTGCGAGCAGACCCAGCCGGGACCAGGCACCGGCAGGGCACTGCTCGGGGAAGGTGCAGACAACAAAGCCAAGCTCAGCACCACGTGGAGCTCATGCGTATTTCAGGGTGTACTTTCATCTCATGCTCAGTATTGCGACATTCTAAAATACTTAGCGTCAGGAGTTCATCATAAATATTTAGAAACACTGAATGATAACAGCAGTGAACTTGTTCACGTTGCTAACACACTGGATGTAGTTGTACATTAAGCACCAGCAATAAGTTTTCTTTTTGCCAAACAGTTATGTCAGACAAACATCTGGTTGTAGACAACATGGCTTCTGCACCAGACTAATACAGTTCTTATAGACACAGTCACACACATACACAAAATTACATTTCAAGGCTGGATATACTGCTTAATAATGCTACTGCTCCAATTTACTTCAATAGCTGCAGCAGCATTTGTTTGTTGGGTTGTTTTTTCTCAGAAAAATTAAAGAAATATCAGCAAACAATGCACATTACTCAGCTGTGTTACTATTTCAGACAGTACTGACTGGAAGACGCTATAAGAATGTGCAGCAGACTTTCTGGTCATGTCAGACTATGGAAACATTCCTTAAAAAAATACTTTCCCCCTGTCAGAATCATTCATTTTTTGAAAGTATATGAACTAAAACCCAGTAATAAACCAAGAGGAAATATTACCCCAAAGCATGGTGATTTCCCACAAGAAGAGCATGGCCTCTAAAGTTGCCTCTCATGGCAGACACAATCAGGATCAAAGCTAGAACAAAAAGAGTTAACACTGTCTAGGAAGAAAAGAAAAAGGAAGAAAGAAAAAAAGCCCATGGCTCTTGTGCGGCAATCATCACATCTCTTTTTCCAGTGATACAAACATCTTTGTTTGTTAGGCACTCCAAGTTCATGTCTCCAATGTTATTCCAACATTTACTTTTCTCAGTGTCTCACTGCCTGTATAATTTTCCTTTAATTAAGATTGGAAACATTCTGGAAAGCTTCTTTGGATAATGCACTTCGTTTGTGTTTTGTTTCTCATCAGCTGAACTGCATATTACCAAAGAAGGCTGCAGAGAGTATTTCCTGTAATATGAAAAGATTCTGTTGAAGATACAGGAACACTGCCCTAGAAAGTTACTACTTTTTTTTTTTTTCCTCAGAAACATAAAAAAATCCAAAATTAAGAAAAAAAAAGGAAAAAGAAAATGTTCTTCAAGTTGTTGGCATGATGGAGTCCTGTTTGGCCTGTTCCTGTCCCATGAGCTGTGTGTCATCCAGCGCACCACTGCTATCCTGGCTCAGGAAGGATGTATCCAGCCCTGCTCCAGGAGCCACCTCTTGCCGTGCTTGGTGTGCTCCCTGTGTTGTGTGGCTGCTCAATGGCCACCAAGCCCAGCACACAGCCCCTTCCTCAACAACCTCAGCCTTGGGCAGCACACTGACCTTCCAGCCATGAACAGTTGCAGTGGAAGAGCCATCTCCAGACAAACATCCACAAAAGCTCTGAAGAATGGTCCATTTGAATTTTTGTCCTTGTAAGGAGATGTGCTGTTTACAAGAAACACAATTAACCAAAGAAAAAAAGAGACCCTACTGTACAATATTTACATCTAGAATCTGGGCCGGTATTTGGTCCATAAAATCAATTTTAAAAAAATCATATAGGAAGTTATACAGTCCCATAGGATCTGTCCATCATCAGCTGTTGGTAAAGGTCCTTCCAGGGGAGGCCTCGGGCCTGTAATCATATTTATTCAGTGTACTGGGATAATAGGTTGTTGTGTACACATTGGTTTGCTGCAGCGGGTAGAAGTTGGTCCTGTCGTCTGGTATCAAGTTGTTCTTGTTAAGTGTCTGTAAAAGAGAAGAGGAGATGACAGCCATGGCCACAGTGCCACACAATTACTCTTTTCTACCTGCAGGTACCTCCCTCTCACCTGCCTTCTCCAGCACGGACTCTGCTGTGGCCACCACCACCTTCCCTCCGGCTGGGAGAGCAAGCTGGCACCTCGCATTCGCTACGGGCTGGGCTTGGGGACCACAGCTCCTGCCAGGTCTCCCTCAGTGGCCCTGAGCTCAGCTGCTGCTGGGGATGGACCCCGAGCCTTCTCCAGGGACACGGAGTCTCCCGGTGGATGGCGTGCTGTCTGAACACCATTGTCACACAAAGCCATGCTGGGCCTACACGAAGGTTGGCATTAATGGCAGCGCTCAGTTCTAACCTCGTCCTAAATGCTCATGGTACAGCCTGTGGCTCCCTCTCAAACCAGGTGCCAAACGGCAGCTTTTCCTCTTTGGAAGAGCAGGTGTGCATTTACCTGATCTCCATCTCCATTGGTAGATATCCAGGTTTGGACCCCCCGATATTAAGTGTGTCACTTCTGTAAGCTACAGTATAAGTAACAAATCATGGTCACTTTTGGAAAATCTAAAATTACTTCAAAAAATTTAACAACCACGTAACAATTGTCGGAAACAATAACATGAAAAATGAGAATGACAAATGCCCATTTTACCAGAAAAATTTAGAAATGTTTTTTTTTCTCCCTCCCCTCTTCCCACCAACAAGCAGATGTCCCCCTCTCCCCAGATTAAAGCCCATTGCTACGCCAGCTGTTACCTATGTACAAGGATAAAATTACACTTTGTGTGTATGTGTGCAGTAATTCTATGGAACTTTCTCCTACCTCACAGTCATCTGATTTCTGTGAATTTGTCTGAGATACTTTTATCACAGTTTTTTCACCTAACCTCGGCTTAAATTTCTTATGCCTATCTCTGGTCTGTGTCACTCCAAAGTGCACCTTTAATGGCTGTTGTGCAGGGAACTCACTCCTTTGATCTGGGAGTCAACACTAGGCGTGCTGCTACAGCATCCTTATCTTCAGGGAAAATTTAATTAACAGCACATTTAAAGAGAGTGTGAGCATCTCTCCTGTCAGGAGCAGAGATGGAGAGGTCTAATGAGCCGGCTAGTCCTGGGCCCTAATGGTTGTTCTGGGCCCTAATGGTTGTTCAGGCATGAGCTGATGCTCCTTTAGTGATGAGCCACTTCGCCTCAGTTCCCCCTTGAGACAAACACCTCATGCCTCACCCAGCTCAGGGCAAGGTGAGAACTAATTAACTAATGCTCGAGTCCATGAACTATCCAGCTCCTTCAGCTTTACTCGACCCATTGAACTTCAGGCAAAGAGGCTCTGTCAGCAAGGTGAGAAATCTCTGTTCTGCCTGAGGGCAGATGCAGATGGAAATTTCTGGGGAAGGAAATTTCTCTGTCCCCCCAGCCCCAGCAGCAGCAGGGTGACCTGACAGCAGTGGGTTCCCTACAGATGGGGAGCAGGGTCTCACCCTGTGATGTGCCCACTGCACAGTCAGGGTTTATCCACATCCCAGCTGTGACCACTGAAAGGATCAGCTACCCTGAGCTCAAAGGCAAGACCACAGGCAGTACATTTATCTCCCTATTTCTTTGTAATCAAATCATTTTTCTGCATGGGGAGGGGGAGAGGAGGAAGAAGAAAAGAAAATGTTTTCTTCTAATCAGCAGACTGACAGCTACGGCTACCCTGGGAGCTAACAACTCCCAATTTCATACAAGATGTTAGGAGGAAAAGCTTTCCTGTGACAGAGCTACCCTGGCAAAGAAATTTCCCAATTGCTGAACCACCAAATAAGTTTTTCAGAAATGAGCACTGCCTGAAATATCTCCTACATGAAAACTGGAGGAGACCCAGTCCCCTCCTGGTCTGACTGCCATCTCCCCCTGCCTGGACTCCCTACATTGATCCCACAGCACAACACTTGTAGGACCCAAGGAGAGAATTTGTATAGGCATGCTTCAAGAAATGAGAAGCTGTGCCTTTCAATATGAAAGTAAAAAAGGAAATGTCATGCTTTGCTCCCAGTCACCCAAAGAAATATTAAGCTAGTGTGGCCAACAGTCTGCTGCTTTGTGCTGGAGGCTGGGAAACTAGGAAGCCAGGCTCAGTCCTCCAGTGCTTGCTATGCTTCCCTGGGAAATCCAATTAACTGCTCCGTGCTTCCGTGTCTTCTGACCCAGCTTGAGAAAAACAAAGTTTGAGATTCCCTGTAAAAAGGCGCTTTACTACCTACTACCACTGAGTATTTGGGAGAGTTGCTCTCTGGTGAGCCCACAGGTGCTCACACTGGCTATACATGATGGCTGCTGTTTCCTGCTGATATTCCTAGTCCAGGATACCCACTGCTGGCACCGTAACTCCATGGCCACAGCAGGAAGGAAGATGAAGAGGGTGAGTCCCACTGCCACAGTTTCTTTGGACTCTCCTGAAGCTGGTCCAGCATCCAGGCCTTGTCTGGGTTGGTTAAGATTCATGACATGACAGGATTGCCACCTCTGAAACTTAGTGAGATGAAAATCCTGACCTTCAATAGCTCAGGACCATCTTGATCTGAGGACAAAGGCCTCAGGACTAAACTTCTTTGGCTTTGAGATGGAAAATGTTCCACAGTATTTGAAACTGGCCCATTACAACAGATTTAGCAATTAATTAACATGATTTGCATTTTTCTTTCTCTCTCTTCTTGTGTTCATATAATACTTACTTAGGAAAAACCCCACAACCGGTCATTTGCTCTTTTTGGTTTTATTTTTGATGGAGGGCTTATATCGTAGGGAAATACCTCATAAAATGGTTTAGTGGAATTTATAATGCAATTAGCTGCAAAGAATTTGTCTCTGGAAATGCTGCGATGGCAGTACTGTCCTAAATCAGCATGATCAATGTGTGCTGCCTTAGCACTTCCCCCCACAAACGTATTGTCTGTCTCATTTTAATAAACAGATGATTAGGTTCCTTGGCACTAAAAATTGGTTGATATTTTGTAGAAGGGAAATTAGGCAGCAGTGAAATTTAGAGATGTACACAGGCACACTCATGCATTCACTGCAGGAGAAGAGGTTGCATTTAATTTCTCTGGGTCGATTCCTGTGCTGCTTTACTCAGAGTTTTAACCCCTGCTCTCATCCTGCAGCTCTTCACAGTGACAATGCAGACATGGCCAACAATTTTCCTTTTTGAAGGCGTTTCCCAACTGCTGTGTGGGTTATGCCATTGAGGTCAGAGCCTTCTGACAGCCTGAACTCACTGGGGTTCTGTGGGATGGGAGCAGCCTGCTGCACCCATGGATGCCCCCAGCAACACTGATGAGTCCCAACAGGAAAGGTGAGAGTTGTCACTAAAGCACAAATACAGCTAATCACAAAAACCAAAACAGATCAGATCCTGGCTCCCAGCCCAACTCCTGCCAGTGTCTCATCCCCTCAGCCCCACCGAGCCAGGTCCCCAATACCACCAGGGCCAAGAAGTGCTTCCTGAAGACAACACCTAGCAAGTCCTCTTAGAAGGGACAGTCCTTTGGTGATTTTGCAGGGACTTGGCAGTGGCTGCAGCAGCTAAGCTGACTGAAGCAGCCCAGCCAGCTCTGGCTGTCGTCACCAGAGGTTTCAGGGAAAGGAAAGACCCTTGCCTTTGCAACCTGAGCCCTCCTGCACCACTATCCTGCACCCTCCAGGGTGACAGACGTGTCAGTCATCTGAGCACCTCCAGATCCTACCCATGACACTTTTCCTCACACTCATCCTGATCTTCCTCTTATTGTCTGCTTCCTCCCACATCAAACACTACTGACTGCCCTCACCAGCAACTACAACCTTTTACAACTGTCTGCTCAGTAAGCAGAAAGAACCAAAAGCCTGATCAATGCTTACTGCTGCAAATTACTTGTGGCAAAATCTCTGTGCCATACACACAATGGATTCCAAATACCAAGGAAAATACATTTCAGGCCCTCATTTTGGTCCTATCTTGACTTGTGAAGAAAGAAGCTTCTGGTATTTGTGCAAGAATAATATTCCACACAAAAAGTGAGGCCAGACTGAGCTAATATGAAAACCTGTGGAATGTGCTTAGGACAAGTACTCCATTCAACCAACAGCTGGTTCTTTTACCTGCTTCTTCCCTTACAGTATGAGCCATGACATCCTGGCATTGCTGATATAATTTGTTTCTTTTGGTCTGTTCACCACTAACCTCAATTCAAGGGCCTGTTAGCAGAAGGAAAGCCACCAGCATGCTCTAATTTAGCCAAGTGGATCACTCAAAAGCAGGCCCAACTTTAACTGCTTTCTTTAAATGACACTTTACTAGGCTGCATTGGCATGTGATCAATAAAATTTTAAAGAATCTCTGACCCAGGATCTCTGCTTTGTCAAGCAGGGATATTTTCAGATGGACTAAGATGGTTATGGCTTTAACAGAATGTAAAAGAGCAGCAGCTTGCTCCATTATATTGATCTGTCAATTTACCAAGAGATCCAATCTTGTTGTTGGTGAATTGCATGTCCATGCCAAGTACAACAGAATCCTGAATATTTCAACATTTATGTCATTATGAACAATCTGATCACTCATGCAAGTGTGTTTGCAGTTAGAAGTGGAGGAGTCTGAGGGGAAGGGTCACAGATCCCTGCCTTGAGTGGGGCTCTGGCCCCAGCTCACACCAGAGGCAGAGCACTCACATGCACTCACAGGCTGCTTCTCCCAGGTACAGCCGAGTGCTGGGTGTGTTAAGCATGACCCTATTGTACCATATGCATACATTTAACTTTGTTCAGCTTTCTCCATTGATATTTTTAGCCTAAATCATCATTCAGATTTTCCATTTGTTCCTTTTTCTCCAGCAAGGCCTTGCCACTACTTCCCCAAATTCTGCCTCTGCTCCAAATCATTAAGTCATTATCCACTGACCTACTTGCTTACATTCTCCCAGATGTATCAAAACATCTTTACACATAACAGTATGGGACTTCCAGTACTACTCCCAATTCCCAACCTACAGCTGCAAGTATAAGCTGCGTAAACATTGCTTACACACATAAACAGATCAAATGTTTCAATTTTGAATATACAGTCATGAAAATTTCAAAACTTGATTTAAAAAGTAGATGAGCATCTCCTCACTCCCAGTTCAAGTCCATATATTTTTGAGAAGCTAAAGTGAAAATCATACCTATAAATGCATCTGATACTCATATAACAAATACCAAAATCAGGGCCATAATGTAGTTCCCACAGGGTAACATATAATGGCAAGATTTCTTTAATCTGCTCATGTAGAAAGCACTCAGCTTTTCAGAACTCAGCATTCTCTCTGAGCTCCAGATCTTCCTTTCTATTTTGGGGGTTGTGGAGGAAGAGTCAGCAAGTTTCCCAAGAGTTTTGTAGGTTAATCTTCACCAGCTATGCAGCACCACAATCCCAGTGAAGTCAGTGAGCGAGGAGAACTTCCCCCAGCCTCACAGTTTCTCCACTATTTTTCTGTGAACAGGCATAATTTCACTTCTTCTACTTCCCACCCATGACATTTTCCTTTTTAAAAAGGTAAAAGAGAAAAAAATTTGGGTGACTTTCCCTGAGCATCTTCAAACCATATTTTTTAATGTTTATGGTTACCACCACTTCAATCTCTGAATAGGCTGAACAATGCAGTGCACACCTTCCCATGGCTCATCAGAGATGTGCTGCCTGTGCTAGGGCTGCACAAGTTTAAGTTTCTACCTTGGAAGTTTGTTTGTAATGTTGAACGTCCCAGTGTACTACAGAGAAAAACCTCCCCTCTCCTTCATCTCAGAATGAGTGCAGGCATGAAGGAACCAGGGGTAACAACTCCAATCACTGCCAACCCTGGTCATCCACTGTGAGCACAGGAGAAGGTCTAAAATCAGGTCCAGGGAGCAGACAGCAACGTTATAGCCAGCCCATTCCTCTTAGTAATCCAAATGAAGCCCATATGCATCCCTCATGCTTCCGCTGCAGAAATCAAGGACAACACTCCTGCTGAACTCAATCACACAATTATCCCTGAAAGAAGTGAGGCAACCTTTCCAACTTTCCATGGAACAGCATCCAACAGACCTCCTGTAGCAAAGTGGGATGGCCTTTACACCCCCTCATTGCCCAGGAAAATGGAGGGATAAGGGAATTGTGCAATGATGTAATGAAACCAAGATCCAACATTTAGGTTCTTTTGTACTCCATTTTAAGCCATTTGCTCCTTGCAGTGAAATCAGATTGAGCAAAATGCCTTTTTGATGCAGATCAGCTGTTTCATGGAGCTAACCATGCCTTCTTGTTAAAGGATGTTACTTTTTGCGTTGTAGGAACATTAGCCAAATGACTCAGGGTTGTGGAAATATATGAATATTATGAAACATTTCCCAAAGCTTGTACATCTCTGGAAGTACCAGGGCAGAGACCTCGGAATTATAATTAACCAGTAAATTTGGGAATAATTAGCATAATAATCATGTTTCAACAAAATAAACCATACAACTAAAATAACCTCTTTTGGCAATAACTGACACCAAGAAAATAGACGACGTCTGGCCCACCCACATGCTCCCTTTCTTCTGATCAACTGGATGCCACAACACTGCTGTGCCTCTCGAGCTAAGAATTACACATAACCCTGGAAAGATGGAAAGTTGCCAGAAAGACCTTATGAGACCCATGTATTTACTCCAAGCTAGGAGTGATTTTTAAGACTTAAATGATTCCTTTTTCTGATTTTTCTTTATAATTTGTTTAGTGTCTTATGCCAAGCAAACTATCTCACCTGATGCTTTTATAAAACCTCTTAAGCTCTGCCTACATGAAGTCAAAGGAAGCAGTGCCCAAGGTTTATATAGTGAGTTTTTTCCTGATGAATTCAATAAGGCTGTTTGCAGGATTTACAGTGAAGTGTAGATGTACAGATGAGGAACCTATTTTCTATATAAGACGGTTATTCATCTCAAAAAGAGATACAAAAAAATCCCACTGGGACACTAAACTTATGATTGCATGTTCTTTTTGGATGGAAGCTTACCATATTTTTAGACTGGAGAGTCTTTGTTCACTATTATTGGTAAATAAATTAAACAATCCCCAAATGATGGCAGCATCTGTAGATGTGCTCAGGTTGACAATAGAACTAACATCCAATTATCAGAAATGAATAGCTAAAGTTATCTATAGCTGTTTGAAAATAGCTATTTTATCCTTGCACTTAGGAGGGAGTGAAGTTATATTACTGCCATTGTAAACTTATAAAACCCTTCAGAGCTGGCAACATAAAGGACCATTGTCAGAAGGATGCTTTGGCACATCTCTGACTTCAAGCAGATGAGTAAGATGGCAAAACAAACTGCATGTAATAGTAAGGCAAACTGAAGTATTTTTCTGAACTGGAAACTGAAGTCTGAGGAGGTAATGGAAATCTTCCCACTGGCAAGGGCAGGTGTCTAGCCTAAGGCTTGCAATTTAGCCCCGGCTTGCCTATGATTTGCTGGTAGCAACATCCATGACATGGTGTCCAGACACAAAGAGGAATTCAAGGCTGCCCCAACTGCTTTCCAATATAGCTGGTGCACAGGGTATAGCAGACATGATCTCAGCTGTGTGGGAAGGTGTAAACTGTCTCCTCGCTGCACTCCTGTGCCTTGGTGAATGCCCCACGCACACCAGAGTGTTACTAGAGAGGCTCAGCACCTCAGCTACAGCACCTGAGCCTGCACATACTCCAGTACTCAGACAAACTCACCAGAAGCATAATCATGACCCTTTAAAACTGGCATTAATAGTCATTCTGGGTGCAGATGATGGTTGGGAGCATTGGGCTCTCCTTGGCTTCAGCTGCTGGTAACTAGTCTGAGGCTATCTGGGGAGGCAGCTCCCACTGCCTCACTGCACTCATACTGGAGCAAGCAGCCCTGAGCTTTTGGATGGCCTCAGAGCTGTTCGTTCTGGTGAATCACCAGCACAAGTCGTGCAGCCTTGTGCCAGCCCACAGAGCTGCATTTAGACTGAGAATTGCAAAGGTGTAACTGCAGTGGTAAAAAAAGAAGTAGTAAAAATAAAAATAAAAGTAAAAACTGGGCCCAATTTGCCATCTGCTAACTCCATTCAGTCTCTTATAGTCTTACTGCTTTCCAAATTCTCCCACCCTCTAAATAGCTTCCTTTTGATTATTTTCCTCAGGATTGCTTTGTTTTCTCCCCACGTTGCCTCTCACCTTGTTATTTCCTCTCTACATTTGTAACCTCCTCAGGTCATTTTCCATTATTTCTATACCAGTGGCTGTTTTTTGGACACACCTCCCAGTTTAATATCTTCGCTCATTTAATTAACACTCTGACTGCACTCTCTCCAAGCTCGTTAATGAAGATATTAAATAAAGCCAAACCTTGCATTACTGCTTGCAGTGCCCCAAACAACTCCTCCCCATAGCCCTGTTTGTTCCCATCAACAATTGCCCGATCTTCACAGTCCATTAGCCAGGTTTCAATCTCTACAGCAGCCTTCCTGTCCAAGCCAATTTCTATTTACACATCACGAGATTATTTAAGACACCAATACCACCCTCTTTTCTTTAGATGTATTGACAAGTGAAGCTACATTTTTAACCAGCTGAGAATCTGCAGCTCAAACTCTGTGCAAAAAGTGATTATGTTTGATTTCTCCCTGCTCAGCATTAGGTCTTGGCTCAGCTGTCAGCTCAGCTGAACCACCTTTCATTTCATCGGGATATGTGATATGTTGCCTCTCAAATATTAATTCAGATCTTCCTGCATATTAATACTGACACAGATTTGTTTCAATGAGTTTCCACTGCTCTAACTGAAAGCACAGTCGAGTCAATCCCATTTGTTTCTCCTGGTTTCACTCTCTAGTATGGCCCTGACTGCCAAATTTTACAGATGGAGCAGGATTTAACACCCCATTGATGTGCTTGGTTGAATGGGGAAGGTCTAGGCTTTCTCTAACGACTGTGGGCCCAGGCCGTATGCTCACAGATGTTTTGTCTTATCCCAAAATCCAACTGACGTTTCCCACACAGACTTACTGGAGCTACTTGTGTGACTTTAGTGCATTGGACTTCTGTAGCTTAACAGTGACTCAATTAGCAGGGCAGAAATTGGCCTGCTTTCTCACTAACACTTTTGTACTACCTTTGCAAATCAGGGCACTGGGGGTTTGCCTAAGGTCCATGATATTTGTAAAGGTAATTGGAGTTGTTCATTAGCTGATTCTCAGAGGCTCTGGGATACAGTCCATCTAGATTCCTGCATCCACAGATTTTCACTTCTTTCCTTTATTCACATTCTTTGTGCCAAATCTCAGGATGATATTAGAGCTGACTTAATGAGGATTCCCCCAGCTGTATAGGAGTGTGGGCAGAGTTACTCCTGCTTCCCCTATGCCAAACCTCTCGTGCATATATAAATGATGCATCAAGAAGAGTGGCCGTGGCTGTAGTGTTGCCCCAGCCTGTGCAGTCCATGCTGTGGCAGCAGCCAGTGCATCCTGAGCAGCTCTGAGCTCTCAATGACTCTTCAGGACTGGGTGGTCATGGTCCAGAAAAAAAAAGCTCAGGTATTTAATCTATCCTCACTCAGAGCTGCCAAACACTCTGGAAAGTGTTTGGAGCTCTAGTCCTGAATACTGACACAGCTATCTTTATTTTGTATGCACGTAGCTCAACTTCTTTACAATTCTACTTAAGAATTATTAGAGTTATTAAGGGTTATTATTTGCAAGTGGAACTGTTCAAGAAGAATAGCAAGGCAGCTCGTCTCCAAGTGTAGCACGAAGGTTGTATGTTTTCTGATATTGTTTGTCTAATATTACCCTCTCCCTTTACCTTAGCTCCCTACCTCTTTCATGGCTCCCTTTAAAGTCTTCTGCAAACACATAACTAATTCCTCCTGCACATCTTGGTGGCACTGAGGATTTCCTGGTTCAGCTAACATACATAATACTTCTAGCCAGAGCTTCGAGGCGACAAAATGAGAGAAGCACCTGGCCCAAGGGAGGACCATTAACTTCTAGCAAATGAGGAAAGGGTATATTCGAAATATTCCTCTGCTGACCAGTAGAGGGAAGTCATGTAAGTAAGCAGCAGCAAGTCCAGTGCAATTTTATTATGCCCATTCCTGTAGTTCTTCAATTAATTATTCTTCCAGCACAGCTGAGTGGGTGCAGGCATGTACATGTCAACCTCAGAGAAATTAGGAAAGGGGAAAATTGCAAGAAAGAGGTAGTATCAGTCATTAGATCAATTAGTGTAGCTGGAAAAATCAGATAAACTTTAGAACACATCTGTCTGTCTTCAGTTCCGAAACAGCAGCTCACATGTTCAAAAACCTGCCAGATTTTCCAGCTACACTCATTGATCTAATTAAAAACAAACCAAAACTTGTCTGCCTACAAACAGATTATCACAGCTGCAGTAATACAACTCCAAATAAAGGCTCCTGTGAGCATCCATGATGATCTAGCCTGTGAGAAGGCAGAGCATGGACCATATCCCTAACCTGGCTGTAGAGGAGCTATGCCTGGTTCTAAAGAGGGAGCAGAGAAGGCTGAGCCTATAAAGAGAAAAACATGACAGGATTACTATGAAGCATCTACCCACAGTGTCTAAACTTTTTAACATGGCTTAAAAACAAAAAGTCATCTCAAATGCCAGACTCTCTTAAAAATGGTGGGGGAAAGGGAACAGTGAGGATTCCTACCCTAGAGGGAGCAGCAAGGGTTTGCATGAAAAGCAGATGGAGCAGGGACTCAATTCCCATCGGGGGACTGCTGTGAGCAGCTGCTTAGTATCCCAGAGGGAGCAGAAGCAAGGTAACGCTCATGTGTGAATTGGCAGTCTCCCCTGATCTTAAATACCTTATCTGTGCGAGTGCGGTATCTGTGACTCACACACAGCAGCCCGCTGAGTCCCTGCTGCCATGGGGTGGGCACAGCGTGAGGAGAGGCACATCCCTCTCTGGGCACAATCATCCCAGGACGGCCACACCTCCAGGCATGCTTGACTGCTCAATTTGACTCGAGCCAATGATATAAAGGGAGAAAAGACACTAATAGATTTTGACTGAGACGCACCACTTAATCCTTTTTCCCCCATCAGTAAGCTCTCTTGCTTTCCCTTCATAGTAGGCATTATGCAAATCAAGAGTCCCCTGAAGTGATATTTGCAACTGCAGGATCATACAAGAAAGGGCACAATGCTTCTTTGCCAATTCAACCCCCTGCCCCTACTATTCTATTTCAAATAATACTATACTCATGGTAAGTACTAAAAATACGTACTCTGCCATTCAAGCACTTAATGTTCTTAAATGCCACTTTGTTCAAGGGAAATAGCCTTTGTTAAACATGAAATTCACTGGGAACAGAATTTATATTTCAATCTGATTTTATATATATATATATGTGTTTGTGTGTGTGTGTATATGAGTATATATATATATATATATGACTTCTTTTCCCCCCAGCTGATTACATCAGCTTACACCATGCAGCTAAAGCAAATACTTGGGGGAGACTCTTGATAACTTCTTGATAACGCCGAGTATCATCAACTACTGCTTTATATGTGAACTTTACAGCCACTTCCTGGGGCTTGAACGATGCACAGTGAAAGGGTCACTGGGAAAAGAAAAAAGCTTATATCACAGTGCTATGTGTTGTGATCACAAAAAATAAATGGGTTAGCCAATTTTAGTTGAAGTAGCAACACATCAAATTAAGTGGCAGGACACTGAAACACAAAGTTTTCCGTGGAGAAGCAAACATCCTCAGAGACCAAGGTTGACTTTGACAAACACTCCTCTAGGGCACTTGACAGCAGTTTAAATAGCTTTAACTTAAACCACTGGCTGCCTCCTCTCTATAAAAAAGGTGTGATTTTCAGCAGCAATGAAAATGGCCATCACCAAAAGAGAGACATTTAAAATCCATACAGAGATCCACTTTTCTACACCCTAAAAGCTCTACTTCTTTTTCACAGAATAAAATCACAAAATATTCTGAACTGGAAGGGACCCACAAGGATCATCCAGTCCATCTTTCAAGAGAATGGCCCATACAGAATAACCTTGGCATTATTGGCACCATGCTTGAACCAACTGAACTAATCATCTTTTTGAGAATTTTGCAGGGTTGAAAGTCACACCAAACACCTAGCTTGTTGTTTTATTCAGAAGGATTCATCTTCCAAAGACATAATTGGTTTCTGTGTCTCAGCTCTCCATGTTAGTATTTTATTGCCATGAATTATTTGGGATTAGTAATGAAGTGTGGATCACAGGGCCTGGGGTCCTTTGCAGGAGGTGTCTTCTCTGCACTCTGTCATTTGTTTCCCAACAGCATTGTTCTCACTTCATTAGAAAATATTCAGTGCAGCTTCTAATTTATACAGAGTCCAAGTGATGTACTGATTGTTTCCCCCATTTTCTGGTAACTGCATCTATATTTGCTGTATAATTTCAGGCAAGTGCAGGACTCACAGTTCTACTGAAGTTAATGTGTATTGTTCTAATGTCCTAGAAAATTCAGATATCAAGCAATACATCAAACACTTAGTTTCCCTCTTTCATTGCCATATCCTGCAATCTCACTCAGTTCTCATCTTTTCCCACAATAAATTTAACCCTTGACATAAATGACTGTTTTGCTTCAGTGTTTGGCCCTTAGTTCCTACAACAGCAGTGCTGGTGCCAGAGAAGATGCAATGCTCAGGTGCTTCCTCAGCTTAGTTGACACATCAGTACAGGGTTTTACTGCATGACTCATGATTGAAGCTGTGTTGAAGGAAGGAAGGACAGAGGGAGGTCTGTCCAGCACAATCACAAAGAAAATCTGCATAATCATCATGAAAACCATCCTGCAAGCCTACATTTCTCACTGATCCCATCTGGCCTGATCCAAAGGCCACTGAATTTTGGATTTCTACCAATATGCAGACGTCTTTGTCCAAATCCCACGTAGAATAAAATGTTGGCTCTCTTTATTGGCAGAGGATTTAGCAATAGGAAGAAGTTCAGTCCAAAGCCTTTCTCCATGTGTGGCTGTTCCAAGAGATCCTAATTCACAAGGGCTCAATCTTGACCCTACATCCTCCCACTTCTACTGCAGGATCATCTGGCTTTCCATCAGCACAGCTCTGGTAAGTAACTTACACAAGGCATGGAGCAGCTGAAGCAAGATGTTAAAAAGAGAATCCCCTTGCTGCTTTGATAGTCAGTTATTATCTAATCGGTGTGGCAGTACTGGGAAGGTTGTAGGTGGTTGTGTAACCCATCATGCCAAAATGTGAAAAGCAGATAATTTTTATTTCATTATGCTTTTGTTCTGCACAGTCTTCAATATTGTCAGAGTGTTGTTTGAACTTCAACCAATTAATGAAACATGAACTGCTTATTAGGTGACCCAAAAGGTCTCTCCCCTACGATCTGTGAATACCAAATCAAAATCAACATGTTGCTGATAAATGCATATGCATGAAATCTTTCAAGGCATCCTGGCTAAAATAGCTAATAATAGCCTCACATCATTCTTGAGAAAGCAGTACAGGAAGGGAAAAGGAGCCAACAAAAATAAAACATGCTTCTGCAAAACACTGCCTATGCAAGTTAACATCAGCTACATGATCAATAGGTCACCATTATGTATGGTATTTACATCTGATCTGCATTACTGCACTGCTGTGCTGAAATGGCCAACAAGCCTCATATCAGCTAGCACTTCCTTCATTAAAATCTGCCTTCGTATAAAATTTACCTTGATTTATGAGTTTGCATTCAGTGCTGTACATTTGAATGTAACACTGCCAAACTTTCTACAGTGTTCACCTGCTGGTTATAGAGTAGAGATATTTCAAGATGAAAACAAACTAAAGATGGTTGCAGAAGGCTTATTATTATCAAAGAATAGAAAATAATAGACTTGTGCATATGGCCAGCCTTCTGCTACCATCGTGTCACTGTGTATTATCATTTTCTGTTACTGAAAAGTAGTCTACACACCCTGTATTTCCTTAATCCTGGATTTATTAACTCTTTCACACAGACACACACACACACACATTCAAACCTAAAATTATTCTTTTGGTTTAATTAAAAAATATGGAGGGTATTTTTTTGGTATCTGCTGAATAGAAACTTATTTGGGTTTAGAATCTGGAATCTCAGGTGCTTCCTCTTTCTTTCACACGTACACATTTTAAATTCAGATAGGCCCATATCCAAGCTCAGTCCAACCCTCCTTTTCAGGAAGGCAAATTTTAGCTTCTCCATCATTTTAGTGTTAATTGTGTGGCATCACAATAAAACCACACATGGTCCTTGAAGGCATGAAAAACTCCCTCCTGACCCTTAAAAAAATCTGTCAGTTATTCCTAAATATAAACTCGGCTAATAACAAGTTCCATAAGTAATTACACAGCACAGAGCACACAGAGCCTTTCCTTTTACTTCATTAATGCTGTATGCTTCAAGGGAACACTGAGGACTGACAGATTTGTAGTACGAAATGAGAAATTTTCAGCCAAGAGCTTAGAAAAGGAGGGGCAATAGAGAAGGTGAGCAGAAGGAAATACTAAACAGGAATGGAGAAAAGGAGGTTTCAATAGACTGACAAATAGATTTTACCCTTTCTGTAAATCTCTTTGCCTCATTCACTGCTCTGAAGTGTATGACTTTGAGTTCTTCTTAGCAAGTAGCCCCTTGCTCCTAAACATTTAGCTTTGGTCTGTCCAATGACTGCAGATTTATGCACTTGAACTCTTTCACTTCCTAACATGCTGTAAATAAGCCCCATCTGGTCTATCTCTCCTTGTGTCCAAGTCCCTTCTCCCCCCAGCACAAGTCATACAGTCTCAGTTAGCTAATGCCTTCCTTTAAATAAAACAGACTTTTCAAAACTTGATCTAATGCCTAAGCTCTTCATGTCCCTCGAAAGAAGACTTTAACAGCTGCTCACTGTTACTATACACTAGATCAAGTATTCAGAGATGTATCTATCAAAAAGGTCAACTCCCTCCTGACACTACATTAACTAATCTGCTGCTATTTTAAACTTTGCTTAGCTTTGTTATTACTCCTACTTCACTGCACCACTTGACATAGACATAGTGCATTTCATAACCCATTTACCCAATTGATCAAGATCGTTCTGTGAACAACCTCATCCTCCTAAATTTTAACCATTCTGACTATTTTAGCATCAACACATGATAGCACAGTATAAATCATAAAGAAAATGTTAATACAAATCCAACCCTCTAACTACCTGCTTTTGGCCACAAAAATAAATTTGTTTCTTTTCTTTATTGTTTGCTAAATAAGAAACAAGGGAATACTCTTGCTCATTTCTTTATTCCTGCAAGTCTTTTTAATCTGGGTCTTCCTATTGACTTTGCCACAGCAGCTCCCATAACTGAAAGGATTACATGGAAGTTTGAAGCTTTCAAGATCAAGTCCCTCTTCTTTAGCTGTCTTAATAATTTATTACTGAACCCATATGTGCAGACTGTGTAGAATAATACATCCCATGAAACTTTGATAAAAGTCTCTGAAAATCCCAATATGTCTGCTGCTTCCCTCCAATCTAGATCAATATTTATTTAATTTAAAAAATGAATCCAATTTGCTTGACATGATTTACTTTCCACAAATCTATGCTGACTTGCATTATGATGCTGGACTCTTATTAAACTGTATGCAACTGTAGCCTTAAGCTTGCTAGCAAATGTGTTTTTGAGACTGCATTTATAGGCAGCAGGATCCTCTGAGCAGCTGCAATGCCCAACATGGATTTCACCACATTCTTATTACCACACTGGTCAGCTATTTGCCAGCTCAAACCGATTTCCTTTAAAACAGCAAAACAACCCTGACCCTTTTAAAATTATTTGATGTAAGCTCTTATTTGTGATGTGCATTCACACTGCAAATCATAGCCATGTTTCAGGAGTTGTCCTGTGCCCAGCATTACACAACTCCTACGTAGAAACTGTCTCTAACACCCAGGGAGTTTAGACTGTGGCAACGGTTGCACCACTGATCTTATTGTTGGGTCTCAGTGAGAAGCTGGGCCCGACCAGCAGAGGCAGACTATCAAAATGTCAACAGCACGTAGCTGTACAAGGGAACAAGCAGCTGCAGGGCTCCCTTCTGGCTTGTGTTCATGTCCCAAATAACACTCCACACTGTTCCAGTGACCCTAGGCAGGCTGTTCCTCCTGTGGTGACATGAAGCCCCTCCATCCATGCCACTGCTCACTGCTCTGATCCCATGTTTCACCAGGAGACTCAAATCCAACGAAGTGCTGCTGTCTCAGGGTATTGTCTGCAGCACCCCGGTTTTATCTGCTCTGATAATGGATGGTGCTCACTTTGGCAAGCTGACATGCCAGCAGCACATGCCACTTCAGCACTCATCTCCTAAGGCTTCAGCTTCCCACTCTGCTATCACTGAATTCTGCACAGCTGCCTGGGGTAAGTTCTGTCCAGTACTGATAGAAGGGGGCAGAACCCTCTCTGCTTTCTCATTCACTCCAATTTGGCAGTTACCAAAGAATTTCCAAAATCTCATCCTACCAATGCACATTTTCCCAGCTATTTGTGCAATGAAGTTTCCATTTTTATTCTTCCTCCCCTCCATTTCCTCTTACCACGCACTAACAATGCACTGAACTGAGCTCTCACTGATTTTTTTAGAGGACAATTTGTGTACATTCAATAGTCAGAATGGGCTGGAGTATCTTGGTATGTACTTGCCAGACTGGCATTCATCAGGACTGTGAAACAGAACAAAATCCCACTGCTGTAATGAGGCTTTTTAACCCCTTTGTGACAGCACAGCTAAATGCCCTTTCAACCCCATGTATAATGCCATCAGCTGGGCACAGAAACACAGACCTACCCAGTTCCAACCATGACATGAATACAGAATTTATTTAGGCAGTATCAAGCTGTTTGTGGCATTTCTCCTCAAGTACCCTACCTTGAACTCCATAGGGGTGTACTTCTCATTCTTGGGGGTTGTGTTGCCCTTGTAATGGAGATGGTTGGGAGTGGTTGGGTGGATGACAGTGGACTCCTGGGACTGCCTCTGGCAGCGCTGGCAATACACGTAAATCACAAACGTTAACAGGCTGGAGCCGAAGAAACAGGAGACCCCAGTGGCAATCAGATGGATGAGACTAAAACCTGCAAGGGAAATGACAAGAGATACTATTTTTAAAGAACAGCCCTTTTCCCTCCCCTGACAAGACCACAGGTGCAAATCAGAGCAGTGACATCTCGGGATCAACATTAATAAACTGTTGAAGCCAGAGTCTTACGTTCTAACATAAACTGACATAATCTCCCTGCAAATCAGTCTCCCCACTGCAGCTCTGCCTTGTGCAGTTTAACAGGTTCATGCATTGTTTTCTCAAAGCTCCCTCCCTGTCTATCCTCTCTCCCCTCTATTGATATTGAAACTAAACATTATGTTAAGCTGACAGCTAAAGAAATGAGCCATACAAACAATGCACATTAATGGATTCCAAAGCATGTGCGTGTCATGGAAATAAGGGGATAAAAATGCTCAGTGTTTCTCTGAAGGGGAAGGAAGGGAGGGAAAAGCCCTTTTTATGGGCTGCCTAAAATGCCTATGGGACTGTGTGTGGGGTGGGGGAGATACACATTCCTCCCCCTTGTAATCCAAGTGTGTTCAGCATTCTTGCTTATTCATGGGATGGCATTGCCTTGGTCATGTCTGCACTACCTCTGAGGTGTATTTGTAGTGCTAACAGTGAAATAAGGTTCCTCTGGGGAATGGGAAAGATAAAGTGGACAAAGGAAAGGGGGCACTGCTTGAAAAACACTTCGTTGGTTTTCTCTACAAATTGCAGAGATAGGAAATCAGTTGCAGCCAGGTGCTGGCAGGGTAGCTACAATGCAAGCACTTCAAACAGAAAAGCTCTTGGACTACAAAAGTCTCCTACAGAGATCTCTCCAATGTAGGATTGCAACAGCACCCTTCAAGGCCATCACTGACCTCTGGAAGGAGCTGTAGCTGGGCATCCCACACACTGGGCAGTACCTAACACACAGTTCTGACTGGTGGGGAAAGACAAAGTCCAACAGCACTCCTCATTCCTCCCTCACCTCACTGAGTCTCAACCCACCACCACCACATCTCTGACAACAGAACCAACAGTAGTGACCATTAGAGCCACCAAGTTATCAAAGCAGCCAGAGCCATTATGGGATGGAAAAACGTTATGACCCTGTTGTATTTTGCTATGTGCAGGGGGGACTATACAGAAAAGAAACAGCTATTTGCTTCTGCCTTTCCTCTGCCTTTGCTCTGTCATCCTTCAAACAGGAATGACAGAGGCCCTAGAGCCCGAGGGGACCCCCTGACTGCTGGCCCCAGGGCAGCTGTCCCAGGGGTCATTCACGTCGCCTCAGTGGCGACTGCAGCGGTAAATTTCCCGTAATACTTAAAAAGCCAATTCATTTGGACAGACTGCTGTGTTGACTTGACTGTGTGCAGGGAAATGGGGCTACTCAGAGAGTGGCTTTAAATGAGGCTCATTCTTAGTCTGATCACGGTGTGCAGTTTTTTGGTGCCATCTTACATTTTAAGTGATATGCTTTTCAAATAGCAGATTCTGCCCATTAGTCAATGGCTCTCGCCTAATCTTTAGTTAAAAAATATCCTTCTGATTTTAAAAAGAACAAAACCAATAGAGTTCTACAGCAAAGTAATGCACTTCAATCACAATTACAGTATGGAACATACAGAATTTATTAGACTGATGAAATACATTTATTTTTCAAATCACATTATAAAATTCCATTGCAAGATTACTGTTTTCTATTGTTCTAGATGATGGTCCAAAAAACCCAGCAGAAATATTATAATTTCCTACTAAATGTCACAAGACTTTTTTAAAAATAATTTTCCTTTCTAAAAACCTCTGCCTGTTTTGCATCACTCATGAGACCTAAAACATAGAATATGCAACTGTGTTCAATAAAGCCACATGACACGCTGCCATATTCTCCTCCTGCCCAGCTTTGCTTATATCGCAGTGAATGTTTCATTTCACTGCCACATTTGCAAGTCACAACATAAAGCTCTCTTCTATTTCACTCTCACCTTAGAAACACCCATCTGATTTTTCAAATGAGTTTTGGCTGTATCTTAGGGAGGTAAAAAATCATATTATTTTGTTTGCAGCATGTGAGTCCCCAGGGGGGAAGCTTTCTGGTTCATCACTTTGAAAATATAGATTTTCTGAGATGCATCAACAGAATTTCTATTGATTGGCTTCTTTGCCAAATATTGTAGAACACTACATTAACAAATAATATTAGCTATAGCAAAATGTAGATAGCAACAGGAAATACAGTAGTAGTGGAAAAAGAAGGAAATAAGGGCACAGTGCATAACAGTAGAATGCAAGCTATAGCAAAGAGTCCTGGCATCAAAGCAGAACCATTTGCACTCTCTGAGGGAGAAGGAGCGATGCAGGAAGCCAAATGTTACATTGCAGGGGCTGAAATCTTAATTCCATTGATTGCCCTCAGTTGCAAGCTGAGAAGCCACATTTCCATGCCACAGGTGGCATGCCTGTTTTTGCCATGATCTCTATAGAGAGAAGAGATTTTGGCAGCCTGAAGATCATAGATTTCAGGAAAGCAGGGATGTGACGCTAGCAGGAATTGGCATGGCCATTAGTGTGAAACTAGCATTTTAAAATGTTGAAGGAAGCTGCCATTTTCTTCAGGCTGCATTTTTATCATAGGGGCTCCCAGGGCAGTGGAAAAGTGACACTAATGACTGGATCTTTCCAAGTTACATGCAGAAAGGAGACACAGTTTCTGCTAGAGGTGAGAACTTGAATGAAAGGAAGTGCTTGGAGGACAAGTATAAACCTCTAATCTCATCTTTTATCAGCCCAGGATCTAAGAGACCCTTTTCACTGAAATCTTTATAGGTTATTTAAAAACACCTGCCTCCAAACAGCTGGAGGCTTACAGTGGTCAATGGGGAATAACCCTTTCTTTCACCTGAACCATTTACCTTGGCAGTAGAGAGACACAAGAAATTGCTCTCTGCTAATTAATGACCCTCAGTGGTCAACCCAAACTTCCAAATAAATAAAAATCTTGGAACTGACAAGTGGACATGCAATACATTCCTCCAGTCTGACTCAGACAGCAAGACTCCAGTGGAATTAAGGCTATCCGTGGGATATGAGCTGTATAGATTAATGGTTTGGTTGATACTGCACAGGGAGAAAAGAAGTCAGGTTAAGATAAAAATAAGATATATAGTTAGTGGTAACCTACCTCCACAGTTTGTGCTCTCATCGATGCTGGAGGCTGGCAGGATCACTAAACAAAGAAAAGAAGATTGGAGAAACTTGTCATTTTGCCACCCCTTTACTTCTTCAAGTAATTAAACCCTCTGTGCTCCAGACACAAGAAGGTGCTCATATGTTCTGCAGCAAGCTGAGAGTCTCTCTAAATTGAATTATAAACTCATGGTTTGAAACACATGCAATGAAACGTCTCCAAAGATCTTATAATTACAGTACTGTTACCTGATCACTCTTTAGCTTCTTCAATTTAGGGAAAAGATGGTAGCTGAGAAAACCATGAAAAAGAATACCATTGCCTAGAGATCTCAGATTTTTAAGTCAGTGCACTGTAATCCAAAAAAAGAACATGTGGAAAGGCATTATTCAGTCTAGACCCATATCAGGTATTTGCCTGAGAGATTCAATTTCCAGAAAGCACAGGGTGGAATATACTGATGACCATCTGTCATCAACAGTGTTGCTCTGTTAGACCCTGGATTAATCTCCCACCTTCACACCCCAATTTTCTGCAGCTGCCTCACCTTAATTTTTTGCTCTTTTGGGATGCTTTTTGGATACCTGAAATCAACGACCTTCTGTTGGCCATATGCATATTGAGAACAGAGGCAATTTTTATAGCCTAGCCTAAGACAAACTATACAAGTATAAAAGCTTCAATTCAGGTGTAGCAATACTAGTTATTTGCTACAGATCAAAGTAATTCTGTTTAAAAAAGATGTTAAGCTACTTAAGGGAAAGCCATTTACCTTGTGCCTGCCACAAGGGAATATAAAACTTTTGTCTATTTCCTTGTTTTTCTAGAAGCATCCAAGCCCAATTTATAATAGAGAAAATCTCAGCCTAGTTTGACAGTCCAGGCACGACCTGCTGTCCTGAACTGGCCCACCCTGTCCTCCTGGATGACCCAGTACATACCAGGAATTTCATTGTACAGGCAGTCCTGGTACTGAGTGCTGTTTCCGACGCACTGGGAGGAGTCGGGGCTGTGCACCTCGCAGTAGCGGCTGCGGTACTGGATGCCCTCTTCATTGCACAGGCTCCACTCCGACCACTCTGACCAGCCACCTGAAATCCAGGGTCAGGAAAACACACACTGCATCACCAAGAAGGAAAAGGATGATTTGTAGATACCAGACTTCTCTCATGCTGAAGGATTCTAGATCCTGGCCTGGGCTTC
Source organism: Acridotheres tristis (assembly GCA_037013685.1). Classification (NCBI taxonomy): domain Eukaryota; kingdom Metazoa; phylum Chordata; class Aves; order Passeriformes; family Sturnidae; genus Acridotheres; species Acridotheres tristis. Next base: position 26,854,684 of record CM072894.1, read on the forward strand.
TCTCACACATCTATTCCATGGGTCGTTAGTGGATTTAATTTTCTCAGTTCAAGCATCACACTCTACTTGTCAGATTGTAGTTCTCTTAATATGAACTAAACCAACCCTCGGTGGAGTACTGCATGGAACAAAGTTGTCTTACAAGCTCCTGTATCAGCTCTCTGGTTAAAGACATACAAGGAGCAGGGTGGGGCAATGTTGCACCAGGACCTCCAAACTTTGATGTGGCCTCCCAGGGATACCTCGAGCAGCCAGCACAAATTAGAGCACTCACAGAGGTTTGCTGAAGTTCCTAAAGGGGATCATAAATACACAAAGGTAGTTCAAAATCAGCAGGGATCCAGACTCTATCCTCTAAGTTTTAGCACATGCTGATCTGTTGTCTGTGAAACAAAAAGGAAGGACTGTCCCTTCAGCAACTGTAGAGATTGCAGCCTGATGTCTCCTTTTGTTTGTCAGGTCAACTTCCACACTGAAGAACCAAGCTCCTGCTTTTTCAATTACTTGAAAGGGATCAACCATTAGCAAAAGTTTGCTTGACCAGCACCAGAATGCCAGAGCAAGGCCAGTGAACAGGCAAAGAGAAAGGGGTTGCACTGCAGTGAACTTTGGGATGTCTCCTTATCCACTGGCTCAGCACACATCGAATAAATCACAAAAAAAAATTGTAACTGGTGCTGGTTTTGACTTGTTTTTTAAACATTTTGCAGCTGTGCTTGCTCCCAGCAGCATGAAGGCAGCTGGAGCAGGGATGAGAAGCGGCTACCTTGGCAGGGATGTGTGTTGCAGAGGGCCTCCTCGGTGTGCAGCCCGATGCAGATGTCCTCCCCGCTGGACGGAGCTGGGTTGGTGCAGGTCCGAGTGCGCTGGTAGTGCCCACCCCCACAGGTGGCTGAGCAGTGAGACCAGGGAGTCCAGCAGGACCACGAGCCTTTCACTGGAGGACATTCAAAAGCAAGCACAGACAGGTAGAGGCCATTGGTTACTCCTCTCACTGTGACAAAGCTGGAGAGCCCCTGTGTCTCACCTTGCACATCCACCCTGCCCACACTAGCTAGCAGTCTCCTACATCCCAGGACATTTGGGCATGACAACAAGAATTTCACATCAAGAGAGGGTACAAATCCACTTCACTCTGTGGACGCAGAATGAAATCTATGCAGAAAAAGACTGCATCATAAAGTGCCAAAACCAGAAACTATTCTTTGTTGTAGTCATTAATATTCACTGAAATATTCTACTCCATTCTATTCCTTTCCTTTATAAAACATCATTGCTGCTATTATTATTATTATTACTACTACTACTACAATGACTACTATGTTGTCTCCTGAAACTTCATAGCAACAGCAGATTTACTTGGGAAAAAACGCTGTAGCACTGAAGTGGAGCTTATATGGCACCTTTCTGTGGGAGGCCCAAGTCCTCTAGTTCCTGCCTTCAGGAAACAAAACTCAGCAGCTTTATTTATTGACCCTGCTCATTGCAGGGGCATTGGACTAGGTAAATTTTAAAGGTTCTTTCCAACCCAAACCACTCTATGAATCTAAGCATAACCCCATAAGAGGTTAATAATAAAACTGGGGAGGAATTTAAGATCCCTGAATCCCTCATCCCCCACCCACTAAACTGCCTGGTTTGCAAGTCCACATGCCATTAATTCAGAAGATAATAACCTGATGACTTAGAGCAAAATAAACCCAGGATTTGTGTATACACATTGAGTGAGGCAGGGAAGGAGGGAGACACAGAGAAATAGTAATCATGCACTCAGAACAGATTGTAAAACATCAGTGTCCAAGGGGAGAAAACAGCACGGAAAAAGGGCACAGACATTAGTGAAAAGCCACTGAGAGCTTCCAAAATAGTACTAATAGCTGCCTTTATAGTGCTAGAGTTATTTCCTTTTTATAGGCCATAGAGTGCAATATTTGACACTCCCGCTACGCTCTTGCTGCACATTCTGATCATATCTGCATTTGAATTTTATCTTTGTATTGAATTTTAGAATCATAATGGTACTACTATAATAGAGCATTTTCAAGTGTAGGCCACAAACTGTATTGCCAGAGGTAGATAATTGCTGGAAAGAGGCAAGGTAATTTGTGTAAGATCACTTAAATTTAGTCTAGACAGTTATTACAGAGCAAGGAGAAGGATAAGTGAGAGAGAATACAGTAGTCAATGGTCTATTACTACTATTCTGGACCAGGAGTGCAACATAAATATGAGGACAAACTCGAAAACCAGGAAACCAGGCAAGAATACTCCCTGCTGGCTGTGCAGGAAATGGTAACTGATGTCAAGAGTAGATGCCCATCGCAAGAACAATACGTAAGCAGGAGAGGGGGAAGAAATAAGTGTTCACAAGAAGAACCGCCACATCAAGCATCTCTATACAGTATTAAGCCACATTTATTAAGCCTGCCTCCTCATCATGGAGCAGATGCACCCTGATGCCCTCCACTGGACGGAGCATCAAACCTTCCTGAAGCAAAGGATTGCTACAACCCACCATACTACTTCCTCTAGAGGATGTGGCTGTGTTACCCACTGAGCCGAGGTGAAACCTAAGTCAGCACTAAAGATAACATACATGGGTCATTATAACAGCGTTAAAAAACATAAGGAAAAATCCCCCAAATAAAAAAAAAAAAAAAAAAAAAAGGCAGTTTAGAAATACTGATTTTGTGATTTTTGTTGTTGTTTTTGCTCTACCATTAAGATTTGGGAAAACACCTCTGAATGTCATGCAGGAAGATGATCATGGTTACCTGGGCAGGGGTGAGGATTGCAGTCTTGGTACTCCGTTGCTGATCCCACACAGGGCAAGCCACCATTTTTAGGTTCAGGGTTTGTGCATGTTCTCTTCCTAATCCTAAAGCCCAGCTCACAGTCCCTGGAGCAGGAAGACCAGGCCCCCCAAAAGGACCAGCCCCCATTGATAATCCGTGCAGAGGTCTTACCAGTCTTGAGGAGGTCATCAACAAGAGCTTCAAGGAAAACAAATAAGACATCATAAGTTCACAAATTAATAATTTGTTGGGCTTTAAAAAGGAGTTCAGCTCATGAATAAAATCCGGATCTATGTGCCCTGCAGAATTATTTCTGTTGAAAGCCCTTGGCAAGAGTTTTTTTTTCACAGGGCTACAGCTAAGCAAGACCGAAAAAGAAATTTGTACCCGTACAAACTGAGTCTGCTGGTAACCTTGATAAATTACCTCCCTGGGCAGCAAATTCTGACAGTCCAGGCTGTGCCCTCAAGATGCTGCCTTGCATCACAGCAGTCCTGCAGGGAACAACTTGAGACACAGTGCACAAGGGGAGCTCCAGGGAGAAAGAAATTATACACTGTCCTGAGAAGAGCTCTTCTCTTCTTTACACCCTCATTACTCGCTTGTTGTCTTTGGGGCAGCCTAGCAGGAGCAAGAACAATTCTATGCCATGAGCACAGAGCTCACAACTGCATATCTGTGTCACAGGGCTCTCTCCGTTCCTGCCACTCTGCAGTGACACCAATCATACATGCCAACACTACTGCAAACACAATCAGGGGCTTGTTGTTGCGAGAGCATCCCCCTTCCCCCAGCACACCCAGGCCTGCCCCGGGTCCCCCGGAGCTGGCAGGACGTACAGTCAGTGTCACACACTGCGGAGCCATCGTTGGGGCAGAAGCGACTCTCCGTTTTCTTCCTCCCGAACTGCAGCTCGTGGGGGTCGGAGAGCTGTGCCCGGCACGTGTAGCGGAAGCGCTGCTCCTGGCGGGCCCCGCTCTGGGTGATGTTGACAGGCATCCACGGCGTCCAGGGCGTGTTCCTGCGCACCTCCGGACAGCTCTCCGGGTTGCAGGTCTTATATTCCTGCCAAGAAGGAAAATCACTCCCTCCTTACTTATCAAACAGCAGCAGCCTAACTGGCAGAGGCTTATTTACACTTAAGAAAATAAAGGGGGTTCTCTCTGGATCTCAAACAATCCCCATCCATCTTATCTGACCTCACAGGAGCAAGTCATTGCTGGGCATGGCACAAAATGTGGTGACTCTGGAGGCAGTGGTGCTGCATAGGTGGACCTCAAGGGTAAACTGTGTTTGCTGGTTTTATGTCTCCCTCAGGTTTTGTTTCTTTGCTGACTCAAAGTCCTGTGGGGCTTCGACAGCTTGGTTCGTTATGAACAGGAGAATAATTCAGGCAACAGATAATAATAACAGCAAAGAAGTTTTCTGCTCTGAACTCTGAGATGCTGTTCTCAGGTCAGCCTAGAGGAGCCTCAATAGGACAAAATGTCAGTAAGGTTTATTCCTTGAGAGTTTATAATTTTATTTTTAATATGGGTTTTGAGTAGATATTTTTACAGCTATTTTTGTTTGGTTGGGTTTTCAAACTCTCTAGTGAAGGTTATGAATCATTTGCTATCCTTGGTCTAGAGCAGCCATTGAGCACAGACAACATTCTGGCTGGCTGGGAATGGGGATTTGAGGCTTTTACAATTCTCATCACTAATGGGAGGAATTCCAGTGACAAACATTTGTGTTCTTGATTTAAAATAACTAAATAAATAACTCTTTTCTGGCAGAGGGGAAGAAAAGTAATGCTTCAGGACTTCAGGATTCTAGTGTAAATGATTAACAAGTTGTGAAGAAATGGGAGGTTCCAGATCAAGTCTGCTTACGCTGAAATGAAACCCCACAAAACCTATTAAAACGGCTGAATGAAACAGCTGCCAGAACAGGAAAGGGAAAGTAAAGAGAGCAAATGAGGTGTTGGACCTGTTGTTTACTCAAGTATGACAGTGCAACTCATTTCTGATGTGTGTGTGACCTCCTTGACTCAACAGGATCATCCTCGGGAGTGGGACAGAAGAAAAGAATATGTATAGAGCTTTCAGGTAAAGAACTTGGTATCAGCCTAGAGAGGCCTAAGGAAGAACTCAGACACCAGTCAGTCTCTGAATCTGTCACCCCTCCATTTCCAAATTCATTTCAGCATCTACTGCAGCAAAAACTGAGGACAGCATTTTCTTCTTGCTTGAGAAATAAAACCACAATGGAGAGAGAAGCTAAATACCCCATTCCTTGATGCAACTGTGAATAGGTGCCCCTCATGCAATGTCAGTAAAGAATACATACCACAGCACAGCCTGGACATGTGTTTCCATTTTCACAGGACCTCTGTCTTGAATGAATCCCTCCTCCACAATTCACGCTACATTTATTCCAAGGTCCCCATGAAGACCAAAAAATCGGTAATGGACATGGACTGTTCTCATTACAGAATCTGAAAGAAGAAAGTGCATTGCTCAAAAAAACTCCATGTCAGCACATCCCTCAGATGCAAGAATGCACACTGCATTTGGGCACAACTGATGCATGCACGGAGAGCCAGCAGAGGCTGACACGTCAGCTCAGCAATATTCCTGTCCGTGGAGAGAAATGAAGCCTTTGTACCAAATGGGAGTGGTTAATCAGGCTGAGCTGGGCTGGAGTAAATGGTCGAGATCAGGTTTTCTGAAGTGCTCTGTCTCAAAAACTTTTCCACAAATACTGAGTCTACAAAAGAGCTCATAAAGTGAAGCCCAACTGTGACAAAGAGAGAGTGGATAGTAAATATTCTGAATGGGATGACTGGTGGGAGGACAACTCAACAGTGATCTGTCACTACTGGCAAGTGCTAAACACTTGACAGTCTTCTCTTCACACAGTCTGGCTTTCACTGCTGCCTGGACCCTAACAAGCTAGAGTTTGCAACTGGATCCTATATGCATCTAAAAGCAGGCCCTAAGTGAATGCTATTTCATGTTCTGTGTCAAAAGTCACTGTAATTTTGTTCAGTTTTTTAATCAATATTGTTCTCAAATTTAATCACATAGAACTACAACTGACTCAGAGGTAGCCTTTAAACCCAAAACGGACCATTGTGAATGGACACAAATCAAATCAAACATTAAAATATCTTGAAACATGGAAGTTAAATGAATTGCTCTTTTTATTCTGAGAAATGCAGAGACATATGTCTTAGTGACCTCTCAAGGGACAAGCAACAGCTTATTACCAGATAGAGGTGGCCTTTAATGAAATGTCAGGCCTGAAAAGAAGTTGGGATGCCTTGAAGCATGTATTTCATGAGGGGACAAGCTTGAAGAAGTGTTATAGTGCAGATGGCTCTGTAGGTTCAAAAGCATTGGATTTTAGTAATTTTGTGTGAAATTTTCATAGTTTAGAGGGGAAAAAATATGTTTTTCTGATACCATGCCCTGCAAAAACTCAAGCCTGAATCTGTGAGTTAAGCTGTATTTTGCCTTGAACTGGTTTTGGAGTATCAGCACAAGTAATAGAGACTTAGGAATGGTACAACTGGCAGTGAAAGCTGCACATACTCAGCTGCCACTCCAGGGATGGATCAGAACAGAGTTAACTCTGCCTATAAACTCTACAGTGCTAACAGCAGGCACAGCTTCTCCCTCTGGGGAGGAGGTCAGCCCTCTGTGTGGGACAGGAATACTTGTGAAGGTCTGAAGGGTCCTGCTTGGGAGTGAGGGCAGCTCTGAAGTGTCTGATGCTCACGGTAAGCGTCCATGCACACAAACAGCCACATCCCTCCCAGGCTCTGGGACTGCTTCACTCTGCACATTGAGCCAACCACCTCAATCTGCCTTCCCAGCCACCACTTCCAGCTGCCAACATTGCAACCACAGAGATGAACACATCATGGACAGCCCTTACCTCTCCTCCCTGCTCTGTCCAACGCAGACCCTGCCCCCGTAGCGTGGAGCGGGATTGCTGCAGGATCGCTGCCGGACCTGGAAGCCGATCCCACAGGAGGTGCTGCATGGGGCCCAGGAAGACCACGGTGTCCAAGCACCATTTCTAGCAAAAAAAGGTGAGACATAACAGAGTATTGGAGTAAGTGCTGAACTCATGGGGAATAGATTATTCATTTCTATCAGACTTTGTATCAGGGGAGTTTTTAAAAGGGAGTTTCAAAGGTGCTTAGCAGTGGCCTAACTTTCCTTCCTTTGAAGTCTCTAAGAATTGGAAAGGAGGACAACTAAGCCAATGCTGAATGCTTTTGAAAATGTCTCCTAGGATTTGCTGGACAATAGTGTGGTTAGTGTAATTTTCATTGACTATTCCCCCATCATCTTCCCCTTGTATCATAACCCTGCTCTTCTGACCCAACAGCTGATGCCAAAGTTGTATATCCTGAACTCTTCTGCACAAAGAGTTCAGATTTTGAGGATCATGAATGCCAGTTGTGCTGAAGGATGTAAAAAACCTATTCTCTGCTAATTCAGTAGGTACTGATGCTTTAAATCTTTTACAGCAACACCACTGCCAGCTCCCATGTTTTCATCACAAACCTCATAATATTTTGTGTTTTCCTAAAGCCTTCAGCATTGAATCCTATTAAGTGGAAATTTCAAATTTCATTAAAAATAACAATAATTGCTTCTAGCTTTCATGGCCGCCTGCAGACGTCACTATAGTGTGACCTCAAATCTGTAGAAACCAGAGGCAATTAAGAGCTCAGAGGCAGGATCAAGTTTCATGGTTTAATGAGTGATCACATCTCTGCTGAACAGTGCTAACACAGCCTGAAGCCAGTGTGATGTAAAACCCCCTAGTTCACACCTCAGCGCTGGAAACATTGGCAAAGCTCCTGTGAGAGGCTGAGCGTGTGCAGGTGCCTAAAATGTGTGCTTACACAGAAGCCAACATTTTCATCTTTAAAATCTTGCATCTATTAAAGCTCACTTTCCTCTGATTTGGCAGCACTGGACCTTGAAGCAGGAGAGGAGGAACCATATCTCATCTATTCTGTGCTGCAGGTTTCATTTCATATGGAGCCAGTGGTAATGCTATGTCTTATAAAACTGCCTAATCTTGACATTTCAGTGCCTTAAGCCAAAACTTTTTTTTTTCTGGGGTGTGTTTTTTTATAAAGAAAAACCTTTCTAAAAAATCTAGTCAAAAATCAACTCAGGTGCTCTCTGACTCTTGAAAGCTAAGCTTGAAAACAGATGTTAATTTTCAAAGCATTTACTGAACTAATAACACTGCTGGCAAGAAATACATTCTGGCATAGCACCAATCAGGGCAGAGGATGAAAGTTAAAACCCACATTGCCCTTCACAGGTTTTGTATTTTTTATCAACTCTTGCCTGTTCTTGGCAGCTTTATTTCAGAACTCTGTTAGATCTTTCCCCCTTCCTCTTCTTGTTCTCTCATTCCTCTCCCTCTCTCCCTTCCCATCTCCCACCCCAAACAAGGTCAAAGAACAAGAAATCCACTCACATAAAAATCCTACCATTCCATATTATTCTCCTATGTTTTAAACCACCTACTACCTCCCCACTCTTTAAGCCAAAAGAATGATTATATGTAAAATCATGTAAAGAAAAAAAATCAAATGGAAGGTTGCTGTTACTGCTGCAAAAAGAGCAAGTGATTTCTACTAAAGTAATCCTCAAAACTCCAACAATTCTCATCTATTTGTGTTTCAGGATTTTTAACAGAAATAAAGACACCTTCCACTTTCAGATCTCCAGCTTTTTAATAGAACTCATCTTTAAACATCCTACTCCCTCTTTGCAGAAAGAAATCTCAATGACATATGAAGTCAATTAAAGGAAATTTGAGGGCTGAAGCGGATGTAGGATGACCAGATGTCCCTATTTTTCAAACCATGCTGTTTTTGTATGTCTTAAGATTGAATAATCTGTTTTTCATCCCCTTCTTAGGAGCTGTTCCTGCCTCTTTTGCCATCAGAGCAGTGCTGAGAAATCCATCCCACTGGCATGTTTTCCATTTGCCACTGACAGAAAAAGCCTGCTTGGGAAAGGCTTTGCTCAGCCCACAGTGGCAGCACAGGGGCAGGAATGACTACACACCTTTTGGGCAACACAGCCCATAACTGGAAGGAGAGATGCCAATTAAAACATGAGTATTGCTGAATTTTTGGTAGAAAGGCCAGCACTGATCTCCAGGGATGAGTCAAGAGGCAGCTGTCCTTAATGGAATGAATGTTTATGGAGAAGATAAAGTAGATAAAAACTGTATTGACCCAATATTTACCAAAATCCTGACTGCTCCCACCCTGATTAAATAGGGTTTATGCTACTGCATCGTGTTCCCTTGAGTCATGACATGATGTAGTCTGAGGGTGGTGGAGTACTACGGACACAAACACCATGGCTATGGTTGGGCACCCTACAGGAGGACATTTAGCTTCCATACTGCCAAAGCTGAGTTTGAGGCTCCCGTGGGCAGGCAGCCCTTCAGCACAAGCTGAGATGCCTGTGCTGTTCCAGCGCCTCCCGCGCCCGCCGGCTGCCAGGGGATGACGTGCTGCTCTCACCTGCCCAGCAGACAGCCTGTGCTGCAGACAGGTCACAGACTAGCAGAACAAGGCAAACAAGCCTTGCCTGGAGCTAGGCTCAGCCCTGTCCTTACAAGTGCTGCTCTGAAGGAGCTCTGCTAGGTTTTGGCAATGTGGCCTTGGAGCCCAAACTCTGAAAAACTACGAGCTTATTGATATTTTTAGTCGGCTGTTCAGCTGGCTGACAACTACCTCTGCCTTACTCACCTCCTCCTGATAGGTCATGACTCACTGTACAGCTGAGGGAAACCAAGGCATAGTGTAGTGTACATTAATTTGGGGTGCTCATCTTCTAAGAGCCTTGGCTGAGGGCTCTTCGCTCAGAGCCCTTGGATTTCTTCATTTTACACTGACTTCAACCTAGACCTCACACACCTCACTTTGGCTGGGATACAATGACATGGTCACAAGGAAGGAGCTAAGCTGTGGACAGATACAACTCTTGTTCCCTTAGGAAGCACAAAGACACTGAGGTACCTTGAACAATTTGCGACCTCAATCCTGGCCCCTTCACAGCTGCGACCTCCACAGCGAGGACGAGGGCTGTCACATGAACGTGACCTACACATACAGGAGCCTGTGCTGTCCCCATCTGAATGCTCACACAGTTGCCATGGGGACCAAGGCCCCAGTCTTCCATTTGTTGTCAGGTTTTTCACCTAATTTTAAGAGGAAAAAAAGTCATTAATAGCAAGTTTACATTTCTGGAGACAGGCCCACAATAGAAATGCCAAACAAAGCTGCCGGGGGGATTAGGATGCATCTTAGATGGGAGCTGCCTGTGCTTGCGAGCAGGATTCAAAACAGAGGGTTGTTTTCAGACAATGCCACATCAATATTTACCCTCCAAATTCCACACCACATACCTTACATGTGCACACAGGCATCGAGCCGACCCAGCCAGCACCACACCAGGAGGAAGCATCCATCTGCCACACCATACAAACACCACACTCCCTGTTCCACACTGCACAGCTTCAGCCTTTCAAGGAACACCATGGCCAGAACTGACTGACCCCACTCCATCATATTCCAGCCTCTGCAGGGCTTCCTGCAGAGTACCTTCCAAGTTAGTGTTCATATAACCATAGTGGCCAGCTGAGGCTGGGGCCTCACTGAGTTTGGCCCTGTCCAAACCTGCAGTAAGAACTGTTTCCCTTTCTGAGCCGTAGCCTAAATGGCCACGTGGATAAAGAACAAAAAGTGAAGGACATGATGATGACTAGCATTAATGCTGAGGATCATATAGTCACCCAAAGAGCAAGAATTCATCTCAAGACAATTTATAGACCAGACCATGCTGCTATCTGTTCCCTCTGCCCTTTGCTTCATGCCTGCACAGCCCTGAACAGGCTGGGACTTGACAGCTTCCTGCACGCTGTAAGGAAGGAAAAATACAGTAGTCCTGGCAGACCAAGAGCATGAAAAACAGAACTATTTCAGGGCAGGTGACAACCCTCCAGTAGACAGGGTGTCAGAGCTTGCTCTCCTGTGCCCTGTTTTAACAAGTGCTTCGAGGGGAGCCCTAAGCTGGGGGCTGGGCAACCAGGTTGCTGGGGCCCTTGCCCCCAAGGCTGTCTGGAGAGAATGTGTGCTACCTGCTTCTCCTGGAATCTGTCCTTGCCACTACTGCCTTCTTGTGCCCACCCCACCACTACTGCAAAATCCTGCAGCCCAAGACCATGTCTTGAAAGATTCCCTGAACACCCCTGTCCTGGTATCCCCTCTGCTACTGACCTGAGAAACACAATGCAGAAAGGGATTAGTGCTGGTCCTGCCTGTGTACAGCTACTCCCTTGCAACAGCACAGCACCATGATGCACTCTGCCCTGCTGGCTCCCTCCATGCTCCCCACCCCATGCCCCATCCCAAAGTGCCAGACCTTGCAGGCAGATGGCACAAATGGGGCTGCCTGCAAGCAGCTTATGCCTCTGGGGTGACCTACGTGGTGGTGGGATGCTCAGCAGCTTTGCTAAAGCTGCTGGCAAAGGCAACGCTGGATTTGGCCTCAGTGCTGCACACAATGAAGGGTGAAGGAAGGAAGAGGCTGAGCCCCTGGCAGGCAGCCCTGGCCTCAGATCTGTGTCAGCTACGCTGATAAACCCCACGGTGCCATGCTTCTCTCAGCTCTGCTGCCAGCAGGATCAGCCTCCTGGGCTGCCCCAGAGGAGGAATGATCGTTCCTGCTTTACAGACAAGTAAACTGAGGCATGGAGGGGCTGTGAGCCTGCTCAGGAGCCACACAGGCAGCCAACCACAGCCATGGGAAGAGTGCTTTCCAGCACTCATCCTCTGAAACATGATGCTTTGTGCTTATTCTCCAAGATTGGCACCACGTTCAACACTCAGAATGTACCTCTGGTGGGTTGTCATCTTCCCCTCTCACCCATCTACAGCAGCATCAAAAACATGCAGCAGTGGCATGGAAGCAATTTAGAGCTGATACTGCACTCATCAGGCTGCAGCTGGGGGTTTCAGACATCTGCTGTAAGCCTTTGTTTGCAATAGATTATCATGTAGTTGTAAAAATTTGCTCTGGGCTGCAGGTTACAAGGCAAGATGCCCACAGAGGAGATGACTGAGCTTTGCTGTTGTTGTTGAATTTGCTGTTTTAAACATTGTTTAAAAATCAATGCAGCTGGGTTTCTAGAAGTTGGAAGGGGGGAGTCAAAATAAGTACTTTGAGAAATTTAATACTAGATTTTATCTCCTTTTTCCTCCTGCCTTACAAAAGTCATAATCCAAGTATTGGATCATTTCTATTAATTTTTGAGCCAGAAAGCCTTGCTGATTCTAGCAGGGAGTTCTGTTCAGAAATCAATGGTATGATATGGCCTGTGGCATCAATTAAAAAAAAAAAAAAAAGCTAACAAATAATTATTGGCTCATAAGTGATACTGGGAAACAACCCAAAAATTAAACAAATAAGCAACCATAACAAAAATGCTGAGATTTATAAACATGTCACACTGTGAGTGTGGGAAGTTTTTACACTTAAGAAATTACATATGGATTATTATTCCATCTTTAAATTCACAAAAATATCTTCAAAAGAGCAAACTTGGGAAGTGGGCTAAAAACCCATATGCACTGATCTTTTTCAGGAATACCTTTACAAGGCAAATCCTTTGAAGCCTACACAGTGTCCATCAGACGAGAGGACATCTTTAAAAATATATCTGATCAAATGCCCTTCTCTCACCTGACACTATTGCCAGTTCTGGAATTCTTGTCTTTCATAAACTGCCATGCTCACACTAAAGGCCTCATCTTTTTTCTTTCTTCCTTGTAGAATCTAAAAGCTCAAGTTCAGCATCTAAAAATTTAGACTGACCACTTCTAATCCCTGCCAGGATATTTTCCATGTAAGACTGGAAGCATTCCTTGTTCTTTCAATTCCTCTATTCTTTATCTTAGGATTCAGATATCAACTGCTTATAATTTTGCAAAGCTTTAATTACTTAATCTGGAAGTTTCCATGTTAGCTGTTTGATGAAAGCTGAAAATTCTTGCAAAGTTTCAGTCAAACTATTTAAATCATTTATAAAATCAAATCTAGAGGAAAAGACTGTCCATAAGTAGCAATATTTTCTTTGAAACAAATTAGTGTTCAGAGCAAGGAACTGAACTTTATGTTGTTGTAACACCTTTTTGCAATTCCCATGAAAAGCCATTCAAAACTGCCCAGGATATAAAATCCATGGTACATAGGAAAAGTTAATTTTTCAGAGATTCATAGGTTTTAATCCCAGCACCCAAAGATTTTCCTGTGCACTGGAGATGCTTCAGTGTGATCCAGAGCAGGATCACACTGGGCACTGCAGCTCTGAGCAGCTGAGCCCACATGAATTAACAGCAGGGTACAAGACACCCTAAAACAGAGTGGGGAAACTGCCACTGATTAGCAAGAAAATGAGGTAGCACGGAACTGATGCAATATGACTAAGATAGGGGCTTGCTGGAAACACAGAGTGGGACTGGGATGTAAACCTGGAAGGAGGATCATTGTTTGGCTCAGGATAAGGAAGACAGTACACTTTACTAGGAATTCTCAATTCCTGACTTGCCAACCACCCTCAGTAGTGACAGCATGAGCTTGGCTAATAGTTTATTAGCTAAAGTTCCTTTCCTGCCGGTGGCTCATGTTGGAATCAGGAAGATATCACAAAATAGGATGTGTCTGTTTTTCTAAAATCAAAGTGCACCTCACTCCCTTCTCCCAAGAAAGCACATACAATCCTGTATCAGGAGTCTGTTAAAGCATGGGCACATACATAGAAGAGCAGTTTAGCTTGTGGAATTTGTGTGCTACCATTTCTTAACGTTAAAATGGTTTACATTGCAACCTCAGTAATGAACCCTTAGAAGATTCTGGATGTTATCTAGTAATAACATATAGTAACCATTACCCAGTGTATTATGTTAACACTGCATGATTAAGCCTCTATCTAAAGTCCCTTAATATTAAAGCTGGAGAGTGGGAATCTGTGGCGCAATGTAGTGCTGTACAAAGATGTTCAGACTAGCTCTGAACAAGCCTTTGCACAAGAGCAGCAGTCAAGTTGTGTTAGTATTGATGTTGACTCACACAAATGCTTGGCCCATGTAGGATATAATTCAATAATATGCCAGTTCTGGCTTTAAAAGTTGCTGAATGCCAGTCTCTCAGCTGTGCCAGGACATCTGTTTGTGGGCTAGGCTGCAGAAGAACTCACTGACATTAGCTGGGTTAGGAAAAGTTTATTTGGGAGGGGCGCTTTTAATCTACACCATTTCACACTTGACTGTGATCTCACATACAGCTGTACCAGCACAGCTGAGTGCCTGGTGCTCAGCCCAGAAAAGAAGGGTGGGAAAAGCCAGGACTTCTTATGACAGTAACTCATCCAACTAAACTCACAGATAGGTCTTTTGCAGGAATGAAGTTTGGCATTGGGTCAATTACATTCCCCTTCCCTTTCAGTGCTCATCTGCACAAGCTATTCTTGCTTCTGTGGACCATGACCTTTGTTCTGCACTGAATACAAGGAAATACTTGGATATTGCTGATGTAGGTGCTTAAACGAGCCATCCCACTCCACATTCGTTCCAGTGAGTGGCAGGGGTTAAACAAAAAGAAAACACTTGCATGTGGATTTTAAACAGCTTGGCAGCCTGTCAGTCAAATAGCACAAGGCATAGGAGCATCTACACAGAAAATAATCTACAATGGAATGTTAAAACAAATGTAAAACTAGCACACCAAAAACAGCCAGAACTCCTGAATATTCTGTGCTACATTTTTATGACCTTGAAACAATGATCTGGAGTAGTTCGTTCCCTAGTGTGCACCACAGCAGACATGTTCAAACTAAAGGATTAACACCTCACACACCTATCAACAGACACAGGCATTAAGCAGGACGAGATAACAGCATGGGCAATCAAGAAGCACTGCATCCCAGTTCAACACAGGAGGGTTATAAACACACAAGCCTCTGAATCCAGCAGTGAAAAACTTAAGCCTGCCAGGCTGAGGATGGATTGAAGTAATGACTAATATTTCCTGGGAAAATATCTAAGGAGTAAGGAAGATAAGGGGAATAAACATCCCAGCACCTCCAGACAGGAATAGCATACTGAAGATATAATCCATCCAATCCTCTCTTCCTATCTAGTGGACTTAGCAGTATTAACATGCTAATTGACGTTAGATAATAACAATGAAGATTAATGACAATTTCTCCTCCACCCTCAATTCATTTAACAAGATTGGCTTTTCCTCCCCAGCCAGCTTGCAGGTACAGTTCAAGCTGCAGGAATTATACTTGGCCAGACAGCTTCTGGGGATCACAGCCAGGAACTGGATACTATTGTCAGAGAAGGGTGGGTGGCTGGGAAGGGAGCTGGAGAGTCAACTCCAACTGATTCAAGAAGAGACACTTCTATTCTATATGCATCTCTTGGAAACCAGGGCCAGGAAGAAAGGCCATCTCCTTGCAATATCATGTAGATTTGATCTCAGGTCTGCTGGAGTCAGGTTAGAAGAGCCAGACCTCTTCAGGGTGCCACACAGTCATCCTCCCTTCTCCCTTCTACAAATACACACATCAGTATATATAAAATATTTCCACTCCTTCCACTTACTGGGCACTCAGTAATATTTTGGGTCCAGAGGCTCATGTTGGAGCTGTCCTCAATGGTGGTGCATCGCTTCTGCTTGCTATCCCAGCCACAATAGGGGTCTCTGGCTCCCAGGCATTCCCTGCATATGCAAAGACAAAATATTAAAGCCCTTTAAGACTGTCTAGCTCTAAAGACAAATATTCAAGTACAGTCCTCGTATATGACCGCTGTCAACCACAGCTCAGCAGAAGAAACAATTTCTTTAAGCAGAGGTATACCTGCTTGGAAGGGGGAAAAATGAATCAGAGGGTGATGAGACACAAAGCAAATATAGAAGCTGTAGATTAAAAATCAGTTCACTCTTCTCCAAGGCCTAGGGAAAGAAAATTACTTTACAAATTTTGGTCAAAGAACACTTGTCATTGAGATATCTTTGTGCCTCCATGTAATCACACAGCAGGCCAAATCTCACACAAAGCAATCTCTGTGACTATGTTTTCTGACACTGTGTCCATCCAAAGGGGTTAGACAAGCAGAATTAGCCAATGGACCGGTAATAAAGGCTTTCTATTAGTCGTGGTCTTTGCTGGAACAATGGTTTCATTTATAATCCCAGCATCAAGATGTCAGTTTGGAAAAGTCACAGCAGAACATTATTTCTAAGCTTTTGACTGCTTTGAACACTGCTGTATTCATTTTTCTCCTGAATCCATATTTACAGGCTAAATGTGTGTTTCCAACATGTGAGCTGCTAAAGAAAAACATCTAGGGCTATTGCTGCCACTAAACAGAGAAGATCAGTCACAGAAGTAGCCTGTACCAATAAAATTCAGCTGTATTGGTCGTTCCCACGAGTTGCTTTCAAACTGTTAATTTTCATTAAGAAAACATAAGGGTACAAGCCACATCATGCATATATTAGTGAAAGACAAAGAGAGGAGTAAACTTAAAAAGATTCACAACACTATTTTTAATCCCTATGATCCATTCTCTTCTATCACACAAAAGGCTGATAAGATCTTTCAAAAAATCCCAAATGACTTGAAAACTGCCGATTAGACAGCAGCAAGGGACTGAGGGGAAAGATTCAGTTCAAGAAGCTAAACAGGAGAGTAATAAAATGTATTCTAAGGCAAGGTATCAGTATGATTAGCAAAACACAAAAAAAAAAAAACAAACCTCAACTGCAATGGGATGTGAACTGTTCCCTCCCAGAAATCTTTGAAATCCTATTAGCCTGTAATCAGCTGCAAATGAAAAAGCAAGTCCCTCACCCACAGCTGAGAACACTCTATTAGTCTGTACTGACTCCACAGTGATTTGTCCCACAGCAAACCCCAGATTGTTTTGATGTCTGGTACCCATTGCTTTATATATATATCTATACACAGACACATTTGTATTTTAATTATGAGTTGCCAGTTTGCTCCGCTCCTATATTTCCTCTTCTAAAGATTGCACACAGAGAGTTGTAAGGAACATAACTTCTTTTTCATGCTTTAGGAAGGTAGTTACAATGACTGTTTCTACTGTATTTTTCCTTTAGTTGCTTCAGCACACCCAAGGAAAAGGCAAAGATTATTTTACCCTAGCCCCAGGCAACAGAACATCAAATATTTACCTAGAAAATAACTTGAAATCCTCAGTTTCAGGACACAGAAGGGACAAGTGCTGCTTTGCTCGTTTCTTTGGCTAAAGACCCCTGTCCTGCTCTTTCGGCAACCTGCACCACCCTCACCCATGAAGTGAGGCTGCAGCCACATCCAGAGCTGCCTTTGCTGTCCTGCAGCCCCTCAGCAAGGGCAGCACCCAGCTCAACACAGAGCAGACCCTGGGGCATCTGCTCACACTCTGGGCAACTTGGCACCAGGAGGAAACTGGGCAGTTTCTAAAAAATAGAAAAAGAGAAGGGAGAAGAAAAAGAGGGGGGGAGGGCAATGAGGCCCTGCTTTTCATCAGAGAGCCTTTTGGTCAGGCTTTCAGACCCTGACACCACATACACTATTGTTTCCAACTGCATGAAGCCATTTCACTGGGCACCCAGCGAGCTGAGAGAGGTCATTGTAATTCATAACAGGGAAGGCTGTTGCGAGCATCACCCTATTATGATACACATTTTCTCTGAATTTAATTTATAGGAAAACATGTGCTGCATAAATTCAGGAAATAATCTCCATATGTTCTGTGCTGCAGCCCTTAGCCACTCTGCAGGCTGCAGCACACCCCAGTTGGGCACTGACCACTTTGCTGGCACTACCATAATGTATGTCATGGAGCTAATGTGCTGCTCTTGGCTGGCTCTGGGTCCCTAACAGAGCACTCACTGAATCACAGCTGCACTCCCCTGCCTCTGCTGTGACCCCATCAGGAACCAGCACAGCTGCCAGCAGACCCTGCTGATGGGCTTTGGAAATGCCAGGCATGGCACAGACCCTGGTGCTGGGCTCTGGAAATGCCAGGCAAGGCACAGACTCTGGTGCTGGGCTCTGGAAATGCCTGGCACGGCACAGACCCTGGTGATGGGTTCTGGAAATGCCTGGCACGGCACAGACCCTGGTGATGGGTTCTGGAAATGCCTGGCATGGCACCTGTTGGCTGGGAGCTGCAGTCAGCCCCACTCTCTGCATCTAGAGTGTAACGAGTTCCCACCCAGCCCAGGCTCTGCTGGGCTGTCAAAACACACAGTCTGTAATTTAACAACCATCACAGCCCGGGACTTCTCATCTCATGGCAGGCCCTCACAACCATTTGAAATCTGAAAACAAAATAGCTATGCTGTCTGCCTCCCTTCAGGACTCAGAGCACACTCCTCTGCCTCAACTTTGGTGAGAAACCTATTATATCAGCTGACAGCAATACACTTAGGAGTGAGGAGAAATGTATTTACTTACACAAAATTTAGCCCATTTTTCCCCTTTTTTAAGCAGCAAAAGCATTACAATGTACGTAACTCAAGAAAATGACATTTCTGGCAAATACTTCTAGTGAACACTTCAAAAGTCACTTTAATTTATATCCTTACAATATCTTTAGAATATATATATCCCTATTTATGTCATTAAAAGATAAAACCACATCAGCAAACACATACCAAAAGACAAATATATGTAAGCTCACATGCATACCCAAATCAAAATGCTTCAGAAGTACAGTGTCATTCTTAGTAGATCAGGCACCATGGTGTGGAAAATGCAAAGATATCACAGCATTTCCCTGTGCTCATAACACAAAATAAATTGAAATGTTTACATGTAAATACCATTTTGTATTATGATACTGCTGAAAAATCTCACAGAGGCCACAGTACCTGCAGTCTTGCAGGGCAGTATGTAAATACTGTGAAGTAAGGTAAAAAGGAAAAGAGTTTATATAACAATAATGAAATTCTGATGTTTCAAAGGCAATGGGGCTTCTGCTACTGGCTCAGTTGCCGAGATTTTATATTGTACATAAAAGGAACATTTCAGTTAAGTCTCCTCAGTAGCAGGCTGGGAATATATCAAGGAACTAATGAGACACTATCCTGTTGTGTCCCACCACAATTCCCAGGGGTAGAAGGAACCCATTATCCCAGAAGACTACCTGAGCATAGCCCGTTAACACTGACTCTCTTGCTGCTAATGACTTAGTTAATGAAATCCTACAAAGTGGGATGCTTGTGAAAGTAAGATGATGATGATGATGATGATGATGATGATGATGATGATGATGATGATGATAATGATGATGATGATGATGATGATGATGATGATGATGATGATACCACATGGCCCACACCCTCAGTTTCTCTCCAGCCAACCAGTAATCTCAATTTCAGCAAGGACTTGGAACCTCCTGATAGATAACTAAGAGGTTGGATTTATTCTGATAGGGCATTACTATCAATAGTGATGCATTTTAATTCATTGCCTCGCAATAAATGTCTTGTGTGAGGCATAAAGGCATACACTGAAAAGTTCAGTTGAAAAACAATTCCATTTGCGTCTCCTATTCAAGGCGGTTTTCTTCTCCAGTTCCTCATTCTCACTTACTAAGGTCATTTGCATGAAAATAAGATGTTGCTCGTAAGAGCTCACCTGCTGCTTGCTGTTTGGAGCTGTAAACCTCCCAGTTGTTGGCTGTTGCAATAATTTCTACAGCAGTGATCTGGGATAACACAAAGGATTAAGACTCTGCAAAAGGGACACTCTCCACCACTCACTAAAGTCAATGGAAACTCTTACCTATGACTGAAAAGAGTTTTTACATGGTCTTTGACACCTGGTGTGCTGAGCCTTCACTAATGGTATGTACTGTAAAAAGGCTTCCAGTGTGCTGATGCTGACCAAGATCTCATTTTTTGTAATGTCCTGAATGACATCTTCTTTCAGAATCTTCATTAAAGCTTAAACATCTGTATTTCAAAAGTTTTTCATTCCCACTTTAATTTGCTCTGGGTCCAGACAACCTCATCTTTTGGTCATTTTCCCCTGAGAGTTAAAACTTTAGACTGTATAATAAATGAACCATCAAATCAATGGAACCAGACCCAAGAGGTTAGGCTTTGACAGACCAAAGGAAAGAAGGAATTACTATAGCCTCTTCCCATTCTTACTACCAGACAGAAGACACATAAAAATGCCATTTTGTACCAAGAGCCACAAAACTAATTTGAAATATTCACAACTAAGAACTCTGCTCCTTTCATCCTCCAGGCTGTGCTTACTCTCCCATTTTAATTTCCTCTCTTTAACTTTTTATCACTCCTTTTTTATGACTAATAGCAAATAGGAATGGAATGGCAGGACACGATGATGTGCAGAGGCTCTAGACCCAAAGGCTGAGAAGTTCCTTCCCAAACTGTGTTTGCTCACAAAACGCTGTCACTGCACCAGGAGACAGTTCTGCGTTTTCGCTCTTGAGCTTGAAACCTGCAGTGAAGGTCCCATTTATCAGGGAGACACAAGAACTGTCTCTGTACCTGGTCCTTTAGACCCCGTGGCCATCACCAGTCAGTCCATCAGAGGCACATCCGCTGGTGCAGTGCAAATATTTATAACTCTGATCCTGCAAGGCACTGAGCAATGCTCAGCATCCATGCTCAGCATCTCAGGAGCAAGGGCAGCACAGGAGTGCCCCTTGCTCTTTTGGGAAATACGACCTCCAACAAGAATTCCAATTCCACACTGGTTTGTTGCACTCTTAGAATGGCTATCTGCAAGGCAACAGCCTTTTGCAAGCAATAAAGGGGTTTCAGGTGTGTTAGTTGTAAGCATGAGGCTATGTTTGGCAGCCAGGCATTTCCTGACAAGGTTAGCTTATTGTCTCATTGCTAGCAACCTGCAGAGGGGATGAACTAAACAAATAACCATATTAGCTTCCAGCCAACCAAATCATAATTACTGAAAACCTCAATAGCCTGTGCAAGGAAGAGTGGACCTCTGTCTTCCCTAAAGCCAGATGGCATGAAAAGAGAAGAACGAGAATTAAATGGATGATTGTGGTTTAAGAAAATAAGATTATAAAGGGGAAAAAAGCACCAGACTTTCTAACAATCCCTCTAATTTTGATGCCTTTAAAAATTCAAACTGCAGAAATGAGTTAGTGATCTGTACAAATCCATTATCTTTCCCCATGAGCAGAGAAGCCAAGTGGAACTGAGCTGCTTTAGTCAGACGCTGGTCAAGTAGCAGCTTCATTTCTCAGTTGGTGAATATAACATATTCCATGCCAGATATTAGTGCCCTTTCCTCAAGACCAGTAGCCACATACTACATAAGGAATTCACAGGGTTATTTGTGGAGCAGGGCCCTGCTTGGGAAGAATATAATACAGCTCACAGGTACCACCACTCTGAGGGGTGCAGTTGATGTTAATCTGGATAGATAAGGTTTGTTATTTTGGCACATGATACTGGATGCAGAGGCAGAGAAGATGAAGTGTGCATGTGTCATTTATCACCCACACATACTTAGCATCAGTGATTGCTGCTCTGCACATGATTTGTTTTGAATGCATAAATTAAAGCCATGGTGTAAAGCAACCTCCAAAACTGAAGTCCATTTATGAGTAAAACACATGTTACTTATTTTAAAAAAAGCAGTGCACAGACAGGATTTTCGCAGGCAGTTTCATCTCATTTTCTTTTCCACATCAGGGACCTGGGCTTGCTAGAGTTCACCTTCTGGGCTCCCATTTTCAATATCACTTTAATCGATTGAGGTTTATAGATTATGGCCTCACACAAGCTACACAGCTATTCAATTTCTTACTTTCTGACATCCCATTCCATCATTTTCTAGCAACAGTGACTTCTTTATTGGATAGGAATTTATTTTTATTTTTAAAGCTGTGAAATAAAACAACATTCCATTTATTCAAACATGAAGATTAATGCCATCTCTGATTAAATCTGGATTTATGTTTACATTAGTAAAACAGATTAGTTAAAAAAAAAAAGGAGTGCTCCTTCACGAACACTTTTAGAAACTCTTGTCACCGTGCCAAACAAAACTGACCTCTAATAATAACAAAAGTACAGAGGGTCTCTGACTACTAGTGACAGGATCATTCATCCACAAGAAAACTCAGATACTATTGAAGTCCTAATGAAAGGAATAGCCAGAAGGAATTCCTGAATGTGGGGCATGTTTGTCTGGGTTGCGAGGCACCACCGTTTCCAAGCCTCAGCAGGCTTTTGAGCCTTAAGAAGACATGCTCCCCAGGGCTGCCATATGGGAAGAGGCAGAGGGGACCAGGCATCCTTTTGGAAAGGCAGCTTGGGCAAATCAGTGCACTCAAGTGTTACTCGCTGTCTCTGGGCTGTGTCAGTCAGTGTCTGGGGGCAGCTGTCAGATTCAGACGTGCTCTGCTCCTG
This sequence comes from Acridotheres tristis, assembly GCA_037013685.1. Taxonomy (NCBI): domain Eukaryota; kingdom Metazoa; phylum Chordata; class Aves; order Passeriformes; family Sturnidae; genus Acridotheres; species Acridotheres tristis. Next base: position 26,877,020 of record CM072894.1, read on the forward strand.
TGCTCCTGCTCTGTGGATGCAGATCTGAGGCCTCTGTGTCAACATGGCAAATTGCCGTAGTTTGGTGCTGTGGGTGGAGACAGGCAAAGAGTGGCTTAGGAAAGTCCAAATCCACTGCAAGGGACGCAGACAGGTGCTTTATGTAGCCTGTGCAAGATGCTGATGATTTAAGAACACAAGTTACACTAAAATGGGAATTTAGGATGGGGAAAGAAAACTGCTAAGGCAGAAAACTTAGGAGTGTGAACGATGATAAAGAAACCTGAAAATAGCCGACAGTTGTCACCTAGGCTGCACAAAGTAATCCATATTCAAGCAGCTCCTTTGTGAAAGTTGGGTTTTGTTAAGATCTGGGTAATTATTTTCTGCTCAACAAGATGCAGATTAAACTAGATCTTTGTAGATTAAGGTATCTTGGAAAAGTTAAATAAATATTAGACCATCCATTACAGCCTGAGGATCAAACACATCTTCCTTCTAATGCAGGGATATTTTAACAGTGTATAAGGGGCAAAACGGTCCTGCTACATGTTGTCCAGTGCTTCTTCCCATGTAATTATAATAACACCATCAAACAATGTTCATTCCTCTTTTTAACAAGAGAACATCACTTAAGTAAATGGATATTCTTGAAATCCAACTTTACCTCTTGCAAACTGGAGCCTTCTCATAGTTCTACAATACTTGGTATTTTGATAGAACATACCAGACTGTACAATATTATATTTTTTTATAACCCATACATATTTTATGTATTTATATATACTTAAACTTTAAACCTGAACCAGCAAAACCGAATTTGCTCTGACTCCAGATACTTCCTCTTCCCCAAACTGGTAAAACAGCACATTTCCTGATAAAAAGTTAATGATGCATCTGTAGCAATACATTATTTCAGTATTAACATTGGACACATTTGTGTTTTACCCTGCAAATTCTGCCTGAAGCTTAAGACATGAAGAAAACCAGCCATAGCAGCAGTAAGACTGAAGACCCTTTCATCAGGAGCCATGTTACTGAATGTGACCATTGCCTAGAATACAAATCTTATGACATAATAGTAGCAAATGGCAAGAATTGAGAGATGCAATGGATATCTGCCCTGGGGCTTGCTGGTAGCTTTAGTTATTAATCTTGTTTGTATAACAATAGCATCAATGTCATCCTAACATAACATATTCCAAGAAAACTACATGCTTTCCTGTCAGTTGCTACTGTGTTGAAAGTAATTTCACACAGCCCACCTAGCAGGCATCAGATGGTAATGACTTTTAGATAGCATTGATCTGAGCTGGCCTAAAGCCAACCTCCTAGAGGTAAAAGGATCCATACACTAAACTGTTCCTAAGTCATGCTGGCAGGATGCTTTAAAAATAGGAAGCAAACAAAAGCCTTGGCATGTTCAACCTATGTCCTCCCTCCTGGCAAACCCAAAACGAATTAGCAACCTAGTCATGATAGGAAGGAGACAAAAGGAAGCGAGTCCTGAAATCAGCTGATTTTGTTTGTTCTGAAGTGACCTTCATCTGTTTCAGCAATTGTATTACTCTGGACTCCAGCTACTGCTGAATTCTCCTTCTGTTCACTCAGGGTCATTTCCAGATTTCAGAACTAAAAGTGGGAGCCTAAAAGTGTACAGGCTGCTTATAAATAATGTAATCCATGTCATTGGTTTGAGCATTTAGTAGAAATGAGAAAAATGGTAATAATTCACCTGGTTGGGAGCAGAGCTCCTTCCTATTTTGTATCCTCTCTCTTTTTCAGCAACACATGCACCAGAAATCTCAGCACAGGCTTATTCCTCAAACTCAGCCTCTTGCTGGTTTCCTTGCTGGCCCTGCACTGCATCTCTCTCCTCACTGTTATTTGTGATTCCTTCATACTTAAATGCCATCTACAAAGTATGCTATTTTCTTTCTTCCATGCCATTAAAGATAATGTCAAATAAGATGAAACTGAAAACCAATCTCTCTGGCATCTTACAGGAAACATGCCCCAGCTCACTACCTCACTGCTTATCCTTGTCTGCTTTTTATTTCCAATTTCAGACACATCCCTTTCCCAGACCATTCAAGTGAAGCTCTTTGACTGCTATTCTGAAAGCCACATTCCTTAGACCTTACCATCCCTTCAAACCTTAGAGGTCCATATCCTGCAAATAGTATGGATGCACTTAACTTTATATATATGTAAACAGCTACATTAAAGAAAATGGGAGTAATTGCCTGCTACAGCAGATGCAAATGTGTTGTCAGGATAGAGAAAATGGTATAATTTTGTACTTCTATTTAAAGAACACAGATCCATTTCATCTACAAACTTCATTCTTTCCAAGAGCTTTAGTGATCATGGTTCTGTTTGATGTCTTTATTCTCTGTCAGTGGGAGTCTCACTATTTTCTTAAATGCAACCAGAATGTCAAACCAGATGTTTAAGTGATTTATTCTGATGTATTATTGGATACTGTGGATGACAAAACATTGGGCTGAGCACTCTCCTTTCCGCCTATGAAGTCTTCCAAAGCTTTTCAGCATTACTGGTGATACAATAATTAGCTAATTCCCTTAATTGTGGAGAGGCCATATCAGCCAGAACAGATGGAAATTAATGATTTAGCTTTATCACAACATTTTTGTAGTCTGTTACCTTTCCTTTTGCCTCTATTTTTAAACGGATATTCAATGTGCTGATTTTTTTTTTTTTTTTACTCTCAGGGAGAAGATCTTCAAATCAAAATCTGCGCCAGATTTTCAACAGCCTCAGCTAAGAAAAAGCTCTTGGATTTTCAAGATCTTTGATGAACAATCTGGCTATCAGTGTCACCTCAGCAATCTACTGGATGCTGGGTTCCACTGAACAAGTGTCTCTGTTGTTCCTTCCCCTATCTTTTTAAACATTTTTCTTTTTGCCCAACAATAGTTCATTGTTTGTCCTTTAAGGAACTCTCATCATTCTGATGAAAAAGTCAGAGGATTTCCAGCCCACATTCAATTAAATCCTTCCCCAAAACAGGAAAATTTTTAGGCGTCTTCCCAGATTACGTTATTTCTCCAAACAAATTCCCCAATAGTTTCACTTCAGAAATATGATAATAGGTTTTAGAATCCTACATTCAAGTGCTTCACTCCTTTGTTACAGAGGATTTTGCATCACATAAGGCTTTAAAAAAAAAAACAAAAAAAAAGAACATAACATTAAACTCCAAAGCAATCCTCCATATGATATCTCAACTCCCTCAAAGGTGGACTTGGTATAGTGATTGTGCTTGCAGCTATAGTTCCACTTTGGAGAGAGACAAAGAGGGCAGAAAACTCTCTGCTTCTTTAGTGTAGCTGCTGACCCTTTTCTTCCAAAAACTCCCTGAAGCCATTTCAGGAGTTACTCACCTATGTGTACTTAGTTTGTCTGATCACTGGCCCAGAGCTATTTAGAGGTGAGCTGCTCTTCTCTCAAAGATATCAAGTCAGCAAATGAGAGTCCTTGTCAGCTGAGTCATTTCTGACAGCTTTGCATTAAGTACCATGGCTGGAGGGGATGTGCAGCAGAATTTAGGCCAAGCAAGAGGGCAAAAACTCACCATCACATAACAGCAAATTCTCTGCAGTCGGGTCAAAAAGCAGGCGAGGGTTCAGGTAAGAGCATCTCATAGCTGTGTGCAAGAGGACCTGGCTCTGGAAGCAGGAGGATCCACACTGGCATGAAGGTAACCTGAGGTGGCACTGACACAGCCTGGGAGATGCCTACAGCACAGCAGGGAGAGCACAGGCAAGCCAAACTATCCCCAGAACCACACTGTACATCCAAAATTGCAACTTGCATCATGTTAAGTGCAAGTTTTATGCAGAAAAAAATTGTGACAGGAGAAAGAGGAAGGAATGAATATCGAGATAAAGTGCATTAAAATAAACTGCTCAGGACAGGGAGAGGAGAAGGGGTGAGTATTCAAGAGACCATCTGGTCTTATTTCCAAACATTTTCTTTTCCTCATTTAAATGTGCAATCAAAATCCTTGGCCCACCTCAGGGTTGCTGTCTGCTCAGAGGCCCACAGTTCTGATGCTGCAAAGAGTCAATAGAAAGAGGTCATAAACTATTCCCTGTAACAACCAGCTTCATTTTCCTATCTGTCTGATTGCAATTCTAAAAATGAATAACTGCACCCCAGCCTTTGGAAAAATTACTAAACTATGCCTTACAGATACATACCACCTTAAAATAATGCTGCAGATCTGAGGTCCTCAGCTCTCTGAAATTCAGATTTGGGATTTTGTTCAGGCACATTCTAAAGATACAGTGGTGTCAGTGATAAGGCTGCAATACTGGTTCTTCAAATATTCCTCACCAAAGCTTGGGGGCAACTTGAGATAAAAAAAAATCGAAGCTCATTTGAAAATTGCAGGGAAGTTACAAAGATTTCAAAGCCTTGCAAAATTCAGCAGCTAGCACAGCCAAACTACCACCCAGCAAAGCAACCTTCAAAACATTCTGCATATTCAAAGGGTTGTAGGCTTTACTCATTTTGGACATCTTCCTAAGAGCCTCCAGTGAGTGGGGAACGGCAGCACTCAAGAGAGCAGAAAGACAAACAGCAGGAACACACAGGCACAAGGGAGAAGGTCTCTGCAGCCAAGTCCAGCCTGTAAATTTGGGCAGCTGACATTACAGATGTCCTCCCGTTGTCCTGTTGCTAAGAGTGGCTGTTCTGAAAAGATGGACTGAGACAGGTCAGTGGGCACACACAAAACACTGCTCAGACACCCACTACATCAAGACATGGGGCTGACTTACTGGTCACCATTTAAGAGATTAAATTGGTGCCGTGTCAGTAAACAAACAGTAAAGGAGATGGCAGAAATCCTTATCCCTTTCCATCTCTTCCGTTTGCTGCTGTTTTTCCCTCTGCCCCAATTCTGAGCCTCAGTACCAAGCCCCGAGGTTTTAAAGCAGCAGAGCAGCAAAGATCGCCGGTCGGGATCAATGCAAGGGTCAATTTTCTCTCGATACACGATTGCCTGTGCCAGGGAGGAGGGGGAAGGCAAGTTGAAGGCAACAGCTCTGTATCAGCAATCACAAACCCACATCAGCCCCCGGGGTCTAAAAGGCTGAAAAGTTTCCGGATAAGAGAAGGCAGAGCCTACAACTAACAATGTGGTATTCCTGCCTGGGAGGCACAAATTCTCTCCATCACCTCCAAGCTTCCCGAGCCACCCCACCAAAACAATTACATTATAAAAGCTGCTGAAACCAGAGCTTTTCGAGGAGGCCAGTCACGAAGTCACAGCACAACAAAAACGTAAGCAGGGAGTGTTGCAGGGCCGGGAGCCCTTCTTCACATAGTGGCTGAATATTGGCGTGTATTAAATATAGACACAACAATAAGCAATAAATCACAGCCCAAGAGAAGTGCCAGGTGGAATGCACTGAAGGAAATTAAAATATCCTTCTTGATATTTTTCAGGATTGAAAGAAATACAAAGGAGGTCAAATTGACTTATCACCTACATAGTCAGGATGCTAAGGGGAGAAAGGATTCCAACACTTGCAACTGAAAAAAAATTGCAGTTGAATAATTTCCTAGAAAAAAAACAAAAAAAACCCCAACCAACAAAAACAAAAAACCGAAAAAACAACACACACAACAAAACCAAACAAAAATACCCCAAAAAACTGCTTAGCCCAAAATGTAATAATAATATCATAAACATCCTCTCAAACAAATATAGAAATTGTGGAATTTCTTGGCTTTCCTAAATTTTCTTCTTTATTCCTTCCTTTTCCCAAATCCACAGTCCTTCCACAAGACTCACCTACAGGGCAAAGGATCCTCTGCAATGTACACAAGAACACTAAATGGTCAGCACTCAAATTCAGCAAATTCTGACCTCCCACATCACATCCCACCATGCCATCAGGAGATCCTATCTGTGTACCTTGCTATTGCCTAGTGGCCTAGTGGTATCTGATTTCTATCATGAAACTAGCCAATTGAAGCAAAATTTGGGTCTCCCAACCCTGAAGAACTGGGCTGTTTTCTTATTTTACTCAAAATTGCCTCCAGAAAGTTTATTTTAGAAAAAAGCCAGCACTGGTACACAAACTTCCCGGTAATTTCAGCCAGGACCGAGCACCATACAGTGCATGAAACTGAGGCTGCTTTTGGTCACCAGCAGGCAAGGGAAGCTCTGTGAGGATAGGTTTTTGTTTTGCTGGGATAAGCTTTTATGAGGCTGCTCTGCAGCCTCCAGGACCTAAATATGGTGGTCCTGTGAGATATCCCACCTGTCTGCTCTCCAGTCACTGCTTTTTTCTTGCTTGCCCCATTTTAAGGCAATTCAGTAAACCTCCAGTATTTGAATTTTAATGGAAGTGTCATACAAAGTACTTAGGCAGACTGAAAATAGGACAGCATCTATAAATTACTGGAAAGCTGAACTCGAGATTAGGGAAGGAAAGGAAGAACTCATTTATCTTGAAACTGGATCATATATATGTATACACACATAAATATTCTCAGACTGAGACTATACAGGACAGCCTGAAAAGGACAGCTGTTCTGTTCTACCTTTTAAAATCTCTGCTTTTAAGTGCTGAGGACAGGATGGCATTTTCCAGCTGTGGTTTTCTCTTACTAAACACTTTTGTGTCTGTCTGTTTCAGACACACGTGGATTTAGTACAAGCTGATAGATAAACTCTACTTGTTGAAAATAAAATTATGGTGACATTTTCTATATCAGTTTTTTTGGCAAGATAACAGGGACACCTTGAGTAGGCCATGGAATGTTGCTAACAAAATCCTTCCTCTTGTCTAGCACAAAGGACATCAGTTTCATACAAAATTCTCACAGAGGAAAGCAAAGCAAAGGCATGAGACGAGAAGGAAAAGTATTTTCAGGAGATGTAAACAAGTAAATGCCCGCAGCACCCAACGAGATTATTTGAACATCTGTCTCAAACAGTTGCTATCACACTCTTTCACCTGCTTAAATGATGGAGAGGCACCATTTGGATGCAAAACCCTTCTGCAGTTCTGTGTGGAAGATGCTCTGGAGCCAAGGCAGACAATTAGAAAAAGTCATTTTTCCTACTCTTTTTATAAGATACAATCAGGGCACAGAATCTATGCAGGTGTAAGAGGTGTCACACATAGTTGAGATGAACTATTGATTTCCAAAAGCAATAACAAGTTGCCACACAGCCCAGCCCTGCCTCATCATATGTTTTAGAGGAGATCACTCGGATAAGCAAGGAAAGGCTGGCTGCAACCCAAATTCAGAAACCTTCAGCCATACTGCCAATAAGAACCACCAGGAAAACACATGGACTTAATAAAAACAACACTATAATATGAAGTTAAAAAAAAAAAGTAAATATTCTAAGCCCTTCCTCGGTAAACATCTGATTAATTTCTGAGGAGGACTAATTAACATATACAAAAAAAATTGCTTATCCTCATTGCTCCTGTCATGCATGCATCTATCAGGAGATGCACTTCAGCATTGGTTTTTGTCTCTCATTGATGAAACAAAATGCCCTCTAAACCAAATCAGACTGGAACATGTTACCCTGGTTCTTTTTTCTTTAACCAGAAGTGGGATATATTAGAGCTGTGAATTTACTTACCCTTCTGTTCTGTACATGGAGCATCTCTCCAAAGGAATTTTTAGCACTCCATTATTTAGACCCACAAAGAGTGACCTGTCACTGTGTAGGATTTGGAGACTCTTGATTGCTTCCTGTTGTCCATCAGGGAGGATCTGCATTTCCTCTAAATAACAACTCCTCAGACTCCTGTTAGTGGTAGAAAGGGCCTTCAAGATAGTGCCATACTCTAATAAAAAAGAAACAAGGCACAAGTAAATCCTGGAGGCCATGACTTCATTTCATACCTGCCTAAAGAGTGAAATAATGTCATCTTTTACAGAGCTCATTTAACCTAGCTGCTGCCCATGGTACAGAGCTCCAGCTACATCGTTGCCATCCTCAGCAGAAACCACCTGAGAATGCACTTAAATGGGAATTCAGAAGGATGTGAACCATCTGGACAGTGAGTACCTGGCAGTTTTCCCCAGTTGGAGCACTGAGGCAGAGAAGTCTGGTCCCGTTAGCAGTGAGTTACAGAGCAAGGTGACCCAGGATAGCAAGAATAATTTCTGGTGCCTCGAGTCTATATTTCTATTGGTTTATGGAGCAAATCAGTGTGATTTGATGTCATGACAAATGATAACAGATGCAGCAGCCCTGCTGGAAATCTCTGAGGTCTCCACGATGACTGCATGGGTCACAGACCTAATTGATCCTCTTCCTGGAGGAAGCCAGCTTGACAAGGGGATGTTCTGGCATGAGATGTGCATACACAGAAACATACATGTTTGTGCTCACAGTGCTCTTACCCAAACAATTTTAATCTGTGGGACATTAATGCACACCACTTTTCATTGAAACCCCCAAGAGGTCTGTCAGCCCAATTGCTCCTGAAACTTAATCTTTCTGTTCCAGTAACTTCTGCATTGGTGCCAAAGCTCAGCAATTTATAGTGGTGGGGTTGGCTGCCATGTGAAGTTTCCCTTTCACTTACATGTGGAACAAGACTGAAGTTTGGGCTCAGTTAGTCTCAGGACTGGGTTTGTGTTCAGGGCTGTCTCTGGGCAGGGCTGACCCTGAGCTTAGCTCAGTTGGTTAGAGCATGGTGCTAGTATGGGTACTGAAGCATTTCACAGGTTTAAACATTTCCAGCAGATCTTACTCTTCAGCCACCACTAACGAGGGCCATAAAGCAAACACAAGTAAGTGGTTGAGGTTATGGCATTGGACCTTTCCACATGAATGATATGAGGCAGGAAGTATTGCAATTTTCTATAAGGCTTTGTAGCTTGGACTCCTCACTTTAAATATCAAGATATCATATTGGCAGAACCATTTTGTATTTCCATTTAAGTACAATCTTCTCATCATAATCAATGTTCATGGAGTTCCCATACTGGGAGTGTTGTTAGAACATATAAATAATAAAACAAGATGATCACTTTTGAAATAAGTGATGGTAAAAGTTAGATAAATTATGACACAGTCCTGAAGATCCATTCTCCTAAACATGAGAATGAGGCAATGACTCTGCATTCAGATGTGAGATTAAATTAACACTTATGGAAGCAATCCATCTTATTCTGAAGTCAAAGATTCTGCAATAGAGGATAACAACATTATACCCATGAGGCTGGCCATATGGTCTGATTAATCAAACTATTTAATTTAACCTCTATCATTAGTATAAATATGGGCTAAGACAACCATTTATAACCCTTTGTCCTTCTTCAGCATCTCCACTTATCCAAGATACCTGTGCTTTTCAGAGAAGGCAACATGTCCCGCTAATTAGAGGATAGAAGTCAAAATCAAGAGACTAAATCACACACTTAATTCTACCACTGGCTTGCTATGCTCCCACAAAAAAGCACTTGCCTCAGCTTCCCTACCTGCCTTAAACTTAATGCATGCCCATTCCTGAAAGCACTGGGAGTCATACTCCAGTAGAGATGTGGAAGTGCAAAGAAAGACATAATTAAAATCCCTGGGCAAGCCTGGGGGTTATGCATTATTATTGCTCATTCAGAGACAGGTCTGTCATAGCACTGAGAGGCAACTGACATGCATGAAACCACAGAGAATTCCAGCGACCTCTGCTCTTCCCCATGGTTATTTATTAGCCTGATTAGTTGAAATATGTTTTTATAAGGAGGGAGAAAAATGTTATTGTTCTTTTTAAACACAATGGAGATTTATAGTTTGATCACTTGGGACTCTGCCTCAAGTCCTCCATCCTGCTTTTAATTTACTCAGGCAAACAACTTCCATGAGATTTTGTACTAAAATCATATTGAATGACAGCTGTGTAAGGCACTTCACAGCGAGGCTCCTAGGGCTTCTAGGCCTACAAGCAAGCAGGAGGAGCTGCTTCAAGCCCTCATGCTCTTACCTGTTCCAATATACATGACATGGTAGAGAGTATCCTTCCCCTGAACAATATCAACAACCAGTTTGGAAAATCGAATGCTGTCCTGGGTCACGTAGGGATCCACAGTCACTGGCTGCACCACATCATTCATCAGGAACAAGCGCTGTGCGTCCTGCAGGACTCTCTCTGTCAGGTTCTCGTTAGGGCTGTCATCGTTCAGCGTCCCGCACTAAACACGGAAGATTGAATTTCAGAAAATGCATCTTCTCCCCAGCCCAGCATGGAAACTCATGTCCTGTTGGTTTCCTGGGGAGGTGAGTCTGTGTGAGGGTCACAGGATCAGGCATGTAGCCTGATCATAGGTTCTTAGCCTAGATTTGGCCAGTAGCCCACTCTTTGAAAACTTTTCTCCTAGGTGGTCCACTGACCGTCAATGTGGAGTTTCATTCCCTTGTGATACCCTCAACCAGCACAGCAGAAGGGCAAAAGGCTTTAAGAAACCATGGAGAAAAAGAAAGAATTAAAACTAGCTGTAGAAAGATTTAAAGGTAGCAGTGGAGAGAAAGTTTTTGTGGTGATAAATTCTTGAAACATTTCAGACTATCTTCAGACTCTGCTTGGCATCTCAGTCTGTACAATGAACAAAACCTGGAGTTTAAAAAACCTGAAAATGGACTAGTTTTGCATCAAAGAACCAAACTTGCCACACTGCTTTTCTCTGATGTGCTCCCCTCTGGACAGGCCCCTCTGAAGGAAGGCAGGTTGACAACAAGGTCCCCCCACCCCACACTCTTCTCTCCAGACAGCAAAAGGCAGATCAAGCCATGAATACCCATCCTCCAGCACCACGGGAAGCACTGAAACAGGATTCAATTCCCTTGTCCAGTGAGAACAGGGGAAAAAGAGCTCATCTGATGTCTTTTATACATTGTAACCTGTATCCCACCAGGTGGATAATGCATTTTAAGGCCTGAGTTTACATCTTAGAGTAATTTCTAGAACTTAGTATTTTTAAAAGCCAGTGCTAGTTTTTTGGTCCATGTCAGTAGCTGGGGCTGGATCTCAATATCATGCATGGAGGGCAGAAAATGTATTACTCCAAAAGGTGGTAGGGTGACTGGTTATTAATCTTCCCAAGACCACGGGAGACAGTGGTACAACTAAATCCTGTCAAGTCCCATACTCAGTCTATGAATAGCTTCACTACTCACAAAATGAAACTCACACCTGAGCAATTTCACTAGAAATAAAATCCCACACATTTCTTTTTCTTCATTTTGGGTCCAGGTGTTTGGGCTTTCCTTGAAGAAAAGTCAGAATACCGAGAATTAGGATGTTGATTCACAATAGTTGAGCTGCAGTGTACAGATTTCCCATGTGCACACTCTCGACATGCACCACAGCAACTCTTGGTGGTATCACTGCCTTTCCCCCATGCACCACGCAGCCCTTCTCCTACTATGTGCTAAAATGAGTTGTCAGGGATTTAACATACATTCACACAGTAAATATGGATTCCAATGGCTGGTGTACTAAGCCTTACAATATTCTAGAGATTGTGTGAACTAGGAGAATTCTCACATAACCTATGAACATGGTCACTTTTTAATCAAAACACCTTCCTGAACAGCTGGACTAAGAAACATCAGTTAGTTTTTAATGTGTTCTCAGGTGGGTTTTAATGCTTTTTTTCTATTGCAATGGTCTTTTTTTAGTTCATGACTCATCTCACATTCTAGAGATCACATTTTTAGATCTCTCTCTTTTGTTGTATCCTATACTCCTTCTGGTTCACACCACTGTCTTCCTTTGGACGCTTTTCTCTCCATTCACTTTCCCTTCTAGAGCATCACCTAAAAGGAGTCCCAGTGGCAGGAATGTCATTGCTGGTTTTGTTTTCTGTTCTCAGTATGTCACAGATAATTCTTTTGGTCTATTGGCAGCTCATGTGCTGACACAGCATCCCTCCGGTTTGGTTTAATGTTGTTTTGCTCTAATTTCCTGATTATCTGTACTGTCCTGGTCCTCTGCATCCTTCAGTATTTCTCCTTCCTCTCTGAAAGAAAAAAAATTCTGGCACGCTTCCCTCATCTTTCTTTGTGAACACTAAGGCAAAAAAATTAATTTAATGTTTTTGCAATATCTGCCTCTTCTGTCACTAAATTACCCTTGTCATCTCCTTAAGTCTCCTCACTGACCTCTTGTTCCTTTTGTACTTGAAAAACATCTTAATCTCTTCTTGGAATCTTCCTTTTGTCTACCACATACCTCTTTTTCCTTTCCTTATTTTCCTCTGTCCCTTTTCTTTAATCTTGGTGCTGCAATCTTTACACTCCACATTTTATCTGATACTTTTCATTACACAGAGATGCCTTACAAAGTCCTTTACTATTCCTTTCCAAAGTCCTTTACTATTCCTTCTGGGTAAGCCTAGCAAGGGATAGAAAGTTCTTGATTCCCAGTTTGCCTTAATGTTCCCTTTAAATTAAAAAAAAAACAAACAACAAAACCACAAGAACAACCACAAAAATCTGGCTATGTTTGGTATGGCTGGACTTCAGCAGGGCTTTGTTTCTTGGTTTTAAGTGCACCAAACTGAGAGGGTGATCAAGAGGCAAAGCCTGTTCCCCCTTGTATTGGCAGGAGTCCTCAGTTAGGTGCCAAGAGGGAAATCAGGAGGAGAAATCAGGTTCCTCAGCAGGAAGACAAGGCTGTCCCTGCCTGCAGCAGAGACCTGTCTCCCATCTGCTCTTGCTGTGATTTCAGGCGACTGTGGAGTTCTTCTTGGAAGGTCCTTCACCAGTTTGAAGGCAGATGGCACTTGCAGGCAGCCTCAGCACATTTGCCATAATAAAGGAGAGCCAGATTCAGAAAATCGGGCTGAAAGGATTTGCCATGGGGAAGGAAGAACAGGAAGAGAAGTCCATCCTCTTCAGGATTCCCCTGCTGGGAAGGGGCTGAGCTGTAAAATGGGCTTATGCTTCAGAAGAATCAGGTTTGTCAGGGCTGACACACACATACCATGCCCCTCATTGACTGGATCTGGTGATAAAGCAACTGAAGCTGTTTTATAATTTTCAAAATTGCTTCAACTGATAATCCTGGAAAATTGCTCATTCATAAACGCAAAGATTTTTAAAAGGAGAAGGAACTCCTGTGACAATCCTCATGTGTCCCCTTTCACCAGTTACTGTGGCAACACGTCCATGGCTTCTGGTTGAGCTACCACGTGTTAGAAAGTCATCCATCTTCCACTGGTAGCCTTAGAGGCCCTATCAAGTGATGGAAAATTCATCACTTCCTTACAGAGTCACAGTGGTTAATTACCTTTCTTGTTTAAAAATATAGATTGTCTCCATTGTCCAGCTTCAGCTTTCAGTCCTTCCCAGTTACAGCAGGGACATGTCTTATGTCCTCTTGTGAGAATCACATCCTCAAAGTACATGTGTCAGTGATAAGTGCAACAGAGATTAAAATCATTCATTATTATAAAAAACCCAGAACATTCTTATTATTCCTTAAACCATTCAATTTTTGCCATGAATTCTGTGGCAAGGAGTTCCACAGGCTAAAACGCCCAAAAATGTGGAAAAATACAATTTATCTGTACTGTGGGTCTACCTGGAAAAATGAGCCCTACACAAATCAACCCACTGAAATGACAGAACATCAAAGGGACTGCAGTAAAGTGAAGGGCAACAGCAGTACCTGGAAATTAGGGATGGGGTTTAACGTTGGCAGCCAGGCTGATCTTGGGTTTTCTTGGTAGCGGAAGGGGCCATTAAATGCCTGAGTAATGGCACTCAGATTGAAGGCACACACTGCTGAGGCAGCTATGCTGTTTCTGGAAAAGAGGAGGGAAAAAAAAAATCAATTTAATCATTAGAACATTGACATTTTCATCATAACAGACATCAAACTCCACTCAAATAAAATACATGTAAATTGCTAGATAGATGTACAGTGATACCAATCTCACAGGGAGTAATAAAAAATAAATAAATAAACTGTAAAATGCAGATGGCTTGTGTGACAATTTTGAGAATGAATTTTAAGTTTGGTTTTAAAATGTCAGAGATTTAAGGGCCATGGAAGTAGTTCTGACAAGAAAGGTGAATACAGTTTAATTTGCATGGATTATTTGTGTCTGGTTTTATTTTTATTTTTTTAACAACCCATCTACCTTTATTGATTACAAACAAGCTAATTTTTCATCTCTTGCTGTTTCTCAAGGTGAAATTCTGTTTCTACAGGTTCCTGAAATCTTCAGTGATAAATTATATCACCTAATATTATATTTATATACATGCAGTGGAAGGGAAAAGGCGACAGTGACAAACCAGCTAGTTCTGACAGCAGCTCAGCATGCAAAAAGGTCTTGCTAATTCATGAAAACCTCTGTTTTCAATGATCACAGCTCACTTCTGTGTGTTCCCAGGTGGGAAGAGGATCTGTCTGGGGCAGACTGTTGACCAAGCACACTCAGCCAGGGGAGGCACAGCACGGTGAGGGAAATGCTGCTGTGGGAAGCACTCTTTGGAAAGGGATGTGTTTTAAGGATGCTGGGCTGCCCAGTCACACTGCACACAGATCAGCTGGCCTTGCTGCTCCATTTCAGTCCTGGAGGATCCATTTCAGTCCTGGAGGACCCATTTCTGCAGGCTTCTGGGCCAGCTCCTCCCCTCCTGCCTCAAGAGGGTTGGAGGGCACTTAGTAGATGGTGACCTCAACAAAACTGACCCAGAGGGACATTTGATAAGTGATGACCTGAAATTCAAACCTGCTCCTACTTCTTCCCTTCCCCCACTCCCTTTTTTTTTTCTCCAGGAAAACTGCAAGGTTTAGAGAAAAAGATACCAAAATAAAACTAAAAATAGGGCCAGCATGAGAGACTGATTTGTCATGGTGCCTTTTAAATAACCCAAGCCCTGCTGTATGTATCTTTCTGCTAATTAAGGCAACTTGAATTCCCTGAAAAGAACACTTTTTCTTTTTCTTTTTTTTTTTTTTTTTTTAACTGAACCAATAATTACACTCTCTTGCACACACAAAAAAAGCCTTTCTTCACCATTCCAGGCTGGAAAGCAGAAGAACAGATTCTTTCACAGCATATTTCTTCCTAGCAATACAACATCAGGAAGAACTTCCTGCTTTGCTTTCCCATTCTCTGCTCCCCCCTGCCCCTTGCATCCCCAGAATGATGGAGTAGCTCACTTTGAACATGTCAAAGCAACGCCAGGCAAACCTTTCTCCACTTTTGTCTGAACACTGCTGATGCAGTGCATGCTCACAGACAGCAGCTCTTAAGACAAACCTAATGATGGATGACAAGTAAATGCCTTGAGGCGCACACAGGAAAAAAAAAGACAATGAGGGAGAAAATGAAAAAGGAAAAGAAAGAATAAAATTCCACTAGTCTAATGAAAATACTTAAGGAAAAAAAAAAAGAAGAACATTTTTAGGGCCCTGCTGAAGACTTCATAGTTTAGCGTTTTCTCTTTGCTGGAAAGGAGAAAGGAAAGAGGTTTTCCATTAAATCTGTGGACCATTTTCTTTTCCATTTGTGGCCTGGCATATTTCCCATCCCTTCTTATGAAAAGTTTGATCCCAGTCTCAAGCCAGTGACATCAACTGGTGCAGCTGGCCCCTGTGTTTTGGTGTGAAGTGCAATTTCCTTTATTCCCACCTCCTACCTCCTGTGACTAACTAGCTGGTTTAAAGAATGGGTTAAGTTCAAAGAGGTTTTAACATTGTCTCTATTACCTCCCAGAAAATTTTAATAAAAACATCTTAAATATTTCATCAGCAACTTCCCCCAAAAGCTCTCTTTCCCACTGATTCAGCTGGTATAACATAACACGAAGCAATAAATCTATATATGGGTGTTCCCACAACCAGCAATTCCCCTTTGTTATAAGATGACCCTAAATTCATTAAACATGAACCTTCCAAAGTAAAAAGTACCTGTAAACAACAGCAACAAAAAAATCATAGTTTTGTGTTGCATTGGCATTTTATCACAAAGAAACTCAGACTGGTGCATAAATTAACCCTCTTTGGTATGCAGATCTCATGCAGCACGATATAAGTCCCAGTGAAAGTTAAAAGAATAATTACCATTATTTCTCTAGTTGGATGACAAATTGGAACATTTTCTCTTTGAACTTTTAAAGGAACACTATGTTGTAGACCCAAAATGCTATTTGATCTAACTTCAGCTGTTATCAATTACTAATTTCTTCAATTACACAAATGTTGCATATTATATTATCTTCAGAAGACACAAGAGAGATCCTACATCCATGGTGTACAAAGAATGCCCAAGTGTACCCAGAGGACACAGGTAACACTCATCACATCTCATGTTAAACTTGGGAGATGGACACAGCACAAGAGAACTGTCCCAGCCAAAGCTAGTCTGTCTCTCCCTTGATTGTCCAAAAATGTCACAAATTTGATAAATAAAATACAATTATTAATAGTTTTCTCATTTCCAACCTCCATTCTTGGCTGGATGAATGGACAAATGGATAGATAAAACATTATCACTATGGGCACAAAAGTCCTCTCCAATTGCAAAAACAAAAAAGGGTCAGCTCAAGTGCCCAAAGCAGCAGCCAGATTTCCTTTTAATGTTCAGGAAGTTTGGCTAATATCCTCTAAATGTTTTTAAAGAATGACTCATATGCCTTTCAATCTGAGGACAGATCTTCTCCTCATCCACAGTCAAGGTGCAGTGCTTAATCATGTTTAATTTTTCTAGTTGCTTCTCTGCTGGCTCATTTCTGACTGACATGGGCAATGGTGGAAAAGAAACAAAACATGGAAGAGGGATGAGGGTGGCCAAACACTTACCTATTTCTTGGAATTTACAGAGGGGGAAGAACATTCAGGCTCTGTTGACTCTCAGTGAGGCTCCCAACAGCACTTCAGCTCAAGAAGTTGGGGCTGATGCTTTGTGACTTCAAGGGCTGAAGTTCAAGCCCTGTCACACCAGCAGGTGACACATTAAAACAGGAGGGTTTGTACTTGTAACAGTGGGGCTTCACTGCTTTGGTTTTCTGTGGGCTCCCTGGGAACAGGCCCCTATTCATACTGGACAGTACAGCACTGCACACAAAAACCCCAAAGAAGTTGGCTGCCCAGCATGAGGAAGGCACTTTCAGCATTTGCCATAGGGAGTAACTACTCAGATTTTCATTCTCTAGTTTACACGTCAGGCTAACACCCCCCTGGAGAACATGTATTATTGAAACTCAATACCATGCAGACTGGTTATAGCTTGAAACTTATCATCCTAGCCTTAGGCATCAGAGGAGAAGTTATTTGAGTTTTCCTGACTTAAAAATATACATTATGAGTTTTTTAATATATTTTTTAATTAACTCCTCTTCTCCTTTCTGCTTTCACAGCTACACTAAATCATTCCAATTACAAGTTTTTTCAATATCCAGCCAAGAAGAGATGATTATGAAGTATCAGAAATCATACCTTCCCCTCAGAGTTCCAATACTGCTTTTGATTTGTGAACCTCAAACAGTCTGGAAGAGGTAAAGCTCCCCCCACCCCCAGCCTTGGAAATGCTAAATGCCTGGTGCCCCTCATGACCTTGCTATTACAGTGTTGTTCAAATGCAATAGATATTGTTTTCAGTCTAGGCTGTTGTGATCCCATCTGCCTCATTCTTCTCCTTCCAGCCCTTCTCTCCCAAATATATGCACCTGTCCATCTCATGAGCCAACTCCAGTGTTCACACAATTGTGTCAGATTGTCCAGGCAATTAGCCTGGCTGGAAATTAACGTGTTTCTGTTGGGTCATTATTGGATCATCTCTCTAAACTACACAAGTTGCACTGTCCCTATAAAAAGTCTGAAGTCTGTTAATGCCCAGGTTTGCATAAAATTAAGTTACCTAAAACTGCACAGTCACCTTTTATGGACTCCAGGAATCTGTGAACCATGGATTAAAAACACTGTCCTACAGGCCATGTTGTCATGATGGATAACACAGACCTATCTATTCTTTCACGTTTACCAAATGATCTTTCAAAAACGATTGCTCAGACTGTCTAAGAAATCAATACATTGTCAGTCTCAGACTGCTGGGGATACAGGAAGGGCAGAAGAGCCAGTGCAACTTACACATTAGTAGTGAAGACGCCATAGATCAGATCTTGCTCAGGAAGGTAGAAGGTGCTTTGCAACTCATTGTAATAGAAAGGGATTTCTCCAGCACGGGAGCAGTTCAATCTGGCCTTCATGAAAGTTGTCCATGTGTCCTCCAGCAAAAATCTCCCTCCAATATCGTTTTTGCAAACCCTTGCCACACGAGAATACACTGTTTTCCCACAGTCGTGTTCCACTGCATTCTCACGGAAGAAGAAGTAGGTGAACAAGCCGATGTCATAGGCAGCAATAAAGTTAGGCTCTGAAAAACAAACATTTGAAGAGATTTATATAGGTTAGAAATCAATCTATGCTCACTGACTTGCTCAATGCATTGCACTGCCAGCTCCATTTATGCAGCCTGTCAAAGCTGGGACCACAGGGAGTTTGGAGGTAGCAGAGGACATAAAAACAGTAGATGGGAATAATGATATATGAGGATATAGATCTAGTACCTTTTTTCAGATCTTAGAAAGGTCCCATTGTTTCTCTACTTTATTGGCAAAGCTGCTACTGATTTCAGTGAAAGCAGAGTTCAACACTTTGCATATGCATGACTATTCTCTGTACCTATACTCATTTTACAAGGTAAAGCCTTCCCATTGGGCTGCTTCACCTATTCACTTTTGAAGTGGACCTTATGATGTGTTAAATATGCTGCGTGCATCCGCCTGAGTCCCCAGACAGCTGCAGTGAAACGTTCAAGCTACTCTCCCAGCACTGTCACATCTGGCTTTTATCATGAAACCTTTCCAGTTTCTAGGCACAAAAGATTATCTAATGTCCATAAAATAAAACAATGCCAGAGACTGTCAGTAGTGAAATGTGCTCTCCTTAATTCTTTTTCTCCTAAAATTTTCAGTATTATTTTCACAAGAACTGAAAAGAGCCTTGAATTTAGTAGGTTTAGTAATAAATATTTTAATTTGGGATATAACAAAGCTTTAAAGTGTATAGTCTTTTATCCTGAAAGTTTCTCTGGTAAAAGGAAAAGTTTGGCCAATGAATAATATTTGACCAACCAACCAAATGAACAAACAAAATCACCTCCCCCAGACCTGTTGGTTTTATAGGGTGTTTTTACAATGTTCAATTCTCAGTAGTGCTCAAAGGAAGAAGAAAAAAGGGAAGTACAGGATTCCTTTAAAGCTGCATCCCAGGAGGGAAAGGAGAACAGAGAAAGGCAGGCCACTGCTGCTGCAAGGCAAGTTTGAGAGGCAGGTGATGGTACAGAGGGGAGGGCATTGCAAATCATCTTCTGTCAAACTTTCTCCTTCAAACTAACCATGAATCTTAAAGGGACCATTGTGATCCCAAATCTGACCTTCTGTCTAACACAAACCAGAGATTTCACCCTGTAATTCCATCATCAGATCCTGTAACTAACAGGAGAATTAGACCACATCTTTCGAAGGAGATCTGATCTTAGTGGACAATGTCACCTGGCTTTCCATCTATCACTTTCCTCAGTGACTTGTTCAAATGCCAAAGACTGACCCAGCTGCAACCTGTACTTCTTTTCCCATTTGACATTATCTGGTTTCAGCTTCCAATCACAGGTTCTTGTCATGACTTGTCTGCTAGATTAAAGAACTTTATCCTTTCCAAAATTTTCTCTTGATGTAAGTACTTCCATATCACGAACAAAACACCTTTTATCTCCTTTTCAGAAAGATAAATAAATTGAGCTGCTTAAGTCTCTCACTGTGAGGCAGACTTTCCAAGTTTCAAATCACTGAATAGCTCTTCTCTGAATCACCTTCAGGTTTTCTGTTTCTCGTTGAAAAGTGGCCAGAACAGGACAAAATTACTCCGATGTCACCAGTGCTGCACAAGGTTATAAATCCTAGAGTCACATTAGTTTTTCCAGTCACATACAAGAATTTCAGTTATTGGTTGTCTTCCTTAAACTCCCCTGTGTGTTCCAATGTGGCTTCCTTCTGAATCTTGCATTTATGCACACACAAGAGAAGCATTTCCAATGAGTGTAGATGGGCTATGATGCTTCTTGGTCCTAATTCGCAGTCTTTCCTGATGACGTCTTTTTCCTTACACTCCAGGTCTCCATACTGACTTCAGTATGCCTGCAGAAGCCTAGTTCAGTCTTATTAAGCTCCAAAGAGTGCACAGTCCCACTGCTCTTGTCTTTAATTGAAAGGTCCTGAAATCTAATAGAAAAATTTCAAATATCTGGTCAATTTACCTGGGAAAAAGGAGATAGGGGGAATATTGGGGTCTCCATCACTACAGTCTACTCAGACTAGAAGTGCTTTGTCCCAGTTGGGAGGTGTAGACTCAGTGCAGGAATTACTGGTTGAAATTCTATAGCTTGCTTGATGCAGGGTATTATCATACTGGGGCAAGAGCTGCTTTTAATAACTATAAATCCACATCAGCATGGACTCGCTTGGAACATAATGTGCTGTGAAAATTCTCCTTTTTGGAGTGATCTTGCACTGAAACCAGGCATCTTTAGCTGAGTCAGTGTAAGTAAAGAGTGCCTATCACTCTGCAGAACTGGGTCGACAATATGATGTTTTAGGTTGATTTTGATCTTCAAATCTTTGAGTGGTTTTCGTGTTAAAATTATGTGTTTGTCATCTCACAAGACCCATATATATGTTAAGTAGCCTGTAAGACCCACTTTCTATATTCTAAATCAACTTTTCTGAAATAATTCCAGGCTCTTTTCAAATGTCTCCTAAGCTACATTGATTATTGCTCCGGAAGCCCTTCCCCATCATAACTCTTGATCTCAATATGAAAAGAGAGAAAGATTTACAAGCCTGTCAAGCTGACTTTAATACATCTCTTGCTCAGATGTGACCCACATGACTTTACCATTGAGCCATTTGGAGTTGTATTGTGCTGTCCTAAGTGGGGGAACATTTCCAAGGCTGCGGTAAATAGCAGGATCCCGTCCAGAAAAATCAATCACAGTTGCAGCATAGAGTTCTCCTCGTGATGTAATCACAGCTGTCGAGTTATGCCGAGGATCGTATGGGCACCGAGCCACTCCATTAATTCTGTCAATGATTTTGCTGAGATTTCCTACCTGTATTTAAAAGGAGAGAGAAGAAAACTTAAAGAGCATTTGACTTTCTTAATGGTATAAAGAATTTGGTTTGCCCATGAGTACCCTATGAGAAAATCCTTTTTAAAAATCAGGTAGCTATGAGAATGTAATCTTAGTGATGACTGAAAATTGATCTTTACAGCCAACGTTTACCAATGTAAGAAGTTGTGTCTGAACCTCACTGATCCTATTGCTTTGCCCAAAAGGTGATTCCCCAGCCAATAAAGCCCAAACCCTTGGTGTAATCAAGTGCTCCTGGTACAAGCACAGGTTTTTAATCTTCTGTAGACACCTCCTGAATACATACTGGCCTTAAAAAAACATACAAATAAACATTTCTCTGGACCTGCTCCTGCCTCCCTTGAATCCAAAGGGAGTTTTGCCATTTATTTTAATGAAACTTTAAAATGTTCACCTCAGGAGGTACTCACAGCTAAGCTTGTCTATATTCCCCACTTTCAGTGCCATACCCAAGGTTTACATGAGCAGCACTTTGTCCAGACCAAACTTGCCCATAACATGAACTTTTTGCTCTCCAACTGCAGACACACTCATTGCCCCAAAGCTACATTTAGAACATATTTTGTGCAGCCATGATAGCCTTCAAAATGACTGTCCTTCCCCAGAGCATGTATCCAACCCTCTCCATCACTGTAAAAGAGGCAAAACAGACCTGTCGACTGGAACACACTGGTGAAAAGGCATTGGTACCACAGGTAAAAACCTTCTTGCCATAAACAATTAGCACTCGGACATAGTTCTGGCACTCTTCCTATAGGAACACAAGACAGAGACAAAGGATTTTGAAAATTTTAGTACATTAAAAAAAGACCTGTATTGCAGCAGGAATGCACCTTCCTTAGCTGTAACTTGGGCTGAGGTTTGCTGCCTCAAGCAGCGCACAACTGTAGGGGAGCCAGAACTCTATGTGAACAAGCCAAATTTGTTGGTTTTTTCCCTTACTGTAGCCCTGCACAGATCTGGGGTAGGATGTTATCCATCAGGTCAATTTTGTCATAGCTACAAGTGTCTCTTTTTGTGCTCTGCTTAGATTGGAGGAGAAATTCTCCCTCTTTCCACAATGATACTTCTGACCTATTTTCCCAGTAATGCTGCAGCTTTCAAAACATTACCCAGACACCAACTCCAGTGAAGGACAGTAGGTCTGTCTGCACTATAATTCAAACCACTGCCAGCAGGAAAACAGCAGGAATTTCTCTTTAATAGACCAGGCTGGTCAGAGAATCTCGTGCTTCAACAGGCTGTTACTTCCTGCCTCTCAGAAGATTGTGTGCTTGGGATTTTCCACGGTAGAAGGAGTTTCTCTTCCAGGCCAGGCCAGTGAGAAATAGCAAGTTTCCAGTCTCAGTTGCTTGTCCACTTGCTGGTACCAATAGGCAACTCCCTCCACATGCCAGTCCCCAGAGGTGTGGGGGTCCTGCTGTCCCACACTGTGCTGGGGTGGCAGCACAAGGCTGCAGTTGCTGTTTTGTTCAGAAAATCACCTTCATGTTGTAAGAGAGAGCCACGGTCTCTCTTTCTCCCCACAGCCTCATATCCAGAGACCTGTGGAGTGCAGATCACGCTAACTGAGCATCTCCTGGAGTTATGTAGTGGGGGTGGAGGAGGCCACATAAGGCAGGAACTTTCTATCAATACACACAGGAAAAGGGGGGTGAGAGGCTGGTGTGCAATTCCCAGAGGCAAAGCAAGAGGCTGAAGAAACACCTGTCTCAAGGATCACCCAAAGAATCCCAATGAGCCACGTGCACCAGCCTGCCTGCCCAGGACCCTGGGCCACCTCAGAGGAGAGGATATGAGCAATGACTGGTACCCACTGGGTTCCAAGGGAAGAAAGTCTATTATGTTATACCATAAACAGAAAAGGAAACTTGTTAAAAAATAGCAACCTCAGCTCAGTTACCTGGGCTGCTTTGCTTTCTTCTCTCCAATAGATCATCCCTTGCCACTAAGTTGAGCCTACAGCTGCAGACACCACTTCTCTCTCCTGTAAGCAGCAATCATTCAGCAAGCTCCTGCCTCACAGTGCTCTGTGCTGTTGATCATTTCCCTGAAGACTTCATTTGCAAGACTCAGCAGTGTAAAAACACCCCCTATCATCTGGAAAGGAAGGGGCTTGCTTATCTGGATTACACACTATCTTACTTCATTTGCTGCACAGAAAGGATTCAATGTAGAAACCTGCCAGTGTTAGCCACAGATGGCAACTGCATGGACTTGATATGTGATCCTCACTTTTGAATGGCATAGACTGCACTGCAGAGCCAGCCCAGGAGCACTTGCTCAGCCTGGAAAGAGGCTACTGAGAGCCACAGAGCACATGCTGCCTGTCTTGAGGGGCAGCAGGAATCAGATAGCCAGTGCCCAGCACCCAAAAGTGAGAGCTTAGATTCATAGCTGGGTCAAATCTTCTTATTTCAGAAGCAGATCAGTCATGATTACTGTGCATCAGTCTACCAAACAGGACACACTGAGTTAGAGGACACACACAAAGGTCTAACTACCTGACCACATCTCTCCAACCTGCCTGGCCCAAAGCAGAATACAGTGCTCACCTCCTATTTCTTACTTCTGTACCCATGGCCATTCACATCAGTCTATGAAGCCTCCAGCAAAAGCAAAGAAAAAAAAAAACCACTTAAATACTCCAGCTTGCAGGATTTTTTGCAAGACAGGGAGATTTAATTAGATCTTCTTAGTACCCCATTCTCAAAATAAATAGCAAGGAACAGCCTCCTCTCTGTGTTCTTTAAACCAGCCTGGATTTGCTCTGAAAAGTCATTCAATACAGTGCTCTCTGCAACAAGTCATAGCTGAGGCAACTGGTCAGTAAAATGATATCACAAACCCCTACAGAAAATAGGAGCTATTTAATGCAGTTTCTTCCATGTGTCTGGAAAACTCTAGGCACACAGGAAGCAAAAATCAGATGGGCTGTAACATAAGCAGAAAATTTGGCAAGTTTGAACCCACCTCTGTCCAGACAAGACAGTATTTGGATCCTGCTCTCACATTATGGAGCAGACATTTAAATCTGTGTATGATCAGTCTGCAAATCTCATCACCAGAAGATATTACTGGGATCAAGAGATTAAGGTTTTAAATAAAGGGGGAAGACTGCATATTTATATGGTTAATAAGAATAACTCAGTTATATTAGTTAGGATTATTATTAAATATATGGCAGAGCTGATAAAACCTATGGCTCACCACTAAATAATTAAGCATATCTCTGATTTTCCTATGAATTGCATGTTACATGCTTTGAAGTTTTTGCTCCTTCCCCAAAATCACCTGGTATTCATCCCTTTATTAAAACAGGGCCATAAATTTAGAAGGTATCACTTTTCCAGTAGAATGACCCTTGTTTTCCTAGGAAGGAGGAGGACATGACTTCTAATGCTCAACACTACAGGCCACGGGATCTCACAGTCAGAGCAAGCTTCACTGAAGCCCCTTCCTGCCACCTCCTCAGTTTAAGCTTATTCTCATTTATTTATTTTTTTTGTAGCATTCAGAATTACTGTTCATGCACTGTGAATGCTGCATGTCCACAGCTATGGACAGGACCCGGTCTCTTTTTAGCTCACAGAGACATCAGGTTGCTTTGAGAGCACAATTCAAACCTGAGAAGCAAGAGTGGTGCCCTGTTATTGCCTTTATTCATTTGGACAAATCAGCAAATGGAGGGGCTGACCTCCCGCAGCTTCCATTTGAGGTAAAATTCAAAAAGTTTCAGACTGATGCAAGTAAGAAAGCTGTAGATGCTTCTTAGTTGTTTATTCTGTCATCTTTTAACACCAGAGTTCCAAAATGTTACAAACTCTTAATCTCATTATACAGATCCATTTTTCTTTGAAAGCATAGCTATATATAGGCACTACTTTAATGGCTTTCTAGTTTAAATAAACTACTCAAGCCCTGTTGTCAGAGATCTCCTTTTTAATTACTGGTTTACACTATTTCATCACATACTGATATATTTTACAGTTACACACTGTATGAGAAAAACAGCTGTTGCAGACAGTCTGCCATGTTCAGTAGAGAAACACGGACTCCTGGAGCACAACCTGGAGTTCAGAGAATCAGACAGCAGAACTCCAAGTTACCCCTTTTGAGACATTTTAGAGTGCAGCAAACATTTAATTTATCTGCTGCAGTTTATCCCAATTTATTAAAAATTAATCAAGACCCAACTTGGTTCTTGAACACTGCTATTGATACACTCTCAAGTATCTGTATTTATTTCTTAGACAAGCAATTCTGTTACTCAGTTTAAGCCAAGGCCCCAAGCAAACTACCCTTCTCCTTCGAGTGGAACAGATAGTAAAGAGAATTGCTAATGATTTTTCCATCCAAATGTTCTTTAATAGTCTTCTAATCAAATTTATTTGGAGGCTGATTCTGCATTGGTAGTTTAGCAGAAGTAGTAGGAATGTAGGTTCAGGTCTCTAGGAACAAAGGGGATAAAAATAGTTGATGGCCTTCCAGTTATTTCTGTTTCCCTGGGGATTTCTATGGTGCCTCCTCTACTTGGATTCTTATTATTCTTAAGTGGAGTTTCCCAGTTCCACCAGATAAGCAGATAAGCATCCTTTGTGTGACACTTAGCCACTGGGAGACCTGAAATAGCTCATTCCTCCTTTGGCTCAGCAACTTCTCTGCACCAATCCCATTCCACTGGGCTGAAGCCTTGGGCTAGGATTTCCCTGTAACCTTGTGCATCCACAACAACAGGACACCATACAAAAAAAAAAAAGGAAGAAGGCAATGCAGTGGGCCAACCCAGCTGGATGCCTATCAGATATTACTCTCACTTCTTTCTTGCTCCAGAAGTGTTATTAGTGCATCTTCCTCCTGGCTACACAAAGCTCTTAGGGCAGAATGTAAGAACAGCCATTTTTCACTGTCATTTTCACAAATGGTTTCTTTACACAGTTTAAAATGATGGTGTGCTGCTTTTGGAACATTAACAAATAAGTTGGTGCTTAGACAAAAGAGAGACCAAAATTCTAATGTTTAAAAAGCCACAATTCTCCATGTTAGGCAAAATTCCTTAGATGTGGTGGATGGTGACTGTTATGCAGAGACAAACCAATTACAAACTAGGAACTGAAAACCTCCTAATGAAATTAAATATCCCTCTTCCCCTTCTGCTCTATCCATCATTCATTTTAACTGCAACCTCTGGATGATTTCATTTGGAAGACACAAAGAAAGGCAACATAACACTGACTTTGTTCTCTGCACTGTCTCAGTAATGTGGATGTTTTCCAGGGGACAGTTTAAAGATATTGATCATGCTACACTTTATAAATGCTGCAAAAATAAGAATGATTACTTGTGGAAGCCAGCGTGGCTCTCCAGAGACATGGCAAGCAAAGCATGTACACTTCTTTGAGGAAATCACAAGTTTTAGTCGATAAAAATAACATAAATGAAAGAGAGTTTTCTGAGGTGTTTGTTTTAATACTGCATGATATATTGCAGAGAGTTAATTTTAAAATCAGGTTCAGGAACTTGTACATTAAGTGATTAAATCTGAAAAATTACTGTGATGAAAAAAAATCCTCAAAATGAAATCACTCATAAACTTGCTGTTCTAGTGGAGGCCCAGCTGGGGTGGTACCATCCCAGTATCAACATTTTTCTTAACAAACATTTAGCCTAAAGATGGCAAAAGCTGCAACTATCAGTGGGGCCAATGCCTCACTGTATATATATTATAGTGATACGTGCCAGGATGGTTGGTGAGCTGGACTAACAAAAAAATACATTTTTAAAAGATATTATGCATTAAAGAAAGAGGAACAAAAGGGCTTTATGTATAAGAATGGAGATTACATCCCAAGAGTAGTAACTGTGAAAAGGATTTAGTGGTCACAGTGGCCAGGCAATTCTGCATGATCTCCTGTGGCAGAGGAGCTTACAAAACTGCCATGTATATGAACAGAGGAGGGTGGAAGGCTGTTTTAATCACACTCAGGCATTAGAGAGATTGACAAGGGAATACAGGTAAAAAATTGGAATGTGCAGAAAACAGACAAAAAGTGTTCAAGGGCAGCAGAAAAATGACCTGGAGAAAGAGGCTTGGAGAACTCATCTTTTTACTTTAACAAAAAGCCAAAGTACTGCATTCAAGAAGCATATAAGTGCCTCTGTAAAATATAAATATTGGTAACTAAAGGTGTCTTTAATCTAACAGAGAAGGGCAAAATGAAACCCACCCACTCAAAACTGAAGCCAGATCCAAATCAAAAATAAAATACATGTTACCAGGGAAGGTGATCTGCCATTAGAACAATCCAGCAAAGCACAGGGAACACATTTGCTTCAAGCCTTCAGTGCAAAACTTTCCATCTTTTTCAAAAAGGTACAGCAAACACGGGTACTGAGCTCAGTTTAGGAATAAGCAAGTGAAATTCATGGCCAGAGGTGTTAGAAAAAATGGTACTTTCTAACCTTGTATCTGAGACCCAGATTTTTCATCTGCCTCTTCTCTAGACAATAGGGACTCAAATGGGAAGTAACTATTATATCATAATAATTACACTTCTGTGATATGCATTTTGTGGCTTTTATTCTTGTGCTTCTTATTTTTTGTAGGGTACAGCTCTGTGCATTTTAGGAAGAGAGTTTCTAAGCAGCAGGAAGAATCTTATTTAGATACTCAACAGGCGCAGTAAAAAAGGCATTTTAATACATGAGCCAGTTTTGAAAGCTTCACCTAAAATACATACATTATTAAATAGGCAAGGAAAATGTACCAGTCATATAACTTAGGCAAACTACACTGTGAATTAATGTAAGATCCAAAGGTTATCCTTATTTCTAACCTCTATCACCACATATCTAAGTGCCTGACAATCCATAACATATTTGTCATCAAATCATCTGTGCTGGGTAAAACCTGCCATTAGTCAAGTTTTGACAAAGCAGAGCTCAGGCAGACAGAGCTCTGTACCTTGTGCCACCATTACACAGCAGAATCAGAAGTGTTGACAATTGTGCTGCTCTCATCTGCTGCATTTACCCAGCCAAGGGCAGAGAGCCGGGTCAGATCTGGACTTAGCTGGAGTAGAGCACTTCACCAGCTGCCTAGACTGAGCCTGGTGTTTTTGAGCTGATGCTGAGTCATTTCTCTGCAGTGTAACTAACAATGAATGTACAGGGGGACTCAGCTGTGGGCACACATGTTGGAGTAGATACAGACCTGGGAGATCAGTGTTTGCTTAGCTACTGCAGAATCCTTCTGCCTTTGTAGCTTCCTGTCTTCTTGTCAGAGTCTTAGCCAACATCTTTGTTTGCCATTAATTGTATGTCAAGAAGTACCTAACAGCCTGCTTAACTACTGCTCCTCCAAACTTCACTCATGGTCACTGTGCCTACCAAACATTTTCAAACTCTGTGTCATAATCAGCATAAACTCAGCTGTGCTCAGGAATTTCTTTTGCAAACCCTTTGTAGTGTGAGAAGGCAGCAGTGAAGACACTCAGAACCATTGCTTACTTTTGGCATAATAACAAAGATTGAACAAATTCTAGGGTAATTTCAGTCTGTCACATGTATGGCTTTATCCAGGGGTTAACAAAATATTTCTGGGTCATAAATACAAATTCATAATGAACAACAGGATACAACTTAAATCTCACAGACTTTACAATGGAAGAAAAGAGGAAAACCTTTATTTGCACATCTAAAGTGCAAATACCACAAACTCAAAAATTCCTCAAGTCTTGGATTTTGGAATTTTTAAATTTTGTCCTACTTCTTCTCATTGTTGGCCACGTTTGGCGTTTGCCCATCCCAACCCATTTTGCCTCCATGTTGATTTCCTGCATAATGCAGTTTCTACTTGAAACTCTAACAGGTGTTCTAGGATACCCATCCTCCTGTTCTCCACAGCTACATGAAGCAAATTGTTACCTATTTGGCCAAACTCAAGCACTTTCTTTTTTGTGCATATACAAGTTAATACAGTAATCACATAAACTTTATTATATAAAAATAATATTGTCAATGGAAGATCAAATAATCCTGTGTTTGAAGCAAACTGGAATGTGGTAGACTCCAGCATTTTGGGCCAGACATACAATCAAACTCTGCTCGATTGTCTGTGTCTAAGCAGAGACTGTGCTTATTCTGTCTTATCTTTTGTCCAGCCCCTCTGGTTTGCACTGAGAGCTCTCTGCAGTGTTGTATAAAGACAATGGACACCCTCCCAGGTGAGGACACCGATTTTTGAAGAGCATGAATATTGCATTTGAAAAATAAAAAAATTTCCTGCTTTTAGATAAATGCGTTCATTTTAGCTTCTCAGAAAAGGGTGGAAAGGCCCCATGGCTGGATCAGAAATGCCTGCAAACTCTGAACTTCTGTGACAGCATGTACAAGTTCAAGCAATTCCTACTTCAAAGTGCAGTTTAAGAGAGTGCACCTGCCTCCGAAGCAGCTCTCTGATATTCAACCTGAACAGATTGAAGTATGTGAGCAGATTCAATTCTCACCTTCCAGTGAATTATACAACTATGAACTCCAACTGCAAGCAAACATTGAATCCCATGTGGCTGAATGCCAGTGGCTCATTGCTGAGGATCTGGGCTAAGCCAACCTGCCTGGCCTCACAGTCCTCTGCAGGATGCTACCCCTGGCTTGCCACCACTCCGCTCCCTGATGTGTCACAAATTGTGTCCTCTCCAGCACTGAAATCACCTTTCAATTTCATGCAGAGCAAGTGTAATAACTTGGACAGGGGGCCTTTGAAGTGGTTTGCTTGGTGATGCTTATACCCATGTAGCACTACAGCTAAACTGCTGCAAATTTGCAAGCTCGAACAGGTGTCAGACATTCTCTGTGGATTTCACATGCTGCAAACATATTTACTCATAACATTATTGTAACAAAGCAAAACTTACCTCTGTTTTCCCTTTACTTTGACAGGACCTCCTGGTGTCCTCATCTGAACCCCATGCTGTTGCCTGAAAAACCAAAATGCACAAGTCACACAAGAACGCCACCAACCACCATGTCTGGAGACTCCCAAAACAAAAGTAAGCATCTCCAGCCAATTTAGGCAGCCCAATTTAAAAGCAGTATTGTGACAGTAAGCATGTATCTAACTCCCACTGTGCTCACAGTGCACACAAATGATAAATAGATGAGAAGTTCAGAGGCGGTGGCAACTGGAATGTTCACAGAGGACAGACTTTAATTTACATGTAAATATAACTTCTGATCATCATTCAGCTGGAAGGTCCAAGACATAAGCCCCACACACCAAGTCATCATGTTCTTTCTAAAGAGGATACTGCTGTATAAATCCCCAGCTTTCATTGCCAAAAAGAAAAATTCCCTACAGCAAAGTCCACCAGTTCTGCACAAATCTGTTGGTCTTCTTAAATTTACCCCCAAGATTATCACCTTCTAAGTAACCCTGCAGTGAATCAAGCTGGATCAAAACTGGGAACTGACAGGTGAAACCCAGAGAGATGGGAAGAGGGGAGAAAGGCTGATAGTGATTTGTGATGCCAGACAAGTGGGGTCAGGTCCTGAGGCAGTGCAAACACGTTAGGGCTGAGGGTACTATTGATTGTGAGAGCATGTGGGGTCCCCAGTCAACTCTGAATGCTTCAGAATGAAGAGGCCCCTTCCTTCACAAGAAAAGTCAAGACGAGAAAAGCTACATTAGAGAGAACTTTTAGATTTAAAATATTTAGCAACACATCCAACTATTCAGTACCCTCCCCAATTTTCCTCCCTTCAGCACATTTTAAAAATAGTCCTAACAATTCAAGCAGGTATTGTTAGCTGGAGGTGAAAATACATATAAATATCCATACTATACATAATACATCATTCTGAGTACCAGAAAAACAGCTCCGTTTCACAGGGAAAGGCCAGGCTCACAAAGTTCGGATAAAGATCCAAAGCTCCCTTAACAGAGCCAGGTTTTCTTTATTTTTATTTTCCTCAGTCCATTACCAACAAAGGAAATAGCTTCAAAGTTCAGTCTGGATCTGAACTCTTCTTGAACTTCTCACTGCAGCCAATATGCTTTTTAAACCCTAGGCTTCCATAGAAATTGTCCTCTTGACACATGATAAATACATTTTTTTGCAGGAGAAAGTTGGGAAACCACTAAAAAGAGAGGATGAATTTTCCCACTCCCAGCTCAGGTCCATGAAGACACTCATTCAGAACTGCAAGAAATGCAACCCAGCCAGGAAATGTATTTATATACAACATTTGGGGAAGGGATATTTCTATCTCGTTCAGAAGGACAAAAAAAAAAAAAAGCATCTCTCCATTAGCTGAGCATTCCATTCAATTTGACTTGAAATAACGACTTCATGAGCACATGAAGGTAAAGATCTGCTGAGAGAAGAGCATAGGTCTTTCCCTGGAAGCCACTTGGGAAATATTTCCCATATATACTGCAGTCCAATCCAGGGTGGAAGCCAAAAGCTTGTGCCTAAAAAGTGTTTTTATGAGAGCTGGGATAAGTCCTTGCTGAGAATGATCATTCAGTCATATCCTGAGAGGGAATGTCACTGGATGACAGAGCTCACATTGTAAGCCATCACAGGAGAGCAAGGAATTTTGCCTGCTGGCTACCAGGAGCCATTGACATCAGCAAAGCAACTGCACAGCAGGATTTTTGATCTGTAATCCCAGCTCTAGCCCATGCTCATTAAAACACAGTGTCTTTATACCTTCAGTCAAGTTTTGACAATTTTAATTTAAAAAGTAAAAAAAAAAAAGATATTCAGAAAAGAGATCACTTCTTGTGATGCCCTTCTTCCCATTTTAAAACCAGAGACAGAGAACTTTCCATTATATAGCTCAGATTACCTTAACAGTGCTTGACAGGAGAAAATGAAAACAAAAATTGTTGGTTGCTTCAGCAATCGATGCTGCTTCTCTCCAAATACTGTGGGTCATGTGGGATTGCAGCAGTGCAACACAAGAATTTGGCCTCCCAGGGGTCACCCAGCTCCTCCTGCCAGACACCTGCACCACAGAACTTCGAGGCATGTTGCAAACATAGCTCTAGTCAGAGCACTGCTCTCCTCCAGCTATGTTCTGATGTGCCTAAATGTTTTCTTTTATCAGGCACACAGCCCTTCAGCCTTGTGAAGCACTACCTTGATGAGTAGTGATAAAGAAGATCTTGGTGATGACCCAAATTAAGGCAACACGTTGTTTGTGACTATACCATT
The DNA here is from genome assembly GCA_037013685.1 of Acridotheres tristis. Classification (NCBI taxonomy): domain Eukaryota; kingdom Metazoa; phylum Chordata; class Aves; order Passeriformes; family Sturnidae; genus Acridotheres; species Acridotheres tristis. Next base: position 26,909,455 of record CM072894.1, read on the forward strand.
AGTCAGGGTGCAGTTCGTTAGAGCTAAGAGGATAATTATGTCATATGGCAATCCACAGCATGCTTTACAAGTCCTGCACATGTCTTTGGCAGGACAGGGAGGAGCTAGCTCGAGGGCTGAGTAACTCCAATGACCTCTGGTGACTCAAAGAAAATATTCATGACCCTGCAAAGCAGAACATCTTAATAATGAAAGTGTAATTACAAAGCCAAGCAGCTAATGTGCACTTAAATATTTGTACTGCAAGGTCCACTGACCTACAGACTAGAGCAGGCCTTGTGCAGGACTCCCAGGAGCCCGCACGCATCTGTGGCCATGGCCTGTGGCTCGGGCCTGGCCAGGCTCAGACCTCTGAGCCTGGGGCTTTCACATGAGCTCTCCAGCATTGTTTGGTTTCCTTGATTGACTGATCAGCTGTCTTTTCAGGTCAAAACGTCCCACCCTTTTCACCTCTGTTGCCTTGGGCTACTCTGTGCAAACTCCCTGTGGGATGCTGGTGTTCCTCTCACTGGTGTATCTAACCTAAGCCTCTCCTCCAAAGATGTTCTTTCTCTGCCTTAGATCCATTTTGCCCCAGGATCAAACTACTGGACATTTGACAGAGCAACTTTCAGAAAGATCTCTGTCTCCGGGGTGCATCTGTGTGTGCCCATATATTTGTCAGTAAGGCACAGACCTACTTAACATTTGCATAACACCACAACATTGTAAGAGATGCTTTGTTCTTTGGCTTCCTTACCTAATCACAATGCTTCGCAAAATCCAAGGTTGTTCAAGGCTCTTGAACAATGGCTTAGGTGCCTCCCCTCCCTCTCCTCATCTCCCTCAATAAACCAAATTATTTTTTCTTTTTTTTTTTTTTTTTTTTTTTTTACTGCTTTAACTGCCTCTGCACACTTGGATGAGGTACAAACTGTATCCACCAGATGTTTTTGGTCACTCTGTTGGGATATCATCCTGAATTTATGATTAATTTTCTGAGTTGTCTGAGACATTTCAGTTTCCCAGCCCCAGAAACCACATCTGGGATGATTTTTATACCTCCTGCTACATATGTCAGTCAAAAACAGTACACATCTCTGGACCCATATGCAATAAAACAATTTTCATGGCATGGGCTGTGGAAGACAGTCTGGATGAGGACGTGACAAACCTGGGAGCAGGGCTATATCCAAATACAGGACAGTATGTACTAGCCATGTACTTAAGCAACCAAGCAAACAGCTTTTTAGACTGTCAGGGTGTCAGCAATTCCTCCCATTACATCCTTATAGACAGGACTCCAGCTTCTCATGCCATCTCCTTACAAACTCTCAAGTATTCCTTCCCTCGTGCATTTCCTGAAGAAATGCAGTTTCTAACAGTGTTTCCAGTCACTCTGAGGACCTCCTCTATAACCACATGGCCCATTTTCAGGATGGGGAACCAGATTCATGTGCCATGTGAAGGGAACAGCTCAGGGCTGCAGCTGCTGTGCAAGATGAACCATGCAAACCGTGGGCAAGACTGCCCAGCCACCTGTGCAGACAGACACCAAAGGAACTTTGTCCCTGAACTGAAAATGCAAATAAACATGCCTTCCTTCAGCCTATTTGCAAGGACAGCTGGTCCTTCACATCTCCGTGTGTACAATCACATGTACCCAGTGCGACATTGCCCAACCAGAAATTAACAGAAGGGCCACAATAGCTAAGCCTGCTCAGTGCATATCTGAATATTCAGAGGTCACATCCACACACAGAAAGAAAGAGTTAATGTCTCTCCCAGTAAATCATAAACAGCACAGTTTGCTACCAGTTCTGACTGCAGATCAACAGTGCTCTAGAATTTTAGCTCATCATGTGCTGTCACATCAGTTATTCAGCATGCACTGCTGAGAGAGGCTTTCTAGATACATTTATTTAATTACCTGCACATCCTGGCTTTGGCTTCCACAGTACCTGCCTGTCGCTAGCAAGTCCTGTTATCAATAGTTATGTGCATCCCCAACTGTTAATGTGAAAATTTCTTAGACTTCTATGGGCCAGCTTTTACACTCAGGTCAGCAATTTATACTTCAACACCACAACATGAATTTATAGATTAAGCATGCACTAATCCCTGCACTGTATTTCACAAGAGAGGTTGCAGGTTTTCATACAAAACCAAAACATTGCTTTAAAACTGGAAAGTTAAGATTGGAGGAGAATATGTTACATGCATATTTGTCAATTAAATCCACTGTTAATTAGACCTATCTAAGGTGTTTTATTACAAACCTATCCGTTACCAACCTCACGTCCATGAAACAAGTGCCCTATGCAAACTACTTGCATACCTGCAGACAGACCCACAACCATGTTGTTGTCTCCCATTAGATAAAAAATGTGTAATACCAGAACACACATTGTATATATTTGAAAGGAAATAAAAATCCCTCAAGTACAAGCTTACTATAAAAAAATAACAAACTCAACAAACAAAACCGCTACAAAACAAACAAGCAAACACCTCCCCCAAATCAGGTACTGATTCTGTGAGGTGCCAGCTTGTTCTAGAAGGTACTGTGCTCCTCAGGTTTTGCTACTGCCAGCAGATGTGGAAGCAAAAGCAGCACCTTGTGTCTCAGGCTCGGGTGTGCAGGAATTGCTGATGCAGGAGTTTCCATTTCCATCAGCCCTCTGCAGTGCCCACAGGAGACTCCTCCACCTGCCCACGGAATGCAAGGTGATTTTGGTTCCGTGTTTGTGCTGCGAGGGCACCCCGAGCCAGTCACATCTCCCTTTGCTGAGTTATGCATGAGGAAGGAGGGCAGGAGGTGCTGTGCTGTGACAGCTATTGCGCGCTAGAGACCTGAGCTGGCAGAGTTATTCCTTTCCCGGTGTATTTATTTACATCTTCCTTTCCAGTAACTGTACAAGGCACTAGTATGTTCAGAAAAATGTACCTCTGGAAAAAAGAAATCAAAAACTTGCTTCCTAGATTCCATAGACAGGCCAAAAATCTCTTCATCTCTTATTTACATTCACAAAATTTTTTTTGGATCAGCTCATTTCACAGCAAGGTATGGGAGCTTTTCTTCAAGTCTGCAGAGAGAAGATCATGGAAGGACTATGTTTCTGCCCTGCATTTAGATTCTGCCAACTTCAGTGTAAATAAAGCACATATTTACACACCCTATTGGACCAATTTAGCTTACTCACATTCTTAGGGACTTTGCTAAATTGGGGTGCAGAGTTATCCCCGCAGTGGCTGCTCAGAGGCTGGTTCATTCCCTTACAAGATGCCAGCCTCAATCTTCCCCTCCATACTGATGAACAGATTTCAGGCCTCTAAAATATCACCCAGAGATTCTTGCTGATAATGACAAATCCATTTCACAAGTGTTTCATCATGTTTCTATATACTCTGTGGTGTCTACACAACATAGCAGCAGTGTAGATCTACCCTGCTCTGGGAAAATGCTGCAGCATTTAAAAGAAATTGATAAATGCTGGGTTTTACAGCACTTAGAAGAAAAATAAGAAGTTCTACAGGCTGGATGAAGAAAATCCATGAATAGGTTCTTCCATCTTTATGATGTTTACAGTGAAAACATTTCTACAACACTTTAACAATTTCTTCCCTATTTAATCCTCCAGAACTTCTCCGTAAATACTTGCTGGTTTAGTCTAAAAGTGGAAAGTTAAATTCCTTTTCTGAAGCATTGTTTTTTGTCCCTTGAGGACAAGGAACATTTACAGTGCTCCATAAATAATAACTTTTTGAAATCTAACTTCCTTATTAATAAAGAACAGTAGCTTAACACCCTAGAGGCCATTTCTGAAGTTCCAACACTAGTAATTTATTAAAACTGTGATAGGCATGTCTGATAAAAAGATAACTAATACCAAAAGAACAGAATGCCAAACTTAATAATTAGTTCTGCTTCACACTGCAGTATCCAAATTGCAGATCAGTGCTGCGTGCAGTGACAGGTATGAGGAATGATCATGGAATTCAGTCAATTCATTGTGGGGAGAGGAGGGGGTTTGGATGAAGGGAATTGCATTGTGTATTATCAAATTATTAATTGATTTCCCTTAAGTGATCTTAGATCCTTCAAGATGTGGTAAAACTCAAGCTGTTTGCTCCATTTAAACCTGCAGTGCCAAACAACAGACTAGCCCAGACATATGGCTCTTCTGGAGTGGCTGGACAGTTACTCAGCTGGGGAAGACCTCAAATGTCACACTTGGAAGATGAAGGCTGGCAAACAAACAAACAAACAAGTGAAAAAATCTATCAGTGGGTTTCAATTCCTATAAACTTAATCTCTGAATCAGACCCTCTCTCTACAAACAAATGTCAGCATCTCACTGTACAGGGACTTGTTTTGGTGTGGTATTTATTGGCTGCCGAACAAAATTGCTCACTCTGTTCATGCTAGAGACAAAGTGGGTGCTTCATACTTGCATAGTAAGGATGGAATAATCCATCAGAAGAAGGATGTGCTCATTTTAGGAATGGTTATTTCACTTAGTTCCAAATAGTACCATCTTTGGATATTCATGATTCTCTGTCTTATGAACTGTTATCACATCCTTGCAAAGGGAAATGCAGTAGTCTGAGGTACATTCCTCTGCCCTGGTTCACCTATTGCACACAAAAAAAAAATTGTGTCCATCAGCATTCAACCAGTAAACAGGGAGGAGCATTTTCAGAAGACTGACTTTGTTTTCTTTGGTTTCATTCTTAAGCCTTGTTGATTTAGAGTAGTCTGTCCTCTCACTTTATGTTTCCAGGCACAACTGGACAGAGCACCACTCTAATATCTGGCAGAACAGGGCCCCAAACCCCAGATAAGGGAGCTCTGCTCTTTTGATGAAGTTATCCCGGCCCAAATGAGGTCCTGTACCTCAGCTGAGTCACGGTCACTCACGCTGCTCATGGTTCTCCTGTATCTCAGATTCAAGGTAAAATGCTTCACAATTTTTCTCCTGTGCACAGCTCTGCAGCAAGCAGCTAAGCTCCTGCACCACACAGTTGGGTGTCTGCGCCTAAAGGCACAATCTGCTCACAACTGCAAATATTATTCTTTCAGAGAAAGTTCTTAGCTGCTGTGAATTCTTCTTTGGTGGTCAATGCTACTGATTTTCTCTCTTTCTCAACTTCAAAATCCCTTGTTGTTTACTTGTATTATAGAAGCACTAGACGAGTGAACTGAGATCGTGACCCTGTATTTCTAGGCAATATACAAACATGCTGTGGGAGAGAATTTCTGTCTGAGAGCACTTACAATCTAAACAGAAAACACAGGCACATAGGAGGAAGGTAAAACTAGATGCACAGAGAGGTCAACTGACTAGGAAAAGCCACTGAGCATGTCAGAGGCAGAGATGAGCACTGACCTTTGCTCTCTTGAGGACTAAAAACTTTCCTGTCTAGCACAAATGAGTTCTTAGACAGCATTTTTTTGCTAGTGTCACGAAATACATCCCCTGAATCAGTGGTGTGTGAGGGAGTGGGGTTAGAGATTAGAACAATGGGCAAGATTCCATGCATCCTGTCCTTTTCTTTCTGACGTCTTGGGGCATGGCCACAGTCTCATCTAGAAAAAGAAATTAAAGTTTTTGTGCCTTCAACTTCCATTTGGCCTGCAGGAGATTCCATTAAACAATATAAGGTCTATAAATCTGACACTCTCCCTTCTCTGCAGTCAGGTAGGAATTTACAGCTCCAGACTATGCATTCCCTTATTTGAAAGGAGCATTGTATGAAGCTTAACAGATCGTGGTTTCTACAGTGTACCCAAATTGAAGCACTGTACAAGTCCAAGGTCTTAAAGACGATTGTCTAAAGATTTAGTAAAGAACATTTGATACCAAGCATTAAAACTAAAGTAGTGTTTTCTAAGATACACAACAGTCATGTAAAGTTTACAGCTTTTTTCAGCTCTTCAGGAATTTTACTGAACAAAGAACATGTTACAATGGAGCAGCCGGCTGAGTCTTAGGTGCTGTCAAATTAAAGTTCATATTTGAAGCAAGCAGATTGTCTTGCCACTGCTTTAAGTGTATTTTCAGTAATTCTGCTGTAAAACATTTGTAACTTGATACTGAATCCCATACAGAGGAGAATTTGAGCTTTTTAACATAATGGAACTTTGTCATCCAAATTTGCAGTTTTCATAGGACCTGTGAGCCTTCACTGCAGCCCAGGACTCTTAGTGCAAGCCTGTGTAGGTACAGCCTTGTCAAAGTGCATTATAAGTAAACTGCAATAATAAATGGGGCATCAGGTAGCAGTGGACAGCAGAGCACTGAGAGACAACAGAGCACAACCGCACAGAAGGGAAAGGTCACAGCTCACCAGCCACATAACTCATCGTGACGTTTTTGTAACCAGCAGAGTTTTGTCATATCAGGGATGGGATTCTTCTGAGACCCAAAGAGGACACATAGGAGAAAGCAAGAGGAGAATGTACATTAACCAAGGGCAAGAGAGATGCTGGCTTAATGGGTTGATTCAGAGTGGGGTAAACCTCTCACTGACAGTGATAAGAAGGTTTGTGGAAGACCCTTAAAGTTAATACAAGCACTAATGCAATGCCACAAGGATAGGTCCAAAGAGAGGAGAAACAGCGTAAGGGTACAAACATGCTGCAGAGCTGTCCATAATGATATAGAAAGGAGCACACACTCTGCTCTGCCTGCATGTTGAGCTTTGACAGTTACATATTTACACAGCAACGTTGGATGAACACACCAACACGATGCTTTGGAAGGAAGATACAGCTCTAAAGAAAAGAGATAAAGATGGCAATGCATTTCTGCTTCCACTATCTAGTGTTTGTATTTTTATCATTCTATGTAAAGAAAAATGTCAGTCTGTGACAATGATTTCATTTAGCTGGTGATCTACTTCCTTTTGCTTGAAAGTGCTTAACAGTGCAGTGATTTAGTTGCAAGTTCTATATGGGGATGCTTATCTTTTTTTGAAAGCTATTGCTTTTAAGCATGAAAAAGCATGGATGGGGCAAATATAAATTGACAGTCTCAGTAAACTGGGATGATAGTGAAAAAAGACCTTGAAGCTCTCACCTATAGCCAGTTTAGACTGAATGACAATGTCTGGAATTGGAGAACAGCATAGGGGATGTTGGGGAAAGATGACAATGTTTTTCCTATTAGTGAAGATCGAAAGCATACAGAAACTGAGATGAGACTTTCAGTACACTGGGTAATTAACTGCCACAGCAGAATTTGGTTTCTTGCCATGTCACATTCAGTTTACAGCTTAGGATAACAAACATTTACAAAATGTACTGGAGATTACAGAGATGTAAGATTATATGTTAAATCAATAAAATAACTAAATAAAGAGGTTAAAATACACTGAGGGAAAAACAATTAAAGAAAAATTTCAGTGCAGTCAAGCACAGGTCAGGAATGTAAGTATAGCTGATGCACAGGCAGGTGCAGTTGTCACTGGCCAGGTGGGTGTCACATAGCACTATTTCTCATAGCACCGGCACTGTTTATTCTGTAAAGAACAGGCTCTGTTTTGGGGTTTCTTTTCTTCAGTTGATACAAACAAGGTACAACAAGCTATTTCTAAGAAGTGAGCCAACAAATGCAGTCACAGCAATGGTTTCCCTTGATATAGTGGGGGCAATTCTTCTTTCGAGGCTCCTCTACGGCCAAAAGATGTCCATCTCCACCCCTTTATGTTCTTTGGCAGAGTCGCCATTCAGAACCAAATCCCTCCTTCTTCTTTGTGGGCTCTGCTGATAGATGTGACAAGACTTCTAAGCAGCCTCCTCTTACTGTTTTGCACAATGATTTCTGGAGTAGGAGGTTCAAAATCCACTCCAATGGACCAGCCCATATTCAGTACAAAATCAATTTACTATGGCTATAGTCTCCTTTGTATTTCTGCATCAAGCAAAGCGATTTTGTTCTCCTTCATTTTTCTGCTCTGGGTTTCCTTGCCATTGTAACTCTTTGAAGCTCACTGTTTATGGAGAGATGTTAAGGGTTCTCCACTATAATTTTTTTGCAATCCCTGCCCCTCTGCTTATGGACAAATGCTACACAGTCAACTGAGTGCAATTTTGTGCACCTGCATTAAGGGTTCAGCTATGAAATGCAATCTTTCCATATATGCTTCAAACTGAAAATGTAATCACTGAAGCACATGTGAAATGTCTGTGTATTACCAGCTTTCTAAAGTGGGGAAGTCTTGCATTATTTATTCCTCTCCAGGTTACATCATTGAATATACTTGTTCAGCATTTATTTGTTTGTTTTGAGAAGAAGCTAAAATAAGTTTGAGGAACCGTCCAATTTGGATCAGATTCTTACAACAATTAGGCTAAGATTCAGGAATCAAAATCAGCACTTCCTGCAGCATTAAAGGGACTAATGAAGAACTAAGATGACATTTTCACTGTTCTGTGCCTCCTGTTTTTCTTTAGGGAAATCACATCTATTGCATTGGGAGGTGCTAATACTCTTTCAGATGACAAACACTGCAATATATTCTCATTAAAATTGTGTAAGAGGTTGAACATGGTTTGAGTCTTGCCTTGGCTTGGAAAAAAAAGAGGGCAGTGCACAATTTAACAAATAAATGTGCATGTGATTTATTTTACCCTATCAAAATTCTTTTCTGGTTGTGCACTTACGCTTGGTGTAGTACAACCAAAAGGGGAAAAAAAAAGGCACTGGAAATCTTTAATTAAGTGAAAGCTGCATTATTGAGACCAAACGAAAGCTCTGAGACTACTTTAATGAGCCAAGGCCAGTCTTGTGCAAGCCAGAGAGACTGGAAAAGTTTTGCAAGGCAGGCTGAAGACAGAGATCCTGCCTGAACCACAGGAACTTAAGTGAAACCAGACTCTCCCTCTTGTGCTTCCCCAGTTTAAAGCAATAGTTTTTGAGCTTCAGTAATATAGGCAAAAAATTCTAAACCCTCGACTAAAAAGGAGTTTTGTACTTTCCCTATTCAGTTCAGCAGATGTATGTGAGAATTTCCATTTGTTTTCTAGCACACCTAGAAAAAAGATCCAGACCTCGTTCCTACTGTGATTTTGACAAGTACTGCAGAAGCACATGGACTATTCAGCTGCATAATGTTAGGCATTTCTGTTGGAAATTAAAAGGGCAGTTCTGCCCCAGTGGGCTTAAATCCTAGTGTAGAGGTGAAATCCAACATGTGGCTGCAAAAAACAGGCAGAAAGAACGAGAGGGACCAGTGAGATGACTGATACTTGCAATCAGGGGGTTCACATGGTGCACAGGCAAGTGTGCTGTAAGCTTCCCAGGAAGGTGTGTTGGCAACACATATAGATTTTGACCTTTAGACTCCCTGGCTTCCATGGGGTTTGGTGCTCAGAATCACAAACTGTCAGAAAAAGGCCATTTTTGATAAATCACTAATAACCAAGAATAATTAGGACCTTACAGAAATTACCAGGCTGGGCTGGAAGAGAAAGTTAGCAATGAAAAGTCCTTCATGTTTCATAAAAGAGATTTCAGTATTTTTTATTGTTCTATAGCTACACTGTGCATTATATCTCTGCTTTCCTCCACCAGGTGCCTAATGCTCTTGATAAGCTAATTACAGCCTTCTGCTTATTTCATGTCAAGCCTAACTCCCAGTCTGAGCCTAGCCTGCAGTTCTGGCATGTATTTTCCTTAATCTAAGACCATCTGTGCACCATCAGAAAGGAACACTTAAATACAGAGAAAGTGAAGAACCAAGAGTGTAGAATTCCCTGTATCCAGCCTCCAACTCCTCTCCTCAGCATTTCCAATTAAGTTTGAAGCCAACATCCATCCAGCCCTAAACACTCTGGAAGGCTCAGAGGAGGCTACACTTATCCACACGTGCAACAATACTTTTCAGTGGTCAGCGGGGAAATGACAAGCCAAAAAGGACCTCAGTCCCTCAATTTCTTCATATCAAGGGCTTCATGATTCAAATATCACCACATTCCCAGCAATATATGCAGTGGTTGAGTCCAGCACTTGATCAGTGTAAACCAAATACTTGTCTCAGAGAAGAACAAGGAGTCAGTTTGGGGGAAAAAAAAGCAATGGGGTTGATTTATCAAGAATCCAGTTGATATTTCTCAAGTCTATTTTTTATTGGAAGTGCACTACAATTTAAATCAAAACTGGACTGCAGTGTTAGGGACAATGGCTCTCGGCCACTCCTGTCCCACCACCAAAATTTCAAGTGTTCTAAGCCCTACTGTCCCCTCTCTTCCCAGCCCAGCTGGACACAGCCCCCGGCTGCTGCCACTGCCAGCAGCCAGAACTTGACCACTGTGCACGGCATCGATCCTCCCACCTTCCTCCTAAGGCTGGGGAACAGATGCCTTCAGACTCCCTGCTTGGTCTGTCACAGTTTGCCTTGCTTCTGCCTCCTCTTTTCCAACACCAGACGTCAGCACCTGATGCTGTAGTAAGCCCTGCCAAGCTTCATCTCAAGCTCCTTCTCCTGCAAAGATGGCTCTGGTGCAGTGTCTTTCATTCCTTCCTCCCAGATCCTCTGTTCTGTTCTCCAGTCTGCACTCGCCTGCCAACACAGGATTTATTTTTCAATTTCCTTCAGTTTGAATCCTGTCCTTATATTCCCACTTCCACCTGGCTCTTCCCTCACCTCCTCTCCAGCACATTTGCATTTGACCTCTATGAAGGTCAAAGATTCCATAAATGACTTTTGAGAATATGCTTTATAATTAAGATGAGGGAATACAAAATGATTCTACAACAAGCTTAATGCAGCATACTTCCTTGTGCTTCTTCCACCTAACTCCTTTCTGGTGGTTTTCAAAGCTTTTACATTTATCTTCTATTGAAAAAAATTTTTTCTTCTTTTGCCTCGTTCTTAAATCCTCAAGAACTGATCTCACAGCAAAAGCCACTAAATTTGTAACAATTATATTAGCCACATACATTTTTTTTCTCCTGTCACTGTGTTTACCACTATTATATTTATGAACCATTGATCATTCCTTTCTGCCCCATGCATCAAAATTCTCTCCTCTTAGGCAACTGCAGTGTCTCTTAATATTCTCAGGCTAAGTTATGATTTTTTTTTTTCACTTTCTTAATAAAGCTTAAATCACTTCTCTCTGGGTGACCTTGCAGCCTATTCAAATGGCTGCAGCCCTGTTAGCCCTTTTTCCTTACTTATAAGTTAAGTAAAATACTCAACTTTGCTTTATCTGCTGTCTGAAGTGAGTAATTAATAATTAAAATAGTGTGTAGAATTCGTGACAAAAAAGTCTTTCTGACGGAAACATATTTTTATTAACCCTCCCCCACATTCCTTCCAAGCTGTTCTCTTTTTTACACAAATTTACAGGTTTATTCATATTCTAAGTATTTTTATCTGAAGGGATACATTTTTATAGTATTCTTACCCTAGCAGACCCCAACTACTCTATTTTTACATTCAAAGGTTTTCATTCAAAATGTTTAGAAAACAAATAGTGAAAAAGGGGTCCATTTTAAACACAAGGACATGCTGGAACAGCCTAACTGCTTACCTAAAATGCAGAGGTGAAGATAACTGCTTAATACTACATCTAGTATGAATCAGAACATGACAATTTTGTAGGCTCACAGTTATGACAAATTTCCTATATTTGCAAGTGCATGTAACCACATATAACATTTAGATCTTAAACAGAAAGCCACATATTTCAGAGCACTTCAAAAGGACAAAGTGTCATTATCTCAGCTTCACATCTGGAGGAAGGAAAGGTCAGACTGGGGATAGCTGGAAATCACCTTACCTCTTCACAGTTGGCTGTAAGTGAAGCAGCCAGCCCATTCTATCCAAACTCTCCTTACAGAGAATGGAGAAAAATATGTCATTTTTCTGCATATGCCCTTCCCCCAACTCACCACACTTGGTCTCTGTAGTCTCAGAATAGTTTCTACTTGGTCATGTTAGTGACAAAAACATAACAGGTATCTCTAACCATGGTGTGGTATCTTCCAGGTGAAAGAAGTATTTCAGTGACAGCAGAATAACTTAAGATCATTGTTCCTATTAACTGCTCAAGCTGCAGTGGCACCCAATAACTCATTTATGGTGCACAGCCACCCTTACCCTCCTCCAGTGGTGTAACCCACTCTTCCTTTCCCATTGCCCACCTGGTAGCAGGCAATCCACAGCAGCTACTGCCTGGTCTTGTTCAGCTGAATGTTTGCTGCTGATTCTCCTCCAGCCCTGAAAAAAGGTTTCTGAGGATGCAAACTTCCCATCCTTCTCCAGTCAGAGTAGCTGGAGATGCCGTAGGTATAGTCAAGGTTGTACCCATTTACCCATCTGTCCTCTTAGAGCGTGGGTTGGGCTCTCCTTGAGCTCAGCCTGGGGAAGGCAGGTGAAACCTTGGAGGCCAAAGCTGTCTGAGGCTTTCAAAGGATTCAGGGATTGAGCTGCACCTGCCATGCTGAGACAGGATCAATATCCTGTGGGAGTGATAAGCAAACTGTTCCCATCTCAGCTCCCCAGCTCTGGGTGTCTGGTAACAGCTGTGCAGGCCACGTCTGTGACTGCTCCATAGCTCCAATAATCCCCTCCTATTAGTCATTCAGAACTGCTGTGCTTAAAAGAAGCTGTAAAACACACATCAGCTAAACTGTTACTAACAGAGAAAAGCAGGATTATTTACCTAGGGGAAAAAATACACACAGTAATAGGAAATGTGTTTACTATAAAATATTTTTTTTCTTTTTTGCAAAGAGCTCAATAGTTGGTTTTAGAGGAAACATGAGGTCATTTGTGGGCCCTTGAGAGATGCAAATCAATAAATGGTGATTTTTTTAACGCTCTCATTATAAATGACTGGATGCTAACAGGGTCAAACTTAATCCTGTGCAGAGAGCCAGTGCAAGGGACATGAATCATTTAGATCTCTCTTAAGCTCTGCTTTGAGAACAAAATGTAGATATTCCTCTGTATTCTGTCTTTAAAAACACCAACTTGCTGCTTTTTTTTGCAGTAACTGGTCCACATACTCCATTGTTCATCTTGTAAGATGCCCAGTGTGCTCCTTTGTGTTTTCAAGGACTCCTCTTACTTCTGACTTCCCATAATGTGCGGCTCAGCTCTCACACCAGGGATGGGTCGGGAGGCCAGGTCCCAGGCAGGAGGAGCCCTTCACTGAGCACACAGCTCTGAGCCTTTCACTGAGCCCTTCACTGAGCCCTTCACTGAGCACACAGCTCTGAGCCCTTTGCTGAGCACGGAGCACACAGCTGTGAGCAGCCCTAGGCTGGCTCCGCAGGATGCGGGGCTGTGCCGGATCCATGGGCAGCTCCCCGGCCACAATCCCGGGGCTGGCTGAGCGGGGGTGACCGCGGGAGGCAGCGCCTCGTCCCCAGGACAGGGTGCAGCAGGAGCCGGCTGTGCTGGCGTGTGGAACTCAATAGGTCACTGCTCCCACATCGACTGCTCTTAGTCAGGGTGCCATTAAACCCATCCTGTGCTGGTAACCATCGTGTCACAGCCTTAGCTGGGACAGGAGCAATTCGGAAATGCCTGCTGTGCCTTGCAGTATGCCTGTACAGATAGCAAATAAACCACTCCCGTGCCTCAGAAATGTCCCACGCACCTAAAGGAATAAGAATTTACAAAGCATATTTTGTATACATTTCATTTTGTACAAATGTTGGTTTAGGTAAAGCGTTGCCTACAGCAAGAGGCTGATTTGCCTCTCAGAACATCTGCAGGGCTGAGTTTGTTAACAGCAGCCATAGATAAATGAGTTTGTCAGAGCAGGGGACAGCCATAAGAACATGCAGATCTCCCAAAGCCTCCTGGAGCTGCTGGAGTGGGAAGCAGCCCACAGGAAAAAAGGGCTAAACATGCAAACCAAAATATATTTTGCAATGATAAAGAAGCAACATTGGTGACAGGAAATGAGAAGTCCAAGAAACTTATTTATGTTTCTTTTGATTTTCATTTTTTTTCTCTTCCCTTTCTAAAGTATGTCTAACGGTCCAGACTGTAAGTTGCAAGAAATAAGAGCATTAGTCTTCATTGCCTACACATAAAATGCCTGACAGGGTTTTATCAAATAAAGAGTCCAATATGCTACTGTTATCAGTAAGTGACTTCAGCAGCTAATTAAATTCTCAGTTTCTAAATCCTGCTCATAATGTCTGCTGACAAAGACCAAAACCCCTGTAGTAATTTTGGCTTTTAGGTGAGGTGAGGCTGGGAAGGAGGGAATGACAACTAACAAATTACCCAGGGAAGAAGGCTGGCAATTCACAGCTGACATCCATCATGTAAACCTCACTTTACCGTGTGAGCATAACAGGGTAGTTCCCCTCTGGATGCAAATCAGCTCCGTGGCCTTCACTGACTCCAGGAAGGCTGCCCTGCTTAAAGTATAAATCCAAACAGGTACAGCTCCTGTATCTCCTCTATAGGGATGCTATACCCTATGTATGTGATCCTCCCGTGTATGGGTACATATATAAAAATAGATATGTAAATATATATAAAAGAACTTCCTACACCATGCCTAAATACTCACTTTAGAGGGCAATTAAATTGATCATGACTAGACAGTAGACTCTGAGCCAGTTTAGCAGACCTATGAATGTGCATATTGAAACATTTTTACTCAGTAGAGCATGCAGTATGTTCTTAACTCAGAATTCTCAAAGGCATTTATTGAAAGCTAAACCTGGGCTTAAAAGCTTTGCTGGTTATAAATGGACTCATGAGCTGGGTTCTCTCAGACAGAGGGGATGTTGTGTTCAGAAATCACTCAACACTATGGACTGTGAGAAAAGATTTGCTTTCTCTGCTCTCTGAGTTTCAGCTGGTGAGTAACATCAGCAGAAGTTTGATTCCCAACTCAGATGCTGCAGCCCATCACAGAGTACACTTCCCTGCAGTGAGGAGCTGGAGAAGTCCTTGAGTTCTTGAGTCCTTGAAGGATGAGGTGTGGCCTTCAGACATGGTCACCTCCAGTCTGACATGCATTATTTTCATCCCTCATCTCTCACTCCATGTAGAAATTTCTCTCCTACATAAATCTTGGGAAGGACAACTTGCACCTGAAAGCTGCAATCTAGCTCCTGAACAGTCATTTTAAGGAAGGGAATATTCAAGGGAGTGGATTTTATTTGGGGACCCGAAACCATAAGAATAAATAGCTGAATTTACCAGAAAGTTTTTCCAGCCAATATAAGCTTTATTATAGGACGGCTTCAAACCTCTAGGCTGAGAGTGAGAGGTTTTAGGTGCAACTTTGGAAGGTGATTTATGAATAGATTTATATGTTAATCTGTTAATAAAAAATGTTTCATACTGATAAAATATGTGACAACCAGGACTCAGCTATGAGCCACATATTAAAGACTGCATCTGCTCTAGTAGAGGTTTTTTGATTATGTTTTTAAATGAGGGTACTGCATTGGCCTGAAAATAAAGAAATAAATGTTGTATCTAGAAATATGTGCCACATAATTCAAACGCATATCTGGGAATCTGCAAGAAACAAATAATAAACTGCTTCTGGAAAGTGAAGCTTATTCCTGGACATTTCAAAATAGAATTCCTGTCAGGCAACTCAATGGTACATAAAGATAGGCAAGGTATTCTTATTCTTTCCCAAAATTACTTCCCGAACTGGATTTTAAATTGGATGATAATCTTCACATTCCAACTATATTGGAAAAATAAATGCCTTCAGCAAAATTGGGCCAGCCCAGCCCTGGGCTTGTGCTGCATTATCAATGCCTAATTTTCTCATGATCTTTGAAAGGATATTTTGAAATATAGGAACAGTTCTGGCTCAAGGATGTTTCTGCAAGGAAATCTGACATACAATACTTTTACCTCTTTTACTGGTGAACCCCAGAGCACTTCATAAAGGAGTGCTGCAGCCCTATTTCACATATTAAACACTAGGCAGATAAACTGGGCAGATTACCTCAGGCATCCATAGGCAGAGCCAGCAGCACGAATTTAGCCCTCCAAGCCCCATCCGGTGCCTATCCAGTAACTCTTGGGGATGTAAGATTTATGTAACATTTTCAAGTTTTCTGATGAGTGCCAGGGCTTTATGAACATATTGTGAATTCTGATATTTCTCAGTGAAGTGTTTTCACCAGGAAAGATTACTTGACTGACAATTTGTCCTGTAAACTGTATTACTCACTGTTCCCTGTTGATTTTGTTTATCATCTTTTATTCAGCTATACAGAGAAAAACCAAGTTAAACTCTGCCACCTCTTCTCACACTTCTATACACTTACAAGCATGTTTCTCATCATCAGACATAAGTGTGGCACTACTGAGCCCTAAATAAGTAGAAAATAATGCATTTAATGCTTGGTTTGATTCAAAGTGCAAAAGACAAAACTTGCTCCATTTGTTGCTACATGACATATTGAGGATTGATAGGCAAGTTTTATTATTATTATTAACTAAACTTGGTTGATACATGTTTATTTACCAGTGATTATGCCACAGAATTAAAGTTTTCTTCAGGGAGTAGCAGGGAGGGAAGTGTGTCTGCAAGTGCAGCTGTGCAGTTTAAGAGCTTCATCTCTGCAGCAGGGATGTTGCTGCTTCTTAGACCGAGAGAAGAAAAACTGGAGTAAAACCATCCCTGTCAGAAATGCCCTGGATAGGTGGCTGCAGTTTATCTGCTACAGAACACTACAGAAATGTTTTGTCTCTATTTCAGGTTTGAAAAAAAATGCTCATTCCAAAACCCCAACAGTATCAGCAGAAAGAAATGTATTTCAATAAGGTTCGGATCATTATTTAAGAGCTGATACTGCCTCCGTATATTGATAAATTACTTAAAACTTGGCTTTAAGTCTTATGCCTCGGTAGGACTGAGAATTTCAAGTTTTGCCCTAGTGACTGGGTAGCACTATCCAAAGTGCCCCTGTGAATATAGAGGATCTTATTTAGCAATGTGGAGCCAAATTACAGAAGCAAATGAAGTTGTGTGTTCCGTAGCATTTTCGTGTTTTGCAGTGGGGTACCAGTAGATCTGTAATTGTAGACCTAGGTGGCACTGGACAGTGTGGAACTGAACAGGCAATCCTTCCTAATTCAGGTTTACGACTACTGGGGAACTCACAAAATCTAGCCCTGCACTTAATCCACACTTTAATGTCTGTCCTTAGGAAAAAAGAATTAAATTGTCAATTAAAGCATTTTTTTTTTCATATAATTGTCAATTAAAGCATAAAACCCCTCAAATTTCCCCCTTTCTTAGGTGAAATAACTTGTCTTCCAAATAGTTTTGCAATAGGTGCACTTATTTATTCTTTCATAGTCTGTTGAAATACAGTACAAACTCTTGAAGTATTTTAAATATTTAAAATACTACTAGCCTGACATACCAGCACACAAACCTCACAGGGCTGCTTAATTTCATAAGAGATCTTCCATTACAACAAACAATTGAAACAAAAATATTTTATGAAATTCTAACATTTTTTATTACACTTACCAGAGGAGAGCACAGAAGAACCCCTTAGATGCACAGGGAAGGGAAAAGGAAAGAAAAAGAAGAAAGAGGAAAAGAAAATGAAAAGGAAAGGGAAAGAGGAAGGGAAAGGGGGGGGGAAAAAAGATGCCCCAAACAAACAAGGACAATTGTTTGAGATGAGAGAAATGCACGTGTAAATGCTCTCTTTTGATGCTTCAGAAAATAACTTGACCCAGAGTATTTGCATGCCAATTAACCACATATCTATCTTCTTCTCCTTCAGATTTTACAAAAATGTCAGAGAGGCTTGTTTTCATCTCAGTGCAAAAAGGCTGAAAATCTTTGTATCTCAAAAAGGTTGGAAAAAAATTTCCTACTCAATTTAATTGAGAACTAGGAATCCAGGTAAAATCACAGTGAGCAGGGGGTAAGCACTGTACTGTGATTTATGAAATGCCAGCCAAATAGCCTGCTTTTAACACACACCCCAGAACAGCATTCCTTGCTAAAAAATCCCAATCAGTACTGTGAATTTAAAAAATTTGCTTAAAGACTTATGTTTTTAAAATGACCCTTCCACCTACTCCATTAATTACCAACTCCAGTATAAAACTGACTTTTCTATGGCCTCACCATGAAAGCTGCAGATTAGGAGCTAGCCTTGTTTCAGATCCATGCATAAATTAAACAGCATACTCTCCAAGTGCACATCATTTAAAAGAAACGCTCTATAAAATGTCTATATAACAAGAGTTTACAATACATATAAGACAATCATTTAAAGACAGACATGAAGCAGATTTTGTTTAAAAGAGATGCTAAAGATTTAGGGGAGAGTATCCATTTTAAAACTGTGCTTCTTTACTGCTGTAAGAATTTGAATGCTACATGCCAAAGTTTCCAATATGAACAGGTACTTTTGGATACCCCACCTCAAGATGCTGATTTTCAGTAATTCTTTAACAAGGTGCTTCAGTTTTGGCAAGAAAAAGAGTTAGTCAAAATCATAAATTATCCCCAAAATACCTGGGCCATAACTTCCTTATGGATATTGAAAATCAGCCAAAAATGTTTTTCACAAAAGTATTAACCATCACCAAAGTTCTCATGCAACAAAAACTCATTTGGTGAAAAGGTTCACAGGTTCCAAATGGAATTTCTGAAACGCATTTTGGAAAAAAAGAGAGGAGGATGAAAAATCTCTGAGAAGTTGGGACATCTGGTTCTGTGGAACAGGAAATGAGCTTGTTCTGCTTCAGTTTTTGCTCCATTCCACTCACTAGTTCTCATGTAAAAGATTAGTGCCTTGGAGAAACAACCTCAGCAGAACCAACAGAAAATTTTAAGTGAGGAGGAAACATCAACACATGGTAGAGCAGATGAGAGATAAGAAAGGAAAAGAATTCACCCTTTCTAATAAAGAAGCCCAAGAGCTGACACATCCCAAAATCGACCTCTCTTCCTTCATTCCCCTGAAATCAAAATTCTTCTATAGGATAATGCTGTCTTTTTTACACAATTCTTAATCAATAACTTCCCAGTTAATACTAAGTTTTAGTTTACTGCAATTCCAAGACAGTAACTTCCTATCTAAACTTCGTGGCATGCCTCTTTCCCACAGGAACCGTGCAGCCTCAGGATACAGCACAAGAACACTTTGGAACAAACAGCTTTATACTTCATCGAACCATGCTTAGAGGGGTACATTTCTCTCACTGCCAGGCTTTGTCCCACAGCCAACAACATATCCTGATGTCTCCATAGACCGTGCTCCTCATGTTTCTGCCCTCACCTCATGGAAGTTGCAAATGCGAGGGAGCAGATATCTGTCAGCACAAACCTGCACCATGAAGCAGATTTAGCACCACTGGCAGGATGACAATGAAGCTGCATGAGCAGAAATAAATCAGAATACAATCTCAAGATGAAAAACTATCCCAATTCAGGCCTGGCAAGATCCACGTTGTATTTTATTTTACAAGCAAAGAGGAGATACAAAATAATGCAAATTAACATTGTGATTATTTCTTGAACTGCACTCTCACCCCTCTAGAACTAAATGCAAGTTCCTTGCATTTCTTGAATCACTTTCTGACCTTTAAAATGATGCACGGAGAAGGAAAGGTGGTGCCTTTAAATCGCATCATGAGCTTTATGGAGACAAGCCAAGCAGCTACTTAGGCAACCATTAGGTCGGGAAACAATCACTTCCATCATTCCCAACACGTGTGTCAACATAATTCCATGCTCTCTTTGTCATGGAAAAAGTCTTGGCAAAGTAACCGGATACACCCAGAAAGCAGGAGCGAACTAAGCTCATTATGTTAACCGGAGATCCCACAGCAACTCCAGTGCCATAGAAGGAGACTTCCCATGTTTTGCAGAGTAGAAAAGGAAACTCACTGCAGTGAAGAGGGCCAAGCCTGGCTTCAGAAGTGTATGAGGGAGATTCACAATTGGGTTTTGTGGCAGGGGATCCCTGACAAGCACCAGAGGCTGTGTCAGGCAGTGTGATAACAGGCATTGCAGAAGGTATGACACCTCTCATAACGATGGAGACTTCCCTCTTCTGTGTGCTCGCTGGAAACCTTCCAGCCATGCTAATATGGCTCTGCAAAAGGGAAGGCACTGCCAAATGGGAGTAGCAGCTTCTCTAACTCTTTATTGTTGTCATTGGTAACTCCGGACTTTGTTTTCCTTTTAAACGAAGATTCAATGCATTTTACAACCATTAAACATCTTTTCTTCTCTCCAGCTATACTTGTAACTCTTACTAACAGCAAAAGGCTTGTGCACATCAGAATGGCTGGCAATACTACTCTAATGGCTTCTTTGTGTGGTCAGGTACAGGAGCAAGGCCTCTCAGTCCTGCTGAAAAAATGCTGAATACTTCTTTGGTGATCTAGCAACTATAGAAGATGGTAAGTATCCCAGAGCATAAGTGTTAATTTATTTAGAGATAAGCAGCTGGTGTTTTCATTTACAATTTTTGCTGCATCCTTCAATTCCAGATTCAGTGCAGTGAGATTAAAGTCCTAATAGTGCCTGGATATTTTCAAGCTCTTTCAAACTTCAGCTGCTTTCCCTTGGTAAAGGCAATAGTAACACATACTTTTCAACCCCTTTTGCCTCTTGAAAGCCTGAAAGTCCAGTGGTGGTTTTAGTAATGCATTCAGCAAAACACAGCTCCTCAACAATCTATGTTCACAAAGGCCTACAAGGGCTAAAATGAGGATGGATGAGAATAGTAAAACCTCCTCCAGAATGCTGCTGACATCTCTTAAGAAAGCCAAGGATTTCTATTGATTGCTGTGTTTAAGCCTATATCAGTCACACATGCTTTCTTTCTTAAGATGCCATATTTTTGGCAGATGCCATTACCACCCAAATACTCGAGAACCAAAACCAGAGAGCACCATCCAAGTGGGCAAGTGTAGCAGAACCCTTCCCCCAGCATTATTGCTGGAGTGGGAATAAGCATCTGGTTATTTGCATTCTTCCTGCTCCACCATTTTGGGCAAATTTACACTATATAGACTTCTGAAAATGTACATCAAATATTACAGAACTTTCATTAACAAGTTAAATAAAATAAGAGAGTAAAAAATGAACATACCTGAATAAGAGAAACGTTGTGTAGACTAAGTCTGAAGAGGTAGTTCCTGCATGAACAAGCAGAAAAATTACAAACTATTAGGCTACAAGGAAGGAAGAGAAAAGTTATTAAAGCAAGTAATAGTTTTTGGTCATTCATGTCTACAAACAAAAGGTTTTTCTGGATTCCTCTCTACAGAATACAAAAGCAGTTCCATGGCTGTTCACTGACTTATTCATCAGTGTCTTAGTGAACCTAAGGAAAAGGTAGGAAAGTTCTGAGCAGGTCATAGTATTAAATATTCCAGAATCCATAAAGAAGAACCACAATCGAATCCCAACCACAAAGGGCCATTTGCAAACTCTCAGCAGGCTTTAGCTGAAGTCCGTATGGGCTGCAGTCATGTTTTTTCACTGAATTCTGAGAAAACTGGGCTTGGACAGAAGCCAGCTGGAGCAGAGCTGACTTCCTAGTATGCTCCCCCAAGCCTGTTCTTGTGGGAATTCCCATTCAGGACTTTGTGGAAGAGAAGAGAGAAGATACTTCTCAGTGGAATCTCTCTGCACAGAAAATCAGAGGGGAAATCAAGGCAGTGACTGCAGATAGTCCCAATCCTCCTGTCATTGTCTCTTCACACGCAAAGCAAGGGAATTCCTGACAGAAGTCACTGTAGCATGAGATACCAGATATCAGCTGAGCTGCTGTCACCCTTCTTCTGAATGTTCATATCCCATCACAAATAGGAGGCTAGAAGGCAACGCATGTTTGCACAAACATCTACAGATAAGGCTTAGTTAACAGGATTTATCTCACCTATCTCAGGGTCTATTTTTGCTTGCTAAGACAATTCAGTTACCAGGAATCAGCTGATATATTAAGCTATACAAACTGGATTGTGTGCTTGAGGCTTTTTTGCATCCCATCTGTCAGAAGATCTGAAGAGACGTGATCCTTTTCCAACATCACAGACACCACGATCTCCCAGAGAATACACATTTATATCATACAAAGTGAATTGAACTATAGTTCTGGAAGTGGCTCTGTTTAAATGGTAGAAAGTGCAGCTTTGATGATATAGGTTCATCTGCTCTAGAAATGCCAGTATACAGATTCCCTCACCTAGTGAAAATGCAAGTTCCAGTCCTAGGTCAGTTACCCCAGAGAAAAGATCCTATTTTAAGGAAAAGGTCCTAAGGACTCTTCTGAAGAGCCTTCTTTAGGGTCAGTACAGCAGCACACCCTGACCAGGCAAAGAAAGTAATTCAAACTTCGATAGTGAGAGATTCATATTGGGTCACAATGACCACGACAAGGCTTGAGCAATTTTTCCTTCTGTTATGTATCACTTCTATATCATCTTAGTCATAAGCACAGAGTTGTCTGTGTACTTCGTCCCAGTTCTAGAAATAAATCAAAAGCTCTCAAACACTGCTGTCTGTTAATAAAGAAGGATGGGGACAAGGATGATGGGGAACTTGGGAAGTCAAATTCCTGATACCAGATCTTCAGCTGATATAGCTCTGACTTGCTCTTGACTTGTACCATTGTAATCTGTACTAGGACTGGTTACCCAGAGAAGAATGAGACCCATTAGCAATATCTCTAGAAAATACATCAGTGATTATTAAACCTCCTATAAGTACACAGAGAAGTATACAGACACACACAGAGGAAATCTCCCATCTTCTTTCCTAGTCCTGTCACTGAAGATCCAGCAGCTCTTTTGTACAGTCTGAAACCCTCTTCTTTCTCAAAGGGCTGCATCTTCCCCCCCAGAAAATTGTTAACTCTTTAGCAGCAGCATCAGACTTAAGTAAAGGTACATGCAGCAGACCAGAAGCACTAAGCTACACACAGCTAAAATTTCCTACTGAAGCTAAATTCTCATCCAGTGACAGATCTGACCACTTCCCTTAGAACACGACATACCTACTCACACCAAAATATTAGTGCAACTCCAAAACCTGAGGTATCATGGCATAAGCCTTCTGCTGGGAAAGGCCTCCAATCTTACAATACCCTCAGGAAAAAAGTTCTCATAACTAGGGACTTGAAGTTTCTCTCCTGTTAAGCATGCTATTTAAATGCATTGATTTTGGAAGTCTTATAATGCAGATTTCAGCTCCTTGTTCTAGGCTTGCAAAAAGCTGGACAGTTTGACTAGGTAATAAGTTTCAATATTAGGGTCTGTTTTTTTTTTTTTCCTTGATAGCACTGGAGAGCAAATTCAACCAAAATATCTTTAATGAAAGAGACATATCCAAAGGACACAATTTTCATTGCACTCAGCCAAAACAGATGCAGACAGGGATAGTGTCCATTTCAATAAAGCCAGTCTTTTTTCTCAGTGACTGCTGTGTAGTACCTGGACAAAGACTCGGGTGGCTGAGACCTAAACCAGGCAGGAACATAGTGCTAATGTCAATAGCACAATGATCTTCCAAAAGCTTTATACTAACCTTAGCTCTCTAAGTCTGACCTTGGGACTTTCTTACAGAAAGGAGGGTTTCCCTATGTCTTTTATCAGCTTGCCTCACCCGGTGTCTTTCTTTTTGTTTGTTTGATCCTTCTCACATCTTATCAGCAGCAATACAAACACCTGTAGGCAAACCAGGCTATCAGAGACACCTCCCGACTTCAGCTAGAACTGCCCAGCTAGAACTGACTAATCCTTAATTAATAACACACTTTTTTAACCATACTTGTTCTGTAAAGCTGTACCAGGAGTAAAATGCCAAAGGGAAATATCTGCTGACTCAGGCAGTGCCATTTTTATGAATTGCATTTTAACTGCAATTTCAGTCCAAGAATGAGCAAGGTCTCTGAATGACAGGCATGGTTTATTGTAGCTAGAATTGTCCCATTTGTGTCCTTTCTTTCTGCTTGTGTTTGAAGTTATGTCTGTTTAATACCTTGCTGAACTATAATTTAGAGCAGCTGAAGGAGTATGATTAAGAAGTCTACAAGAACATTGAGATCTCCACATAAATGCATGAGGTACCTTCGTGGTCTTTTTTTCTGTCTTTTTCTTTCCCTCCCATCTTCTCTTGTAAGTGAATTCCTTTCTCTCATAAATTAAACCCACCAGTCTAGGCCAGAAGAGCAATTGCCTGGTGCAGCCAGGATATTCTAATATCCTCCTTCTTCTGTATGAAAAGGTGGAGCACAAATTTGGAGGGATAGGACAACCTTCTTAAATGCTGTCCTAAAAGGTCACACAACTTCACAGTATTAAATCCAAGCTTTGTTTTACCCCGGATCTGGCTGCATTTCAGCCATCTCCAGAGCAAGTGACTACACTCCTCTGAGTACTCTGGAACAAATGACATTATGCCTCAAACTACTAATTATTATTACAACGAACCTTATTTTTGATAAACATCAGTGCCTTTCTGAAAATACCCATGTTAAACAGTAATGCCCTAAAGTCTTAGGCAAGGCTGTGGTTTTGTTGCATTAAGACACAGAGTGGGTTGATGATGGCTCCTCTGGAGACTGATTCCCAGCCAATGCCTGTTCAAACAACCTGAGGGCAGTTCCTCTCTCTGTCACTTTTGATTGCAGTGGGATATTATTCCTCAGCTCAGATATACAAAGTTAGCTCCTGTAAAGACTGTCCTGCTCTATAAAACCTAGGCTTAAAAGAATTTGCCATCTGAATACATACAGAAGAGAGAGAAAGATACATCATTCTCATTTAAATTTAAAGCACAGATTGAGCAATTTAGCCAACATCACAGAACATATCTGCAGCACAACCAGGAGATGATCTCCTGGACCATTAGTTTATGCCCTAGTAAGGAGAATAACTCTCACCCAAAGTTGGGGCACAGCATGTAAACCTGTGCTGAAGTGTCATTTACACTCAGGAGTAGATGCTGAATTACTTTCTTAACTGGGAGCTCTATCCTGCGTGCATATGAACGAAGTAAGCTGCAGCAGAAATCCTTTAAATGAAAGTATTTGTTAATTGGCTTCATAATTTGTATTTGGCTGCTTGTGAAATGATTAAGTGCTCACTGTGCCTGGTACCACAAGAGAGCAGCTGAGATGTGATTCAGGAAAGTGTGTGGAAGAATATGCCCACTTAAATCTGTTTGTCATGACATTTCCAAGTCAAATCTGCTTATTAAGTATTTATTTCATGTAGCCAATAGCACCTTGGGTGAACTTTGTACTATGGTGTCCATGCACTTGTTCATACATTGCCTGGCCTTGAAACAATTTACTTTGAAGGCAGAGTACTTTGGCTACGATGCCACTGAGCAACAGAGATACAAGACAAATTTAAACCTTTCCATTGGGAAGCCACATAACAAGAGTGCCTGAATAATAAGAGAGACCCTTCATCTTAGGAGTTCTGAAACCTAAGTGTTGCAACATGCTTCAGTCACTCATTCAGGCTTCCATCTCACTACCTCTTTTCAGGCACCACATCTGTCAGCATGTACCGGCTGATTAAAAGGTGCTTCCTCCTAATTAAGAGAGAGCAGCTTTTCAGTTCTGCAGTGGTAGATCAGGAGGAACATCCCTGCAGTTGAGGGACTGACCATGTATAAATAAAAGGCTATCCTTGCTTCAGGGCTTTTTTGCTATTTAAATGAGTGAGGCTTGTTCACATTTCCTAACTCCGTATAGACCAAGTAGGTAAGAAAATCTCTCTGTATTTCAGAATAACCCCTGCTATCAAATTTGGAGCCATGAGAGCCCACATGCTGACCACCACCAGAACCTCTCAGGACTTGAACATGCACACAGAAACCAACAATATGCTGCCTTAACTCAGCTGGTCTCTATCACTACATGTTACACCTGCTCATTTGTTGCTACTTCCCTGTACCTCATAGTCGGTGTAAAAAGTTCCCCCCTTCCTCCTTACAGGGCAGGCTGTCTTAAGCTCCCTCTCTTTCTAGGCAATTACTCTCCAAGTAGAAACAAAGCCAACAGAAGCTGATAATAATGTTTGATCATGCATAAAAAATACAAGTTGAGAGAATGTTGTGGTTTAACCCCAGCCAATAACTAAGTACCATGCAACCACTCACTCCCACCCTTCTCAGTGGGACTGGGAGGAGAACTGGGAAAAGGTAAAACCCACAGGCTGAGATAAGAACTACTTAATAATTGAAACAAACTCAATTGTTATTCTTGTTGTTGTTCTTACAATAATAATAATGAGAAAGAGGACTAAAGCCCAAGAAACACAGGTGCTGCACAATAAAATTGCTCACTACCCTCTGCGTGATGCTCAGCCCATCCCCCGGCAGCAATTGGCCCCTCCTGGCCAACTGCCCCCAGTTAATGTACTCAAGCATGATGTTCCAGGGTATGGGATATCCTTCTGGATAGTTTGAGCTATCCTGGCCATCCTCCTGGCCTCTTGTGCATCTGCTCCCTGGCAGAGCATGGGAAACGGGAAAGTCCTTGATTCAGCATAAGCACTGCTTAGCAAAACCTAAAACATTAGTGTCTTATCAACATTATTCTTACACTGAATCCAAACCACAGCCCTGTACCAGATATGGAGATGAAAATTCCAAACAAAACCAGGACAGGGAAAGTTGAAGAGAACTGAGTGAAGAGCTACTATCCCTTTTGGGGACTAATATTGCACTGTTCCAGTCATGCAACAAGCCTGGGTGAGGTACTGGAGCTTCAGGCTCATGGTGCTCTGAGAAGAGGTTCTTTGTGTAAATAAAATAAAATAAAATAAAATAAAATAGACTGTTTCAGTAGAGAAATGCTTCCTAATGTCAGGTCAGAACCTTCTCTGTCACACTTTTGAACCATTCCAATGCATCCTATCACTGGATGCCAGGAAGAAGAAATCTGCATTTCCCTCTCACTTCCCCTCCTCAGGGTGGGATTGTGCTGCAGTCAGGGTTCAGGTCTGCCAGAGGGTCTCACAACTGTCACAGAGTAGATAATAAGAAAAATAATTAACAGAACAGGGTCCTTTGGGTGATATGAAACAAGACACAGAATTATGCATATGACAACTAATGCTCCCTTCTGGCACTCCTGGAAGCCACGTGCTGGGGCTGAGCCTTGGGCTAGGAGCCAGCAACTCCTGTCAGCTCTTCCTATCTTTGCTCCTGGAGGCATTAGTTATACTTTGTACTTCCACACTACATGACAAACACAGCTTAGTCATGCTTCACGACTCCCTGGGAGCTGGTTAGTATCATTCCCCCCCCTTATACTAATGGAGAAAGTGAGCCAGAGAAAGGTTAAACGACCTTCTCCAAAGCACACAGCAAGCCAGTGATGGAATCGAGATAAGACCCCAGGACTATTGGCTACCAAATCTCATGCTAGATTAACACACAGTGCCTCTATGCAGGTCCAGCTGTGGCTGAACTTTTCAGATGGTTATCCACATTTTGGAACTAGCCAACCATACTGAGAAACCCAGCTCCTGAAGGATGATTCTGGCCTTTGCTTTCAAAAGGAGTTAATTACATGCCTGGTCCAGAGTGTGATGTGACAATCCATTTGCAAATGTTATTCCAGTGGTTCATTTGAAGAGCCTGGCAAACACTTGCTGGAGAAAAGGTAGAGGACCAGCAGCTACCCTACAAGCTGGATTCTTTTTTACTAGTAATTTTGTTTCTATTGAAGAAAAACTTGTCCAATACATCATTCTTCCTCAAAAATCAATAGATGTACAACAGAGAACCATACTAAATGGCAGACAGTAATATGATGCAGTTGCTGTATGAAGAATTGCTTTTCCCAATGCAACTTTTCTGGGTTATAAATTCAGCCAGAGCTAGAGAAAAAACCTCTTAGAAGAGGATCCTTACGCAGGCAGCACATCATTTGTATTAAACAGCTTCCAAATTAAGCCAGGGGCTCAGCTACTGTATTGCACTGAAGCCCAGTTAGTACTTCTCTGTGGAAACAAGGATGAAATTCCTCTATGTTGCATTCAGTGGAGAACTACGATCAGCTTTAATGGTGCAAGGCACATGGCACAGCTATGGTTCTCTTGATGTTTTATATTCAGGGCCAAGTCTAGGAAGAGTCAAAAGAGGCAGACACAGCTGCAGAGCAGGCAGGACAACAGCAAAGCTGAGGCACACTTATGCCAACATGCAGAAATCTAGACGGATGGATGCTGATGAGGAAGGGAGGAGCAGAAAGGGGATTGGCCTTTGGATTGACAGCCTTGTCCCCTCTTCCATCAGTTTGCAAAAGGAATAGCAAGCTGGCTCTGATGTCTCTGGCTGTTCTCTTTCCCCAGGGCGGAAGAGGCAAAGTCTCACTGCAAAGTGATTCCAAATCCTTGGGGGTTATAGTATTTGCTATGCTCCTGAGACACTTCAAAGAATGGGAATTAGGATTTTTTTTTGTAATATTGTTTGAATAGGTTTATCAAATTAGGGTCAATTTCCTTTTTTGTTTTGTTTTATTTTCTTCCCTCTTTTTCACTAGATGAGTTTCTTTAAAACCTCAGAGATGAAAACTGAGCTGAAATTTTCAAAACTCATGTGTAGCTTTGTTCTTGCTTTTCTGGAAGAGTGACTCCATCTCTCAGACGATCACATATTATTCCACATGCCACCTCAAGTCTTTTTTGACATGTGGCTGACAGCTCCTCACTTCCTCTCTCACCCAGCTGCAGTCTCTGAGCACTTACAGCACCTTGATATGGCCCCAAGGACACACAGAGACCTTTGCTCTTCTATTTGCCCATCACTTCCAGTAAGTCACAACATAAAATTCCTCTTCTTCTAATGCACTGATTATTGTTCAAATCTTCCCTGGCAGGCTCCCCACCTGCTTACTTACGGGGATAAACATCCCCCATTCTCTGGATGTATTCAACATGACTTGTATGTAAATTCTGATAAACTTGGCTGGTGAGATTAAGTTATTGCCCAACAATCCCTTCTCTTTGCTGGGTTTTTACACTTTTGCAGTGGCACGAAACTTAGTAGGCTTAGCACCTGAACATCTGGATATAAAATGATATGCAAACCACTGTGGTGAGCTGTGCCATATGAAGCTGATATATCACTACCTTAACCAGAGCAAGATAAAGTATTCTCAGTAATGCAGAGGAAAATTGCTCTACAGCTCCATTCTGTGATGCTGTAAACCACATTATGTCCAAGTCTCCAAGACTTTTGCCAAAGTATCCTGACCTGGTGTTTGCACCCATCCCACTCTCAGAAATACAATCTTCAAACTTAATTATTCTCAGTGCATTACTAAAGCAAGTGAGCTTCTCATGGGTGGCTGCTTTCGTGATAGGGTATCACCAATTTTCATTTTATCTGGAATATGAGATATTTTTCTAGTGAGGCCTGCAATTTACTGTGTAAAGATGCTTCCTATTAGTCTATGCTGCATGAAGATTGCCTTTCACGCAGCACTGGCTGTGCAGGCACTGGCTGTGAAAGTGCTCAGCCCCACAACCATGCTGAGGTCACTTGCAGAGAGGTGGGTGGTGCTGCCTTGCAGGCAATTTGAAGAACCAACTGTTTTCCCTGCTGACAAAGATGACAGACCAGACACTGCTACTGCCTCACCCTCTTCTCCGGGTACAACATTAATGTGCAAAACTGCCCCTTTGCCCTCCTACAGCTGCAGCTTCTTCTGCACATTGGTCCCTTCCAACAACCCGACAGTGTTGCAGTATAGCATTTTATTTGATTTATTTATTCTGAGTTAACTAAAATTCACGTTCTTTGCTTGAAAAAATGCACATATTTTAACTAAGAAAAAAAAAATTTCACTTTTAACAAAATTTGGGCCAGGATCTAAACTTCCCAGAATCCCATAATTTAAAAAACCCTGTCCTTTATCCTTTCCACACCTTTTACCCTCTTCTCCAAGGGGTATAAGTCAGGGACAGCATAGATTTAGGGTATTCCAAATTCACATTGGTTGCAGACCAGCAGAGGAAAGCAAACCCTATAGGTAAAAACCAGACACCCCACTAAGGCTTCACCTCCACACTTTATACAAGGGCTTAGCTGACCTCACCTGGCAGAGTATCAGAGAGGAAAATCTCCCTTTGAATTATCCCAGACTCAATCAGAGAGGTTAAAACTTGCACTTTAAATCACACTTTTGTTCCCTTTGTAAAGAAACTGTGCACCCCAACTATGGATTTAACTAGCTGCGGTGTCTAATCACAGCTTTCTCACCTTCCCCACATTCTTTATGTCACAGGTCAAGCAATGTCTTAAAAAAAAAAACAACGTGGTCCTTTGAGAGTTTCTGTTAATTTCAGAGACTCATTTGGGGGACTTTCCCCCTCACATAGCCACAATATCTGCCCCTCTCCAGTCTATCATACAGGGATGCAACTTTAATTAGAGCATTATTTTGTCTGATAGGAAAAATCACAGTGAGAAAGGAAGGCATTTGTTTCTCTCAATTTCTCTGCACTAGTGCTTTCAGCTGCCCACCTATGATCTGGATATAATCAAAAACATTATCATGCTCTTTGCTTGCTCACGTCCTCATTAATACCTCAACTGGCAAGGTAATTTCTCAGCCTAATGTGACTTAGCAGGAGGTAAAACTGGCACAAGACTGTGCAAAAATAGTGCAAAGCCACCAGAAACGGTTCAGTCCATTTTTATCAGAAAAGTATTGAGAAAAATCCTGTAGTCAGATGCTAAGAGGGACAAATGGCACACCACTGCTGGCTGTTTCAGGGCAAACCTGTGGATTACATAACTAACTGTCAGCTATGCCCATGTGGTTTTGCCCAATGTTAACATGTTAGTCTCTCTGTGCTATGACCTTTTTTGGCCATGCTGAAGCCCCACTTTCCCAGTGTAAGTGCATGGGACTCACAGGCTTTCATGAGCATTTTGAATCTTCTTTGGAGAAGCAAGGCTGAGAGCAACTGATTAAAATACCGAGTGGAAATACAAGAGCAAAGGGTCCAAATGACACCTCTGCCATGGATTTTCTGAGTCCAGAAAAGAGCTTTGCTATGCCCACATTAGTCAAGTGCAGACTAAGGTTGTGCAAACCTTGACTGGTATCTTCAGAAAGTGCAGTCTCACTGCAGGAGTGTTAGGCATAGTACTGTACTACTTACTTTTCAGATATGCTGTATATTCACGTGCCTCAACATCACAGCTTTTTCACAGGGCAGGGTGGCTCTTAATCCCTCCTGGCCTTGGATTCCCATCTATAGTGTGAAATTATTAGTGCTTTCTTGCCTCACTGAAGCCCTGTGAGAATAAATGTTGGTGAAGGGCCCTGATCATTTAGCAACAGAAAGTATTGCTGACAGATTTTATACTCTGTGGATCTGTGGTACTACTCTGACCCAACTGCTGCCACTGAATTTCCGTTTTGCAAAATGCTTTTTGCCTAGACAACATTATCTATGGAGACTTAAAGGTGTAGTGGCAGCCCAGATGTGGACAGGATTGAAGGTGCCCAAGGGTAAGAGTGATATTTTCTGACAAGCACAGGTTTTGAGCGTTTTACTGCAGTACTCTGGAGCTTTCTGCCAAACAGGCAGGAAAGAGCCTATGCTCAGCCACAAATCTGCATGTAACCTGGTGCCTGACAGACTAATCTATCATACACCAGAGACTTTCAATAAACTCAGGGTGCCAAACCTGCTGGTTGAGGGTCCTAGAATATATTTATAATTTGCCATATTTCTGCAAGCTCTAACTTGAAGGAACTCTTTTGGGACATCAGTCATTCTACTCAGCCTTCAGCTCTTAAGCCTGCATGATCCAGACCTTTTATTAATGCTTATAGAGCCAGAAGCATAATAGTCAGGAAAGGGTGTGCCTAGGCTGGTGTGCTTCCCCTAAAACAACCCTTGAAAATGCATACAGCACCTTCCCTGCTCCCCAGACAAACCATATTGATGCTCCATCCCTGGAAGCGTTCAAGGCCAGGTTTAGTGGGGCCCTGAGAAATCTGATCTACTGGGTGGCATTTCTGTCCACGGTGGGAAGGTTGGAACTAGATCACCTTTAAGATCCCTACCAACGCAAGCCTTTCTATGATTCTACAATATGTCCTCCCTTGCACCTATCTGCTTGGCAGTAACAGGCACATTCAGATTAGCTCTAAATCAAGTATGAAAATCACCTCTGTCAAGCATCAAGGCTTGAATCACCACCAGCTTAGTAGTTTTACATTTATTGCAGAGAAGTCTGGCAGTCCATAATGATGAGCACTTTACTTGCCAGTTCTGAGTCCCCTGGTGCAGCTTTTGCTCCCTGCTCTCTACCTCTGGGCTCCTGTTGGTAACAGCCAGCTGTGACAAGGGCTCCTGAGCTGCACTTCCCTGTGCAACAGCCATGGGGGATGATCCTTTCCCATCTCCTGATGGAGCTGACAGCCCTCTTGGCAGGCAGAACTGTGAGGGCTGCTGGCTATGATGCTTTCTGGCCAGTTTTCCTCAATAATACCTCCACTCCCTGTGAATGGCTGACCCTCATAGCCATGCCTCTTGCATCCACAGCCCCATCAGGTTATGGCCCCAAGCTCACATCCCTGTAGTTTCCTTCTGGGAAAAGTCAAATGTTTCCCTTAGGACTTCCCAGCCACTCTCTGTACAGTCATTTGTTTGGGTGCCATCCTCCTGTTGTCCAAGCTGTTTCCCTTCACTTGTTGTTGTGCCAGATTGTCACATGGTGTCTCAACCACCCTCCTCTACACCTTTTATGTTGTCCTCACCAGGGAGCTCTTGTGAAGCATAATTTTTGGCCTGCCTCCAAGCAGGGTCTTTCACATCATCACTTTTTCACTGGCTTCTGTCTGTGCCCAGCCAGCAATGAGACAGTCTCAAGGAGTAAGGCTCCTTGAGGAGGTGGAATGTCACAGCTACACCATGTCACTCCTCCACAAAACTCACACTCCCTGGGGCCTGGGCACCCTGCCTACAGCACAGGTGAGACAGCAGAGCACTGCTTCTCCAACAGACAGGTGAAATCACTGTGACCATATTTTCAATTTTTTTCTCACTAATAATGAGGTCTGGATTATGGTTTTTCCTCCCATTAAAATAAGCTCAGATAGCGATCACTTGTGCTCAAGAGCTGAAAAAAGCAGCAAATATTTCAAAACAATCACTCATTCACAGAAGAAAAACAGTACATTAAAACACTAACACTGTATCCTAAACAAAAACAAAACATGCGAACTGTGAGTCAAAATGAAGGTTATGAATTTTTGAGGTGTGTGTTTTTATACTTAATGAAATGTGACTCATAATATGGGTAGTGTAGATTTACAATGTTCTAAACTATTCATATCCTTTTTCACAAGCGTTTGGATTTTACAAATGATGTGACAAGTAAACACGTTGCTTAGAAACCATGGTGGGCTTTTGAAACTAATTCTTTTGTTTCTGGGATTTTAACTTGGCAGGTGTTTGGTGCAGTGGAGTTATCAAACTCCTCTGGTATACTCTCAGACAGCACCAGTAATTTAAGGAGGGCTCTTAGATAAGGATAAAGCTTAAAAATCTGAGGCTCATGTTATTCCAGCTCCCTGTCTGCATGGCATGCCCTCAATACCTCTTACAGTTTCAGTCACACTGTGTCCAATTCCTGAAACCAAAAACTCTTGTGAACCCCCGGGTTTTCTAGGAAGTATTTTCTATGAAGCTTTGAAACACAGGACGAACTAAGCCAAAGAGGTGCTGTGGTGAAGTCATACTGCTTTTAAATAGAGACAGACAAAAGTAGTCTGCAATAATTTATAATGCTATCATCTAAGAGAATGATGTTAACCAGGAAATTGAGAAGTGGGAGTACTTATAAACGCCACCCTGATCCCAAACTCCTTCCACAACCCCAGAATAGCTGGCATTACTACTAATATGATCTACAGCAGCACATTTAAACATGGTTAACATTTAAATTTAGGTTTCATAAATTACACCCTGCAGAGATGGATAGAGACAGCTCCTATCTCTTTGAGGTATTGTTTCATTTGCAAATTCAAGCAGATGGTGCACGAGCAACTAATGACTCAAAAAATCACCCCTAAAAATAGTCCAGAACAAGGTGTGGATTTATCAGGGAAGGAGGGAACAGAGAAGGCTTTACTTCCCCTTCCCATTTCTCAGGCATAGCTCCAGGAGCTCAGTGCACCCAGAGCTGTGCAGCACCAAGGACCCCATCCACACCCCATTTTCAAAAACCTCTCCCCATCACCTCCCACAGGGTGGAGCTGAGATGAGGAAATGGGCTCAGCACTCCCCACTTTCTCCACATCAAGCATGTGCATCCAACCGAAAAAAAACCCCAAAATGCCCTGGGAAATGACATCTTCATTAAATGTACCCTGAACTGCTCAGCACAGCTGTGTGGCACCACTGAAACTTTCAGTCTCCCAGTCAGGTGGGTAGTGCTTCATGAAAACTGACTTTTCCAAGCAAATTCTATAAATACTTGTCACTGCTTCCTCATGAGGCAATACACTGTGCAATATAGTGTACCTCCAGTGGGAAGCCAGCTTTGCTGTCACTGCCCTGTTGGTGATGATGTTGTACCCCTGTCTAACCACACTCGTACAAACACTCAGGGAGGCAGAGTCCCTTCAGGACGTGCTGTGGGCTTTGACGAGGGGTGAGGGACTGCGTGGGGGAAACCTGCTGTGCAGCCCAATTATGTAAACCACAAATTCCTCAGAGCACCATGCCTGTGCAATGCCTGACAGAAGGCACTGTTCACAGCCATCCCCAAAGTAGTGCCGTTCCGAGGTAATAAATATTAATAATTTCTGGTTAAAGATCCCAGCAGAAGTAAAGCTGCAGCTTAAAAAGTAAAATGTTTCTGTATGAAAAGCAGGAGGGCCTCTAGCAATTTGAACGGCTACAGGAAGATAAGTGTTATTATTTACTGCACATATACAGGCAGAAAACATATATTAAATCACACTTCAGTTGTTTCTGTGAAGCATAAAACTCTCCTTCTTCTACACTTATTGCTCTTTTCTCTGGCTTGTACCATGAGTTCATCCACCTCTGCTCCTCATGTCCCTGTCCTCTGCTGCTGAATACACTGAGAAGAAAGCACTCCATTTTTGTTAGTAGCAGAGACTGACACCACAAACAATGCTACTTGATTCTGAATTTTATACTTTAACTGATTTGTTAAATCATGCTTAGTGTATATATATATATACATATATATGTACCACTTCTTACATTTCTTACATATATTATTTCACTGAAGCATAGCTCTTTTCCTCATTAAAAATGCAGCTCTACATTTGAAAAACCTTGCTTCTGTTTATCTTGTGTGTTTTTTGTGACATCCTAAATAAAAATAATGCTTAAAAATAAAGGAAAATATATGATAATTATATACAATGGGCCAGAAGAAAGAGTTGTACCAGAACGCATCGGGTGAGGATCTGACTACATCAGCCAGCTGAAGCACACAGGTTCTGAAGTGGATTCTAAGAGAGAAGAAAGCAACCATTCACATTGGCTCTATCACAAAGGTGTGTGGATGAACCTGGTTCTGAGTGAAAGTCTTGCCGTGGCAAATAAACCATAAAGTCAACTTCTGTGCTGGCAGAGGGATGATGCAGAATGATTTACTGTAGCTCTTCTGACATTCACAATACTGAGTGAGATGCCAGCATTCTGCTTCATTAACTAGTCATTTTGATTGGTTCTTTTTTTATTCTTTTTAATTCTAGTAATTTTCTCTTCTTTGCAATTATACAAAATGTCTAAATCCCTCTACATAAATTATAGCTTTCTTTTCGAGGGGGAAACTGGCCACATAAGCTGGAAACACACTCTCTTCTGAAGCCAGAACCTGAGGGGAAAGAACTTGAGCAGCAACCCTAGACTAATCAAAATATGATCTTTACCTTGCTCCCACAATGAGCTGGTTCCTGTTGGCATCCAGTGCAAGCTGAGAAAAGTCATGCACACCTGGATAAGTGAAATTCGACACCCAGGGCTTCAGATCTGCAATGAAAACAAGAAAGCAGAAAACAGTAAAGCTGCTCCAGAAGCAGTGAGTTCACCCGGACATCCACTAATGGATTTCCTACTGAGTTATCTGTCAGGGGAAGGCTAATTATTAATCTCTTTAAAGGGTTTCTATTTATTCTGATTCTCAGCAGAATGTGCAAAAACCCCACACATAAACACAAGGCTGTCTCAGCAGTGATTTTCACATCCACAATGGAGTGTCAGCATTGGTTTCAGAGACAACAGCAGCTCAATTTTACTTCTGTTAAAACCGAGGAAACATCTTCAGTGTCAGGGCTAAGTGGTGTAAAGGGATGAGGGTGCCTGCCATAACACTTTCCCAGCCTTGCCTTTGTGCTAATCAAAGGGAAACTGCTGCCTGCCACAAAGAGATGCCTGCCACAACGTATAGAGAACCAAGTTAGAGTATTGGTGATCTGCACTCAAGACCTGGGTGCTTCAATGACAGATTTTGCCTTCTCTTTCAGGTTTTAGGTTCTCTTCTAGGTTTCACTTTACCTAGTATTTCACAGCCTATCAGCTAAATCTTTCCTTCATTTTTAGATGGTGGGATGTTGAGTGTCGTCACAGCATCTCTGTGGCCGAGCAATTGCACAGGCTTGACCCTGCCTTTACCAACTACCTTGGATTTGTCCATCTAGGAAACTGTCCAAAATGCAGTCACACAGGTTAAATGCAAAGCAATAGATCTGGCTATGCTTTGCTCAAAGAGACAAAGCTCTTCCAGAAGTTACATCTGTTAACATCAACTGAGCAATCTAGGGCAGGAAGTCCTGTAGTAATGAAAGAATATACCTGCTTTAAAAGAAAAAAGGGTACCTTCAGGCATGATGCTAGGGCATTCACAGCATCCCATCTTTCAATACCACTACCAATTTTGACCTTGTATATATTACCTATCACAGAATTTCAATCTCTCACCTTACACCTTTGTTGCACAAAATAACTGGGAATAGATTTAAATGTATCTTTCAGAAAGTCATCCAGCTTTTTCTCTTGAGATTTATTCTGTTAACTACTCTAGCTGTAAAATACATGGAGAATACCAAATATCTCAAGGGGAAAGGCACAGATGAGACCAAATCAGTATGACTGTAATCCCTCTGTGACCTGCTGACAAGTGCCCTGCCTCATTCCAGGACTGGTTGTTGAAGATCCAGGAGGCTCTGCATGGAAGGTAGTATCTTCTGGTCTCATGCCAACAAGATACCAATACACGGGTCAATGACCTGATGACTCGACAATAATGATGTAGTTCAGACCAGTACAAAAGAGCTCTGAAAAAACATGTTCCACTGTCATTTTTTATCCCCAATGATAAATTGAGAAGCCTCACTGAAGGCAGTCATGTTTGAACGCTTTGTTGCAGGCATTTGTTTCTCTTTCCACTGCGGTGAGAGGACAATGCTGATGAGGAATCTCACTAAGGCCTGTGGTGTCTTGGCATGCTTTACAGGATTACAGATGTGCAGTGGTTTAAAACCTTTGACATAGGGATATTTGTTGAGCAATTTCAAGTCCTTTCTCCCTCCAGAGATGGATGAACCTTCATCAAGCTGTTAAGTTATTGAAACCTTAAGAAAACACATATAAAAAGTCTCTAAAGTCTACATGGCCTGCCTCTCTTTCCAAAGCAGGACCTTGTCATGGAGCTTCTGCCTCTGAACACCACCACATTTCATAACAGCTCCTATAGTCCCACACCACAGAGCTGGACACCATCTGGTCTGGCCTCATGCCCTGCCTAACTGGATGCTGCCAGGGCCCTCTGATTGTGAGACCTCCATCTTCACAATAATAAAAACTCTGCTGCTGGGAGCTGGAGAGTTTCAGCCCTTCTCAGCATTCCTGTCACACTGTGTAACCACACACAACACGTGTACCTCCTCTGCTCTTCAATGAAAAGGCATGAGTTAGGGAATAACTCCTCTAACCTTCAAGCATCTCCACCTCCTACACTCCTCTGGGACCCTTAATGATGTACTAGCACCAGGGAGGCACTGCAGTTTCACCTCTGGCATTCTCCTACCTAATGGGGCTCTGACTTCTTTTCCTGTAGCTCTTTAGCTGCAGACACATTTCTGAGCCAAGCAGCAAAACCAGCAACAATAACACCTTTCAGGCAGGTTAGCCGGCTGACGTGCTGCAGATCTGGCATTTCTGCTGGTGATAGGGGTAGGATTAGAGGATTGCTATATAATGATGATACCTTTTAAGGATCCTGCTTTTAGGCCATAATTTCTCTTGTCATTTTACCTCCTCTTCTACTGACTCTTTCCTACTAACTAGCCCACTATTAGAGTGCAGTGGCAGGAAAAATATTTCTTCATCTGCTGCTCTAAGCAAAAGCTCATTACTTCAGAGAGGTATACTCATTAGTGCTTCCTTTTAATGGCAAGCTCTGACAAACTACAGGTAAAAATATTTTTTAAAAAATTAAAGGCAGTAGTTTACTTGAATCTTTCCAAGTTGGCTCAAATGTCAATCAAGCCCAAGAAATAACAGGCAGTGTCTTGATTTCTATTAGTACTGCAGGTGGTACAACTTATAAAGAAACCCTTCTCAGTTATTAAATTAAAGGCTGAAAGGCATGCATCCTCATAGCAATATTAAGCTTTTATAGTCATGTAGTTGGAGATTATTAAACCCAGCATGCTCCCAGATAAGAATGTATAAATGCAAGTTGTCAGAATTCATGCCAAATGGCACATTTTCCTTCCCAAACTTCTTTCTTCCTGTTAAGAGGAAATGCAGCTGCAACCAAGAATTAGGACATGGGTCTTTTTTCATTCAACACATTCAAATTTACTGGTCAGACCACAGGCATCCCTAAAAATATTTTCAGCTTCACTCTGAAACTAACTCAGTACTTCAAGGTAAGTGCTGCCCTAGGTCCACCCCATATTAGCTGAAGTTTACACATATGGACCCAATGAACTCCAGAGATTGCTTGTATTTCACCTTCTTCTGAAAGCTGATTTTTCCAGTGCTGACTCTTTAATTTGGCTGGAAACCTTCAGTGTTGGGGTATGTTTACATTTGCAAAAGTATCTGTTTAAAAACAGTATGAAAAATTAAAATCCAAGGCTCTGGTTTTGCATGTCAGCAGCAGGAGATGGAAAACTAGGAACCACATGGCTTAGGGGCAAAATGTTCATCAAGGCCTCCTTTGTGCTTCTTGTCTCTAATCATTTCCAGGGGGTTAAAGATCCATGCTCTCACTTCCTCCACACGAAAACCAAGGAACAAAAGTTTAATAGTTTCCAACACCATCCATCTCCAGGTATCTGATTCAGAACCTCTAAAGCTCTGTGAATCCCTCTACAGCTGAAAGTGGTTCAGGTATCCAGCTGCAAAGATAAAGCTTTGAAGGAAATGTAAGTCTGCAGGCACAGCTGTGCTCAGCTATTATGCAAGCCAAAAACAAGGTGAAAAGAGGTCCTCTGCCATTTCAAAGGGTGGTCCCTGCAGCCTCTAGCACACTGCTCTGCTTTAACTTCCTGAGAACATAGAGCTGGGACCAGGATTACTCAGCTAAACAAAGGACAGCAAGTCAAATTGCAGGAGCTGGGTTTAAGGGCCTGATCCAGAAGCTTTTCAAACCATTGGCAGTTTTCCACTGAGTTTGATGCGTTTTGGATCAGCTTCTAAAGATATGGTAAACCTAGTAATATTTGAGTCTTCATCTCCTCTAAAACAACTGCTCCCCACCTTACCCTTACTCTGTGTGTTTTGGAGGAAGGAAATGTGTAAACACTGAGCTGAGCCTTCCCTGTCTGAAGGACAGCATTCACTGCTTCATCTCACTTAAGCCCACTTGTCGCTGCCATCCCCAGCAGGCTGTAACAGCTTTGTGCCTCCAGCACATATCACACAAGAGCAGAGGGGTTAAATGTCCATGCCTTGAAATTGCAAAGCCATTGTAGGTGCATGGAGTATGGCTACCCACAGTGCTATTCAAGAACAGCTCTTGTAAAATAATTCTCAGCAAGGATTTCCTATTTGAAGCAAAAGAAACTAAACTGAACAGGACCAAGAATTCTTTGTGTAAAATGAGGGTATACCCACAAGCACAGACTAACCATGCTCCTATCCTAGGACTGCACAGAAAAGCTTCAAAGAGATCATAAAAATACCTTAAGAGAGATAAATTCAGAGGGTCCCCATTCCAGAAAAGATAACCCGAATCCCATACCTTATGTAAGGCTCTGTAAAACAGGCTGATTCAACAGTAAAAGTTTGTAATGAAGTAGAGCATACA
This sequence comes from Acridotheres tristis, assembly GCA_037013685.1. Lineage (NCBI taxonomy): Eukaryota > Metazoa > Chordata > Aves > Passeriformes > Sturnidae > Acridotheres > Acridotheres tristis. The sequence goes on from CM072894.1 coordinate 26,949,722, forward strand.
CAGCACTTTGGACCTGTCAGACTCAATGGCAATAAAGAAGTACCTGTTCTGCAGATACTCAGACCTACTTTTGTGCAGTACTAACTTGAGCACACATTGAATGCTTCCCTTACTGCCTCAGCATGGTCTCTCCTAAGTTCTCTTAACTCAGCTTATTAGTTCAGGACATGCTTAATTATTGTGTGTAAGTATTGGAGCACTCCTGGCAAGGCCCAGATGACAGCTATGACTTTCGTAACTTGTACAATAGTCTCCTCTTTTGGTTCACTTCAGCCTTGGCACAGGGCAGATTATGTATAGTGATTGGCAGATACTCCAGTTTGCAAGTACTCAACCACTCAGTTTCATTTCAGACCACCCACTAGGCTAGAGGACTCTCAGTATCAGATTTAAACCATGATCAAGAGATGCAAATCATATTGTAAAACAAGGAAAGGCCTCAGTCTCTCTTCTTGGTATATACTGATAAAATGTCCCCTATTCAGAATCAGACCTACCATCTCTGACCATCCTCTGCTTCAATTATCCTCAATATTCAGAGATTTTCCATGAAGTAGACAATTGCCTGCTAAGACTGAGGCCACAGTTTCCATTCTATGTGGGCCCCTGACCAGACCCATCAGAGACAAGGCAAACAAGGCTGTAACCAAAGCTGAGAAAGCTAATGATTTCCCAGCCAGGCTATCACCTGTCCTCTCAAATGCTGCAAGTGTGGACATTTCCAAGAATGCACAGAAGTTACAGTGAAATTACAACATTATCTTTGTTGGACTGACAATGAATCATATTTTAATTTTAGCTTCATTTTAAATTTTAGCTCTCAGTTGTAGGTCACACCACAGGTTAGTGCAATAGACTCTGGACATTAACTTTTACTCCCACTCCATGCTGAGTTTTAAGAGTAGCCTCCACAACGCAAAACCACTCCACAATTTAGCAAATTTATCAGGGGAGGGAGAAATCTTTTACTGTACAGGCAGAGTTGAGCAAACAAATGTGTCAGCACTCAGAGCTCAACTTTACTTATGAGGCCAAAAAACTCAATCTGGCTTTACCCCAGAAGTCCTCCTACACATACGTATCACCCTGCTGTCTTGTCTTCCCATCACCACCTCCACCTCATTACTGGTATTCCTTCTTTCTTTCTTTAAACCTGATCCGTTGAAATCTTTAATTGTACATTAAATATGTCCTCATCCCAACTGCTGCAATTTCCAGTGTCATTGTCTTCTCAAATCTCTGATCTCCACTCACAGCTCTGAGGACTTAGAAGGCTGTTGACAGAATACATGCCCTCCTAAAAAAACGGGTCAAATCAGCAGTTTCCTTCTCTCTCCCCTCAATACCTAAACCCAACTCAGATGTTCTTCCAGCTGTCTCAGTTTCATTGTTTCATTCAGTTTACCCTTCTGACCCCATATTCATCTCTCCCCCCATTCCTGCTTTCTTTCCTAGCAGTCTTCACCTTCTAGACATGTTTCTACCTCATTTCCTGCCCATTCAAACAATTTTTCCTGTCTTGACCAACTAAAAAGCTCCTTCTCAGATGAAAGAACAATGAACTAACCCATGAATGGCTTGTGAGTCACTGTGATAGCAGCTTGCAGTGAGCCATTCCTTTTCCATGAGATCTGAGAAGCAAGAATTGCTAATGTTCCTCTACAATCTGTCCCAGAATATGTGGACAGGAGATGACTGGAAAAAGAAAGAATAAGACTTTCCCTCTTGGTCTGGTAAAAGAAGGAATAGTCCTATCCCTCAACTACCAAGGAACAGAACAGGACAGAAGAAAAGGCTCTGTTTTTTACCATCCTGAAGGAAAAAAAAAATCCCTAAACCAAAGACTCAGGTCTTGCCTCCACAGAGCCATAGGAATCACAAAAATCATAGTAACATTTAAAGATCTGGATGATTTTATGCCTCTTCCCTTAAGGTCTACAGCTCTCTCTGAATTGATCTTGCTAAGCTTCTTCCACCCCAACAGAGAAATGACAGCTGGAGATGTAGGCATAGTCCCAAGAGCCCAATAGCACTGACACAGGATTTCTCTGTCTTGACAAATCATAAACTGTTTAATGTCTTGGTGGTTCCAATTGTTAAATGGATTTAGGGATACTGGCTGGTGGATCAAGGTGTAATTGTCTGTAAGGCATGTGATGTACAGGAGGCACTAAGTATTGCATATTGCATACCAAGCATTTTGACTCTCTATTTCCTAAATGTTAATTGTTTCTTCAAAACAAGAAGACTGAATCCCAGATAAAGCAAGCACTAAATAATTAGCATGAACTAGTGTGCTCACTTCCAGTATGGAACAGTGGGCTGGCAAGTTGTTCTAGGGCCACCTCAAGGAAGGATATTGAAGGACTGCAATTCACATTCCCAATTCAGCACATTTCTACAGTATGCAGCACTTTTGTTCCATCAGAGAGGTCGGTCTCATCCCTCTTTATTTCACTTGGGTTCCTAATTTGCACATGGTGAAGAGTGGACAGAAGTTCCATCCAGACCTGACCCAGGGCAAAGCTGGGAGGAGCCAGGAGACTTTCACTTGGTAAGTCCACAGGCCTCAGGCTGGGGACTGGGAAAGAAGTCCTGTAACTCAAGAGAGGTTCTTCCCCCCTCAGCATGATTCCTATAGCTCAGGCCCAGCAAGACCTCGATCTCCAACTACCAAAAATCTTTTAAGCTGGAAAATACTCTAAGGTCATCAAGTCCAGCCATCAAGTTAATTTACTCAGAACTGCCAAGTCCAGCACTGAACTACATCCCTAAGGACCACTCTTCTTTTAAATACCTCCAGGGATGGTGACTCAAATAAATAATTTCAGGTTGTCCTAGGCCATGGCCAATAAAGAGCAAGAGGGCTGCAAGAGTGATGGATATGGATGTGTGTCCATGAGACATAAGCATGTCCATTTGCCCTGCCTGAAATTTAAAGGACCAAAGGTGTGTCTACATAGCACAGGACTTTATGGAAAGAATGGATTTGGCTTCCTCAGCTGGCTGTCAGCTGGGACAAACATCACCCTAACACTTCCTCTCCTTAACAACCTTGCCTGCAACCCCAGAGAGCACTGCACAGTGTCATGTGGCCACAGCCCTGCACCCCACCACCAGCTGGTGAAACTTGGCTAAGCAGTGCCACACACAGCCCCACTGAGAGCTAACCCAGACTTCTTGTTTTCCTGAGGATGTTGCAGAGTGTTTAAGTATTGTGATCTGCTGTCTACTGAGACAAGCCCTGCAGCTGTCACGCAATCTCCCTCACTGAGAAAGATAAAGTGAATGCTCATGCATCACTTGCAACTTCCTATGACATTCTGATCAGTATAATCCCTCTTTTCAGACAAGAAAACAAGCTGCATTCTGGCTCCTACAATCACTGCAGTCTGATGGGGAAAAAACCAACACCCCTTTGTCATCATTCAAGGATCCTTCAGTCTGCCTCCTCCCCATCTGGAGGTTAATTTTTTCACTATCCTTACAGTTACATGTCTCAATCAGCCACTTGTGCCAGCAGAGGTGCTGCAATATTCAGGACAACTGTTTCCCTAGTGAGAAAGTAGGGCTAAACACTCCTTGAATTTTTCCTGCAGGCAAGCATAGAAATAGAAGTGTCTGGTTGTGGTGGACATCTGAAGCAGAAGGTGATCCTCTTTGCTGGCTAACCAAAGACTGAACTGGAGATGCACAGTTTGTGCTAGCTGCCAGGCTTGCAAGGACTCCTGTCTTCTGCAGACAAAGCTCCCACCATGAGGCTGTTACAGCAAAGGAGAGCACAGGCTGTAAATTCCTGAAAGAGTTTTGAAATTAGGTTGTTCTCATAAGAATCAGTGTTTTAAATTGGAAACTGTCTAATAATAAACAACCCAATTGACTTCAAGAAAAGTATATATTCAGACCCTGATTGAGCTGAAACTATCTGTGGGCTTTCCAGAGTGAACCCTGTATGATAAAACAACAATATTTCTTATGAGATTGCTAATACTAAAGTGAACTTTATCAAAGCATAACGTCATCCTTGAATGGAAGGTTTTAGGAGAATGTGATATGTTAGCACTCACCAGAAGAAGATGTGCTAAACAAATGAGGTCTGCTATACCACTGCTGCATAACAAACTTTTTCAGTTAGGGAACTACATTAAGTAAGATTTGATATTGAAAATTAGGTCTCTCCAAGGGATGTCTTTGTTTGCACTGAACCACAAAAAAAGAAGATAAGCACTTCACTTTAGATTTCCTCTCTGTTCCCTTTCTCTGATGTGTGCCCAAGATCCAAAAAAAAAGGCTGCCCATCTCTATGTCCTAGATTCAGCCCCTGTGCCAAAGACAGGACCATGCACATACTGCTGTTAGCCTCAGTTACACCAGTGGTACCTCTGGAAAATATCAATGAGCTACTCTGTTGCTCACATGAGTTTTTCATGGCCTTGGTCCATGCATAATGACCTGAGTACCGATTCCCCCATGCTCTGAGTCTGCCTCACTCAGTTCTGCTGCTGAGGATATGTCTCTCTCATCAACACCACCACTCATGGCCAGAGGCTGTGTCTTCACTTGAGCTGTTGTACTTCTTTAAAGTTTTGCTTTCCCTCACTCCCATATGTAAGTGACTTGATCATTTCACTTCCTGAAGCTTCACTGCAAAGTCTTCCTTTTCTCTCTTGCTTGTCACGCAATTATTTGTGAAGTGCCTTGAACACCATTAATGAGGAAGTCTTAAAGAACTAGTATCATTACTGTTATAATTATTATTATGGAATGAAAAATGCATTCTAAATCTAATCTAAAGAAGAAAGTTCTAGTTTCCATTTGCCACAGTTCTATTTTTCAAGATTAAAAGGAAAATTGCTACAAGCCTTTTTTCCTAATAGAAAGAAAATCCATACTGAAATGCACTGAAGGTCAAATATTTTGAAGCACCCACAGGATGCCACCAGTTTCCAGTTGAAACTCCATCATTAGTTAATGTTTGGACTCCATGTGTGGAGAACCAAGAGCAGCAAGACTATGAGCTAGATGACAATTCTCCCATAATGTACTGTGCCTTCCTTTAATGCTTACATATAGCAGTACCTCTAATACTTCACCTCACAATCCTCATCCTTCATTAACTAAAATTTTGGATTGTCAAAAATCTCACTTGCTCAAGAAAAGTGTATATCTTGACCAGAATTTCCTATGGGGCTTTCCCAGTTGGCCTTTGGAGTTGATGAATGCTAATGTGCTTTCTTTCCTATCGGTATACAGTAAAGAGAATAATGTATTAGGGACCAATTCAACAATAGTGGAGGTGTTTGGTGAAATGTCAAGAACTTTCTAAACAAATAAATCATACCTTATTATCCTTCAGCCCACAAAGTTAAAACAGCTCTTGCTTTCAATACAAGAAAACATTTAGCTGCTCCCCACAGATTTCAGTGTTTGACGCTGGCCACATTTCAATAAAATGTTATTTAAAGAAATAAAATATTGAGAAAATACATAGCAAACTACATTCAAGTCACCTGAATCACATTTATCTGGTAGGAGGTAATAATTACAGAGTCTGAAGTAAAACCCCAGATTTATATACTCCCAAACGAAATCACTTGGAAAACCTGAGGCAACAAACAGAGCAACTTGTCTGCATCTAGGAGAGACTGAGGATTAGACAATGGATCAAATGCCACGCATTGAGAACTCACACCAGCCATGATGATACAGTCTGCAAAGCTGAGATTTGTAGTCCTGAGAAGATCTCAGATACAAGCTTTTTATCCAAGTCCACCTCTGCCTCAGCATGGGAATGTCTGAGGTATTTCTATGGATGAAGACAGGCTGCAATTATTAAAGCAGGGACAAATTATATTTTTCCAGCTTACCCTAACTGCCATGACCCAGGGGGAAAAGCCCTGAGAGACAGAACACAGAAAAATCTGGGAAGTTTTCCTACTTTTTCCTGAGCATTCTGATTTAATGGATGAAATTAATGAGAAATAAATAATAGTAGGAACTGCAAGTGGAAACCTGTCTACAACTCATTTCCAGTGAAGCTGTGAATATGCAAATGAGTCATGTAACACAGATAAGTTTGCAAACTTTTAAGAACTTTCTTGGTAAACAAGATGAAGCCAAACACTCTGCAGCCATTACAGATATGAATGCATGTCCCTCATGGCTCTGGCTCTTGAAATAACAAACTTTGTACAAAGGAGCTCCAGATGTCTTTAAGGACTAGCAAAGGTGCTTTATACCTAAGAAGGAGCTGTGCAACAATGAAGTATGCTGCTGGCAACCAGGACAGTATGACACAGGCACAGCCCAATTGCAAATGCAGGCACTGATCTGTTGGCAGTAAGATCCATACAGAAAAGACAAGAAATATGAACATGATTGACAAGAAGCAGAAACAAATTCTCTGGTGTTTGGCTTACCAGAGTGGACCACAGGGGAGCTGTGCTGGGATGACAAACTGTTTTGTGAAATGGGACTTGGATGCATGTGTACATGCATGTATAAATAAAACGGGATGCACTAAGAATACACTTGACTTGTTTCACTAAATTTTCAACTCACTGAAAAACAAACAAGCATGCAAGATCCTTAATGTAACTTCCCACTAACAGTCAAATAGGTAGTAAGACACTGGGAACAGCCTCCTGGGAAGTAGAAGATCATTTTCTTATTGATCTAACAAGGGAAATCAAACTTTAACTGGATTTTCTATAAGCACAGAGTAGGACAATCTAATTATGAAAAGCCCAAACTGGGTATGCTATTATTGCTGGTGAACTGTACAATGAGCACCATTTATAAGCCCTAGGGAAACTGGGGCACTGTTGTGTTAGTTTGGTACTGTGCAAACACACAGCATGGTGTTTGCAGCACAAAATTCCCATCATGTCCCTCAGGATCTCCATGCAGGCTGGGAGGATAAACCATTCAGCTCATGGCCCCTCCCCAGCCCACATCTCTCCTGGCAGAGCAAATGTTATCTTTAGCATTTAAACTATGTATATCTAGAACCAGAATTTATGTCCCTCGACTTGTCTAGACCATTTTCTCTATGTCACAAGTAATGGCACAAGTAATTTTGGCATTTCTTCAGATCTGAACACAGCTAAAGTAAAAGCATTTTACATACATAGGGTCCTTTCTGCTTAAATGCATAGGACATGTACTGGATTCTATCTTTCTTAACCACTCTCGTAGCAAGACAAAGGTACCAATTCAAACAGATGATTGGCTAGTGTGGATGAGAAACAACAACAAAAAAAATACAGATTTTCTCAGGAAATAAGGGAAAACTAGACAGAAAGAAGTTTTATTGGATTCTTCTACAACAAGGATATTATCCAGTCAACTGGATGTTAAGAATATAATCTAGGGGTAAAGTATAATAAAAAGAGACTGAGCACAAGCAAAGTGGGAACTGAAGACTAGAGAATACAAAACATGCTATGGCATCCCATTTGTCTGGTGATGGGAAGCCTGGTTAGCAAGGTTGTGAAAAAGAAGTTATTCAACCCCTTTGTAACATAAACTGTTTTGTTAATCTATTCATTCTGGCAGTAAATTAATGTACCCTGTATGACTGAATGGTCAGAGGCCTTATTATTATTATGGCCTATCCACAGAAAATTGCTGGTGTAACATAATCCTTTCCCCTGGCAGCAGGAGTATCAGAAGGGCTCTGCTGGGGTCACTCTTTCAGTCATTACAAACTCCCATTGTGTACCAGGTTGTGATTCATGAGTCGATGCATCTGGAGACACACAGAAAGCCCCTGAGCCACACGGTTAAGCAGAGACATCCTCAGAGCAATACGGGAAAACCACATAAAATTTAGATTCCCCTACTTGTCTACCACTGCAGCCTAAACTTGCGTGTGCTGGCATCAGAACAGGGTCCAGCTTAAAGAGAAATCAGATTATGAACTGAGGTGTGGTTTTGGACATGTGAGCCCTCTTCACCAGACCTTAAAAGCTATGCGCAGTGGGCAAAAGGTGCCTTTAATTTAATTCCGGTGTACTTTCGTTTTCTGCTGAGCTTTGCAGCAGAGAATACAAGATTAAACTGTATCATCAACAATCACAAGGAAACGGGTGATGTGAAAAAACAAAATTCTGAATCTAACCTGGGTTTAAAAAACTCAGATGATAATCTGGGTCATTTTCTTGATGCATCTGCAATTTCAATCTTTCTTTCTTTTGCACAATTGTCAGGTTCTAATTAACTCACCAGTTTTCGCCCTCTATCACTGAAAAGAGAAAGGGAACAAGAACAGTGAAAGAGGAGGACAGATTTTCTTTTCCTGTGAAATATTCATGCCTTAGTAAAACAAAGCAAACTGGCAGATTATGAGTATGTTTACACAGCCATCAATTCTGCAGAGTAGCACTCATATTGACTGCCAAGAAATGCCCACCAATTCCTCAACTTCAGGAATGGGGCTTTTAATATTCCCTGCAGAATGATTTACCTCAGTGCAGGATTGCACAGACACATCCTCTGTAAACTCAAAGTTTGGTGTTCCTGGTTAATAGAGAGAGCAACACTTTTCCTCTTTTCTGTGCCTGTAATACTCTCATTATTTTTTTATCTACTGAATAGAATTTCACTGTTTTTTAACAGCAAGGGCTTCTCCTTTTGGCCCTCCCCAGTTAAAAGAGATGATTAGATTTATTTAGCAATTAAAATCTAGGTTTATTTACCAGAGCAAGGTTAAAGCCAGTGCTGTGTCATGTAGGCTTAAAGATTCTGCTAATTTATTTTAATCCACTTAAACCTTTAAGGCATGGATAATGGAAAACAGACAAGAAATCTCTTAAACTTTCCAAATTAAGAGACAAGAGTTTCCTCCTCTGTGAAGAATAGTAAAGCTCTGTAGAAGAACCCTGAAAGGTCAGCAAGGAAGCCTTTGACTACTTTCTTCCTGGAAACCCTATCTCAAAGGTCACAAAACCACTACTAAATTGCCTTTAGCAAAGAACCTAACTAGAGACACATTGCAAGGTACTCAATTACATCCTTTAGCAAAGAATGTAACTGGAGATGCATTGCAAAGTCTTAAATGGGAACCAAAATCGATATTCCAACATTTCAGAGGAAACTGTTTTTAGCAAGGAGACTCAGCAGCTGCTGATGCTGGCACACTGAGTTTAACACACTAGTCTGGAACAAATTTTCAAATAATAATGGTACCAGTATAAAGATCTAGCTGTTGTTTGGATAAGTAGAAAGATTATCCAGACAACAACTGAGGAGTGCATGACATGTGTGTTCATGAAAAATCTGACTGGGATAAGGACAAGAGAAATCCCACGCTTCAAAAGAACAGGAGAAGAATTGGCCATTGCAACACAAAGGCTCCCTCTCACATTCAAGTTAAATGCCCAGATGAACAACAGAAAAACTACTAGGCCAGGTGACAAATACACAATAAAACCAAACCAAACCAGGAATGCTACAAACAAAAGTACAGCCACTCCCTGCAATTTTAAATCAACTCACTTCTCTTGCATTGAAGCATATCCAAATTCTCTATCACATTTCACTTATTAAGTGTCTGGCTCCAGCAAGCCAGGTGAGGCAATACTGAAACCAGTTAGAGAAAAGGAAACTGAAACACAGTTTCAGCATAGCACAAGATTACAGGGAGCCTGTAACTGAGTAGAAAATAGAGATTCTTAGACCAGTAGTCCCAAAACTGCCTGAATTAAGTGACTGCTGTGAAACCTCAGAATTCAAACATTGTAGAGCATCAAAGGGAAAATGATTTGTCAGGCCACTTCCCCTGGCCTGTGGATCACAGTTGTAACGAAAAACAGCACAGACTAAACCTAAATGGATCATCCAATTGGAATCTGAAAGAGGAATAGAAGCTCTTACCTTCAAAAGCAATTGTGGGGTGTTCTTTCCTAACACATTGCTGATGTTCAGCTTCAGTGTATTCAGGTACATTCTGTGATGCCGAGAGATGAAAAGCAAGAAGAAAAAGGCTTGGCAATGACAGGGAAATGGCCTTTAATCTTGAAACAATCATGACTGAAGGGCGGCTGCAGATCTAGCTTCCAAGATAGGCCCACGGAGGATACCTGAAATACAAATAATTCCACTTTCAGAAAGGCTCCACTTTCAGAAAGGCAAATGGTTATCGACAGTGTGTAACATGGGGAAGGTGGAGTTCCCCTTTCCTACCAACCCCACCTGTGCTCAAGTACAGAAGGTAATATTCTACAAACAGCACAAAAAACCAAACCAAAACAGAACAAAACAAAACAACAAAAAAACAAACAAAAATTTTAAAACCCACCCCAATTTACACCCATAAAGAAGGGAAATGCACAGCTCCCTAAACACCTCTCTCTGTACCCTTAGGTTGTGCATCTTATACAGCACCTGGTGTGCAATGGCTAGCACTGACAACATGAAATTTCAAATATCCCAGGTATAAATGTTTCCTCTAGTGTGGACACCTCCCTCCTCAATTTCATAATGTGTCCATAGTCCATGCTATGTCCAAATTCCATTCTAAATTCAAGAGATTGCTAAGGAAAGGCCAACATCAGTCACCACAAAAACACAAGGGCAATTAGCACTGTTCTAACATGTGAATCATACATCTGACCACTGATGCTTTAAATGTCTTGAAACAAAACAAGCTGGTGTAAAGGTCTTTCCAGGAAAGTGCTAATTGAGGTAACATAAAAATTATAATAATTTAAAGGGGAAAATGGTGACAAGTGAGTCAATTGCCTTCATTATTATGGGATGCTATAGGTCCCAGTCACAAGAGCTGAGGCACAGCTAAAGAGGAGGAGCATTCACTCTCAGGTAAGGAGAAAGGAAAGTCATGCCTTTTTTACGTGAGCATTTTTAACAACAGTAGCAGTAAAGGCACAGCTCTAAAAATTCCCCCAGGCCTACCAGGCCTGAGGCAGAGGATGGAGGATTAATTAGCCCGTGCCACAAGTTCCCCAAGATGATGCTGCAATTTAAGAAAATCTGCATTGCCAAATTTAATCTTACTAATGCCCATAGTATATTTTCCTATGCAACTTTGTTCAATTACTGCAAACACGTATTTTCAAACAAATAGAGTCTCCTACCTTTAAATCATATCTAGTGATAAAGCTGATTCTGATTAAATTCACACATAATGAGATTTTCAATTCCTGCAGATGTCATTCATAAAGTTAGTGTAGCAGTCAACACCTGCAGTGTCTGATACCTCTATATTTTTGTTTGGAGTCTCTAAAACACTTTCAGTGACCTGAAATGGGCAGGCTGATCGCACGTAACATGAGGCACTGATGCACAATGACAGGCTCGTGGAATGGAGCAAACTCCAGTATAGAGGAAAATATTGTGACATCAAGGAGCTGGAAGAAACTTGTAAAGTTCTTCGGGCACCACAAGAGAAATAAGGGATTGCTTATACCAGAAATAGGAGACAGCTGGTTTGAAAAATGGATCCTATGTTTTATTCTGAACTGTATTTCTCTGTGATTTTAAACACGGATAAAGATGCGATGTCAGTGCATCCATTCTGCACATCCTCAGCAGCAGCTCCATACCTCTGACTGAAATAGCATTGGCATTCAAGGCTTGGGGTAGTTCTAGGGACTTGGTTTCCCAACCAGTGTGAGTGAGACATTGCAACATTTCACATTTTTTCCATCCCCACATACATGCAGATTTTATACAGTGAGACATAAAATCCCCTTCCAGCTCTCCAAAAGAGGTTTTACAGCACTTTACTACAGAGGGTGGCTGTTTTTAAAAACACAGCAAATATAATGTTAAATTTAAAAATGGGATTGGCAGAAGAGAGATGTGAAATCATTTAAAGCTAAGGCCAGCATAGCATTTAGTCATTAAGAACAAGCATACTGCAGGGTGTACACCACTGAGTACTGTGGCACCTCACATGATGGACATGTTGTACAAGCCACACTGTAATAAAAATTATTGATGATGAAGCTTCAGCCACTGGATTAAATGATCCTTTTTTTCCAGTAAAGATCCAGAAATGAAGCACAGCACAGAGATGTGAAGGCCAGGGAGATGCATTTTGTATAGCTTTCGGATACACTTAAAGTCAAAGCCAAACTTTCCTTAGATACGAGATGGTTGTTGTGGGAAATGCACAAAAGGCAAAAGGATTTTTTTCCTTGTTGGAAACTGGAAAAGACAGTTATAGAAATCTCACTTCATGCATGCTCTACTACTCCCAGTGCAGCCACTACTGGCTAATCCTAGAAAGAAGGTACTAAACTAGACAGACTTCTAGTCTGAGCCAATATGGCCATTTTCATGTACTAATCATCCAAACAATGATCTCAAGCTAAAAAAAATCTTAAAACAAAGACACATGATAGGGTCCTATGCTCCTCTACAGTCCTATGTGGTGTGCAATCAGTAGACGAGTAAATTCAAGTTTCATACTCATTACGGTCATGAAATGATTAAAAGTTGGATACAGGACAGCTTCATAACATCCCACAGCCTATTCTGTGCCAAAGCAGAGTACATTTACTAGTGTTTTGTCTGGACTAGTTGTAAAATGTGCCAAGTATCTGGATTTCTGCCACTTTCCCTGGGAGATTTTACCAGAGTCCAAGAGACTTCAGTGTTCCTTAGAAAGCTGTAACCAGTTTTTGGGGTAGAGTTCCATCTCCTTTTCCTTATTGTCATAGGGAAATTCAAACTGTGCATGAAAATAATGGTTTCAAATTTGAAGTGGAAAGTAATAAATGACCAAACCAAAGTGAAAAAGGAACATTATACAAAAGCTCATATCCTTCACTGTGTTCTCTATCTCCAACATCCAATTGCATTCATCAAATGTATGGAGCTCTTGTATGCTGGAAAGTTGAGGAAAATCAGTGTCATGTGCAGCACTGAGTTGGTGTCTTACTGGAGTCAGAGTCAGTGGGTAAATACCAGCTTGATCAAAGGCAACAGAAGTCAGAGCCCTAGAGCTGAACAATATTGAGACAGTGGATAACACTGAAAAATCTTAGTCCTTCAACCTGTCCCTTCCCAGGCTCCCTTGTTCACTTTTCCTTAGTATTTTAAGACTCTAACTTAGTAATTCCCAGCTGCTGCAAATTTACTTCCAAAAAGAACCCCACACTCCTAATATGAAGCAGTGCCATGTGCAAGTGCAGGTCAGCTGTGTGCCAAGAACAAGCTCATAACTTCCTGGGAGAGTCCAGCAGCTATGAACTGTTTTAATGAAATTAAATGTTTTAATTTTACTGGAGGTGGCCAAATCCAAGCCTGCAATTTTGTCCAAGCTGCAGATTTTCCCCATGAAGCCTGGAGTATGACCAGTGCTTAGGGCAGTCCCCATCCAGACAGCTAAAATGCTGCACATCCCAAGCACAGCCCAGACTAGTGGTGCTTTGCAGTGCTGGAACTTGCCCTGGCCTTAAGCCATTTAGATAAAGTTAAATGCTATAAAAAGAGCTGTTCTTATTAGACTGTCTGCTCAGAATGGCTTAGGGCTCAAGAAATCAGCTGTCAAGGTTTCAGTGCAGATGAGAGACAAGAGCTCAAATCCCTGGTTAAACTGAAATCTCGGACAGGACATATCATTTCAATTCTTTATTTGCTCATCTTATGCATCTTTACCTCCTTAGCTATTCCCCTTCCCAGCCCAATGCAGACATGTTAAAAAGAGATAAAAATACCCAAAAATAGTATCTGTCCAAGTTTATCTGTCTTGTCCCTCATGAAAGCCTGCCCTCTAAGCCTCTGCACAGCCCCAAGGGCATCTTTCTCTCCTTTTCTACTCCACACAGTGAATCCCTACAGCCCTCTGACAGAAAAAGGCCAATAAATTCAGACTACACTGGATTTGGTGAAATTTGCTCCATAGTCAGGTATTTTGTAGAGCACCACTTTTGCACCACCCTCTTGTCTCTTAAATCAGGCTTTCTCAGCTCGTGTAGTGGCAGTGGCAGTGGGTGGGCAAAGAGCTGCTCCATCTGGGAAAGGCAAGAAGTCTGCACACTCAAAGTCTCCAAAGCTGAGATTTGCAACCTCAGTGCCCATGTCAGCACGAAGCCACTCTGCCTGCCCATCTCCCAGCCAAGACATTCCATGGCAGCCCAAGAGGGACAGGGTATAATTCTGCTTTGCCTTGTGGCTTCACCCCGGCACAAGGGCAGCGTTCAGGGGATCACCCACAGTCCCTCCCTTATTTATTGTCAGGGCATGAGCCTTTTCCAGATCACCCTGTATTGTATCATTGCAACTCCATTGATTTCACAGGAACTAATCCTGATTTACAGAGGGTAACTCAGATCAGGCCCCTTTTGACTAAAGCTTTGTGTCTAAAAGAAAAATACCTTCAATCAATCTTCAGGGTTTTAAAACAAAGCACACTTTAAAAATGGCTGTACCAGGAATTCATATCCTGCTTTCCTCTGACTGTAACTATCATTTTGACTTAATAAAATGTGACAGTGAAGTTAAAGGATAAAAGAAAATGCTTCATCTTTCATTTTAAAGGAAAGAGATGACTTTTAAAAAGACTAAAAAAGGAACCTCCTGCAAAAGCTCTAATTCTTCTGTTCAGGGTCTTTTGTGATTGCCACAGTTATGGTTTTATTAGACTGGGATAGCAGAGGGAAGAGGAGCAATGGGAAGATGTGGACATTAAAGTATTCAAAAAAGAAGAATAAGGGAAATAAATATAAACATTGTAAAGCAAGACAGCTCAAAAATGTGGCTATGACAGGCTGGCACAGGCAGCTCTGCCCTAGAAAACAGAGCTCCAAGGCCAACAAAATTATGATCCTTTATTCCTCAGATGCTCCTCACCCTTCTCTGCTCTCCATCCGGAATCCATCCCACCCAACTGGCTCCAAGGCCATTCCACATGAACGAAGAAAAAGCAAAGATTTTCCTTCTACCCCTGGCCACATGAACACACTCAGCCCTCAGCTGTGTCCATGCTGGGGACGTGGATTTGTCTTACAGCCAAAACACAGCAAGCTACACTTGCATGTCCAGAGGTCAAATCTCATATGCACTGTTAGACTGGACTTGTGGATACTGAGCTTTTCTCACTTATTTACTTTGTGAGGCAATCAATGGAAATTTCATTTCAAACTATGGTTGAGATGAGAATCTGTGAAGAGATCTTGTTTTGCTTGAATTAAATCACCCTACAGTCTTCTGAAAACATCGGTGAGCTCACTTTGGATTTCATGGCAGTTTATATGCCATAGCTCTTGCTCTGGTTGTCACCAGGCTCCTGTGTATCCCCCTTGTTCAGGGCTCCCCATGGCCTCAACTGCAACATCATCTATGAGTCCTACATTGAACTTGCTCTCACAACACTCCAGGAAGACAAACTCACATTTTCTACACATAATCCAAGAGTTATCTTCAACCCCCACTGCAATCCAGCAGCAGGGTGCATCTCAGGTGTGTGCAGGCAATATGTTGCTGCCTTGTGGCAGAGCAGAAGCTTGAGCTCCATGCTGACCCCTCTCACAGTTCCTGCCTCACAGAGTCTGCAGGGCACCACCTACAGTATTACAGTAGGTTTTGTATCAGGAATAAAACAACCAAGATTTTGCAACATAGGTCAATTCATTGAAACCCTTCTGTTATCTAGATCTGTATAAACAATTCAGGTAACTTTTTGCAAGGGAGAAATCAGTTTTTCCTAATATACTGTTTGGTTCATGACTCATGAAGCCTGTAGTGGAGCTGAATAGTAATAGTCTATACTTTGATGTTCTTAGGACTACATTACACAAAAGATTGACAGTGCACTTGGGGGAACTTTATTTCTAGGCTCTTTCAGATTGCTGATCAAAACCACCCAGGACTGGTCAAGGTCCAAAACCAAGCCCACAAAGTGCAATGGGATATTTTCATTCAGAACAGGTAACAGAGACAAACTCATAATAATGGTTTGGCACAAAATGAATTGGTTGGTGTCAGCCAACTTCTCCATGGACTGGTGTAGGCCCTCAGAAAGCCATCAGCCACCACTTGGTTACTTGGCCTTAGCAGTGTAGTTCACTGCCACAAGGTCCTGGAAGCAGAACTGTTTCCTCACCTGTAGAGGAAGCCCTCCAAAACAAGATCCTATTATGGAAAGCTTCCATTAAATAAAGCTGATTCAACAATAAAAGTCTGTGTAACAGTGCAAAATATACTGTACCTCTGGGTTCCTGCCAAATCCAGTGGGCATAAATAAATACCTGCTCTGCTGACACTCAGACTTGTTTTTGAATAGTGCTAACCTGACCACATATTGAGTGTGTCCCCAAGCGCTTCAAGAGGCTCCCCATAGAGCTCTAGATCTCTTTTTTTTCACTGGCTACACTTAATATAAAGATGTGAGAGGCTTTGTTAGCATTTGTTTGGGGTATGAATTTAGCACTTGTGAAGAGGTGCCTTGGAGTCTGAAGTCTTCTGTTTATTCAAAGATTGTATTTGGCAATGAAGGCTCACACTCATTTATCTCCCTGGTGGTATGCTGCCACTGTTTTCTTGAGAAGTGCCTCTTCAGAGGAGATGGAAATATCCTCTATTTACTGCTCACACAATGGCCTCTCTGAGAGATGTCAAAGTTTTGTCAAAGAATTACCAAATTTTTGGTAATTCTCAGACCTGGACTGGCTATGGCATTATTTTTATATGCTCCATCTCTGAAACACAGAGATGAAGGCAAAGCCTAACACAACAGCAGAATGTAATGGATGCTGTGGTACTTAGCACAATTGCAACTCAAACATAACATTTACTGGAGCTTAGGTTTAGAATCAGGGGCTCGTGACTCCAAGTTAAAGCCTCTGAATGTTCAGTCAAAAAGAGGAAGAGTGTAACTCAGCCCAATAGAGGAGCCACCCTAGAGCTCAGGGGACAGCAGCAACAGCAGAGGCCCTGACTTTCCAAAATGCTTTTGGTATGGGCTTATCTTTTGTCTCACAGTTTAATATGACACCCATAAGTGTTACTGAATTTTTGACTTAGTAGAGTATTAACCATTGTTTTACTATTTTTTTATTCAACTCTAATTATAGGGTCTATTGCAGACATCCCATGGGATGTTTAATAAGGAAGTTAGTGACAATGGTTCCAAATTATATTAGACCTAACACAGGTTAGTAACTCATGAAATTTCTCTCTTCAAAACTGTGACAGCCATCTGCAGACAAGTGCAGTCCCCAGATTGTGCCGTGTAGATAAGCAATCCTAATAAACTATGTAGCAGTCAACTGTGGTGCCCCTATGTCCACAGAGCTGGGAAAACAACAGAAAGAAGGAATTTAAAAAAAACAAACCAAAAACAAACAAAGTGCTTAATTTTCCTCTGACCTAAAGCAATTCCACAATTCAAGTCTCCAGAAGACAAACACCAAGCCATGAAATCATCACACCAATGAACCTCCTACCTGAGAGTCAGCCATAACATATGAGCTGGCCTTTCCCAGAGGCTTGTTTTTCCTGTTTAAAACCTCTGACACTACCTCCAGCTTCTGCCACCCATTCTCTTCTACTCCATCCAACAAATCTTCTTGCATCACCGATGCAGCCCCCCATGCCAGGGTCAAAGGCAGTTGTACATTGCAAACCCAACTCATCCCTCCCAGCAGCTCCTTCCTCCACTGTTATGTTGGAAAATCAGGATAAGAACATTTTCTTTTAATGCTTGCCCATGCGGGAGAGAGAAACCAGAACTTGTTTTGTCAAAGATTTGTGATTACCCGGTGCCACGTAACATATACTCATGGTCTAATTGTAACTCTAGGAGAAGAAGCATAAAGCATCCCTGTAGCACAACTCCAAGTTTCAGCTTGTTTGGAAACAAGAGTATGTTTTGCTGCATTGTCTTCTTGGCACAGCACAGCATCTTTTATCATACAGAAACCTTTGGCTAGAAAGCGTTCAGGCAGCCTATATATGCCCCAAATGTGAACAGACAAAACAATAATTGTCAGCCAGACTCTTTTTATCTCCTGCCATGCTCAGCTTTTCTCATACTTCTTGCAACAGCTGGTACCTGTTGAACTCTGTTAACTGCTCCCCTCATTGGAGCAGCAGGGTTGCTTTGGTCCGCCTCAACTTTTGCACTGTATTTTGGGATTCTGAAAAGTTGGGCTGCTCTTCCCAGATCCTCCTGGCTGCAGGGCAGCACGGAAGGGAAGCAGTGCAGAACATACACAGCTCACAAATTACAGGTTGTTACCAACTGCTGTGTATAAACAAAACGGGAACTGATTCCTCATCTACTGAAAACAACAGTGACATCAATTTTCCCACGAAAAATATATGGTGATCAACAGTTTCTGAAAAGACAGAGCTGAATTTCCCCCTCCTTCCACACATGCTGTGCAACTTCTCTGATATCAGGAGCATGGTACTGTGCTATCTGCTAACTGAAGCTCATCAGCCTCAGAACACAGGCATTACTATGCTGGCTCACAGAGACATGCTTTCAGAGCTTTTCTCAGAAAGAGTATTTAGGCAAAGGTAAAGTCAAGCAGATCAGCTGACCTTCAAAAATGCCTTGGCTGCTTTCTTTTAATGAACTGCAGTTGTAATTTTCTCTGTCTGCAGAATTCCTTTAACTAAACAGTACAGAGTCCCCATCCTGTAGCGGGACTCTCTAAATTCCCAAAGACATCACAGTGATCCAGGATTTAATGCAAATCCAATGATCTACAACTTAGCTAAGAAATTCCATTCTGGAATAGAAGGGAAGAATATCTGAGACTGAAAGCTGGGTTCCTCCTCTGCACTTAGGTTTTTGACCATCAGATGTCCAGCCAAGATTGAGTATCTAAATATTTTCCCACCAGGCAGGAGAAGTGGTGCCAGAGGACACCCCAGCCCGGGGGTGTCAGCTCTTGGCCTCAGAAATGCTTTAAAATACCCAAACAATCCCTCAAACAGAAACCTCATCATCATCTTCCAGAGGCAGGGTCTGAGCAAGTATTTGGGAGCTGATATAATTTTAATACACTCTGAGGCCAGCCTTCCTAGAGAAGATGAATTATTTGTAATGAATTCCAATCACATGGAGCTCCAGCCCCCACACCTTCATCCTGCATATATAACCAAATTAGTTTAGGAGATGTAAGTTATTCAGGGACTTCGCTGCTCAGTCTGGCCTTGGAGGAGTTGCTCTCATTATGGCTTTTATGCAAATTCTGTCCTCCAAATCTCTTCTGAATCAATTATTACTAGATTAATTTAAACATGTCCACCTGGGGTGCCTGTATATCATGTGCCTCATGTTAAAAAGTAAAAAGGATGATAATGAATTCAGGAGGTGACTGAAACAGATTCCTGCTTTGTGGAAATGTGACCTTTTTGCATAATGTCATAAAAGAAAGAAGTTCCTTCAAGAAACATGGCAGATAGGGTCGTTCATTGGATCAGCTGGGCTTTCAATCACTCTTTGCAAATTAGCATGATACAATAAAAAATTAATAAGAAATTTAAAAAAATATCACTTTAATGCTCCAGACTATTAAAGTCTTTGATGGACTACTAATTGAAATGTAATGCTTAATTTTAAGCAATGCCATTTTATTAATGGTAAAAACTTGAATTAATGTCATTAACCAATGTTAATATTACAAATCCCCTGAGGGATAGCAAAGCAATTATGTTATTCACAGAACTGAAAGGGGGGAAAAAGATGTAATCTGTACATGACTGCACTAAGGCAGAAGAGACTGTTTCCATCTGCATTTCCTCTGCTGAGAAAGGGGGTTTGTTTGTTTTTTTGAGCAAGAGGAGGGAGAGGAAGAGAAGAACTTGTGCTAAGTTAATTATTGCTGATTTTCAGGCACTTAATAGTAGGAAATTATTCTGTTACTCAAATACCATGCTGTGGGGACCCTGGAAAAATAATTTGGGAATGAGAAATTGATTACAAACCCTCCTTCTTGGAGGTCTCCCTTGTGTGTGCTTGGATCCTAACACATGCATTAACAGCCTTCACCTGATAGAAAAGCCTGATGCAAATATGCAGCCCCACACCTGGCAGAAAATGGCTTTATGAAGCTGTGCTGGTTTGTATCTACCAGGGATCACCAAGGAGAACACCTTCTGCACTACTGAGTGCCCTCAATTTCACGTGAGGGCAGGGGCTTTTATTTTATATAGTTTAGCAATTTCAGCATCTTGTCAGATCCACTGCTCATACAGCAAGGGAGATGGGGTTAGGCTTAATTAAAGAACCAAAACCAATACTCTTGCTAACTGGCAGAAGTCACATTGCCCAGAGGGACTAAGATCTTTGTATGTTGCTGGTGTAAGACTGCATTTACTCCATGTTTGACATAAACCCTTGATTAACTATTTTTTTATTGTCTGGCTGATAATTCAGAGACAATGGGGAAAATCAGCAAGCCAGAGCACGAAGAATTCCCCAAGGAACTACAAACCTTTTTATTGCTAAGAATCCCAAAGGCTTTCGTTTTTTATTTACCAAAAGTGAAAGTATTGCAATGCACCCAACACACCATTGTCAAAATCCAAATGCCTCTTCCAGTGTGCACTTTTCAATGCAACCAGTCAAATGTGTCACAAATTCACAAAAAGTATTAACTCATGGGAAGAGATACAATAATTCATTTCCTCTGTTGCATGTAACATGGCAATGCTCTGGTGTAAACCAACACTGAGGATGCTCAGGAGATTCTTCTGAGACTGTCCTGCCAAGCATTTTTTAAAAATCAAGTTTCTTCACAAAAAAAACAAAAGCATTGACACTAATTACTACCAGACTTCCTATTTATGTTGCGCAGAGTGTAAAACCTCAATATCAACTCAAAATAAATCAACTGAAAATAAAATTAAAGCTATCAGGGGAGTGAGAATCTATGCCTAAACTTGTCTGGATGTAATAACAGGGATTCATACTTGGTGGCTGGGACCAGAGTATCTTTCTTTGTAGCCCAAGCACAGAACACCTAGGTGCCTCTTTATGATTCCGTTCAGAATATAAATAAAGCTGTAAAACGCAATGAGATTTGGGAATTTTACTTAAATTGATGTATTACCTAGCAATCGTATTATAAATGGCAGAATGAGCAAGGGGAAGAATTACTTCAAAGTTTCCACTCTGCTTACCAATGAGGTCCTGCACATGGCAGGCTTCAGTCTGTGAAGCAGGTTATGCTTGACAGCATGATAGCTTTTCTCCTGCAAATTTGTGAATCATTGCATTTTCATCTCCCAGCAATGTTTCCTCTCTTACCTCCTGTCTCCCCCATATCCTCAAAGAACAACATCAAACCTCCTGTGTAGTATCTCCATTCTGTCGCTCTTCCATTTTCTCTTCCAACTCCCCACTCCTGATTTGAGAACGAGGGAGGGGAAGCCACTGAAGACACCAAGGTCAAGGCAGAGCGAGACAAAGTCAAATTCATGCAATCATTTAACAGCACGCGCCATCACCATTACAGAGACATGAGACATTATGGATTGCAGCTTAATAGATCACAATAGAGGATGATGGGGGAGAGGAGAAGAGAGAAATGTTCCTTCTGGGCTGAGACTTGCTGGTTAAAGTGCACGAGTGGGCAGGGGACAGCATTTGTGTTCATAAAGTTGAGTCTTACCTCTCAATATTAATGGACACACCATTGTCGCCAGACGCAATGTTTTGTTATTGCGTGATTAATTGAGAGTCACACGCAATGACATATTACAGGCAGGATAAAGCTGTCACTGAAAGCAATTCTTCACAGTAATTCCTGCCAGTCTCTACAGTCTGAAATTGCATACCTCGTTACAGACGACCCCTCAAGCACAAATGCATTACATATCTTTATATAAATAACAGTGACTAACAAGGGCAGTCTGAGGTAATCTCTGTGGGATATGAAATAGGGAAAAAGGTAAGGCAGAGAAATTGTCTTCAAATATTAGTAAGCTTGTCTGTGCTAATCCCCATCAAATGAACCATTTCTCTTTTCCTTTAAAATAAAAATTGTTCCTGCTGGAGACACAGAAAGTGTGATAAAAGGACATGTTGTGACATAAATGACAACTAGAAGCCTTACTTTTTCAAAAGGCCACTAGTTCTAAATCTTAAAAACGTATCTTGATCAAGACTAATTAAACTTTGACACAGTCGCTTTATCACTTACTTAGGTCAGTAAGTATCAGTAACTGGTCCAGCTCACTTTTTTAAAGCCACTAGATCAAAGACTCTTTTACATTTCTTTTGGCAGCAGCAAGAAGATATCAAATCATTAATTTTCTCCATGCGTTTTATTTCAGTTAGAATCACTGCATTCAAAATACAATGCAGGAAAAAAAATCGATGTTGCTCAAGGGAAAGGACACAGCCCAGGGGAATACAGGTGCCCAGGAAAAACAGCTTGAATCACTTATGCTCTGTGTATGACAAATTCCTGGCTGAATTGCCAGGAGTGGCACACAGTTGCCTAATCTCCAGTTGGCATTCAGCATTTCTCATACCATTGGCTAATGGTCAGATCTGTTGCAGTGCTCTTTTCTTCTTGTCTGATTGGAGCCAATATCCCACAACTCGGGTGAGCAACACTTTAAAGACTCACCATCAGATAGGATGGCATCATCCAAAACCAACAGTACCTTCTCCTTGGCAACCTCTCCATTAAAGAGTTCCATTTCACACCACCACTGAGACACTGTTTTAAGCCATTTCAAGCTAAACCACTTGGACTTTCTGTTACCAACCAGTTGTAAACTAAGGAAAAGTCATGCAAAGGTCTTTACCTGCTTGGAAGATGTTGTCTACCTCCTCAGAAGACAGGCTCTTGCAGACTCTCCTAAATCTGCCACTGACAGGAGCCAAGAGAAATGGGGATAGGAAAGCACAAAGCCTGTGCTGTCCTGTGGCCTGGAGGCAAACAGCAATCTCTGTCTCCACCTAACCCAACCAGAGCCCTGCAAGGGAGTAAATCTGTGTCCACTGGCCTTTTTAACAGCCCCTTAATGACCGTTAACTTTTTTCAGCCAGCCATTGATTCTAATGGCATGTGCATTCACACACAATAATACCTCAGACGGCCTTCATTAATTTACCATGCATAATTTCTCTGAAAGCTTTTGCCAATAGAATACCCCTAAACTGACTCACTAACTCATGAAGATAAAGCACCTTCTGTGTGAAACCATTATGCAGATGCACGGCATTCTCCTCAAATAACTTAAAAAGTGGGTATTGTTCGGTGTCTACCCATTTTTTGGACATAGCAAAAAAGTACCAGGGCTTGAAAATGTAAAGCTGCTGCTGGAGTATCTGGTGTGACAATGAATATGTAAGATACTCCAGACTAAAGAAAGAACAACAAGAAAAAAGGCAAATTATATGAAAAAGCCTTTCTGCTGTGAAGTTCCTGAAATCTTTCACAAATTTCAACAATGGGAAGTCCTAAAAGTGAAAGGCTGTTAAAATACCAAAGGAAAATGCAGCAATATAGATATTCACAGGCCTGGGTCCATTCATCCGGAGAGAGGGTGGGGGAGGATCCAGTAAAGGGAGTGTATTAGAAACAAACCATCCCAGAGAACAAGGGTTTAGAGCTGTCAGGAGCTACAGTGCTGCTGTTAGCCTTGCAGTAAATTATGGAGCTGTCAGCATTTTCCCATTATAAATCTCTCAAGCCTTCTCTTATGTACACTGATGTAAGATTCAGACCTCAGTCCCATGGTGGCAATGATACTGCAGACAAAAGCATCACAGACCCCTTTGGAAGTATAAGACCCATAAATATAACCAGTGGTCTTGTAAACTCTAGAAGATGTTGGTCATAGGGAAGAAGAAAAGGTCTGAGGTTTTTTTTGGGTTTTTTTGGTTGGGGGTTTTATTAGTTTTTTTTTTTTGCTTTTATGTTTGTTTGGTTTTGGTTGTCTTTTTCAAAATTACAATTAGTTTGTCTTTAAACAAAGTCAGAGACTGAGAAGTGAAGAGCTGATTGAAAAGGTAATCAGGAATAGGCTCCTCTTTTGCACTACACTGAAGTCTTTTATCAACTTGCAAGTCTCTCATCCCTTTCTGGAGGACTGATCACAGAGCCCATGAACACTCGACTCCACTTCCAAGGTTATAGGTGCTGTCCTAATTCATGTAAAAAAACCACCTTCCATAGATAGTCACTTGTGAGGCCCTGTAATAATAAATGTGGAGGTAAAATAAAGATTAAAATAAAATTAGATCTGAAATTTTAATCTGTCTCAAATTCATGAGTTGTGGGACTCAGGGTTTTGGTTTCTCATCAGTGAGCAGTGAACCACTTGCAGGGAGTTCAGAAGCCACAGAGCAGGTGGATTAGGAGCAGAGCTCTTCAAAATTCTCCATTAATAGCAAGACTCATGCTTTTAAGAAATTGAATTTTTTGTTGTTATTTCAGGATATAGACTGCAAAAGAGGCTCTATGTACTTCCATGAAAAAAAAAAAAAAGAAAAAAGAAGACTGACAGTATATGTGAGGGGAATATGCTCACATGGAAATACTTTTTAAAGTGAAAACTGCTAGGAGGATTTTAGCAACCTAGATTTAGTATAAAGGATATAAGCCATTATTAGCATAAAGGTAATGAAAACTAAGAGAAAACGCCTCTGCCTGGAGTTAGTATCGTTAAAGACCATTAATATTGCCACTAATTATACACGCTTAACTACAGCTCTGCCTGGAACCGTAACATCACAACATGCCAACAAATTGTCTAGGGAGTAACAGACTGCTTCAAAAGTCCCTAAATATGTGTTTACAAATGATAAGGGGAAAAGTGATTTATCACACCTGAAGAGGAGCCTCTCCCCACCCCCCTCTTTACTTTTTTCTACATTTACCTTACTCCAAACACCAAGCTCTTCTTCCATGCTCTTGAGCCCAGCCCAGGATGCTGAGCCCGGCCTGTCAAACCGGGCAGACTTAGGCGGGACTAAGGCTCTCCAGGTACTCAGGGGCCAGCAGTAAATCTCAGCACTACATACACGCCTGTACTAGGCATCAGGTAGTGCATATGCTGGAGGATTTGGGACTGCAAGCAGTCCGTCTGCTCCAGATAAAGTAATGACTCGAACACAAGGCAGGAGACACCCGAGGCTCCCGGGGCGTGTGACAGCCCAGCAGAGTTACAGCCGCCCCCAGCCCCCCGTTCAGCAGCAATAGCAAATCACTCTCACGTTTTGCTAACCCTTCAGCAGTGTTTCCATACACTACCATCCTTTCTCTTGACTTGTGTATTACAGGAAAAAAATTCCCAATTTTTACTTTTTAAAAAAGCATAGGGTTTTTTACTGAAATCTTGCAGTTTGTCTGCTTATGAAGTAACCAGCATAGCACTCTGCTTCAGAGAGCATATATAAGAGCAGAATAAAATTCTATCCATATGTCCGAAGTACAAGAGGTTCACAGTAGAGCTGGCAAGTGGTGTAATTAATCCTGACTGCATTTCAGCAAAGACAAATCTAAAAATAATGTACAATTTCTCTCTTTGTGAATTACCACTTGAGAAAACTCCCTGCCTGTATCATATATACCCAAAGCAATTTTTGCAGATTGTTTACAATAAATCAAATTTGGGACAGTGCTTGACTGATGAAATTTCAAACACCATCTCTTTATTCTTTGGGTGCTCCTTTTATAATGTCAAGTTAACAGAAAAAACACAGCGGATACACAGACGCCAGACACATTCAAAGGTTTCCATCTGGGCTTTAATTACTATCACAGTTGCCTCACTAAATTGAATACGTTCCTCCTCCTCCTAAGGGCTTTGCCTTGTATCTGATTTAGCTTACTTTGCCTTGATGAACAAAATCTGGTATAATCATTTTCTATGATGCCCCAGAGGAGCATCATCCCATGTATAAACTTGTTGCCCCATAAGTCAGTTTTTTACATTTCTCTCTTCAGACATTATCCTGAGCTGTAGTGATTTATTTTTTTCCTTCAGGAAATTATTTTGGAAAAGTCCTAAAGCAGATTTTCTCCAAAAGCCACATTTAGATTACAGTAAGTCACTGTTGTTATTGTAAAATTTAAAAAGAGGCAACAATGTCCAAGCCACTTCTTCCAAGTGCAGAAGGCAAACAAACTCCCCTTTCTTCCTCTCCAAGCAGCATCACCTGCTCCTGACCCCACTGACCAGTTCATTATTGTTTTCAGATGGTAATTAGTGAAGCCAGACGGCCTGAGCTTTGCCATTTCTCCTGACCTGTTAGGCTTGGCCTCCCTCAGTTATTATCAGTGTTTTTCTCTAGGTGTTCTCAGAGAGCAGAAAAGTGTGTGCCATCTGTTTAAGCTCTCCTGTTTTGAACACTTAAATAAAAACACATAACATCATCCACAAAAATGCCATTGTTAGGGTTCTGCTGCAAGCTCTGAACTCTTTATAATTAACTGCAGACCTACTTGCTGGCTTCCAGTAAGGTCATTCTTTCAGTAATCAGAGGTGGTCCCAGGAGGTAGTACGTAAATAGCCTATATTGAAGCCTAAATTAGGGTAACTCAGAACTTCCTGTACTCTTCACTGCAAATAAAGCAAATATTTAAAGACTCTTGCAATCTTTGAGGTTCCTACCTAACAATCAGCATCAGTGCAGCTCTTCTTGCTCATGGTAAATCAGAATCCTAGCAAATGTCCCAAAGCTCAGATTCCTCAGTGTATTAATTTTATTTGAAATTCCCCTCACTACTCTTTAGATAAATAAAATAAAATAAAATAAAATAAAATAAAATAAAATAAAATAAAATAAAATAAAATAAAATAAAATATTCAAAACGAAGATGAAAACAGACTTTGAAAGAAAACATCCCTCTGTTAAAATCTTGTCAAGTCATATTGCTACAGACTTGGAACATCTGGCTTCTATTCTGGGCTCTGCCACTGACTCTGTAGCCTAAGGCAAGTCCTTTCAGCTCTAAGTCTCCATTTTTTCTTTCTTTTCAAGGAAGTAAGAGTTTTCCTTAATTCTCCCCTTTACTTTCTGTCTTGACCATCCCCTGCATAATTTTAAAGATGGCAAGTAACAACACTTCTCACTGGATGCACCAAATCAGTAAGTAGACACTTCTCTGAAGGATGGAGGCTCTGGACTGTAAACACTTCAGAGTAAAGACCATCTCCGAACATTTATGAAGTCTTCTGTTTTTTAGAGTATTTAGAGAAGGCTAATGTTATTCTGTAGGAGTTTCTGGAAGCAGCTGGCTGAGTTTCTGCTGGAATCATCACTTTAAACATTGTTGGGATGTCATTGTTTTATTCAGAGGTGTCAGAACGTCTAGAGCTTTGGCCAGACATCTTCTCTCATTAGTAATTTTCACACAAGTCTAAATAAATGTGTTTGTACTGTGTCCAACGCAATGCAGCTCCTGTGTGCCACATTAACACAGCTAATAAATAAAAAATCCTATTCATGATATTCTTACACCAAGCCAGCAGTAGAAAATGGCCACTCATCAGGGAAGTGGGAAACATTAGTGGCTGGGGTGGATGGTGTTAGCAAACAGGCTCCAGCTGGAAGAGCAAGCAACTTTATCAGTTATTTTCAATAGCAAACTGCATTTCCTTGCCCCTCTACCCCCTCATAGAGAAGGTCTGGTGAAAAGCATTGTACCCATTTATCCTTAGCGAGCTCTTGAGCCAGCAAGGCCCTTTGTTATATTTTGGCCTGGAAACTGAGATCTGAATGACCAAGGCTGTTCGGCTGCTGCCTCTACGCAGTGCAGGAAGAATGATACCAATGGGCAGTGAAGAATACTCCTTCCCCAATAGCTGCCACCAACATGCTAGATGCTTTCAAATACACAACATCCAGCCTAAAAGTGCTGTCAAAGAGCTCTCAAGCACCACTGGAACACAAAATTAACATTCAGGAGAATGTCTCTGTGAATATATCTGTGGAACTCCATGCCTCGTGTCTGGACTGCACCCAGATGTTTCCTTACATGTCCTTATCACTATCAATCCATCTTACCTGGAATGATTAAATTATCTCATTTCACAAGAAAGTGTGTTAGGGACAAAGATTTTACTTTAGAGACAAACATAGTTAATTATCATAGCATGTATACACATTTTCCTCCAGAAAAATAGAATTTAAGACTAACCAGATTATTTATTTCTTCCAGGTAGCATGATTAATGGTTTTCCCATTTCACAGAATAAACATATTTGAGCAAGCATTCCAGAACCACAGTATCCCTTTGAACTCCCCCCAGCCCGTGGGCTTGCAGAGCAAGGTTCCCATCTCTTTCAGCCAGGAAACAAGCTCCTGTCCTTTTAGGAGTGGGTACTACCAATACAAATAATTCCATATCATCTTAGCCAGATTCACTGAGGCTTTGATAGAAGCAATTTCATGAACAATCTGCAGAAACTCCTCCTCTCTCAGTCCCAGTTCAGAGCTCTTTATTTCCACTGCCTTTTTCCTCACCTCTCTTTTCCTCAGATGAGCCCAGCTCCCAGGCTCAGTCAATTACATTTTTTTCCAGAGCAATGGAGCTAATGTTACTCCCAACAAAGTTCAAGAGAGTTACAACAACATTCATGGCCAAGACCCCTTGCCTATGAAGACACCTGACAGAGGAGAAAGATCGTGCCTTTCTAACCACTGGGCTTGCAAAAATCCAAAACAAGAAATCATTTACCTATGCTCATAAAAAATAATACCTTGCTGTGATTTTGAAAAGTGAGCTACTGAAATCTAGGAGTGCTAAAGGAAAAGCAGCCTTCTATGAATCCTGGGTGGCTCACTATGAAGGTGACAGTTGCCCTAGAAACTCCATAAACTGGAGTGGCAGATAACTGAAGTAGATGAGATCTGTCAGAAAAAGTTTGGCACCATCAAACCAATGCTTTGAAAGCATAAAAATTACTAATTGTCTTTGTTTTCTTTGCCACATCAGACAAAAGGCTTTCCTGGCAGTGAGGGACAGCTTTCTGAGCTGTGTTTTGCTATTCACTCATCTGCTTAAATTTTGAGTGTAAGATTTAAGGCTTGTTTTAAAAAAATTAAAAGCTTCTTTTATTCAAATGAAGGCTAAGTGATGGGTTTGTGTTCTTTCCCCTTCTCTTCCAAAGGCCTGAGTTCAGACAACTTTCTGAAAAAGACTGGTGTCCTGCTGGTCCTAAACCTTACTGAACACCACCATAAAGATGTCACTTAACTCAGCCCAGGTCTTATTTTATGAACTGGAGATTATCAAGAAAAAAAAAAGGATATCTGACCCGTGAGGCATTGATGCACCAATCTTACTTTGAACAGAATCTGAGTTGTCATACCAAATTTACAGAATTATAGAATCATCTGTTAGGTTGGAAAAGACATCCAAGATCAT
This sequence comes from Acridotheres tristis, assembly GCA_037013685.1. Taxonomy (NCBI): domain Eukaryota; kingdom Metazoa; phylum Chordata; class Aves; order Passeriformes; family Sturnidae; genus Acridotheres; species Acridotheres tristis. The sequence continues at coordinate 26,979,037 of CM072894.1, forward strand.
CAAGTCCAACCGTTAACTCAGCACTGTCAAGGTCACCACTAAACCATGTCCCCAAGAGCCACATCTACAGGTCTTTTAAACACCTCTAGGGATGATGACTCAACCACATTCCTGGGGACCCTGTTCCAGTGCTTGACAATGCTTGCAGAGAAGACATTTTTCCCAATATCCAATCTAAAATCTAAACCTCCCCTGGCACAACTTCAGGCTCTTGTCTCTTGTCTCTCAATTGCAGCTTGGGAGAAGATGCCCACCCTCATTCTGCCAAAGCTTCCTGTCAGGTAGTACAGAGAGAGCAACAAAGTCCCCCACAAACCTCCTTTTATCCAGGCTAAATGAACCTGAATTTGCTCAACCACTCCTGGTAAGACTTGTTCCCTAGATTAACTACTCGAGGTAGTGACTTTTGCCAAGCCCACTAATCCTGATTTCTCATCCACAGTAAATAAACAACAACATTGGAAAAGAGAAGGTTGAGTTCAAAAGAAAAACCTCCATCATTATAAAGTATTTAGACTTCTGTTTCCTTATTTGGCCTCTTTGTTTCTCATTCCTTTTCCCTCCATTTAACTGGCCAGTTGCCAACAGAGGAGAAGAGATAAGCAACAAAAATTGATTATAAGCAATAAAAGGAATTTTAAACGTTCTTAAGGACTGAGCCAGAGCAGGAGGGAAAACTTAGGAATTCTAGATTTGCTACACTTTTCTTCATGGGTCTTGAGCAATGCCAGTGTATCTGTGCAAGCAGCATACAAGCAAACAGCACAGCTGTTTGCATTCTCTCTGTGCACAGGGAAGCAATTTTCCCCTTTCATTTATTATTCACAACTTGCTGCAGCCATTCTGCAAAATCAGTACATCTCCTTTAATGCAACAATGAGATTGAGATGCAGATTCTTTCCCTTGTGTTATTTGTATTTTTGGGGTTTTTTTCCTTGAATGCTGAGAATGCTGGATATGGGTTTTCTTTCTACTTAAATTTCTCTTTTCAATTTGGAGATTATTTAAACTATGCAGAATGCAGACAGGCAACAAGTAAGGATTTCCTGCTCTGATCCATGCCTTCTCCTCCAGTCAAGCCTACAAAAATAACCCTTGAATCCTCAACATGGACACACCACTTAGAATTTAGGGAAAAGGTAGTCCCAACTCTCCCAAAAATGGTTTGGGAATTGAATGGCTTCAGAGAAAATGCTGTCTCCTTTTCTTCTCTACACTAATTAGTACAAACCATAGTCAACTCCTTTGCAAAAAAGCAAACATTTAACACTAATAGCCATTACCATTAGTAACTCCCTGCTTTTGAAAAAAGCTCTTGACTGCAACCCCCAATATTTATTCTCACTTGATGTTAAGATGACAGATTTGCCAACCAGCTTGGGAGGTGAAATAGCATCAACGGGCCACCTGCTCCCTTGAAGTTTAGCTTTAATAATGCAATGCAATATCATAAGATTAAGTAATCTGATGCAATTGATGCAGGAGGAAAATTTAGATTTTTTTACTCTCTCTGAAAGTTTTGGTTTAGGCACCAAAATAAACTGTATTGTGCTCCTACACATCTAAACTCTTGAGCAAAGTTAGATCCATCCCTGGTGTGAGCTTTGGCATAGGGCCAAAAAAACAAGAGCATAGATTTCTTCCCACAGTGCAAGGTTGGCAGACACCCTGTGTTTCCTCTCCAGATAAAGTGGAATATCTTTGTTTTGCTTTGAGAAGTTAATAATTTTATCACTGAGGCTTCATAACATACTGCATAGGAGTGTCTGTGGACAACATCTATTCTGTGGCTCAGCATGGTTGGTTACCTGTTCACTCACTACAGCATCACTGCAGTTACTACACTCTCAGGGCTGTGTGACACAAATCAGATTTCATTTCAATATTGCCTTGATGCCATACCCTGAACACGAAACACCAGTTTGCACACAACATGTTAGGAGCCAGACTGCACAGCTGTAACTCAGTCCAAGCCCACTGACAAGAGCAGAAGTGCACCATGCACATCAGCAGACCTGGCCCACATCTGTTTAGGGGCAGGACTGCCCAGCAAAACCTCTGGATTTGAATCTAACACAGTCTGGGCAGTTCTTCTAACTTTTGTGAACACTAACTTGCTTTTTGATGATGTGGTGCTTAGATTGCCTGCTCACCTTACCAAAATATCCTAGTTACTTAAATTTGCAAAACGCATTGAGATTTTAGGGTGAAACAGGCTGTGGGGAGTCAGAGCATTGCTGCAGATGTGACCAAATGTGCTGTACACTGTGGGGAATGTTACAGTTTGTCATAGGAATGCTAACAGGCTTCTGCCCTTTGTAGCTTGATATGATTGGCACGATATAAAGAACTAAGTTTCAGAGGAAACTTCAGCAGTATAAACCCTATCATCCCAACCTGGCTATCTACATGATTTAGGTAGGTTATTGCAGTAGCCCATCTCCAGCATTCACAGTTCAAGTGAAGATTATTACTTCTGTTTAAGAGATACCAAGTAAATCCCTTGTTCCCGCTGATGAGAAATCCTTTTAGGAAAAATTATGAAGTTTTAGACTGTCTGCATTCTAACCCAGAAAAGCAGGAGACCCTGCTAAATAAGCCTGGGTTCTTCACCATCAGTTAGGCTGGTATGAAAGCTCCTCTTCTCATACACAGGCTGACATATAAAATGTGAGAGTCTTGACAGTGAGATCAGCTCCAGGTTTAAATCAGAAAGCAGAAAATCCCTGTGTAATTTCAGTAATGCTACTTCACTAAATTAAGGCTTACACCAAATTCAGGTCAACCCAAATGACCCCCGCACTGGCTGGTATAACATGCAGTGGGTAAGGGTTCCTCTGCCAGGAGCAGGTACCTGCCAAGCTTCTTTTCTACCTTTGCAGGGGAACAGGAATCATTTACAGCGTTGCAAATACACCTGAGTGTCATCTAAGGCAGAGCCTGTATCAGAACAGAGGACTACCAGTTACAGGGGCTCATGTTGTTCTTCCTCCCCCATTGAATAGGCTGCTAAATGAACAAAATCAATTTGATCTCACACATCTAACTAGCATATTAGAAAAAATTTCAAGAGCAGCTGCTGCCTACCTACAACTCTCTAATTCCAGCCCAAACAATCTGTTTCCCAGTTGTGGGAGAGCAATCCACAAAAGGACCCAACAATCAGAGTCAGCAGAGAGGCGACGTTGTGCCTCCATCTCTGGCATGCAGCTAATTACAAAAGACAATTATTATAATTAATGCCAGTGGATGTGGCCAAGTCTCCCTGCAACTGCTGTGGGGAATTTCTACCCCTACATCAACCAAAACCATCTGTCGGACAGGAAAAGCACAAAATAAACCCCTCCTTGCCAAAGATTCTCAGTAAAATGTTTTATTGCTGCTAACCTGGCAGTAACAAGGAGATCACACAAGTTTCAAATAGGAACCACACTGAGAAGTGAAAATCTCTGACTTCATATTCTCTGCCCCATCACATGAACAGGCAACTGATTTATGTAGCAAGAGGCTGTTGCTGGAGAGGTTCAGGGATGGGTAAGTGACACACTCCTGTTTGTTGTGAGCTCGTTTGTTTTGTATAGAAGCAGAGATCAGCCAGACAAAATGGACTGGAAATGCCACTGCTGCAGAGCTCTGTCAAGGTAGTGAGTTACGCAAATGCCACTTGATACTGATCATTTGCATATTTAAATTTTCTCATTCTTGCACCTCAGTGACCACTTGAAAGGAAATAGGAATAAGGACAAACTATGAAAGTAGATACATCATGTTCCTGGCTGATCCATGCACATACTGTCAGGAAGAAAATTTGGCTATGCAGGAAATTCATTGACTGTGGCAGGCTTCTTTCTGTGCAACACACAAAGTCCACACAATTGTCTATCATGGTGATCTGATTTCTTCTGAGCAGATCTCCTCTTGCTGCAGTGCTGCAGGTGAGCTCTTGTCAAAAAATATCCACACAGTGATCTCTTTATCACTTGATTCAGGCTAGGCACTGGCACCTAGGCCACTGTAAGAAATTTAATGATGGTACTCAGGCATACCTGAACCAGTTGAGACTGTCACAGACTTAAGCACTTCTTGTCCACTAGAGAAAAAATAAAATGGCCAAGACAAAAGCATTGCAAAGCAGGAGTGTTTTCAAAAATGTTACATAGTGAATAATATTGGGGTTTTTTTCCTCCCCAAAGGGTAATTCTTACTGGCATACAAAAATAATAGCTCATAAAGTTTCAATATTAACTTCTTCTGGAATTACAATCATGTTCTGCAGTCTCACCAGCTCAAGTGAGAAGTCTCTCACATTTTAGGGCTGATCTACCCTGAGATCCCTAAGCCAAGTGCAAATACATTCCCACCATCAATTCAAAATGTGTACTACAGGTATCATTAACAATTTAGGCACGGCAGAATGGAGCACAGCTACACATCTTGCCTGGGAATATCTGAGTCATAATGCTGCTGGAAAGACTCAAACTCACAGTATATAGCTGCTACACATTGGCACTGCCTGGTAGGCAGGCTCCAAGGAGTTGAAAAGGCAGAACTAGAGTCTGCTGAAGAAAGAGATACCTGCAGATGAATCCTCAGCCTTTCACTTCCACCAAGTTATTACAAGATCAAAGAGGATGTGAATTGGGGCTAACATGGCTGGAACACCTGGTTCAGCTCCTAGCTCTGCAAGAGGTAACTTACTCAATTTAATGCAGGCAGATAGATATGGGCAACTTACTGGTATGTGCAAAAGCATCTGAGGATGTATTTCTATTCATCTCTGTTGCTGAAATAATTATTGAAATAGATTTCTGCTGTCTGCAGCACCTCATGGGTCAGAGTTAAGATGTCTTTGCAGGGTATTTCTGTACAGGTGCATTGAATTACGTACATGTATTGATCTGAGCTGAATGAAGATTTGCTCTTCTAAGTTCTTGTTGATGTGCCACTATGGAACATTCGACATAAATTAGTTAAAAAGTGTTTAGTAGTTTTCACACATAGGCTAATGGTGAATACATCTGTAAAACCAAAACCACTATACAGGACAGTTGTTTTGTGCTGGAATGTAGGTTTGTGACATATTAGAGAAAGATGCAATATTACTATTTAATTTGAACACTTTCAGAGTCATGAGAATTATGTGTTTTTCAGCCCCTTTAAAATGTTTGCCTTATTCCCTATCAATATTTAATCCTTCTCTTGTTAATGGTTAGCTCTAAAAGAGAATAAAAGGCTCCAAAGGAATAAGGAAAGCAATTCATAACTTTCAGGAAAAATCATCTATGACTTCCAGCAAAGTAAACCAAGCTCTTTTATGATATAATGTAGGTAAGACAATGTTTATTCTAAGGATTTAAATGTAAAAGTATACCCAAAAATCTAACTTGTCCTTTTACTGTTGAAATAACTCTTGCTCAGACTAGTCAGAGAAAATAATCTTAACTTAAAAAAAAAAACCAAACAACATCTGATAGGGGTTCAAATGTTGGTATATGCTTTTTTAATATCTAAAATGACTTCTTTTTTCATATTGATTTCTGGAACATCAATGAGGAAACAGTCTTTATATCAACGGTGGGAATCCCCTGAACTACCCGAGCCTGACGAGAGGAGAAAAATAGAGATGTCCAAGTCAAGGAAAGTAGTTTAATGTAATAACTAAGCACGTGGTGCAGCAATTGTTTTTAAACTCACCTTCCTGTCAGATAACATACTCATAAATCCATCAGCACCAGGTCACTGCTGCGTCCCTCTGGGGTGCAAATGTAATTGAAACCTCACAGCCACTTAAAAGCTGTTGTTTTTCAATGTTTAAGAGGCTAGAGAGGTTAGACTCAACTGCACTAATAGATTAGATCAGGCTGGCATTTATACCAGCACTGTCTAACTGAAAATCTCCTTGTAAGTCTACAGACAATTGTTTTGCTTCTGATTTGCACCAACTTGCTGCACACACACCCAAACCACTCGGCTGTGAGAGTCAGGGGAGAAGAGCCTTTGGAAAAGAATCAGTTAAAGGTGCTTAACATCTGTTACTTAACTACATTATGTCTCATCAGTTAGATTTGATTCTACTTCCCATTAGTGTTTTTCTTTATCCCTCTATCCTCTTTCCATTATTTCTGTTCAAAGGAATAAAGACAGTAGATGAATTTTTTAAATTATTTAGGATTTTCAGCTGTAAGAAGAGTGTATAAGCAACATTAAGAGTCTGATTTCAGTGTAAGATAGGATATCTGGATAAATCAGATATCCCAGAGTGATTCAGCAGCTTGGAATTGCTGGTTAAAGAAAGATCTGCTATTCTCTCTCTAGAATGGTGAAACACTGTTCATGTAAGCTGACTTAGGTATGTTCTTTTAATTTCTTTCTCTGTTCTTTCCTTTTCATATAATTTTTTGAAAGTTGCCTTTCTAGTTTTTTAAAGCATAATTTTGTACCAGGTACTGCAGACTCTAACAGAACTGCAAGACTGCAGCACAGTGTGGACAACAGGGGGCCAGGTCTCATTTAGCTACACCTGGAAGGGAAGGCAGCTGAGCTGTGACACACAAACATCAGCACAGGTTACCACCAAATTCAGGCACTTACAGGCTGATTTCTGCATTACTGCTGCCTTATCGATGCAGATTCTATCAATGTTCTCTCAATGTTCTCTCAATGTTCTCTCAACGTTCTCTCAAAGTTCTCAGAAGACCAGAATAAAAGAGTTCAATGTTGAGGGCAACAGGCATTGTATTGTCCCTGTGCTGATGGAGTTTTCTACAGTGGACTATTTTGTATTCAGACACTGGAGATGTGCTGAAGCTTTAAAGCATGAGAAAAATCCAAGCCCACAAAGACAAGTTGATTTCTACCTGAGAAGACAAGAGGTGGAATGGTGGTGCCTGCAAGCCTGCCTGGGCAGCAAGGTCTGCCTGTCCCTGAGGGCAGAGGTGGGAAAGTGCCTGTTACACACAGGCCAACGTATTCCACAATTTGCAGTCCTACTCAGTTTCACTCTGCTGATACTGTTGGATGAAAATTGATTTGCCCACATAACCACAGCTAAACCTGCTGCAATTCTGCAGCTTGTGTGGGCCTTTCTCCAACAAATGCCTCCTTAAAATTGCAGGAGTGGAGTCTCACCACCACACCTATAAAATCAGCCAGCAGTGCCTGGCACTCTGACATTGCACAGCCAGAGAGCAAGAAACACACAAACCTTATTTGGATGTTCTATTTAATAACGTTTTACACAGCTGAGTAGAATTCTTTGGGATATTTAATCTCCTTTTTTTACAGGCAACCACCTGCTAGAATGATATGGCGCAGAGTCCCAAGGCTGGTTGATGTCAGGCTTGGCAATGCTCAGGTCTGACTTGTAGGAAGGATATTTCGGGCTGATGTTGACATCCTATACATTAAGATGTTATAGCCAAGTTGTCTGTATCAATTCTGTCTTAATTTCCTCTTCAATAGGTGGGAATTAAGAAATTACAGGAAGTCAAGTGGCCCCAATGTCCTACATGGTCGTTATATCAAAACTGAGTGATCACTCTCCTGACTCAAATACATGAAGAAAAAGTGAAATCACAGTCACTCAAATATAAAAAAGCAGCTAAAAGTGAAAGCAGACTGTGGTTAATTAAGTAATGAGGAAAAAAGCACACCTATTTTTCATTTGAGTTCTATGTAATTCAGTCTTCACTGCTTCATGATAGACCATAAGAACTCATTAGCAAAGCTTATTTTAATTCTGAGAAAATTATTGTAATATTTGCCTATGGACTTGCATAAGTGATTTACTTAATTTATCTAGTTTAAAGAAAGGATTAAACTGTATGGACTGTAAGTGATAAATGTAATGAAAATTGAGCATTTCCACTACACTATTTACATTTATCCTGACCTTCCCTGTTTTCACACTTGGCCAAGCCACACTGGTCCAACTAGCTTTGCTTCCATTACTGCTCTGCTCTGTAACATCAGCATCTCCCTCCTAACATCCCTGTATGCACAACACCAGCATGCTTCAGGACACCAGCCAGCTGTGATGGCTCTGAGTCAGAGGAAACTCCTTTATGGGACCATGTAACTTCTCACATCTTCCCTAATGCATGTGACATTGGATACTGTCACTGGCAGCACCCTGGAGAGAGAATGACTGCCAGTATCTGCATCTGTCAAAAAGCGCTGCTTAAAACTCCTTAATTGTTGAGCCAGTAGCCTTCTGGAGTCCTGTAGGAATGTACCACCCACAAGAACTATATGTATGGTGTGTCAAATAACTAACATCCTGCTGAATCAAAGTTATCTCCAGGAAGGCATTAAAATATAATGCTGGATACCAGACACAGCTATGTTCACTTTTTCATCTGCACAGTATTTGCGTCATTCACAAAAAGGGGTCTGGTGCTACACAACCAAAGTAAAACTGGAGAACAGACTTTCCTATTCTGCCCTGTGTATAATATGCAAAATTACCAGCCAACTTCCTAACCCAGCCTCCTCAGTGCTGCTGAATCCCTTTTAAAAAGCAGGAGGAAAAATTGTTTTTTCCTCTACATAAATGGAAGAGTTTGCAGTGGTCAGAGACAGAAAAAAAAATGTTTTAACCGGGAAACTGGCTGGGTTTAGTGTGTGAACATCAATCAGAAATAAGTAAGAAATATCAAGGTATGTATTGCACTATTGGCCTGGACCATGCTCCCATGCTCATTACTGCCAAACCTACTCACCAAAGTAGGAAATGCCCCAAAGAGGAGGATCTCAGTGCCAGAAAAAGAAGTCAAGGCAACAAGAGTAAAAAGCATAAAGAAAATGCAAGAGTTTGAAAAAACTAGTTATTTATTCCTGGGAATATGGGGAGAATGAAGCAGAGCACGCTCAGGGTGTGTGAAGAAAGAGTTTCGGTGACTTCCCCTTTCTTTCCAGTCATTCAGTCCTGACAGGGAGGGACAAATTGAATAAAAATCAAAATCACCGAAGGAAAAGGGGAGACAACACTTTTCATTAGCTTTCATATCTGACAATGTGGTGGGAATCCCTGGAGAAGCAGTGCAGCGTGCCATAGCCTGGACACAGAGCTGCCATCTGTGCCCACAGACTGGGGTGAAAGTCCTCTAGAGGCGGGGCAGAGCAGGCAACCAGTTACATGCAAAACCAAAAGATCAGACAAATAGGCAAGTCCTAGAATTTTAAAAATCAACCAGATGCTTTATTGGGAATCAATCTTGCTCCCTTAGGAAAGAAATAAGATAATGGAAAAAACTTAGAGTCAGTAAAGAGCCCTCCACCTGAATTCTGTACAGAAGGGCAGCAGTGACTCAGAATAAAAATGGCCAAACCCAGACTGAGACAGAATAAAAGCATACAGCACATTTCTGTACTACCACTGAAATGAATAGTCTTAATTCATGTGATCAATTTGTCTGCCTCTAAGACACAGAATTTCTCTTTAATATCACCCTCTGTTTCCAATCAGATAATTTTCCTCCTTTCTTTGCAAAATCCCAAGTTCTACCTTTCTACTGCTTCGATCAAGTCTTGTCCCCTCACTTTTCTAAGTCAATTCCTCCATACCACCACTCATCCTGATCTTCTCACAGCTTTCCATCCAACAGCAATATTGAACCAATGCTCCTTTGGAATTAGCCATAAAACAACACAGCAAGCAAAATAGTGACTTCCAGATGTCTGAAGATACATCCTTCCTCTTTCTCTCTTCCTTGTCTGCTTCCACACTCTCTCTTATCTGCTGGATCTCTACATGTCCACTTGGGTCCATCTCTTTTTCTGGTTGGAAAGTCCTGGTCTGTTTTATTCATTTACAGACAGACCTGGTGACCTCACTTGTTTTCTTACAATTGAGGTCAGTAATTTCTCTCCTCAAGATCAAGTCTGAAGGCTTAACAGCACTCCTGAGCCTCCCTGATTAGGGTTTGTCTATGAGTAGCCAAGACCTCATTGTACATAATGCCCTACAAACACCCCCAGCCCAGCTCAGCTCCAGGAGCAACAGCATCTATCAGAAATACGTCAAAACTACCAGTATGTCCTGAAAGGGTCAAAGCAAAAATGATAAAGGGCTTATGCTCAAGATTCCCACATATTATTCTGGCTCTCCTCGCAGCAGGCACAAGTCAGGAGAGATCTCCTTCCAAGGCCTGATCTCATTAAACTGCAACAGAATTTCACTGAACATTCACTCAGTTTTCTGTGCTTTTTGCCCTTTTTGGCTGGAAAAGGTGCTTTTGATAGCTCATCTGTTTAACAAGGAAATTCCTCAGAGGGCCTTTGCTGAGAATGTACAAAAATCCACTGACAGCTGCTGTGATGGTTGCTCGTTTTTGGGTTAACATGCAGACAGGAAGCAGTTGAGGAAAGGTACAATTTATTAAAAGCAGGCTCGGTTCCAAAACTCACATTACGGTACAACACATGGCACAGAGACAACACACTCCCACTGCAGCTACCTGCACAGACAGGAGCCCCAGATTGCCATGTTTGCGTGAGCCTGCTGCAGGAGCTGCAGTTACACACCCAGGGACAACAGGACCCACACCACTTGCAGTCCGTCAGAACTAGAACACTGCCATAAATTCCTTTCTTGAAAGACACGTCCTGCTTTTCCACATGGCTCAAAGTGAGGCCAAAATTTTGCATTTCTTTTTACATCTTTAAAGCAGCTGTCAGACGGAAAGCTTTCTGTCTGAAGGACTCACATGGTCCCTCACATCACAGCATCAGTGTAACTCTTAATTATCTTTACCATATCTTAGGAAAATATCTCCTTCAACCTGCAGAAGGGGAAACTAAGTCAGAAAGTCGCTCAGTGATTTTGCTTGGTGGTCCCCACTGTAAAGCAGGATGATGGTCACTCTGGCTCTCACAGAATGCCCTCAGCACTTATCTCACTGGAAAAACAGTGAGATATGTGCACATTGTCTCATCCACTCCAGCACTGATGTGGAGGTGAGGTTTTGCCTCCCTCCACCAGCAGCTTTGGTGCATGGCTTTGGTGGGATAATTTCTGTATGTTCCAATCCATGAACCCCATGGCGACTCATCCCTGAGGGTGCTGTAAAATGCACATTTCCCTTCTGGCAGAGAAATGACCTGGTGTGCCCTGCCACACACCAGCTCACACCAGACACACAGGCCATCCTCCTCAAGTACCCAGCAAAGAAAACCTCTGAAGCAGGTTCACCTGATACTGGCCTACATAAAATAGCAACAAAACAGTCACTTCCAAAAAATGGTTGCTATAAAAAAAAATTTAAGAAAAGAGGTTTTGCCATCCACTTCAGAAATTCTCACTACCAGGTGGTGACTATTTTACTCTATTTCCAAAAGCACAGAAACTCCCTCCTCCCCCTCTCCCTGCTCTTGTCAGCAGGCTCACTGGGATGTTTTAATGAACACCCACATTTGTCTTTCCTCACATGATATTACAGAAACATTTTGGTTTGCTCTTTTCATACACTACATTCCAAAGCATTTCTGTCAACAGGGAGCTGCATCCCCGCCATAAGCTCATGTGTGTAGTCAGCTGGTAGGCAGCCATCAAATCCCACATACAGTCAGAGCCTGTTGGTAAAGACGAGATCAGCACAAAGCAATGACACACCACAAGGACACACACACTCATGTACCTCACCTGCCCTCCCTGCAAAGGCTTTTTGCCCACTTGAAGCCCAACATAAGCCCCTGATGTGTAAAATAAAGTACCAATGAAATTTCCTGGAGATTCACGCACAGATTTCCCCCCCAGCAGCTTCGTGGTGCAGATCTTGGAGGAGTTGGCTGCTGTACCACCACAAGCACCATGGATAATTAACATTAACATGCAGATGGAGGATCTGGGCTCAGCTGACATGAAAGTCAGAGTTTCTGAGCATTTAGGAACTGAGTCCTGGCTGCTGCACTGAACACAAGAACTTCAGCAGGGGCACCGAACCATGCATGGGGGAAGAGAAGCAGTACTTGCCTGGAAGTGGTGGTATTTTGCATTTTTTCACAATTAAAAAATTCAGCAGTGGTTGAATGGATTTATTTCTGAAGTATCAAAAAGATTTTTTTTTCTGCCTCTAGAGAAAATAGCATCCCAAGCTCTAATTTTTATTAAAGCGACTGTAGAAAGCAGTCTAGAATGAAATTGCCATCTGAATCTTAATTATACCTTCACATTGAAACACTGTAGTGAATTACATGTAAGATTAAAAAAAAGGAGTGATATTAACATATAATGAGCCTCATCAATTACTATGGATCAGGAAAAGTAGCCCTCATATTATGGAAATGGTTTAATTTGCATGACTGGATGATTCAGATTCTTCTTGGTCATTCATTCAAATCTCCCCAGAAGACATAGCCACAGAGAAATGTCCCGTAGCAGTCTTAGCCTCAAATAACTAAATTAAATACATTGCTAGTTACCCTCTCGTTTTGCAGTAGGGAAATTGAAGAGATCTATGGTAAGTCCAGGGAGGAACACAGATCTTTAGCCATTACTGAGCTAACTGTATATGTATATAAAATTAGTATGATTTTTATAGTGCAGCAGTATGTAAAATGACTTGCATATTTGAGTTTAACTTCTCATGGATAGAGGCTCAGCCCCATGCTGAAAACAGGAAATATATTTTAACAGTAAAGCAAGGAATGGACTTAAGGATAAAGATCAGTGTTCACATTATTTGAAGAGGAGCCCAATAACTAATAAAACATCCAGACAATAAACAAACTATACTCAGAACTAAGGTTGTGTGTGCACTTGGGTTTAGTCCCAACTTAGCCACTGGAGACAAGTAGTTGAGAGATCTGGGAATACAATAGCACATACAGTCCAGCCACATTGAGATGTTTCCTTCAGTTTTGTCAGTCCTTGATTTTCTTGGCCATCCTTGGGAGTTTTCCATAGCTATAACTGCACTGGTTTATGTCAAGAAATAGCTGGATGATGGGCACAAAGATATAAGTCAGGAGCTGCTTGGCAATATTTTGGACACCACCATTTATCCTCTCTACTTTAATATTCCTGCTCAAAGAGTCACATTAGTTCCCTGTTTTGCAAGGACATTGGGGCAATCCATTTAATATTGTTGAGCAGATTAAGATGTTGAATGAATATCGGTCACTAAGCTCATTCTGACTTAGTACCATATACATACATGGGCCAATCTTCGAGACACTTCTGATGATCAGCACTGACCGATTGCATTTAATGAAAACTAGTTTAAAAACACATTTACGTCAAGTATCATTCACTCATTTCCAAATTCAATCAGCAAAGGAGAGGGGGAAAGTTTGTTTCCTTTTCTGCAGATTAAAGGCTGTGTCTGCTTTGAAAATTAATCACTTTTTGCTGTCATAAAGTCCTCCAAGAAGCAAACTGATGGATTGGCATCAGGTTACGCACAATAAACAGATATCCACATGCCTGCAAGCTTGTAAAGATTAAGGATGTAAAAGGATTTTTTGAGGTACACAGAGATACCATCATGAGTAATGACTTGAGGAAAAAAAGGCAAACTCTTAATTTGAAAATGCACTGTGGAGTGTTTATTAGAGAATGGAGAAGTGATAAACTTCCAAAGGAAGTTCTGAAAATTCCATCACTTGCAGCTGGATAGAAATGAACCAGACAAAGTACCTGAGAACATACTACCAGATGCACTCGTGTTTTGGCAGGCAGATCATTTAGGTAACTTAAAAAGCTCCTTTTCAATCTGATATTCCAGGAGGGCCCATAGCTTTTATTACAAACCCCTGGTCCACCAAGGCTCTCCGTGAGCCTGAGGTGTCAGGAAGAGGGGAGGAAGGACCAACATGTCCTTGGACACAGACATTTTTTAGGAGCACAACCCAGCCATGCACCATGCCCCCCTCTTCTCCCAACCCCACACCTCAGTCACCATGCACAGGAAAGAGCCTGCAGGCATTTATTGCCTTTAAAAACTATCAATCTGACAAGTGACTGTCTGGCCCTGTCCTGGCTTTAAATCAGAGAGACAGCAGGGCAGTCAAAACATCCTTTGTGGTCCACAGGCATCCTTGTGCCCTCACCAAGTCACTAATGTCCCAGCCATGCCTTTGTTGTGGGCAGCATGATAACAACGAGTGGATAATGACTCCAATTAGGAGGTGTGAATGTCATTCCACTCCCCCTGCTCTCTTCCAGGTCACCGTGAATGTGTTTGAAAACTACTGGCACAGCAATTTAACTATAATTCAGATTTAATTTGCACTCTGTCATCTCTGTTTTTTCTATAGGCTTTAATAGTTTAATTTAACAGTCTTAAACACTGTCTATATTACCGAGACATAATGTGTATTTGAGATTTGAGCAGCTGCATGGCACAAAATAATATTTCACATTTATATTGCGCCTTTCATGTCGAAGAAGCTGAAAAAATGCCTTGATTACTATATCCACAGAAGAATCAACTCATCCATCACTGAAAAGCAGTCACTTCTAGGCTGGAAACCTCATCAGTCTTTAATAATTTAGGCAAAATAGAGCAGAATATTCCACTCTATGAGGAGGCAAGTTGAGCAGGTAAAATTAAGTTATCCAAAACTGCAGTTGGGCAGGGCTGTCTCATACGCTCACCCTCATGTCAGGAAGTTTTTTATGACTCTCGGATATCTAATCAAAAGGCAGTACCTGCAGGAGCAGTTTCCCTTACACCAGCATGGTTTATTACCAGTCAAGGGAAGGAAGGCTCTATTGTCTGCTGCCTACCTCGGCTCTGCCTCTCTCTCTCTGCCATCTCTCCTCTGAGTCAGTAAGTCCCAGTCTGATGCCAGTCAGAACAGACCCTTGAAAACACAAAGAAGCAGTGAAATGATTGCCAAAGTTCCTCACTCTGGCACTGTCGAGGCCGGATCCTTCAAGCCAGTGAGAAAGCACTCACTGATGTTACTGTGCTCTGAATCAGACCCCAATGGAGCCCAGCCCTGCTCTGCCTTTCAGCCCCATGCCTGCTCCCATCACCAGCTGCCTAATTCCCAACTGAACAGGTGCCTGGGGAGAGCAACTTTCCTGTGGGTGCTCTGCTCAATCTTTCAACAATGGCAGAGGAGAGCTCTCTTACACATGTAGATGGAAACATCTGGGGTTGAAATTGGCTCCCACGTCCTTCAGCTGCCCCACAACCCCTCCTCTGACCAGAGCAAATCCATGATGTTGCAGCCTCCTCCCAAGATGCCATGTTCTCCAGGCCCTGGCAGCCATGGAAGGTGGTGCTTTCCCATGTAGTATCCCAACTAAAGCTTTGTCCCACTGGCGCATTTTTGTGACAGTGATCCAGGGACCAAGTAAAGCAACAGGGAAGTGGATGGGCGGAGAACAAATGTGCCAAGCTTAATAAAGATTCTCGCTATTTCCAAGAGCATTATCATCCATGTTCATCATTTATTAAAAGGCTTTCATTTATGAAGGCTTTAAAGCCCAGTTTAATAACCTGCAATCATTACTTGAATCACGAAATTTGCTTTTTATTATATTGTGTAAACGAAGCACTGTAGCATTTAATGTAAATTATTTTTTCCTCTTCCTCTTTTATCAATGTTTTTAAAACCATTATGATCAGGTGTTCTTCTCATCCTCCCCTAAAAATGCACTGCACAGTATCTGTGGACCCAAAGTAACACTGTTCCTGGGATTTGAGCACAGCAATGAAAGAACAAAGATAATAAACCAGCCTTTCCTGTGTGCTTGCTGCCTCTGAGGTTTCTAACTAGATTGTTCAGACCATTCTCTCTCCCTAGGGAGAGGCTTGAGGTCCCCTTATATCCAGGAGACATAAAAAGGAATTTGTTCATTATTAATACACTGTCTCCAGGAGGTTGTGTTTTTTTTAAATCAGAGTATAAATTCAGGATGGAATTTATATATGTGCAGACTGAGAGCACAGCACTGTTGATGGGGTGGTCTGGAGTTATGGGTGAAAGCATGGTAACAAACCATCAGTGAGATTCTGCAGCTGGGGACTTTTCGAGCATCACAGCCATTTCAGGCCAGTCAGAAAGACATTTACCATTTAGGACTTCCCAGGGACTGTGCCTTACTGAGCTGGTGGCAGCAGGCAAAGCCACCTGCCTGCCGAGATGGCACAGAAATGCTTCTGAGCCTCAAGTCGAGTGCAAGCTCTCCCCAGTGTGTACAGGCACATCCTGAAACCAAATTGTGCCTCTCCAGCCCCAGAGGGACTTACAGCAGCACGTCTCATGTCCTTCATGAGGCCAGTCTTTCACAGAGACAAAATGAAACCATTAAAACACCTGGAGTGAAACCAGAAGGAAAAATAAAACAGGAAGAAAATTAAACACTGGAAACTGGTCAAAACTGAAAAGCTGAGAGATGTGGATCCAAAATTTGGAGCAATTCTAATCAGAGGTTTGGTTTTGGCTCATCTGTAATTGAAATGAAGTAAAAATCTGCCTGAGACAGTCAACAATCTCAGCTGTTTCCGAGATCTGGCTTTCATTAATTTCATTAACATCTAAAATGCATTCTTATTGCTTGTTCTTATGCTGAAGAGTAAGTGAAAGAACAACACACCAGGAACCAGTTTATCATTGTTTTCACAGAGGAGCAGATGCAGTATCAATCCCAGGGGCAAGCAGACCCCTTGCATGGAAAATGACAGCAAAGAGTTGTGTAAGTGTGGAAATCTTTAGCCTGAAAAAGAAATAAACTGGAACTAGTACTTCAATCAGTTCCTCATGCACTTTGGGGAGCTGCACTGATATTATTAGTATTAATCAGTGTTACAATCTCAAGCTACGTTTTGCCAGCCTTGTTCCAGAGAATGTCAAAAAGTCAGAACTCGTATGGAGCCCTCCCAAGAACCTGTGCTTTGTGAAGCCAGATGTGGGGACCCTGCAGAAGGCTCACACCCTTCCTGATTCTCATGGAAGGATAAATATCACAGACCAAGCTCCTGGACAAAGAGATGGACCAACCATGCTCTAGTTGCATGTGTGATCCAGGGTAAAATGGCATTTCCATCCCTCTCTTCAATTCAGATATTTAAGAACAGGGCGAAAATGGGAATTGGGAAGGTGGCTCCTCATGCCTCTGAAACAAAGCTGCAGCAGCTGATCACATGCATTTCCCGTGTGCTCCCCACTGCTCTGCAGGTGTTAAAACCTCAGCCCGTGTGGCAGAAGGGGCAGTGTGTGAGGTCTGTGCCCACCCCCCAGCCCTGCCAGAAACTCTGCACTCACAAAAGCCAAACCCAGCTGTGCTGCAGGGCACACACCACGGCTTGGGAGGGGCAAGGAAGCCACTTTCAACCTATGGAGGATATCAGGGCTCAGAAACTCTGGGCAATCTTGTAGTCAAATTTCCCTTGATCTAAACCATTTTGCCGAAGTCCATCTCTCTTTTAGTGTGACACAAGTCACCAACAGGGCGACTAGAGGTTGCTATAACGTATATGGGCCTCAGATTCCAGCCCCTGGCATTTCAAAATTCATGGCATAAATTAACTGTTCAGCTTTGTGATGATGCTGATTTGCTTCACTTGGCATAAGCAGATATTTTGCTACAAGAGAGATGGTACTTTTCTGAGACCTGTCATCCTTGGGTTTTCAAATCCACTGGCATGTTTAATGGCCAAAAATATGAAAGGCAAAAATAGTCTTGTACAGATAAAGACCTCCGTGTCACAAATGACAATTCAGTTTAATTAAGCCAACTCACATATATTATATTCCACCCATAAAATTTAATATCAGCTAAAAATTCCCATCAAATGCAAATTTTCTTTAGTGACTTATGCAATTGTGAGACAGAGAAAGCACACAAAGCAGTGGGAGCTGCAGGCTGAAGTAAACAGTGCTGTCAGAATATGCAAAACAAGGGAAGAACACAAAAAAAAGAGAGGGAGAAGGAAGGGACAAACATTTTCTGGCTGGAAAGTTATTGAGTGTTTGGAGCCAAAGGGGAGTGGAAAGCTTGGAAAGGAATTTCCACACGTAACCTACAGACTGTAGCCTATTTCCAGGCCCAGCATCTCTCCCATTTAGCTAACAAATGAAAAATCTTTCTGGGGGTAGACATAGGGTTAGCTCTGTGGTTTTAAAGGTCATTGCCTAAAACCAGCACCGCAGCAGGCAGAAAGGAGCTTTGCAGTTGGTCGGCTTCGGCGTATCCCACACTTTGAGGAGCGCTGGCAGTGAGGTAATCCCTTAGGAATGTGTGTGCGGTTGGATGGCTGTGAAAAGAGAACGGTCAGCTACCAAAGCTCTGTGCTGAATATTCACGTCACACACACACAATCATTTTTCTTGTTAAGTATTGAGAAGAATGGGAACATTATAAATGCAGTATCTTCTCTGGCTACAAGTTTAGCTGCTTTAAAAAGATCTCACTCCCTGCTTCTCCACTCCACCAGCTGTGCTCCACCTCCATTCCCAAACCGAATCTGCACACACTGAACTTTATAAGACATTAAAAAGAAAAAAACAGGAGAAAAATCAAATACCGCTGAACTAAAGCTAACGAGTAAGAAGTTTAAAAGGTGATGATGCAGAAAACTGTTAAAAGCGTATCAAGGTCACTTGTCTATCTAAAAATGACTCTTTATTGAACATATGGGGTTCCATGCCACATGATTGGGTTATATCCATATCCATATCCATATCCATATTCCAAGCAAGTGCTTTCCTACATGTTGAGGAGTCATTTTACCAACAACAGATGAGTTTGCTTTGCCAGTACCGAGTAGTATTGATAGTGCTGGTTGTTGACAATATCTTTATTTGCTTGAGGCACTTAGCAATTTGTTGCAGGGAGACAGAGTAAGTGTCGATCAGGCATCCCAGCCTAAAATCAAGAACATTATGGAAAGTTTTCCACTTATTTTAGTCAGTTTTTTTATCAAACCCTAAGCAGGAAAAAAGTGTAATATAATGCTTTCAGTCACTTTTCTGATCATTTGCCAATAAGGCTAGACAGATAATCTTTCCTTTTTTCTTTTCCTTTTTTCCCCCCTTCCTTTCTTCCTGTTTCAAATGGGTCTGCATTGGCATTTATCTGTCCCTTTTCATATGTACTTGGTCACTCTCTGCTTAGTTCAGGGGGCTAGGGCTCACAGTTTGCCTGCACAGAAGCAAGATAACAGCACCTCACAGAAGTAATTTTCAAATTAATGGTATCTACAAAAAAAGAGAGATATCAATCACATGTCTCATTTGAAAATAATACTTTTTCTGTTTTCTAAAAAAAGTTGTAGGTACTTGAACTCACAGGACTAGATTAAGTTTCTAGGTCAGTAAACTTCTAATTTTGAGATTATTAGCTTTAATGGCACATTTAAATGACAATCTCTTTTCTGTCAGGAAACAGTTTAAGCATGCAATTCTTAACCTACTCTAGTACCTTTAAACTTACTATTTAACAAAACAAAAGAAAGAAAGGTGGTGAAAAGTTGCCAATCCACTTCAAAGCTTCTTCTATATTTGTGGGTAAGCTAAGTCCAAAAAGGATTAATGGATGTACTCAGAAAACTCACTGGGAACAAACTTTCTAGAATTAAGCAGCAAAAGACTCATACAGATGCTCTGCACCAGGGGCCAGAATGCAAATTTAGTTCAAACGTATTACAAATTTTAGCCTTCAACTTCTAAGCACGCATATAGAAATGTCTTTACAGCTGTAACTAATTTCAGCACAGAGGTCTTCAACAACGTGGCACTGGGGAAGGTCCTGGATGGTATCTGGTACTGTTTATTTCCAGCTGAGGATTGCTCCACAGTGTAACTGCTCTCCCTCAGGAGACACTAACTCTCCACAGATACTAACTGACCTAGCTTTAAAATCCAACTGTTTCCATTAGCTCAAAGCCCTCAACTTTACCAGCGGGAAAACTGAGATACTGTGCCCCCAGGGGACCCTAGGGTACAATTCCTTGTCTGTCGGGGAATTGAAGTCCCCTATGAGACCACATCTTAACACTATCCCCAAGTATTTCACAACTGGATGTGAAACGCCCATTTCATACAAGCAGGACCACTTTTTCACTCTCCATTACTGAAGTTCATTAACTCACACAGACAAAAGCTGCTTTCTGGGTTTCCATCTCTACCAGGTCTACAGCAAAGTCTGCTCATACTGCACTTACAGAATGGTTGTCCCTACTGAAATTTCTGCAAACAGTGCATCTCCCATGCAACATATCCAGGAAGCTGATTGTCTGCATGAAATAATTTTCATAATTTTGAAATTGTCTCAATTCCACATGTTTGAAAGGAAAGAACCAGGGGCAATGCTTAAAAAAATTACACTACTAAAGATTTTTTCCTTTCAACTATTGTATCAAGTTCATTAATACCTTCTGCTGTTGGTGAAATGATCACTCATTAACATTTCAATTTATTATTGCTGCTCCATTAATGAGACCACAAAAAATGGAAATGAGGCCTATAAATATGCTAAGAGTTAAAGTCACGAATCGTAACAGTGTGCGCACTTTATGAGTAATGTTTTGGTACCACTGGCATTCAAAACAACATGGAAGGATGGCTCTGCTGCATAAGCATCTGGCTTAACAAACAACACCCCAAAAGGTCCAAACAGAAAACCACAATTCCTGAAACTACAGGTTAAAATATCAGCAGAGTCAGATCAGTCTTAACGCCAGCTGCTGAGTTCTATGAGGTTTGTTGTTAAAATGCTTTTGGAGAAGGACTTTCTCAGCAAAGGTCACTGGGACTGTTAAACTTCAACAAGCAAATCCTGCAGGAGAAAAGACTTGTCCCCACGTCCTTTGTTTAAAAAAACCTCTTTATTCAATGTTAAATACCTGCTTAAGGCACCACACCCAGTACTGGGGGATATTGATCTCTTGATAGTGCACCACATCTTCCAGGAAAAAGTGCAGACTACAAATAGAGAATTCCAGTCTTGGGAACCACATTAAGATTCATTTGAGAAATAAATTTATTGCCAGGTAGCCTTTTAGATCCATCAGGCTCCCAGAGTTCCTCTGTTGATATTTTCTCCAACAAACAGTGAATATGCTCCATGGGTCAAGAAACATCCTTATGCAAATGGCATTACTGCAACTTGCATTTTCAATTATTAATATTCCACTTTCTGTCTTACAAATGTTTTCAGAAAAGGAGGAAAGCAGAAGCTCGTTCCCCTGGGAACAAAACCACAAAATGTGATACCTTGCTGAGTTAGGAAACGAACGGTCCTTTCAGCACAGGGATGTCATATCATGCTAGCAACATTTTTGTTTCTGCATTTCATTTCTCTCCACTGATTAAAAATTATCAATTCTACCCCATTTTTTGAGCATAGCTGACAGCACTAGGCTTATGTTAAATGAAATGTGTAGCACTATCATCTTGCAAGGAACAAACTTAAAATGATTAGATCATTTTTTCTGATTTATTTTCCAGGAATCTCAGATTTCATGACAGGGATTGGCTTTGCTCTGAGGTCCTGCAATGTCAATGAGAAGACAACATTGCAGTCCATGCTGCTTTTAAGCATTAAGAGAAGAAGTGGTCTAAATTAGCTATTTTTCCACAGTAGAAATAGTAGGTTTGGAAAAAACCCAGACACCTTCAGTAAGATGAAATGAAACAAAAACATGAAAAGCAAACTATTTAATGAGAGCACAGGCTATTTCAATAAATCTAGTTATTTGATAAGCAGACTGCCACTCTCAGCCTTTTATCATCTGTGAAAATGCATGATGGATCTTCTCTGTTTGCTTACAATTTCAGACTTTCCTCTTCTGATCAACATCAGCATTTTGCTCCAGTGCCTCTAAGGACATGGATTGCTAGCAACCAGCCAGATTCCACCTTTCAGGAAGACTCTAAAGACTGACAACACAGGCATGGCTCAGTGCTGTGTACATATGGCACACAGACTGGGTAGTTCAAGGCTGTTAAATGTTCAACCTTTTCTGAGTTTGCCTAAAGGGAATGAAAACGGCTCCTGCTGAGAGTGTATGCACATAAAGCTGAAACAAACATTTAATTTTAGCTTCTCTGAAACAGAATTAGTCTGTGCATTCTGCACTACCAGTTCCTACTGCTGCTACTCAGACAAGGTGGTTTTGGAGGGTTATTAATGCCCATATTGCTAGTCAGCCTCTCCCACAATGCTGAAATATGGGGTCCTGAGTTTGTTTCAGCCTTACTTTCCCACACTTCTTTCAATTCTTCCATAATAAGCAGATAAAGTCATTATTTGGATGAAAAGGACTTCAGTCTAACACAGGCTTACAATACTTTATCTAGCTTTGTGATTCAACTACACATTTTACCTTCTGTGTAAAAAAAACTTGCTCAAAGAAAAAAAAAAGCTAGAAAATAATTTTAAATGTACAGCAGGTTCCAGGGAAACTGCTGAAACAGCTACATCCTGTGTGCAGTTTGTTTGTGCTGAACCAGTTATGAGAGAAAGGCTCAGATATGATTTTTAAACTAGGCTGGTGAAAAATGTTTCACTCTCCAACAGAGTTGATTTGAAAGGATTATTTCTCTGCTACACTCTGTGAGAGCAATGCTGCCAGAAACCATGAATCTAAAATGCTTTATCTAAATCATAAGGTATCACCTGAAATCATGTGTACTTTACATACCATGCAGTCTCTTTCTGTCCTTTTGCTGAAGTTTAGATATACAGCTTAGAGGTACTACTGAAACAACCCCAGAAATCTGTGAAGATTGAAACTGCTTGAACTAGAGCAAAGCAGAAGTTGCTCCATCAAAGTCAGCTCTTTAGTACTGAAGTTTATCTCATTTATGCTGGCTAAGGATCTAACTCTACTATCTACAGATTGAAAGATGCTAAAAATAGGACTATTTTTATATGCTCTACCAAATATAAAATATGTGAGTGAAACCTAGGCAAAGATTCATCTCACCCTACTTTATTCACCTGAGCTAAGCTAGACTGCAAGGCCTTGGTACGTCAGCAGGAGATCAGCAGTCCCAAAGGTCAGCTCTTGTCACCCATGGGAACGCCCTTCTGGTGAGCCACCTTCTGGAGATGTTCATCTCCTTCCTCCACTACACAACAAAACTGGATTATTGTCCTAATCAGTTGTAATAAAACAACCTGATAGCTGGGGGAAATATCCTCCCCTTTTTCTCCTCAACTATTTTTGTGTCAGCATAAATCTACTGACATCTGCAAGGTTATTCACACTCAAATTCTCCAGAAAGCCATATTCACCTGGTTTGAATGCTGTTGAGGATGCCAATTTCAGTTGTCCTAACTTCTCTAGAAGAGGCGCTGAAAGTGCAAGAAACTCGCAGATCATCCTTTATATAAGGCCTTTCACTCTTATCATCCAGGTTTTACCTCAACGAGAAGTTTGGTTTGACACAGACAACTCTACCACAAAACAACTGAGAAATATAAAATACTGTAACAGCCCTTCACCACAGGATGAATTGTCCTGGATGTGAAGCAAAAGTAGATATTGTTCACATTTCACTGCATCACTTACAGTGAATTTTGCTGAAGTTTTTGAGAGTTAATAAGCTGCCTGCTTCTCTTTCAGTGTTCAACAGTGTCAAGTCTGTACAGAGAGAGGTACAGAAGCAGTATCTGATCTAAAGCTAGAAACTAAAGAGCTTATTTCCCCTCATCTGGTGAAGAATCCAATAAGCCTCTTAGGCATGTAGTTGAAATCACAGTAAGGACAGTATAACCCTTCCTAGAATTGAAGGATCAGGAAGAAAGCAAGAAACAAGAGGCAAAGAAGTTGTTAAATACAGTATGCTTGGGAAGAGCTTTAATCAAAGGTGATGCATTGGGTCAGTCTTTCAGCAGACACTGCAGCACTCACTTCATACAGGGAACAGCCTGGGACTGTGCCTAGTCTTGACTCAGCTGGGGTTGATTCCACCTTTGAGCACCTCTCTCTTCCCCATCTGCAAAATGGAAACTCCTTATGAATAAAGATCAGTATATGGGAGCTAAGCCTTATCCTTCATGACTTCAGGCGGGCAACACCCTGAGGAAATCAGTGTGGGATTTCCCAGGCAAAAGGTTAGAGGACAGAGCCCAAAGCTGTGGGACAAAGCCTGCATAAGGAGGAAGAGGTGACCCAAGTACTGTGCCCCTCACATACCTCCCGAGTGGTGCAAAGTATGTCCCAAGTTGGTTGTTGAAAAGCAAAGCTGAGAGATATTGCTTCTCTACAAACACAGTCATTTCATCAGAGGACATCAAAGCAAGTTTTGCCTTTGTTTTGCCCTTCAAAACTTAAAAAGGCATCTCTTGAATAAACAAATTCTCTTCTTGTTTCATTGTGTCCAAACATGCTGCTTCCACCTGGAGCCAGCCTCGGCAGCAGCTATCATTTTGCTCTAATATGGTAAACGTCCTTTTTTCCCTTCCCCCTCCTCTTCCCTTTCCTACCTGGGGAATTCAGCTGCTTGCAGAAAAACTTAAAAAGAGAAAAATAGAATAAAATGTTGTCTTCTATGGCCCAGAAATAAGAACTGAAAAAAAGTGAAACCTTATGCCTTGTCCCCAGTGGCTCAGAAACTTGGAGCCAAATCAAGGCCATGAAAACAGAATGTGGCTCTTTGTTTACAATAAATAAATAAATAAATAAAGGACTACTCACTCTTGCCCTTTGGGATATATTTTCTAAGGAGGAAGAAATTCCCTGTGGAGTTTATTATGTGTAGAAGGGATGTGTGCCTCCTAGGGAAAAGCAGTGGGGGTAGTTTTTCCCTTGGCGATTTCTTTCCCACCTTTATATCACTTTTTTATTAATTTTTGCAAGTCTCACTCCCCTCCCTTCTGCAGTAAGTGAAGCCACACAAAGGAACTTGCAGGTAATTCAGCCACTCAAAACTACACAGCATCTCCTTTCCTATATAAACAATCAGTGTGTGGCCTGGATTTCATTTGCAACTGTAAATGAAACAGGCTTACAACTGTGTTCATAATCCTCCTTAATTGAATTTCTGTGACAAAACCCAGACAAAATTATTACCCTCAAGTTAACAGTTTGTGCGAAGTAGCCAAGGGTTCCTGGGAAGCTTTAAAACAAATGCAGGACAAAACTAGATATCACAAAGCAGCTATTTGGTGTTGGTACCATTTGTTTGAAGTAGGGGAGGTTTCCCTGGAGGAACAAGGTCATTTTAATATGAAGGACAGGCCAGGAATTCAACACAGGCCAAGAAAAAAGTGAGAATTAAATAAGGAGTGGACGAGCTTGGATGTAAACCAGCATATGCTACAGCTACTGGAAGGAGCTGTTGGGCTGTCCTGGCTGTTTAAGGGCAGCATCATTCACAACTTGGTGTGGCTCACTAGACAGTTTCACAAATCCAGAAGGACTTTAAGTAACTGTTAGGCTTGTGTTGAAGTTCACACCCCATTGAAAAGGTATCTCCTCTCTCATGTAATAATTTCCTTCAACTAGATCATCAGTTCTATGATAAACACGCAGAGCCTTAGCAATGATGTCAGGCTGCTGGTAAAATATCTAAACTTACTTTTAAAATGTGAGAACCACTGCTAAATGAAAGCAATGATGCAAAAGGGTCACTGTCCTGCAGGGCGCTCCCACAGTTTGCAGAAGAAAAGAATTAAAGCCTTTCCTGTTACCCAAATTTAGTGTTTGTTTTTCTTTTAGATGATACAGATGTTTTCTTGACAAATTGGGCAAAGTTGATGTGAACAGAGATGTCTGTTTGCAACAGCTAAGTTTGTGTGCCATTGCCATGTACTTGGACAAACATTCTATATTTTACCCCACAGTACCATGTTTAAGTCATCTCTGTATCAACTGGTAACTAAAGCAAACTAGCAAAATTAATAGGGATCAAAGCAAGCTCTTTATGCTTCAGTTTGCAGAGTTGATCAGAGCAGGGAAATCCATGTCATCCCAAGGCAGTGCCTGCCTGGGTTACCGCCCCATATCTCACAGAAGTTAATATCCTTTGCATTTTAAGCAGAAGGCAAGGCTACAAGGGAATGGGGAAGGCTGAGGTAATGGAAATACAAATCCTGCAATTCCTCAGTATGCACCCATGCCTTGTATGTTACCCAGCCCTCTTTGCAGGCAGAATTGATGGAAATTTAGGGTAGAGGAGGCTGGCAGGGCCTCATGTTAAAATTTCCTCCAAGTAAAATATTGCTAATGAGCATTCCTGTTCTGAGACAAGCAGGCAGACACCAGAACTCATTTCCACAGACCTCTGTGCCAGTGCAGGATAGTGGGTCTCTGTCCCCACCTTCACTTGCAAGGCACAGCTGACATAATGAGGGACCTCAGAAGAGTTTCCAGGAGACATGTCCACTCCCAGAGATCCAGAGGGGTAACAATCAGGTGCTACTGCTTTCTTCAGTGTCTCTGCTGTGCTAAACGTTTCAGTAGTTGCATTAATACCTGGCTTTGAGGGATGGCTCATTAGCCCTTGGGTCCTGCGCCACTTTAAGCAACCTTTTCAGAACAACTTTTTTATAGTTTGTGTGCTCTGTTTTTCCTCAGGCCACAAGTTAAACACACTGAACAACACCAGGGAAAGAAATAAACACTGAGTCAGAAACAAATAGATGTGTATGCACATGCCCAATATCCCCACACACACACATACACAATCAGGGCTAGAGATCAATGTTTTCAGGAGAAGGCATGAGGGAATAAATTATCACAGTGCTTTGTCACTGGTGGCAAAGGAAAGAAAAAGGAACATTCAAAAGGGTGATGAAATGTTTCAAGAAAAAGCAATATATTTTTATGTACTTGTAAAATCCATTGGCAATGACTTTTCTGGTTAATTGGTTTCATCTTATTAAACTAAAAACATATTTGTAAAATCCAGACATATTCAAGCCTAAGTCCAAGTTCTTCACCAAAAGTCAATACACTATTTCAAAAAAGAAAATTCAGCAATACAAACAATCTTCCGATAGTCTGAAATCACAGCACTCATATTGAGAAGACAAATGGATAGAGTGCTTGACTAAAATGCACTTTGAAAAAAATCACATAATTCATTTATCCCAAAACTGCTGTCCTCTTTCTCCCTGGCCCATGGATGAATATTTTGTCCCAATTATGCCGTGATTTATAAACCAGCATTCTTCTATCTTTCCTTGCACTTGTCATGTGCGACTTCTTCCCCTTTATTAGGCCACTCTTCTTCCTATTAAATAGTTCCTCTCTTGCCAAAGAACTGCCAATGATTTTACAGAAGAATAGACTCTGCTTTACCAACAGAAAAGGGCCTCTAATGTACCATGGACACAGCACAGTGTAGCATGGTAATTTGCCTGTGTTAATGATGCTACTTCACAATGATCAGGAAAACAAAAATCTCTAATAGCTAAATGATATCCAGTCCTTCTGCAGCCTGTTGAATTCAAAATCGGGGGAGCAAAACCCAATATCCTTTAGGAGATGAGCTAAAAGTAGCTGCAGTGTGTCTTTTCTTTCCCCCCAAATTCCTGATTGGCATTGAATCACTAAAATACATTATTTTTGTGATGGGAGCAGGACAGAAAAAAAAAACCAAGCCAAGTGTTTAAAAATGTTTTAGCACCTCAAAAGTAAGTGGAGAAAAATTAATGAACATATATGTAAATATTTTGGACATTCTTTACACTGGCATGATTTTGTGTAAAATACTACTATAAAGCAGGACTAAAGTATAATTCATAATTTTCTCTTTTTTAGGTGAAAAGAGGAAGTATTTACTGTGGGAAGGACAGAGCAACAATCTGCATGTGTCATTGCTTACTTCTGAAGATGCTCCAGTTCCACAAAGCTCCGAGCTCTTGAGTGCTAAATCATCCCCAAGAAAAGTCTTCAGCCACAGTTCTCATCAGAAAGCTTCTTAGAGCTGGGTTCCCTCGGCTGCCTGGCTGGGCAAAGCACTGATTGCTTTGGCCAGTCAGAGAGTCATTGCTCCAAACATCAATCTTCAAATACAGCACATTAAGCTACTCCGTGGGAGAAACTCTGCTCTCATATTTGGCCAAACATAACAGGCAGAGCAGCACTGGCTTTGATGACATTATTAGGAGTGCATAAGAAGTGACCAGGGATACTAAAGAATCATATGGTGCATGTTTGGTAATCCTTTGGCACCGCTGAAAGATTGGAGAATAGACTCAAACACAGGTTTATGAAAAAAAGATGAACAATATTTATAATATTGCTCATATAAGAAAAGGCTTCTATGATATTTTCCAAGGGCAGAGGGAGTGATTTGTCATCCAGCTGCAGTTCTGTAGATTTTGTAACTGCCTGATTGGCACACTCCACACGTTCCTTGTCCAAACCTTTCTGGTACAGCTGTGCAAAACAGGAGCAGGACTTGAATTCAAGAGTGGCTAAGAATATAGGACCAAGCCATTTCAATTTCATCTCCATATAATTTCACAGACTCACACAGAATCATTTAGGTTGAAAAATACCTCTGAGATCATCAAGTCCAACCTTTGACTGACCTCCAACTTGTCAACCAGACTATGGCACTGACAGCCACATCCAGTCATTTCTTGAACACCTTCAGGGATGGTGACTCTACCAACTCCGTGGGCAGCCCCTTCCAACACAATCCTTGTCCAGGCATTTTTCAATCCATGATGTTCATTTCTTAATAAACCCTTAGGTAAGACCCTCTCCCCATTAAGAGACAGCTTTTACTGTAAAGTGCTTAGGGTGTTGTTGGGGATGGAAGGTGGGGGGGAAGTAAAATTATTTACTGTAGAGCTCTACACTTGATTCCCCTTTTCTTCCCACAGGAAAAGTTTGTCAATGCAGGTTGAAAATAAGCACCTGAAGACTCTTTAAATACCTGTTTATTCAATCTGGAGTAGCACTCAAGGGGAGTACTAAAATCTTCAAGACAAATGCCACACACCATGTATTAAAAATTCTCCAAAATGTTGTACTATTAAGTCTTTTTTACTAACATGCCTGTTTCAACTAAAATTCATGTTCTAAAAATCCCACAGGATGGGTGTTTCAACAGCTGGCTCAATGTTTGATTTGCAGAAAAATGTGTCTATAGCACTAGCAACCAGGCCTTGGGAGAGATATAAGCAAAGGAGCAGTGACATGCCTTAAACACGAAATTATTTACTGTAATTTTAAATATTAACATTTTCTGAATGAAGAGTTTTGATATCTTTCATCTTGTGTTTTGCAGACTTTGCCAAGTTGAGACCATAATACTTATAAGCAAATTATCAGCAAAACCATGGCAGACTCTACAGATGCCTGATATTTGAGACCTGCCCAGGCAATCTCACTATGAAGTCAAGGGGCTAAGGAAAGACTCCAGCTGTGGCCCAGCAGAAGTGCTTCTCCAGTGGGGCATTCAATCTCCCAGCCAGGCCTTGCTCAAAGCTGTTTGGCAGTGTGCAAAAGGCATGTTGTCTTCCAGGGGCCGAATGCACAACAAACCTCACCCCTGGGGCAGAATTCACAGCTTCAGCAGAACTAGCAAAGATGTTCTTTCAGATGAGCCAGGGCAGGAAACCAGAAGAGCTCTCGCTGCTAGCAATGAACAGCCATCCTCTCATCCTGCCAGCAGAGCACAGTACCACCCCCACTTTTGGGGCAGCAGAAACCCTGCAAGCACAGCCAGAGGCAGGGCCAGGGCAGGTTCACAGGCCATAGCCACCTTTTCCTGTGGGCAGGAACCTCCCTGCGCTGCAAAGCCTTGGGCACCTCAGAGATCACATCAAGTGAGGCTGCAGATCATCCCTCCTCTGCCCTTATCTAAAGCAACAGCAACACCATAAAAATCCAAGTGAGCAGAAAGGCTGGAGGAGCTCACACAGCAAAGTTTCTTTCTTGGTGTCTCTCTTGATATCAAACTGCTCTTGTGAACAGCACTGCTCATCTACAGGGTCGCCAACACCTGGAGATGGTGCAAGGTGCTTGTCATAGCAACTTAAGTATTATCCATGATTGTCCCTGTAGATTTTGCAAGATGCACAGGCAAAATCATTATACCTATTAAGTTTAAAGTAGTGGTATCTCTTTTGCTTGCTACTTGCCAGGCAAATATAGCTACCAAAGTGTGCAGCTATTAAATGCCAACTATAGTTCCTATCACCCTTTTTTGTTCTTCACCTTCCTTTCACTGTGCATTTTCCTCAAGATCTTTCTTCCTTGGTTTTCTTGAGAAAAATGGTGTCTCCTCTATTGATTAAATTACAAATTCCAATGCCGGATGATTGAGTTATATGATAACACCTGACGAAAGACAATTGAAATAAAGGAAAATTAGCACTCTCTTTATTTCAAAAGGTTTGGATGTTGAGTAGCTGACTGAATTAAATAGAGATTGAGCATATCTGAGAGAATTGATTAGGAAAAACAATGCAGAATTCAGAAGAGCGATACCAAAATTAGCACCTTACTAATTCACCTTCCAAAAAGATGGAAAAAGTTGAGAAGGAGAAGGAAACTATATCCTTTTCGTGCATTCACAACCAGGAATTGCCCAAAAGTTTACTCTGATA
Source organism: Acridotheres tristis (assembly GCA_037013685.1). Lineage (NCBI taxonomy): Eukaryota > Metazoa > Chordata > Aves > Passeriformes > Sturnidae > Acridotheres > Acridotheres tristis. Next base: position 27,009,509 of record CM072894.1, read on the forward strand.
ATACTCTTAAGATACTGAACTCTGACATCAAGTTACCAAAGGCCAACAAATACATGACCAGGTCAGCAGCCTCTAGGGTTCATTTGTTCAGCTTCTAGTAGGCCTTTTTAATTAGTATCACAAGCAAAAGAAGGTTCTTGGCCTTTGTTTTGTGCTGGGAACCAAAAGCATGTCAGCTTTTGGTAATGTATCATTGCATTTTATTCACTGCTCATAGATGCTAATGGGAGAGTTTTAATTTTGTCTGCTTGTGACATTTCCTGCAATACTGACAGATGTCTTGGGCTTTCTTCCTGCAGATTAGGCAACCATTATTGGAGTTCTTAGATTAAAAAAGAAGCTGATAAAGCAAAGCATCTAAAATGGCATGGTCGACTTTGAAACTGTGTCTTCTCTCAGTGACTTCCCTGCAAGCTTGTTGTGAGTTAGACAGAGTCTAGCAAAGATCAGTTCTAGCAAAGCTCTGGAAAGAGTGTAAACACAGCTCTTAAACAAGGGCTGCAAACATGATATTATTTACTTACAGCTTCTGCATTACTGAAGTGTCATATTCGAAATCATGCTCCAGTGAAAATCTTAAGTGACCTGTGGAAAGATCAGAAAATGAGTCTTCAGTGGATATTTCTAACTACATCTTCTACCAGATAGGGGAGAATTTTGACATTATTTGGAAATCAAATGCAATGAAAATATTTTTTAAGTGTAACCTCAAAGCAATGTAAAAATTTTCATTAATGCTCACCTGAAGGTTTCTTCAAAACTAGCTTCATCTGCAATTATTTGCTTTCTGCAAAAAAATCCTAGCCCACAGATTAGGTAGCAGAAAATGTTTATGGATACAATAAATATTTTAATACAATCAATCTGACTGAGAAATTTTGCAGCCCGGTCTGACCTTTTCATAATCCTAAATGCTTCTTCCTCACAGAAGAGACAAGGAATCACTCTTGTCCCAGTTTCCAAGTGGGAGATTTGCACCAGTGAGAAATGCAGGCTGTGAACACATATCTTACTCCTCATTGCAATGCTTTCTTTGGGAACATTCCTGCCCCCACCATCCATCACCATGCCTCACCATTCACTCTTGCTGGAGTTCATTGCACCTTCCATTCTGCCAGTTGAACCACAGATGCACTCAGGTTAGTCAAGAATTATTTGAACTGCTCAAGTCAATGCAGGAGCTTCAGCCAGATGATGTGTGAGTGCAGCCTACATGATTTGTCCCCAGTCTCACAGCAGGCGTGGCAGGGCAGAGAACCTACACACTGAGCCATAAACCCTCTCTTTGAAACACCAAAAGCAAAGCTCAGAATGAACAAATTTGCTCAAGAAACCCTCATCTGAAAGGTTACTCTCACTGTTTTCACCCTTACGTCTTATCCAAACCCCACAACAGTCTCATGAAAGTAAAAAGGAAAAAAAATTATGACAAACTCTAACAAATTCTAGATTATTTTGTACTAATTTGTCCTTTAGTTATGGCAGCACCATAAAGCCTACCCTGTGCCTGAACTCTTTGCATTGAGCACAGTGCAGGCATTGGCCGTGGTAGTCTCTGCTCCCTGAAGCTCACCAGCAGGAGATCAAAGAGCTGAAAGTGTAGGCAGGGAAAAGACAGAGACAGCAAAAATTGGAGGACACTTCTGTACAATGGCTTGTGAGCACAAATCCCACTCAGCCAGTAAGAAATGAATCACTGCAAAGAGATTCTGACCCTGCTACCTATTATGCTCGACAGACAAACTCAGTGAAATAATTTATCTAGTTATTTACATGGCTTCCATTAGAGCCATGCCTGAACATTCACAAACCAGATGGATTTTTCCTCACTGTGCTCCTGAGAAGGAGCACATGCTGCAAATGCTACATCATAGGCAAGGAGTAGAGATACTAAAAAGACAAAATGCTTTTTCAAGGGGAACTAGTATCTGATAAAATTCTATATAATGCCAGAGTGCTTCTGTAGGTTAAGGTGCTGTACTCAGGGACAGGCTATCAGGCTTTAGCCATAGGCAGACTTCTTACCACTCTGGTAATTCTTTTTTGAACAATGGCTTCTATACAGTATGAATCAGGAAAAGTGAAAGGGAAAAAGGGAAAGGGAGGGTAAAAAGGGAAAATAGGAAAAAAACATTATAAAGGAAAGTCATGATAAATGTAGCACCATCTGAAAAAAATCAAACTGCAGAAACAGAGGAGCCAGTCATGCAGTTCACTGAGAGGACTGAAGCGATTGTTTCCATCAAGAAACCTCATTCATCACATTTCCATAACCCAGAAAAGGCTCTCACAGTCCCCTCTTTCAACATATGAAGACTAACACGCATATAGACTCTCACATTTCCTTCCTTCTCCTATCAGTCTTTTCTCATGGAAGAAATCATAGGAAAGGGATGAAGATGTGAACATTTCTGCAGCTGTTGTGCCAGGGCTGAATCCTGAAGGTGGGACACCCAGAGAAACCCAGGGGTGACAAAGCACCCACCAAAAGGACTCAGTCTTCACTGTCAGATAACTCCTGCTTCTTTAAAATGATGACAGTGGAAATGCTTCTTCGGTGATATCCCAGGAGGAAGATCAAAGCCCAGCACATCAGCTTGTGAGAAAACAAGATCCATCTGTTAGCCCAAACCTCCAGGACTGGCAGGTAGTCTTTTCTCTAAAGTAAGCCACTGGACAGCACACTCTAAGTTTCATCAGCAGAAGAATTCTGGTCTGCACACTGCCTCTCTAAACATAATAGCTCCCCTTTGGCTAGAGAATAGAGGATTCCCTAAACGAACCCTTTGATCTGCAAGACACTGAGCCTTGTCCTGAAATTTCTTCTCAGATATTTGAATTCCCTGCCAGGTTACAGCATGAAACTTTTCTCATCTCTCCATTAAAGCAGCACATAGACAGATGGGATAGTCTTCATTCTTCAGGACTCCCGAAGTTCATTTCCCATCAATTTTAATAGGAATGCTCAGAGCTCCTGTTAAGTTTAAGAGAACCAAACCCATAGATTGTACTCAATCAAAGCCAGGAGAATCCCAAGCCTGGCGATCCCTCCACAGGGATCAATTAAATCATCAATTAAAAACAATCAGTATGATATAAACGGTACAATGGCCAAACTTCCCCCTCCACACACATTTTTTTAAATAATTTTTGAAAACTCTTTGAGCATTGCAGATAAAAAGGCCAGTGAGTGCTCTTAGTGGAGGTGGAGCTGTACCAGAACCACCACTATGTTTAAATGTCTTCTCTTCATTAATGGGTTTTATACTCTCTTCATTGTCAGTCAAAGGCAACAAGGTGTTATTGCCCTTCTGCAAGCTATGAAAAATCCAGCACAGCAGATGGATTACACACCTCACCCAAGGTCTCTTGGGACACCCACATTTGCACAGGGAACTGATCCCAAAATGCCACATACTCAGTGCGCTGCCCTTCCCTCCAGCCCAGCCTAATTCTCTGAATTTCATGATGATTCAGAAGTCTATTTAAAGCCCCTACAGCTATGGGTGTGTGCAAGGAATTAAAGCTGAGCGAAAAAAAATGTTTGAATTGAGCAGCTCTGGTTGAGATTCCTGGTAAGAGTGAAACACAGGAGGGAGGGTTTAACCTGACGGGAAAAATGTGGCATGTGTCAACTGGGTTATGATGTGAACCTCACAGAAGATACAGTAGCAATGCCAGCATTCTCTTCCCAGTCAATCTGCCCTGTAAACACTCCTGCTCCTTGCTTGCATAGCAAGTGCTGTTATGAAAGAGGAGAAAAATGGATACAGAGGAAGAATTACTGATACCCTCTTGCAGTTTCCCAGTGTAAGTGGAGTGGCCAGGCACAGTTACACACTGAAATGAAGGCAGCCAGGAGAGCTGACATGGTTCACAGACACACAGCCATGGTTTACTGCTCAAACCATGCTAAGCTCTTTAGGTAAGCTTTGTTTTTACAGATGGTATTGCTTGCCCTAGATCTGATGTCCAAAATGGGGTTGCTCTCTGTAATCCTTCAGAGGCTGCTTATAAATCAGAGAATGCTTCACCTCTTGACACATGGCACTAATAGATGATAATGTAAATGGTGCAGTGTTTTAACCTTTCCAGGCATTTGCTTAGGTTACTGTAGACAAAAATGAGGTCAGGAAGTGTGGTCACAAGCCTTAATCTCGAAGAGCCTCAGTCTGGAGTGATCTGGAGCCCTCTGGCTTGTACAGGGCCATGCCCATGGCTGACTTGTACAGCGAGCAAAAGGCTGAGGGTGCCAAGCGGGGAGGGGGCTCTCCTGTCCCAGCCCTGCACAGCTGCACCCCACAGGGCCCCCTGCACCTCCCAGGACCTTTCCAAGCCACTCTGCCTAGCAAGAAACAGCAACTGCAGTAATATAATTGCTGTGGAAATTATTTTGAAGGCATCAACCCCTAAACATAGAGAGTAAACAAAATCCGCTTCTGTACGAGCTCTTCCACTTTTCCCATGCATCTGAGGGATGTCCTTTATAAACCATGAGATAAGAGCAGACTCTCTGCTCAGACTGCATATCTGCCTGGTTCCTTAGATACCAACGAAAGCCCAAAGGCACGGCTTGGCATCTCATCCCCTTCTTATAACTCTTTCAAAAAGTTACAGATGATTTTGACACAAAGATGATGAGAAATGGGGAGCTATTTGTGCCATTCTGGGGAACATGCCAAACCCTGTATTAACACCCCAAACCCTGTTAAAAACAAAATAAAGCAAAAAAAAAAAAAAACAAAAAAAAAACCAAAAAACCAACAACAACAAAAAAACCACCCCAACAACCAAACCAGCAAAAAACAACCCTCCTGTTTGCTACTGATTAGGCAGCTGAATTAAAACTGATGAAGTGATTGGACAGGATCCAAAGCTGTTTATCTGCACATAAATCACAGACATGCTTTACTCAGCCAGTATGGATTTACTGAGCTGGAGGAAAGACCTCGTACTCAGAATGCTGATTATTACAGCAATTAAAATATCAGTGAAGCAAACATTTTGGGTGGAAAGCTGTTAGGGGCTACTGTAGAAATCATTCCATTAAATATGAATTCAATCAGGTTTCAAATTTTTTTAAAAGGGAGTTTTAATAGAGGGTTTCTTTTTTCTGATTAAGTATATGTTGTTAGAAAAATCAAATTCAAAAGGAGGAAAGACACAAAATAACTATCTGGACATGCCAAAGGAAGGCTGATACATATTTTATGATCGCAAGGGAATTAAAAAAATAGAGAGATGTACTGTCAAATCAGACACAGTGTTAATAGCTAAAGTATATGGCAGTAAGAAATCCTGTTCCCACAGCTATTAATGTAAAACTGAAAATTTGGAGCAGGCTACAGCAAAGGAAAATAAATCACACTTCTTTTTTTATTTTTTAATTTGAAAAAATATATAAAATAAATCCCTACCCCCATCATTCACTCTCTGCATCCCAATTCCATGACACCAAGACTGTCATTGCAGCAAGCTACAGCTTCCAGGCAAGTGAGACAAGTGACAATTTCTTCCTATTAATCATTGCTAATTTATTTATGCAATTTTTCTACTTATGAGAATCATTGGCCTGGAGATTATTTCCTCCTTCCCCTTTGAGTCCTGAGAAACTATTTAACATGGGAAATAGTTAAGGGGGGTAAAGAGGGGAGAGTGTCATGTAGCCAAGTTACGCATCCCAGCTGGAATTTGGGATGATGTCTTGCAGTTCTGGCTACTTCAGCCAAGTTTCATACAGGAAGCACGAACGCGCCAAGGGCGCAGTGAAATCCACTGGAGCCAATAAATAGCACTTGACTCCATTAACACACTCCTGCTGTGGATCCCTTCACGAAACCCTCAGACACCTTGCAACCAGTTTGCTCATGAGGTAGCCAACAACTTGCACAAGGGAAAGGTTCAGGAGCCAAGAGGATCCTCTGATGAAGCCTCACAGATTCCGAGTGTGTATGCATGTGGGATGTGTATCCAGAGTCTTCCAGCAAAGACAAACACTGCTGATATATAAGGCTTATATGGAATAGTGGCCATAGAAGGCCATGGTGTCACTAGTGAGGTAAAGGGCAAATTGCTGTGAGGAACTTCACAAGGCCCCTGGAAGATAACTCACTCCTTGCACAGAGGCTCCTCTCCAAGCCTGGGCTGGGTCCAGAGGTACCACAGAGGAGCAAGGATCCCCATCAGTTCAAGCAGTTTTTGCCCATATACAACAACCTGTTTCATCTAGGAAAAAGGACTAGGAAATCATTTCTAAAATTTGTAGATTAAAATTTTGTAATGCATGCATTACAAGTCTGATTATTATTTCAAAGCTATTAGTAGCAAGAATAATATCACCTAACATAGAAATAACTCTATAACTTTCTGGAGTAAGAGATAACTTTTGAGGAAAGTAGCTGACAAATTACTTGACAAATTTGTCAACTACTTTGCAGCCATCAAGATAAAAGGCTTTATACGTTGTATGATTTTTTTATGTATATATATAAGAAATTTTATTGGACTGTTGATAAAAGCCTGAGCTACAAAGGAACTTTTTCCCCCAGCTGAGAAAAGGCAAGCTGCTAGACAAATCAGTTCAATCTTTGCCTTTCAAACAATATAAAGCAGTATAACTTTCAGGAGTAACACCTCATCTGTTTTTTTTTCCAGACTGCCTATCAGGAATCAAGCAGTAAGTAAACATTTGAAAAGTGTTCCTCTGAGAGCAAAGGTTTAGATTTGAGTCACAGGATCCATTGAAAAGAAAAATTGCTTCTGTGCATTGGGACAGTGCCTTCCCTTCTGAAAAGTTTCTAAAAAGAGCAAATGGAGATAATCTTTTTACAAGGTATAACCCATATGGAAATTCATTATTGTTTCCCTTTAGAAAAGTCAAGATAGTTCAGAAAGTGAGAATGAAATCACTATTTTAAAAAGGTTAAAAATATGTAGATTTCTAACAACTACAGCCAGTAAAGGCATGGTTAAAGTGCTTTATCATGGTCTAAAGTCAAGCTCTGATTGATGAGAACATGAGATAAACAAAAGAGGTAAAGACATATTAGAGCCCTAAATCACTGTGAGTATTTAATCCAGAAGTGGGGGTATATATACACCCAGCGATTGTTGATTAAATATTTTAAGGATCTATTCTTCTCCCAGCACAAAACACTCTCTAGAGTGGCTTCAGCACTGCAGCTCCCTGAAGGCTGCATTACTGCTCGTTAGCCCCGTGCAATCACCACTGTGGCTGCAGAGCTGAAAGGAATCATTGTTCCTGCTGTACAAAAGCTAAACTGAACCTCCAGAGAAGGTGGATGATTTGCAAAGGATGTTAAAGCAAACCAGTGGCACAGCCAGGGGAAGGGGGGAACCCCAACTTACGAGCCAGTGCCTCCCAGACACTATTCCTCATTGCTTGCAAGAACACCCTGCAGTTAGGCATTAGTTTCATTCCTGCCTTTTCCCATGACTATTAACTTAAGACTGCCACCAAAAGCATGTACGCATGCATGGAAGGTCACAGAGGCAGGACCCAGGATAGTGCTCAAATTCAATACTTAGCTCTAGGTTCTTTCAAGAGGTGTGAAAGATAAACTCTTTCATTCAGTGGATTTAAATTGGAGATGAAAGATTCATCCTAAAAGACCTAAACTAGACCTACAGCTGCTTGGAAATAGTTTTCTATCATAGCCAACATTTGTCCTGAATTCAGTCTGATTACACAGTGTTAAGTATGGCAGGCAGCTGAGGACAGAGTATAATCCCACACAAGAGCACACTGGATACACAGGCAAGGTAGGGTAAGTCCCAGAGGCAGACAGTGTCCAGCATGGTCACACCAAGCTGCACACTTTTCTTTAATGCTGATTCATTTAGGTGATTAGACGAGTCAAAAATTTAGAAGGAGCTGTTGTTCATTACCTTTTCCCCCCCTTTGGCTACTCCAAGAGATGTTTTAAGGGACAGATGATCTTTTTAGCATATAGTTATGGTTCTCATTAGCACTAAATCCATGAATATGAATATGGAAAGAATTCAAGGAGAGACAGGAAATGACTGCAAACATCTTTAGTTAAAGAAAATTTCTATTCTTCCTCCAAAGAGTACAGCTGCACCATTCTGGTGCAGAATGTACCACTCTGGGCAAGGAAGATCAAAGAAGCAAAAGCCACTGATCCAAATTCACCTCTTGCATTGTTTCTTAGACAGACCCAGGATACAGAGAGCAGCTCTGCCCAAGAAATTTCCAATATGACTCTTTCCTGATTAAACCTTGATCTGTTGACATTGACACAGCCAGTCTTTCAGTTTTGCCAAGCCTTTCAAAGAAGAGATGTGAGGGGACCAAGCCATTGTTGCTGGTCCTGTCGGCTGCTCAGTTTCCCACCAGCTCACGGTGCAGGACACCAGTGAAACAGCCAAAGGACCAGTGCTTTTACAGGCCAGCAACCCCCAGCTAGCAGCAGCCATGCCACAAACCAAAGTACTGGAAGCCCAACCAAATTTTAAGATCAAACTCACAGGGCTTTTAGGATCCCCGATATGCAGTCAAACAGTTCTCAATAAAATAACATTCCTCTGCCCCTAGGCTGCCCAGGGTACAGGAGAGATTTGCTTGAGCAAGCCTCTGGAGCATAAGGAGCACATGACTATCCCTCTGGATGTGTATTTTTGTCCAGCAGCAGAATTAGGCCATATGATCCCATTGTCCCTTGTGAGATGACCAGGTCTATGCTCAGTATAGCAATCTGCAAAAGAACAGTGTCTCTGGGATTTCTGGGGCTTTCTGAACACGTCTCTGCAGACTGCAGCCTGCTAATGGCACCACTTGATTGATTGATTCCTGCAGCTTCCTTCACATCTCTTCTCTTTCAGAGGGCTCCCAGCCTGGGAGCTGTCTGCAGGACTGAAACTGACACTGCCCCTGGAAAAACATTTTCTGGACCCATATGTCTTTGCCAGACAGACCAAAGGGAAATGAATCGACACGATCCGACAAAATCAGTTGTTCTGGAAAACTCTGTGTTGTGTCCATCATTCTACAAAATCAGAGAGAAACATTTTATATTTCTGTCAAAATAAAAAATTAATTTTCAGTAAGGAGTTTAAAAATGCCTTTCCATTTTCCAAACTGAAACTACAACCTTTCCAAAGTGGAAACTCTTTCTAGTTTCAGACAGTACAAAATGAGCACAAACTATAAATAGTATCTTCTTGTAGTGCTCCTATGGAAAATCTGTTGAGTTTTTGTGGGATATATTCTAGGACCAATTTAATCAATTTCTACTCAGCATTCCCCTGCTTATACTACATCACATCATCTATCTGTCCTGAGTTACTGAGAAGTAGTAGGTTCTTGTGTAACAATGAACTCTGGCAAAATGTACCAACACTACTTTGGATTTGAAGTAGTATATAACCAGGGCCTGCAGCAGTGACCCACCTTTTTAGTTAACTGTGATTTCCCCGCCCATTATATAGCAGCTAAAAAGTTGCATCAATTCTCTATACCGCAGCAGGCACACATTTTTTTTTTTTTAATAACCAAATTATTAGAAGAACCTACATAGTTTATAGACAATCTGAAGTATAAGGTTCCCAACAATGTCAAGAAAGTCCCATTGAGTCTAATGACAGCACAGTCAAGTCATTGAGCCACAGGAAAATGCTGCATCTAATGTCTGTCATTCTGTGCCTTTTCTAAAATCACAAATAGGCTGTGGCAGCCTCAGGAACAGTGGCCAAGTCTTCCAGCTCCAGATTTGTGCTTTAACTGCTTGACATATCCTCTCATCACTGGAGCAGGAGACAGAATGATCAGAGACCAAAACCCCTCACACTGAGCAATCTGAAAATATCATGTTTCAGCCCAACAGAGATGTGTGTCATTCCATCACTAACTCACCAGCCCAGAGGACAAGTCCAAGCCTAACGTCCCGGCAGCAGTCCAAGGTCAGAGTCCCAGAAGGTAAACCCGCCAAGAATGGGTGATGTAAATGCTCCCTCTCAGAGACAGTCCCACTGCAGTCTTCTCTGAATCCTTTGGACTCTGGAAACTTCCTTCTCTGGCATGCCTCTTTGGATCTCTTCCTTCTAATTTTCACATAAGCTTGTTTGTGGATGATTTATCTACCAAAAAAAAAAAAAAAAAAAAAGGCATGTTTTTCCTTCATTAAAAAGAAGTGTGTCTGCATTTGGCTGATACAAATAATGATGTTATAAAATCCTCTTTGAGGAAGGATCTCTCTACTTCACGTCCTTCCTCTTTCCTGAGTTATGTGACAAAGATCCTGGGAAAATAGCTCATAAACTTCTTGGTAAGAACCACCTCCCCTTCTCCCTTTTCCCTCTTCACAACATTTTTGGAAACAATTTAAATTATCCCATTCTGGGTCTGAGCATAGAGTCTGATATATCATAATTTCTGAAGGGCCTTCTTTTCCTCCATTACTAACCAGGACACAAAAACCCTCTTCAGTGTAAATGTGACTCAGTTTAATTTTCCCAAAGAGCATTTGTTTTTACTTTCTGGTATACACAAGTGAATAAATATTACTTGGTAGGCTAGAATTTCATGTAACCCAACTAAAATGAGGGCTCTAGATCACTAGAAGCAGCATAAACATATGGTGAAAACTTTGTAATCGTCCCCAAGACTACAGAGGCATCCTGTGAGGCAGCCAGGAAAGGAACTGAAGTCAATTTTCTGAGTCTCCATGTAGAGACTTAAACATAAGCCATCTTTCCTCCATATCTCTGTTCTCAGAAAACACATATTTTCTCAGTTTCTGCCTAGCTAGTAAATATCAAAATCTAGCAGTTTTCTGCCTCCAGTATCAACTCGGTTACAACAATTTTAATTGCAATTGGTTTCCTAAGTCATTGTCTCCTCTCACAGTAATTTTTGCTGAAAATGTACCTCCTGTCATTGCATGGGCTCCATTCTAATGAAGCTACACTGTTCTCTCCACACTTTTGGCACTGCATTTAAAAATCAAAGTGCCAAATCCCTCTGTGAACTACTCAGATGCAGCACTTATATATGCCTATCAAATTCAGAGAAAAGTCAAACTTTGACCCTAAGTAAGCTGATATATGAAAACATGACAGTGCTTCTTTGGCTAGAGGAAAAAAGAGATTACTTATAAATCCTTTACTTAATTCTTTGTGTCTGTATTACAAAACAAGCAATTATAAATCTCCTCAGATTGTTCTAAACAGTACAAGCAAACCTATCAAAATAAGATGCACATGCCAGCATCATAAATGCTTTTCCAAAGAGAAATGTTAAGGACAGTTGCAGCATCGCTTCAGGTCAGTGCAGTCCTGTAGTAATTACAAGTGCTAAGAACAAAGCAAACACCAGATTCAGAGTGTAATCCATCCTTTTTCACGTAAAAAGAAAATAAATTTCAAAGAGAACCCAAGAAAGAGTAAAGGAAACTTCAGAAAAGTAATGAAATCTCCAAGACTGCCACTATATGCAGAGCTAATGCGGGCTCTGTTAGTGAGCTGAAGAGGAATGGCACCAAGGATGGAGACTGCCAGACACTGACAATCCAAGACAAAATGAAAAGTTATGAACAGTTATAAAGAAAGACTTGTTTCCCCCTGCTGATGAACTACTCTGTTCAACTACAGACCCAGGGCAGACACAGGATTTAGTCTATGGTATCTAACCAAAAAAATGTGACTGACACCTACTGAAAGGAGGGAAGGTAGTTTAAGTATTTCTTTAGTTGAACAACACAGAAAGACTTCCCCCATGCCACAAAGCATTGCCCATTTTACACAGGGATAAAGATGAGACCTGCTAGGGGAAGACCACCTGGCATTTGCATCCTGTGGAGCAACTCAATGTCACAGCATAAAAGACTAAAGCTTGAATCAGTTACATAGCTGGGTCCAGTACATGCTATATATTAGTTGATAAACACTGGTCATGTGCTATACAGGTGCAAAAAATGTTTTGACAAAACACCATGGAAGTGTTATCTTTCCTAAAACCATGGTTAGAGGAAACTATATAAAACTTATGGTCCTGGAACACTACTAGTATAACTTTCATAGGTTATTGTTCAACTGCTTCAACTCCTCATATGAGAGGTGGATTAAATCTGTGACTATCCCCAGCCAAAATGATTGAGTTACTGCACTCAAATCTCTTGTGCTGACTCCTGATAATTTGCATTTACTTTCCTCAGCCTTTACAGCTTCTTCCTTTGATGTTTACTGCCAGTGCTGCCATCACTTCCACAGAACATCACAAACATTTTATTACTAATTTTCACCAAAGAGCAAAGATCTGAAAGCAACTGGGATAGCAAGTCCTCCAAGCAACATACAAACTTTTGGTTGCAACAGAAACTTAGAAACTTAGACTTGAAATCTCACAACTGGAGAGAGGGGTTTGCAGCTAAAGTGACTTATACATCCAGTAAGGGATGCTGCAGAACCAAGAGACAGGACAGATTGCAAAAATAGACTCATTTGTACTGCAGAGGAAATAATGTCCACAGCAGTACAGATGATTTCCTGCAAGTATTTATCTGTTTGCACTGGTTTGACTAGCAACCAGGTTTCCATCTGAAACTTTCTGGTAGCTGGAAACTGCTGGTTTTCCAATTCTTCAATGAAAATCTCAAAGCTCAAAGAAGATCTCTATAAAGCAATGTTTTTACAGGAATAAATTAATCTTCCAGCAAGCTCTCCAACACACACATCCATAGTAGCATGTAACAACCACTGCTAGTATTTAGGCTGACCTATTTTCCTTGCTAAAAGCAACACTACTCTATTTCTCTTTAAGAAATCTCCCATTTTCATTTCAGATAATTCAGAATAAAATCTACTGTCTTCTCCACTTCCATTGCTATTGACAGAGACCAATGCCTAAAAACTTATTTTCCAGTGTACAGTTAGATCCCTAGCAAGCTCTGCCCATCAGATTATTCCATTAATTTACCAAATGACATGAGATCACAGTTTTACATTCATTTCCTGATGATTATCAAGGTCCTGGAAAAATTGCATTTCATTTTTAACAGCTCAAATCTTTATGAGAATTCTGTTTCTTAAACACAGTAATCATCAGCTGTTTTAGACAATAGGAGCCACTTCCATGCACTGAATGTTTCCCTTTCATTTTCAGACATTGCAAAACTCATCAATTGGCAATCATTAACTGTTAGCTGGGATCCCTATGCAATCTCATCAGTTAGGTACTTTGTGCCTATCAATATATTTAAAATAACTGTGCATCTGTGCTACAAAGCAATAAATAGTTTTGTTAATCATTTGTCTTCATTGTATCAGAATCACTGATTTAAATACCAGTATCAATTCTTGCACTGTTCACCAATTCCAGTAAATTTGCACCTGAAATACATTCGGTTCACTTTCACTCAGATGTGAGGTTCTGGCAGTATTCATTTGTAGTCTCTTCCTCATAAAGCCTTCCTGGCAACACAGATACCAGGCTGGTTTCAGACATGCTCCTAAAATGTGCTGTAAGCAGGCAGGAGCCCAAGAGCCCATCTGGAGAAGCAAGCCCTGCAGGTGGGGAATTAAGATCACCCATTGTGTAACAAGAGCCATGGGGTCAGCTCTGCTTCAAGGAACCAGTAGGAGCGGATACAAGAGCAGAATTTCCAACAGGTACCTCTGAGCTGTTAACTGCCCTCAAGACAGAGAAGAGTGAAGCACCCAAGCCCCCACGACCCGATGAAGAGTCCCCCCACGCCTGACATTTGTGACCAGGCTGTATCACCTGTACAACCACAGCACACTTCAGTTTTTGTTTCTTATTAAGAAGATACAAAATATCCAGTTTCTTTCCTCAGCACTAGAGAAACAAGAAGGATTCCACAATGCTACCGTAGTGCCTTTATTCAACCACGAACTATTAATGCAACTTATGGTCATGATGGACAAGGCTGACAAACGCTGCTGGACTCGCCATTGAACCCATGGTATCAGCCAGGAAGACCAAACGCCACACTCGCTGATTTCGGAAAACAGAGTATTTTTACCTAGTTTGTCATAGCTACCTCATTAAGCAAATTATTTCCCTTTCTGCCTGCCCTTAACCATCTAAAAGTTTAGCCTCATTTCCAATTTGAATTTGCCCTTTATTAAATTGAATTCACTGTTCTTTGTGTTATTACTTGTGTTATGTATCATTTCCTTTTCCCGGTATTAAATGACCCTTAAGATGATCATCCTGCCATTAAGCATTTCTCTAGATGAAACTGGCTAAATTCATTCCTGCTTCTGTATCTCTTTTAATGGCACAGTCTTCCTTTGGAGTCTGGTATCTGACATTAAGAGCATGATCTTGGTACAGGTGTGATCTTAGCAGCAGCATAATGACACATTTGTAAATTCTCTTATCCAACAAAGCTGCTTTTCAACCTTCACTAAAATGAGTGGTGTTTTGATAACTTCCATCAACAAATACTTCTTTTCCTGACTGCTTTCATTTAGCATCACTCACCTCAGGATAGATTTGCTGGTTCAGACTAGACACTTCCCTTGTGGCACCATAAACATCTATACATGGAATTAAAAACTCACTGGGTCCCAGTACTGCCCAAGCCTTTCAAGAGCTGGCAACCAGGTTCAGTGATGTGAGAGGCACTGGCTCATGCTGTCAAACAGGAATGAAATTAAGAACTCTTAAGTTTTCCTAAATCTTGAGCTGTGGGGTACAGGATTTATTGTGGAGTTAGGCATCCAACACCAGTAAAGTTAGTGCAGTTACGTGTTTCAGTTGAACTGTCCCTTCATTTACACATTCTTTTAACTCATCTATTTTTCATATGCATTCTACCTTCTCACTATTCAAGTACAGTTTGACACAGTCATTTCCTTGCTTTGTGATCCTTCCCTGTATGTCTTTCTCTGGACCTGGACCAAACTCCATTTCTGAAAGACATTTCTGAGCAACCTTAATAGGCTCAGCCTTCCATATTTCAAAACAGCATCAATGGACAGAAGTAATAAAACTTGTCTGATCAGTTTAAGTAGAGACATCCCTCACAGATGCTTACTGCAAGTGTGCACAAGCAGTCACACAATCACACATGCTTCTTCACCTGTAGGATCAAACTTCTTGAAATTCTTCCATGATTAATTTGCAAATAGTTTATAACCCAACCATAGAGCCACCTAGAAGACTGCTAACAGGACCTACATTCTGACCACCAAAGTTGTTCGCTTCTAAGGCTTTTTTTTTTTTTTACAAATATGGATATGGGCATAGATATAATCTGAACACATATATGTGTCAATATATATTTGTATATTTATGTATGTGTGTTTATATGTATATGTCTGTATATTTGTGTATGTAAGTATAAATGTATATGTATAGTTACACAGACGCTTATTTGTAATTTTGGCCTCATATGCCCCCAAAGAGCAAAATACTTGAAAATTATTCTTCCAGTAGGGTTGTGGCAGCAGGGTGAAAATCCCTCTGCTCTTAATTAATCAAAGGCTCTTAAACTCATGGAATTATAAACTGCCAGAAGTAGAAATCTATTGAATGTAAGAAATGTGCTTTAGATAAGCAGCAGGGAATAAAGTACAAGATGGCCCAGTGTTACATGGCTTGAAAATGTTTTACCTTCCCTGGATCAGGAGCTGAGCTTTTAGTGTTCCTTTTCTACTTTTAATGAAACTTTACCACAGAATCTCCCCTATACCATGACCTGGGATTCATAAAAACAATGCAACAGCCTATATATTTTTCTGATTGTATTTTCCAGAGCCAATTTCACACAGACTGTTTATAAGTCACTCACCAGAAAGCAGAAAAGAAGAAAAGAACGTTTTCCATTTCTTTACTGAAAAGCAAAAAGCCTCAAACCAAACAAAATTGTACACAGCTGTGTGACACCAGCAGCGACTTTTATGATACCATATGCTCTGCTGAATGGTGTTTCACTCAGCTGATGTAGCCTTACTGAAAGGTTAATAAAGAGGCATGATCTTTGGCTAATAAAGGCCGAGTCCGTTATAAAGGAGATAGATTTCAATTTGCAAGGAGAAAGAGGGGAGGAAAACAGAACGGTAGGAGAAATCTCTGCTGAGGGCACTGTTGGCACGCCATGATTTGCAATGCAGGGACAAGGGGCCTTTTAGGGGTTTCACTATGACAGCACATAGGGCAAGCAGAGCCAGGACCCACTCCAAAGCCCTCTGCAAGGTTTTCCCCAGAGCCACACTGCAAACCCAGACCTTGTGTTCTAGCTTAAGGATAAGAGAAACCAACATCTCAGTTCACATCTGCTTCTGTATTTGACACTATTTATCACTCTGATGGACCGTGTTACAATTAAAAAGATTTGAGGGGGTTGCCATCCAAGGGGGGGGCTTCCTTCATCAGGATGCAAAAGGAAATCTGAGATGCAAACCACTTTAGAAGCACACACATGGAATTGTGAGATGCACCATTCCTGAACGATGGGGCTGGGCCACCCACAGGCATCAAGCAGCCTTCAGAGAAAAGAGGGATCCTCACCTGTTCATTCTACTGCTGCTCAGAAAGTGGGAAGCAAAGGTGATTTTTACTGAAGCAAGCCTTCCTTTCACAAACGTAGACGTTTCTGCAGAGCCTGGGCAGGCTTCTTCCAGCCTCCCAGGAAAGCATTTCCAGCACACCCTGTCCCAAGACCCTCTGTTCCCCCCACATACACTCAAATCCCCTCAAGGTAAACAAGTGATAAGACTTTAGGATTAGGTCTACTGACCTCAGAAGGAATTTTGCTCAAACAAGCATTAAGCCTGGAAGGATTTTGTCCTTACTGAGAGGCTTCTAAAGGTTTCCCACATAAGAGTTTCAGGAAAATGACTTGTGGAATTTACATCCCGCTTTGCTCCCTCAGACATTTTGGCAGCTTATCCTGGAGGACACCAGAGCTGCCATTCAGACAAGACGTCAGCTCACAGCCTAACAAATTATTGATTCTCTCCTCACTTTGAAGCAAGGCAACAACAAACTCCTAAATGCACTGCATCTTTCAACAGCTCCCTAGAGAGAAATACCATCTGTAACACTGACAGTAAGGGGTATTTCCATCTCAGGCCATCTCAAGGGGACAGAGCTCTGTGCTTATGTATTTTGCTCTCGATGACCAGGTGAGATTTCTGCACAGAGCAACTTTCAAATCCACACTGAGAAGCAAGACACATATACAAATGTTTGAGTGCACATAAATGAAATAGATTGAATTTGGAGTGCGGAAGGTGTCCAACAGAAAATGGGGTTAAGAGTTTGTTTTCCCCAGTATGACATTGTTAAGAGATAAACAGAATTTTCCATGCGTCATACACTTAATGAGCTCCAGATTGAGGACACAAAAAGATCTTGACATTGGCTTGAAGAAACAAAATGTTCAAAATTATCATGACAAATTGAGGCACTTCATCATAAAAGGCACATCACTACATGAGCATCAGTTTTTTGAAATTCCTGTTATTTCTATGCAACTAATAGTTACATGCCCCGTGCTTTCTTGTTTTCCTCCAACTCTCTTCACTGTCCACTCACTAGGGATGTAGGTTCTCCCTTGACCAACTGCTCAGCAAGGGCTGTGCCTTCTCCTGCTGCTGGTATCCCAACTCTGCAGCCCCCAAATGCCAAAACCAGCATGCAGACACCAAAAAGTGCTGGTGACTCAGCACTAGACTCACATCATGAGCAGACTGAAGAGTTACATCTACTTCTACCTCTCTGAGTGTACTTGGGGAGCAGCTTTCCCTTGTGAAGGGCTAGAAATGAGGCTTTTTGATGGAATCCATCACTGAATGCCTTGTTGGGATATGCAGGAGAGGCCAGGAACCAAACCCAAGAGCTGCAGCTTGCAGTCATTCGACACATCTCATATGCGATGCCTCCCACTGCCTTGCACAGCTCACATTAGGACTAGAAGGGGTCCCTTGGGCAAATTCTGCATTCTCTCAACTTAGAATACAGAAAAATCCAGCAGCTCATCTATTCTGCATTGAAATGCTTCTCCTGCACCTGAAATCAATATGGTCTTCATGCAAATTTTTACTACATGTGCTGCATGGATTCTAAACATTCATTCAGTCGACACACCTAAATAGCTCAGAAAATGACATTATAACTCAGCAAGTCAATGATCTACAGTTTTATATCTCCCTAACCACATATTTATAAACAACACTATCAACCTTGTTAAGGCTACTGTGTGAAACTCTTACACCATTTCTAAATATCCTAAATATATTTTTTTTGCAAATGCTACTTTTATGAGAAACCTTAAACAGCAATTTTTTTTTTTTTGCTCCAGGCACTCTTTTCTTATTAGGATTGATACAACAGAGATTTCAAATGTGCAAAATACCCTGTACCACAAATACTTTTCATTGTCTCTGTGAATTGCAGTATGTCCCAATTTCAAGAGTCTGCTTTGCTTTAGATAACGTTGCCAAGTTACTAAAAAAAACCACCAGCAGTGGACTGTTTGCATCCCAGGGTCATAATAATGTATCCTGGTGATACTGAAACATCAAGATGTAAACAGTAAAGAGACAGAAGGATGTTGACCCAAGTGGCCAAGTCTAAAGAAACCACATTTCTAAAACAAAGCAGGATTTTGACCATGGGATAGTACTGGTATAGGTACCTGCAGAACTAGGTGGCAATTCTAGCATTTCTCAGATGAATTTGCAAACAGAGTTCATATGTTGAGCTCACAACAGAATAGAGACCTCAACAGATGCAGATTCCTGTACACTGAAGAGGCTGGAATAATCACTCCTAGCCCCAAGGCAGAGAAATGGGAGAACATTTGTTTTCAATATTTAAATCAACTAATGCTGCAGGATATCTTGTCATTAATACAAACATACATAATAACAGGAAGAGGACAGCACTGAGACAGACACCTATCCTGCTGCATGGTTTTGCAGCCTTAAAATACTCTGGATAGAAATCAAATATGAGCCACCATTAGCTACAACAACATTTTTTAGGAGATGGACTGATAGCAAGAAAGGCAGATCGTGAATCTTTTATTGGCCTAATATATAAGCTGTAACACATGAGCCTTCTGGCCAAAAGAAGTCTTCAGGGGGCTGGCAGCAGAAAGAACAATTCTGGCCAGAAAGCATCTCAATGTTTTGAGCCAACACAAAGTCTCCACCTCTGCCCATTTTATCTCAAGCAGCTGAAGATATTTTTTGCAGCCTGTTTGTGACAGTGACAATGACAACCTGCACAAACCCAACAGGCCCAACAGAAAAGTCCTTACTGCTGAAGTGCTCTGTTTGGTCTCTGTCCATCCAGGCTATTTATAGAGCAGTCACAGGGACACTCACAGCCCAATCATGGTGACAGGGCAAGTTTTGCAAGAAGTACAGTCACAAAATTAACAATTCTCTGTGAAAACAAATCCTTTCCTCTGTCACTACTACTTGGGTGCCCCTCGAAGTGACCATTGCAAATCCCTTGTAATTACAGTGCAACTTAAGGGACGAAAAATACTGTTGTCAAGGTGTTTCTTGGAGACCAAGAGATGTGACCAGGAGTGATTTCCAACTCTTTTGATAAGGTTTCCATACAAACATAAGGGCCACTTAGCAGAGACTTGAACAAGGTGTTTCCAAAATAAAAGACTGAGGGGGTGTTGGTTGAGTTAAAAAGCTAGGCTCTGAAGTTTGGCACTGCAATAATTCAGACCCTGCAGAGACAATCATAGAAGCCAAAAAGAAAAACAACTTTATTGTTGTTCACATAATATTACAAAATTTGTGAAGCACAGAGAGTTTAAGCAATCTGGCCATCAGGATCAGAAACTTAACTGTGATCTATGCATCTGCAAAACACCTTTTGCAGCAGAAAATGGGATGGATTTTTCAAGTGTCTAGGATGCACATGAGTACTGAAATAGGGTTTCCAGCAGCAGCAAGGCTGAAGTGGGTCAGAAAATCTTTGGAAATTTTTTTTCCTTCAGCCAAAACAATTTGTGGTATCATGTCAGTTCTGCTAAGATTGTGTCTGAAAGACACAAAAAGCAAGAAAACTGGGAAAGTTATGAAAAGGGGAAAATCAGACATGGAAAAGCTTTAAGAAGCATAAAACATTCTGAAATAAGGTTTTGTTTCCGCATGTTCTGTATTATGCATCTGAAGATAAACATTCCTTAAAACAAAGCATTTCTGTGAACTCCATACAAAGCTTCCTCCCTCCCTCACCTCAGAATTTCCTTTCCAGTTTTGAAATTTTCTGTGTTTGATCCTACTCAGAATAAGTGCAAATATTAAAATCCTACATAAAACATAGCTTTTGTCTGTACCACAACTAACACCTAAAACTCCTTTCTTCTTTGTAAGGACAATACACCTGACCAGTTCACAAAATGTTCTGTTCCTCTTTATTAGGTATCTAATTTTTTTTTTAAAATATAAACCCAGCTAGTTAGGAAGACATGAAGCCAGGTAGCCCTAAGCATACACCTAAGCATACTTGTCTGCATCTTCAGACAAGTCAGTTAGAAGCATAAGGCTATGAATAATCTGATCTCAACTATCCCAACAATCAGGAAAAATAATGAAAGCAAAAGGGAGAGGGAAAGAATTCAAACAAGCAATGTATGTATGATAACAACAGTGCTGGAGCATCACTGTAGTGTAGCCAGGCTGTGGTAGGAGATAACATTCACTCCCCAGAGAAACCTTAAGGTTTATGACAAATCAAGGATGATGCTCAACAGCGATTTGATGAGCTCTGCAACAGCTGCTGAGGTCTGCATGCCACTGCAACACAGCTGGAAATGCACAGTGCCACAGCATTAAATGGATAATGACTCAGGCCTTGCCAAGCAGAGTATCAGTAACTTTTTCTGATGAATTATTTGTGTTCATAATCAGCTGTGAAACTCTTTAGGAAAGATGTTCTCTGAAAAAGAGGATTTATCTGCAAAGCAAGCCACTGTTGTTAATAAAGTTGCCTGGCCTCAAAGCCTCAACAAACCAGGCTTAAAACCATGTTGCAGACTTAAGGCAATCAAATGTTTTCCCAGTGATGGAAATTTAAAGAGTATTTGAAAGACAGAAAACATGGTAAATGAATGAATTGATGGACCTTTGTCTATGAAATGGAAGATGTCCTGGGGGAGCAGAAGAACTCCAATGCACCCATCACAGTAGGATCAAGGATGAAAAATTTTACATCATAGGAGGGCCATTTTTGACTTGGGGGAAAAAAACCTAATAGCGCAATCACTTACAACTTGATTGTAAGACATCATGTGCTCTGATAAAGGCTGGCACCAGCCTTCCCAGTGAGCAGAATCCAGGGAACAAATTATGGCACAGGCAGTTCTAGTTCCCTCAGTCTTGCCAGAGAAAAGCTGTATCCACTTCACTGCAAGAAACATTAAACATCAGGCTGTGTGCAGCCACCCTACAGGGAACACAAGGGGCAGAACCAAGATTGCTGCTTCCCGTCACTCTGTCACGGTGAAATGAATTAGTGTAGGAGGAAACATTGTGGACAACACAGTGGGGGATTAGACTGTACTCCCTGTGCACAGGGACAGGTCAGGCTAACCCAGCTCTTCTAGTTTGGCTTTTTCTGTGCATAGAAAATCCCTGGCATAGCTGTCAGCCACAGGATCTCTCCTTTCACTGAGTGATTGCTCTGGCCAGTTATGGGAGCGTCCCTCAGCTGGTGGTGGAGCAGTGCCACAGTTGTCATCACCATTCCTGGACCTAGAATCATCTGCAGCTGCCATGTTCCTGGTGAGCCCATGAATCACTGCCCATAAAGAGGCAACAAGGGAGAGTATGGCAGGTGAGGATGCAGAAGGGAAGGCAGGGGGTGCCTTCCTGCTTTGCCTAAGTACATGAAAAATCAGCCTCCGTCCAGACTTAAGACATTCATGCATTGCTACACTGACCAGTCTTTTCCCATCCCTCACAGGTCAAAAGCATTTGCCTTAAAGAATGTAAATTACACAACAATCATTGCCTTCTCCTTTATTATACTAATGCCTAGAGCATGGAAAAGGGGGCAGGGGGAACCTAGCAGAATCTTATTTGATTTACATCAAATGCCATTTGTACTTTTCACTGGCTGCCTGAGGGGGAGGAAATCTACAGAATGAATATGGGGGTCTTTATCATCACCAAAAGAAGAGAAGTGCAAGAAAAGAGCAGATGGGAGAGGATGAAAAGAGGAAAAGGAAGTATTTCAGAGGAGTTTATAGCTGTTGTTTCTTCAGCATTTCATGGGTTCAGATTGAGCACATATGCTGAGGAGGGAGAGAAGGTTTCTACAGCCAGCAGCAGAGGCTGTGGTACTTTTTCAGAGGTTTCTGCTACTCGAAAGCTGAGGCCTAGGAACTGCTCCATAATAGACTTTTAAGGATGACAGCGATGAGAGCACTGGCTTTGCAAACATTAGAGGAAAAGGACTCATTTTCATGGATCTCAGCATGTTTGACATGTACTGAGGGTAGGGAAAGAGCCTACACAGCCCACAAAGACAAACAGAGCATTGGCTACAGATCCCTGTTCTTGTAGCCATAACAGTGAGTAACTGAAAGAGCCTCTTGGAGCAGTAAGTCCCCCCAACAGAAACTATAATGCTGAGAAAAGCTGTATTCCCCATATTTTCCTTGGACAACCTGGTAACGACTGCACAGAGCACAAACTCCTCTTACTCTCCTGAGCTGACAACCCAGGTGTGTCTCACTGAGCTCTCCTGGAGACCATGGGAATAAAGCAGAATAAAACATCCAGCCTGTTGGACTGTCCCCTCAAGCAGTCTCAGTGGTAATCAGGCTTTTTATTCCCTTGTGCATGATGATCCATCAGGAGAAACCATCATTGTCAATGCTCAATTTTATCCCAAATCTTGCACTGGCTGGTCATTTCTTTAGAACACTGGTTTCTATAGTTACACAAAAATGAGTGCTGTTCCTGGTTCCTAAGAAAATGAGACCAAATGTGCATTATGACTTTCTCTTCTTCCTACTAACTTGAGAACTCAGCTTTTATCCAGAGCAGAGCAGAGGATAAGTAAGTTCTCACAAATTTCATGAACTCAAGCTCTGGAGAGGATATAGCTCCAGGAAAGGCTGCAATGTGAACTGAGGCTGAGGAAGACACAGCTCTGCCTGGCTACAGAAGCAAAACAAACAAACAAAATTCAGCCACTTTAATTTCAGAGAAATTACCTTTCCTGAACATAAGGTTTAAAAACCATTTGTTTCTAAGGATCATTGAATTAATAATAATGAAAACCAATGTTTTTTCCAAAAGTTATTTTATTTCCCATCATTAATTCATCTTCTTTGAACTGCTAAAGATTTGTACACATGGATGGCAAACTGAATGTGTCCTACAAGTGCCACATCAAGATGATGCTATGGAAAGGCACTACAGTACCCTTTGTTCCCTCACTAAATCTGCCCTGGGGATAAGACCTACCCATACCGATGGGATTTAGCCAAAACCCACTGTAGACCACAGCAGAGATAAAGCTGGTATGTCTGGTATTGCCTTAACTAGGGCGGTTTAAGATGCCAGTATTTCAGGCTTCCTGAGCAGGTCTACCATTCAGCTTTCATTAACATTATCACTGATGGAGGGGGCACTCACAGAGAATTAGAGCTCTGAAAATATCTCCATGCAGACAGGGCCAAAGAGGCCTTCTCCTCATGGTGATTTACTTCACCAGCAATGAAAATTCCTGTCTGGACCCAAGTGCCTGACTGCAAACTTACCACAGCTCCAGGGCTAGTAGAGTCAAAAGGTCACATTATTTATTTGTTGCTCTTCCAAGATCACTTTCCCATGAACTAGATGGATTCTCAAATGCCTTCTATTTCACAGAAGACTGTGATTAATCTAAGTCTTGGTTCAATTTGGGACTAGCAGTGTTTTCTTCAAAAAAACTCAGTCTTAAATTCACTCCTTGGATTCTCAGCAGCTTTAAAATTGGACAATTAGTTTTAAAGTAGAATATGTAAAGGTCTTCTTTTGGTAAGCAAGTGTAATGAGTGCAGAAAATAAATTGGTCTAATTCTCAATGTAATTCTTTGCCCAGCAGAGGAAGAATTCCATGTTCAGAATCTTCAGCTGCTCTCTCTATGGTTAAGACATGGAAGAGGTCTGTTCTGCTCCCAGTCCTGCTACCCACCCCGTGTGCTGTTGCATGTAAAATTCAAATTTCATGTGTGTTTTCTCAGCTAATAAAAGTACTTCTCTGTCTCTGAAGAATGGTATTATTGAATTTTTATGTAATATTATAGAGCATGATTTTATACGATCTCTTGTAACTTTCTCTTCTTCATAAAGTTGCAGTTCCTGGAGCCGTGTTTTTACACAGATTTCTTATTACACCAAAATTTTTAAAAAGGAAAAATAAAGAAAGGAAAAAAAATAAGACACTTTCAGTGTTTAAGGTAAGAAAGAGGAGACTGCAAAGGTGAAAATACCATAGGTTCAAAAACCAGAAGAGCCCTAGCAAATCATGTTACAGCAGTTTAAGACATCACCATCCCCAGATGTCTGCCTCAACCATTTGCTAGAGGTTTCCATTGCTTGAGGCAATGGGCAGAGCAGAACATGTGTCTGCACTTAAGCACAACAGCTTAGAGCCAGAGATGCATGGCCATTAGCCTCAGCTTGAGCTAAAGGGGAGGTTTTGCACAGAGTTGGAGGCAGCACAAGCTTATCTACCCTTCTGCCTATTCTGCTGTGAAACAGGGGCCCTGACAGGCAGGGCTGGGCAGACAGTGGGGCCACATCTCTGCCCCAGGTTCCTCCACCCTCATTTTGGGCCCCAGCATTTCACACAAGCTGTTTTGGAAGCAGCAATGCTAACGCTGCCATAGGATCCAGGTCAGGTTGTCTTCTCTGCTCAGTTACCCCATAACCCCAGCTCTTCAATGTCCTCTGTAATCCCACCCTGGCATTGCACCATCCCTCTTCCAAACCTCTTGACATACCCTCATGACACTCATGGCAGACTTTCCCACATCCCCAGCCAGGACATGTCTTTCTTACCATAGAGGCTGGCATAGAGCCGAGCTGACAGCTCAGCCCAGTCAGCCACCATGGCACTAAGGTGACTGCTTCTCCATGGAGGCATTGATTTGGCTCCCTGCCCTCCACCCAACGACAGCATTTTCATTTGCCAGTCACAGGAATGCTTCTTGTCCCTTTCCAGGGGAGTATCTATGCATCAGGAACCATTAACAGCAGTGATCCGGTGATCCAATTATTTTGCAAAAGGAGCTTGGGGATACCGATGTTGGCTACACATAACCTAGCCATGGTTTAGACTCATGACCTTGGGGGTTTACTCCTCCCAAATACAACACTTAATTCTGAGATTGCCTTTCCACCCCAAACACTCCTCAAAACATTAATAAGGCATGAGGTCTTATATGCTAAAATGGGCACATCCCCACTGGGAAACAGCCATCACAGAAGTCTCAAGCCTGGCAGGAAACTGGCTTTCCAAGAGCCTGGAGTTATGTGGGACAAACTAAATGATGCTACTCAGCAACTGTTTCCCAGAGAAATACGGCAAGGGCCATGACAAGGCCAACAAAGACTAAAAATATCCCAGAGCTTAGCCCACGCTCTACATATTGTTCCACTTAGTGTGTCATAATTAAGGCTTTCTGTCCACAGAGAGAGAAGTATGAAGTGCAACACCATCACACAGCTGGGAACAGCAATGCCTAAGAGACTCAAAGACAAGGGGATAGTGCTGCTGTTCAGCACAGAAGACATGGGAGTCTCAGGGATAACAGCAAATTGAGGGGATTGTCTCAGAAGGAAAAGAACTTTTCACAGGTAATGGGAAACTGGAGTAAAAATTCAGCAGTTTAGGTGGATCTCAGCAATTTGGTGAGCGTAGCTGCCTTCAGCATTTAAATTTCTCTGAGTTATGTCTACAAATTGTACTTATCGGAGTCTGCAAAGCATCTGTTTAAAGCAGGCTCTAATTTGAGACATTTTTCCCTTTGATAATATGACGGCATCAAATTCCAAAGTACTAAAAACCAGACAAAAATCAAGATCTGGGATGCTGCAAGATGTGACATTTTTCATATAACAGCAAGCCAGTCTGACACTCTCATGGATCCCAGCATGCTGTTAATACGTGAAGCTCTAATGCCATTGTTAATAGTTAAAGGATGGCGGTTATGTTTCAGGAGACAAAGATAATTTTAAAACTTTGAAGTGCCTTTAAACAAACTTTACTGAAACCTCCTCTTGTGGTCCTTGAATTCCCATCATAGACACCATACCCTTCATGTAACCCCTGGCTGCTGATTAATGAAATTTGGCAAAGGGTAGCAAAGCCATGCCAAAGGCAGCACAAAATCCCAAATTTCTTCCAGTCCCAGGGGTGAAAATGCACAGACAACAACAGCACCCTCCAATCATTTCCTGACTTCACTTAGCCAGAAGTTTGAGATAAGAGTGCTCAAATAGGCAGTGCTTTTCCCTCTGTGTTCCTGACAATGGCTTCACATTCAAAGCAATCACAGCCATCTCCTGTGTACAATTACAGCCTTTTACAGTCTCACCTTGTCTAACTCCTCACCACGGACCACAGGTCTAGTCAGACACTACGTGCATTTGCAGTAAGTTTTCATGTAGTTGCCTGGATCTCTGGCTCCTGTAGGAACTCTGCTGTCTGCAAAGTTAACAGGCATGAAAACGTTGGATACAATTCTCATGTAAGCTAAAACTGAGCTTTTTGGATCATTAGTGTTCATAGCACCTAATCATGCTACTGCACGAATAACTAACCCTTTATGTTCTGCAGGGTACTGGCCTGAGCTGCAAAGGCTGAACATCCACATCCATGGCTGTGTGTTCATGCTCTACATCACATCTCAGTTTTTCTGCTTTGTTTTATTTATGACTAAAAAGCAATAATCCACATGCCATGTAGTCAGATAATCTATACTCTGGTTTGCTCGCTCTGTAGCAAGATTCAAAAGATAATATTCGGCAAGCAGCAGCATCCCAGCTTCTTGTGCACAAACCAGCAGCTTGGGACCACTGGTGCACAGGCAGGTCAGAGCAACACGCTGCAGTAACGATCAGACATAGCCAAGGTGACCGAAAGCAGACTAGCCCAGGCCCCAGGTCTCCTCTGGAACAAGAAGAAATGTCTGTTCAGCCACAGCACTGCAGCACTCGAGATACCCCCACATACCCTGAGCAGCAGAGAAGAAAAAATCGTGTCAGGGAGGGAACGTAACTCGCTGCCTGCAGCCAAGGGCAGAGCCAGCCCTGATTTGCTGCTGCACTGTGGCAGTGCTGCCAGAGATGCAAAGCCCAGGAAAACCCATCAAGACAGGTTTGCACACAGCCTGACAAGTCAGTGCTAAAAATGACCCATACAGATTTCCTGCCCTGTGCAAAGCCACTATTCTCTAGATCAACAATGGGGTGTGGGGGTAAATGGCTTGCTACATTAGAGCAATTAACTTTTATGCTGATTGGCCATTTGTAGACACAAATCCTTTCAAGCAGGAATCTTGGATTCAAGTAATTGATTTTTTTTGGTCAACTACAGGACATTTCACAAAATGTATCCTATGTGTCATATACCATAATAAGTACCACGTGTAATCATAAATCCATGCTTCTCCCAAAGCCGCACCTCAGCCCTACTGCTCAAAATTTGTCAACTCTCCATGCCTGGTGGCAGTTTCCATTGCTTGTGGTAGAGAATAAGTGGTGTGCACGCACTGAGGCAGCAAACCTGTTGAAGACATCCCAACAACATGTCTGGAGGTAGCAGTACAAAAATCCCAATCCCAGTTCTGCTTTTGATCTGCTCCTGTGACCCTGGTTAAGCATCTGTGTGCCAGCTTTCCCACCTGTGCAAGATCCCAGTTCCTGGGGTTCTTGTGAAGATTACCCTCTGTAAGGCTCTTAGGAGAATTAAAATAAAGTATTTCCCTTGTGGTTGCACAGATGTCCATGTGGAAGAGTTCTGGGTTTCTCAACATAAATGCAACCAAGAGCTTCTGCAGCACTGCAACCATGTTCTACAGAAAACCTGCATTTAAAGTGAAGAATGAAAGACTTCTGGGAATAATTTTTAGCCAGTACCTAGGATGCTCCTTCTGGGAGCTTGTGCTCTGCAGAACTTTACAGGATGATTTAAGAATACTTAAAAGTCCATTTTCCTGTACAAAAGAGTGAGACTAGGAAAGCTAAAAAACAAGACTGGGATAACAAAATGCAGAGAGAAAATATCAGACAGGGACTATAAAATAAATGCAAAGAGTTAAATGTCTAGGGAAGGCAGGGCAAGATAGGAAACAATATCCCAGGTATGAAAACCAGAAAAAAGTCAGGCTATAAGAAATCCTTATATATCAGTGAGTGAGCAGTAACTCCTCTGGGAAAAGGTCTGAAAAAATTAATTCAACAGAGAAGTGGGAAAAGATAATGAAGAAAGCATTGGTGTGACACTTACACACTGCTGGAAGTCATGGTGAAAGTGGTAATGAAGTGCACATTGCTATTTACCACTGAGCAAGTCCCCCCCCACGCCAGGGTGCAGCATCACAGAGCCTGAGCAGATGGGTTTGCTGACCACCCCATCACAAGCCACAGTTGAATACCAGAGAATGCACAGGGACTCACAGAGCAGGTGATGACAAATGGTTGGGGTTGGGTGTTGGGAAGAGAAAGAGGGATATGTACATCCTCTTTTCTCCCCACGGAGCAACACACTGTCCTTGCCACAACAGCTCCATGGCTACCAATGCACCAGGCTAAAAAGTAGCAGCACAAACCCAGGTGCCACATCCAGACCCACTGTTTCTTGGTTGTCACATACTCAGCACCTGGGCACAGCAGGAAGCTGGTCATGCAGTACCACACAGACCGAGCTCCATGTGGCCAGATGTCAGGGAACACTGATCATTCAGATGGCTGGATAACAATACATGGCACTGACGGAATACCTGTGATTACCAAAGCACTTTGTGAGCATGAACGCAACCTCTGTCACTAGGCGACAAATTAATATTTGTCCTCATTATACAGGAATGAACTGAGACACAGAAAGGTTATGTGATTTGTTTTACACAGCAAAAGTGAACAGCAGAACAAGGAAGATGATGACTGACAGACAGGCACCAAATTTCCTCCACACACTCTGCTTTTCCTCTGCTCCTGGCTGTGACAGACTGCAATATATTTGTACTGGAAGCTATGGGGAGAAAGTACAAAACACAGAGCTGGGACTGGGCATTCATACTGGCAACAAGTCTATCCAGCTCTGTGATGGCAAACTGTAGACAGGGAGAGGCAAAAGCTTTTGCAAAATGCTACCCATTTCAGAGCCAATCGCTGGGTATTAGGAGCTGGGAGAAGACATTCACAAAGAACCGTTTATTGCATGCGCACACCCCGCAAAGCAGCCAATTTTTACCAGTGTCAGATCCAGCAGCTGCACAGCTCAAGCAGGAATCCAAATCCAGGAAAG
Source organism: Acridotheres tristis (assembly GCA_037013685.1). Classification (NCBI taxonomy): domain Eukaryota; kingdom Metazoa; phylum Chordata; class Aves; order Passeriformes; family Sturnidae; genus Acridotheres; species Acridotheres tristis. The sequence continues at coordinate 27,039,012 of CM072894.1, forward strand.
TTTTCCTAAAATTCTCACCAAAATCAGAAGAGAGACAGAAGTGCAGAGTGGACTTGTTACTAGCTGATATATATGAAGAAGGAACTTGAAACAATTCAGTTCCTGGCTGACATATCCTGCTTAGGTTCTATTTTCAAACCAGCAACAAAAAGAGAATAAAAATATTTCCTCCATGGACCTGGACTTCTCTCCCTTCCTGTAATACTTCTGCTGCACTTGCCAGATTGGAAACTGCTTTTGGCCAAAATGTCCCCACTAGGAACAGAACAGAAACTGAGGTGTCTGCTAATAGATATCACCTAATAACAGAGAAAAGAGTTATTTCACCTGCAGTCCATGCTGGTATCTCTGAGAGACCCGGAGAGCCATGCATGCAGAAGATAAATTCATAAACCCTGGTTTGAACTTCTGACATCTCCTTCACTGCTGAGCATCAGCCTTGCTGTGGGCTAACACTGGCTGCCTCATTCACCTTGGCTTTGTACCCTGTGAATTCACTAAGCCTGTGGTGCCTACAGCTTCTGAGCTGCACACTTGAACTATTTCAAACCCAGCCCCCAGGCTGAGCCGGTTACACTGCCAGCAGTGCAGCAGGTATAAGCATAAGTCACTGCTGCAGGTGAAGTGAGCTGATTCGCACTCATTTCTCACCCTGAAACCCCTTTGCATGCCCAGTCCAGCCTCCTCCGGCAGTGCAATGTCACACCTTTGCAGATCTTGTCTCTTCTCCCATCTCTGAATTAGGCTCAGTTCCCTCTCCAGCTCCCCAAGGCACGCTGTATGTATTTCATGGCCTTCAGCCACACGGAGAATTTAGACTGCCCAGAACTTGTAGGGTCAGGAATCTTGGCCACCCCTATGTTCAGCTAATGAAAAGGAAAGGAGCAACGCTAGGTCTGGAGACAGCTACACTGCTCTGGAAGGGAACTCAGAAGCACAGATGCTCCTTCCCCACATGGCAGTGGCAGCAGACAGGGACCTACAGCCCCCTCAGGCTGCCCATTTTGATCTTCTCACACTCCATATCTTTCTTGAATTAGTATAACTTACTGCAGAAAGCAAGCAGCAAAAGAAGATCCCAACCCAACAGATAAAGATTTCAATGAAAGAAGGTTGCAAATGTCAGGGTGCATATTAGGGGACAGAGAAGCACACACAGGTGTCTACTACATTAAAAATCAGCATTTGCAAACACAGGGTGGCTGAGTTTACTTTCTTGCTGTCTCTCCTCTTCACCTCCCACACTTCATGGGAGAGCCTGACAACCCATAAAATCCAAATGCCAAGAAACAGCAGTTTTATAATAATTTGTGCAAGTCAGGCTTACAGTGCTGGACAGGAGGAACTCCCAGAGCACCTGAGAAGCAAAAATGTCTCAGCTTTCACATCTAGAGCAAGCTCCAGAAAATTCACAGGAATTTCTCCTACTGAAAACTAGCGCCCAGTACCAGGATCTCACAGGGCAGCTGCTCCAGCCTCCAGCCCTCCTTGTGGTCCCCCACAAAAGGGAAGGAAACCTCAGGGAAATACCAGTGGGCCAGCTCAGTGTGGAGGCAGCCCCGTGAAAATCAGCAGGGAAGGAACTCTGCAGCTGCTGGTGGGGTTTTGCTCACCATGTTCCCCAGGGCAAAGGGAGAAGGTGTGGGAAGGACAACCCCAAGGGCTGGCTGGGAAGAAAAGCTCCCTGATGGTTAATGTGTCTCTAAGCAAGAGAAAATCCACCTCCTTCCATGGAGTAAAGGTGAAATATGGGCTCCATGCAGCCTCACACGGCAATGAGAATGCTGCCTCAGCATGGACACTTTGACCTCTCTTCCAAGCATATGAAAACTATTGCGCCTTATCGGCTCTCCTCCGCTGGAAACCTCCCGCAATCCCATGCTGGGGACTTAGAAAGAGGTCAGGGAGGGAGAATTTTACATGCTGAATCATTCCCAGACAAATCGTTTCCTTATTATACATGGCAGCCTCCCACGGACAGACTGCCAGAGGGCTCTCTGAAATCGTATTAGGTGCCTTTCCCTTGCTTCTCTTTATCCCCCCATCATCCTTCTCTCACTTGAAACGTTATAGCTTGCAGTCCCACTGGAGAGGGTCTGGGGGTCACGAGCACGCAAACAGTCCAAGGGGCCCAAGGAAGGGAACAGCACAAGGGCCTGCTGTGAACTGCTCCAGGCTCAGCCAGTCCCGCACAGGGCAGCCACGCTCCCGGATCACGCTCCCGGATCACGCTCCCGGATCACGCTCCCGGATCACGCTCCCGGATCACGCTCCCAGCTCCTTCTCCCAGCTCTCTCTCCAAGCTCACTCTCCCAGCTCACTCTCCCAGCTCACTCTCCCAGCTCTCCCTCTAAGCTCACTCTCCCAGCTCACTCAGCTCACTCTCCCAGCTCACTCTCCCAGCTCTCTCTCCCAGCTCACTCTCCCAGCTCTCTCTCCAAGCTCACTCTCCCAGCTCTCTCTCCCAGCTCACTCTCCCAGCTCTCTCTCCAAGCTCACTCTCCCAGCTCACTCAGCTCACTCTCCCAGCTCACTCTCCCACCTCTCTCTCTCCCAGCTCTCTCTCCCAGCCTTTTGCAGGACTTGCAGCCAGATGTCAGGGTGCAGCGAGCCCAGCGGCAGAGCTGCCCTTCAGGCACACAGGGCCTTTGCTGTGGCACGCTGCCGATCACGCCTGCAGGTCAGGTGTGCGCGCTCTTACCCACACACCCCGGGCTCTCTGGCTACAGACCAGGAGCCACAGAACTGTATTTCAGAGAGCATCAAAGGGGAATTTGTTAATAAGTCCCGAGGAGGCATTTAGCTCTGTGCCATGCCAAGGCTCCGGTTGCAGCCTCCAGGCTGGAGCTGACTTTCACCCAGCCAGCCAGAAGTGTGGAGAGATGGGGGTAATTCCCCGTACCAAACCGCACGCCCTGTGTGGGGGATGACTTGTGCAGGGAGCGCAGGGCTCCTTGCTGCAGGGGCTGCGTGCCCGCGCCTCCCGTGCTGCGGCCGCCTGCGAGGGGAGGACGGGCGGCAGAGGAGCACGGCTGCGGCTCCAAGGCCCTCTGTGAGGCCTGGGGAGGAAAACAAGGTACTCAAACTTCACACGGGCGGTTTCTGAAGTCAGCACAATGTCTTGACGGCATTGCAGCAGCATTATTGTGCACAGCTGGGGGTAAATTATTCCTTATGTAACTTTTATTTAACATAGCAACTTCCCTTGTAAATCTCTCTGCTTGGGCCCCAGTCACTGCAGGGACGTTGCCAATCAAGGCTGTGACAGAAGTAATGCCAGATCCGAATCAAACACACAAACCCTTCTGAGATTACTCAAAACGTGCTCAAGAGCTTTTCAGCAGGGCTGGGTCTGCAGGCTCACAACACGTGCTTGGGCCACTTCTGGTTTGTTACTCAGATTCCTCTGCAGAGGAGGGCCTGGGCTGTCCCACAGCATTAACAAGGTTTCTATTTATTCCTGCAGAACTGAATAAAGGTTCTCATGCTGCCTCCCCACTCAAATGCTTTGGAGCCTCAAGAATCATTAACACGTCAGGAAAAACAGAAATCTTCTCTTATACACTCACAATTTCCTAAAAATTGTATCACTAAACTTGGCCAGTAGCCATCTCTTTGTTGTTTGTCTTCTCCTACCCTCTGTGCTCTGCTTTATCTTGGGGAGCACCTGCCCTGCAGAGCTCTCTTCTGCTTCAGGAGGGTTCAGCAGTGAGTTACAGACAGCCCCACGATGTTGTAACAGGTACAACATGGTGCTAGGGTGACCCAGCACCACAAGGCCATTTTAAATGCAGCCACCAGGATTTGTGGAGAATTGTTTCAGGTTCCACCTTAGAAGTGACTTGTCACCGTAAGAACTCAGTCTCTTGGTGTCATTCCCAGCATAAGGCAGAACTCAAACGGTGTCTGTCCTACAGAGTTACAAATCCCGTTTTAGCCTCTAGGCTCCTCTGAACCTTAACAGATGTGCTGTGAACCTCAGGTAAGTAAAGGAAGTCCCAGGCCTGGGAAATGAAACAAAAACTGCAAGTAGAATTTTATTGCTTAGAGACTGCTCTGGAATCTGGACCCACAGGAATTTGCCCAGCACACACATAGTTTCTCCTATCAGCAGAGCACCTCGTTATCCCTTGTGACTGACGTGGCACTGCAGCGTCACAGAGTCCTCATCTCCAGCACACTCAACACAGGGACATTCAGCACAACTGTGAGAGCTCTCCCCAGAGAGGCATTCCTGCAGGCACCTTTGAGGCACAGTTCTCACAAATCTGGCAAGCACCAGCTCTCCACCCTCTGGGTTCCCTCTGTCCAAGGCCTGAATCAGCTCAGGGTGGCCTGGGTTTTTGTTCTATTTTTCCACGGAGCCCTACTGTCCCATTACTGCATTAGGCAAAAGAAACTGAGACCGAAATTGTCCCGAGCAGCTCATATGCAAGACAAGAAAGGAAAAAGCTGGGGAAGGATTATCCCTACAAACTGCAGTACTGAAAGGACATGGAGATTAACCAGTTTGCTTGGGGCTACGCAGACAGTCTGAGGCAAAGGCAAGAATTAAACCAGGATCCTCCAAGTTCTGTGCTAGTGCCCTTACCACAGGCCTTTCCTCTCTGCCTCTTTTAATGAGTGTCTTCACCTTTCAAGGGCAAAGCAGGGAAAGTGGCAGTGCTGCTTTGTTCTCTTCCTGCAGCACAAGCAGAATATGAGAGTTACAGCACAGCCAGGTGGGACTGGAAACAGATCCCTTGGAGCAGCAATGTCAAGTGGGTAAACTTTTTTGACAATTAATGAAGATGTGCTACAGCCAGAGACCTCCTTTCCCCAGGCTGCAAGCTGCTTCCAGCTCCTGAAGTGTTTGGATCACTTCCCCATTCCCTCTCTGTAGCATATCTGGCAGAGTTATGGAGTTGTGGACATTTGAGCAAGCAGAGCTGATTTACCTTCCCTTGCTTTGCTTCTCACTAATGCCTGCATCCCCTCAGAACATCTGCTTAGTGTTTTATAGCAGTTTTAATTGGGAGCAATGCTGAATGCTTAGTAACTGGCTCTTTCTTTGAGTTCCAGAGTCAGGCTCCAACACTATTTTTTATTTCTAACTGAGCAACTCTGCCAGGGCAAACCTGAAAGCACAACTGAGGCAAGTAACTGCTGACACTCTGCAAGTGTTTTGAGAGAGAGTGCCCACACAATCCTTTTCCTCTTGCTATCCTCCTTGAGCAGTGGGACAGAAAGAAGATGCATTTGATCTTCCTAAATTTTGAGGCTATGGTGATTTGTGACTACATCTCTTCTTCAGTAGGATGGGCCAACCATATTTTTAAAATCAATCTTGAAACATCAAATTAAGAAAATCAAGTCATATAATCAGAGCAGAGATTGACCTACGCATCCCTGAGTAATTTTTGTCAGGGCCAGATATTTCAGATGACCACTATTCTCTCTCTCTGCTTACAGAATAAAGCTGCCATATATGGATGTTTCTCAAATATAAGCCTCATATCAAAATTACATGAACAAGCCAATCTTAATAGTCTGGAAATGAAACAAAGTTTCTATGATTGCTGATTTAATTTCCATCCTGAAATATAGATAAAGGTGACTGATAAACCAGTGCAGGCTTGGCACAGGGCAATCATAATGTTCATTTTCAGAATCCTGAAAGTCCTGATAATAAAATAAATAAGCCAATTTCTCTGTGAAGTGGTAGAGAAACAAAGCAATTGGCATCAGGCATTCTCCGCCCAGCCTCAGTCTGCCTTTCTACAGAAAATAGGTTATTTCCAAACAAAACTACTTTCCAAGCCTGCCATAACAGCCCTGCCTCATGGTTTAAAAAATTTCTGCATGCATTCAAGCCTCCCTATGAACTTTGCTGGAAATCCTATGCTCTCCATGATAGAGACTGAACTTGAAGCCAATCAAGTTTTCAAACTTTGTTTTGAGATCCCAGCTTCATACAATACCAGGGCTCCAAGCAAGAACCCCCCAGATGTAAGTCAGCCAGATCTAAGGCTGGTTGTGACCCCTTATACAAGCCCAAGCACAGCAGAAACTATGAGCTTTGATACAAAAACAGGGCAGTGAACATGTGAAATGCCATCAGAGTCATCAGTAGTTTTTCATATGTCACTATGTCATTACATCACAGTTTGGTGGACAGGAGATGGGTCGATGACCAAGTTTAATTCCAGTCCTGACATTCTCTCTTTGGACTGTATTCAGTCTTCATTTAATGAGCTGCAGTTTTAATGATTTATCTCCAAGTATGCCAAGTCTCTATTTGGTTTTTTATGTGGCTTGAGGCATACGTTAAATAGGATCATAATATTTACTTACCTCACCAAAGTGGTGGGAGATTTAATGCACCAACTTGCACTTTAATGCAATACAAAAAGATAGTGTTTGAAGCAGTTTCAGGCATTATCCTGAAACCCCCTATTCTGTTTTTAAGGCTCAAAAAAATAATATATTTTTGTGATGTTCTTTCTGTTTTGTTCTGCACAGAAAGGTAATGAACTAAAGGTAAAAGCATTAGAATCCAAACAGCCTCAATTTCCAATACTGCAAATTCACAGCAAAAGCAAGCTGGAGGGAATGCAGCTAATTTCTTTTTCTTGTAGTTTTGTGATTCAAGACAGTTAATAAAGAAAAAAATGAATTAAAACTTTGTCAATCACAACTCTGACCAGGAAAAGAAGACAAATCCATGGATTTTTTCTTTCCTTGTTCTATGAGCAGCATTTATTACAGTACTCAGGTAGGTTTTTTAAGAAAGTCAGTTGAAAATCAAAAAGGCAAAATTGATTTATTGGTTGACAACAACTCTTCAATTATGTTTGCAATGCATTTTGAAAATGTAAATGAGTACTGTAAGTGTTAAAACATTATTCCTGACTTTACTGGGAGAAAAACTTCAGCACAGATGAACCACTGGAGAGGAACAAAACAAACTGGCTGGCAGTTCTGAAAAACTGTAACCCAAGAAGTGCCCACAACACACTCTGACCCTGCACACAGGTGGATCTTTTATGGAGACTGCATGATTTCAAGTAGTAAACTTAAGGCATGGCTATGAGAAGTAGGCTGAACTCTTACACAACCATTTTCATCCTGATACTTAAAAGCAGTATTTACCCAGAACTCTGCATTACTGGATCAGTCTTCCATGATAGGACATGGAAGTGGAACACACAAGAGTTCAGGCTGTAACTGGATGACCCAAGCTCACTATTGTGGGCACATTGCTGTGCTGCCCATCCTCGTCACACCAGGGAGTGCAAGCGTGCAGGAAGAGCTGGCCAAATTACTTAATGAGACCAAGGTCTACAGGAAAAACTAAGGAAGTGCCATCTGCTCAACAAGAACAAGACTAGGAGGACCACGCCTCATTAACCACCTTGACTTGGATGGGAAAGAAGTGTCTTATTCTGCCTGGACCAATCCCTCTCTGAGTGTTTATGAATCCTTTCACCTACATCCACCCATCTCAGCTGTTTGCCTGTTCTTTAATATCTCCAGTAAAACATTAACATAGGAGCACTCAGAACAGAAGTCAATCAAGCAGGAAACATTCACTCCTCTCCATGCCTTTCCAAATACAAACAGCTTTTTCCCAGTGCTCAATCAACATCCCAAACACTCCCCCCTTTCTTTAGGAAACACCTGAGCAAACAGGTGTGTCTAACAGACTGCTTTCAATTCCAGCAAATCCCCTGGGAAGTAGCTCATGGTTAAGCTGTCCTGTCTAATAGTTGATCCCTTTTTCCATCCTTGGATGAAGACAGAACTCATGGGAGACCCAGCAGGTAGTGCTGTGTAGACCAGAAGCTCTGGATTCATTTTCACATCTGGGTTGTTGACATGTGGTGCACTGGCACAGGTCTGTCAGCCTCTGCCTCCCAAAGTGCATTCACTTGGGAGAGATATCGCGGCTATCTAAATGAGGGAGGACAGGTTGTGACTACATCAGGCAATTTAGGAACAGTGTTAAAGTGCTGGAAGGTTGGGAGAGCTACCAATGTCTTTTTAGCTTCTTCCCATCCTGGAAAATCTGCAACCATCTGAAACCATCTCCCAGGACATGTTTGTAGCTGTCTATTGTAACAGATCTCTGGCTTCTGCCAGACCTTCCTGGGTGTTAACCAAAACAGCATAAACACTAGAAGGCTGAGAGCTGTCTCACAAGACCAAATAATTTCCATCTGTAACTCAACACAGTATTTGAACCCAAGGCTCTTGAAATGAATGGCTGATATCAGACATCCACTACACGACCTGCATCATTCTCCCACACTGCTTTGACCTCAGCTGAAATCATTTGCAATTTTACTTCTTCCGCAGTGGCAGGGATTAATGATTGATCATGGACCTTCACCATGAATCTCCGGGCTTCTGTCAGCCAGTGTCACAAACTTAACATTATCTAATTGTAAGTTTTCCCATTTAATTGCAATATACACCTGCTCAATGTCCCTCTGTGTGTGAAAAAGCATCATACTTCATTTAAAAAGCCCTCATTTAAATTCAACAGCTAGCTGCACAGATTTAACCATTAAACTGATTTATGTTGCATAAAAGATCAAACCAGATCGCACCTTGTGGCCAAATAACCATAAAAGGTTTCTGTAAAGATCATTAATTCACCTCCCTGGGCAGTTAGTTTAGCAGTAAATATGACTTAGATGACTTTATCCGGTTAACCTTAATCAATTTTTTATTATGATTAGTCACCCTAAATAACAGAAATGTGAGAGGGGAAGGTGCTACAGTTCAGACCCTGGTAATGAACAGGCTGCTGGTGTGCTGACCCCAGATTCCCACACTCCTGGGAAACAGGAATCCATCCTCTGCCTGCACCTCAGGGGACCTCAGCCAACCTGTGCTGCAGACAGCATCTCAGAGGCTGGGTTTTGCCTGATCCTTTTCAGTGGCCTGCAGGTTTGCAGCTCCCACCCTCACAACCCAAGAAAGAGAAGAAGGGACCGAGGGGGACAGAAGGCAAGAACAACCCATTCACCTCACGCTGTGAGGAAAGCTGGCCCAGTTGCCCACATACCAGCTTGAAACCTGGCAAGGTTTAATTTGGCAGACCTTGCTCTGCCACAGATTTCCACAGTGACCTTGGCCAAGGTATTTCATCTTACTCTATCTCAGCTCCCCAGCTGCTAGGCAGAGATGACAGCGCTTCCATCTCTCACAGGAGTGGTCTTTAAGTTTGTGAGGCATTCAAACATCACAGCTCTGGGAGCCATAAAATCCCTTTAAGTAGGTAGATCCATCACTCTGGATGCTCTGTTCTCCTCTCACCCTGCATGGCTCCATTGACTTCAACCCATTTAACCTGTCATGGAGGACATGAAATCAGATTCAGGCCCTTGATCTGGCAAAGGGATTGCCTCTTCCTCAGAGCCACTGTAATAACCAGCAGAATAGGACCCAGTGGTGTCAATAGCAACATAAGTGATCATGAGTACTAAAGGAAATAGGCCCATATCTTGGCCACCAAAGTTATTTACACATGAGCAAAGCACATTATACTGACAGCCCAGCACTCGCTATGCAAACTGCTAGTATCAACTGACTGCCTTTTACACAAGTTTCGAAATAGAGAGAAGACGAGAAGGGGCTTAAATAGTAACACTCATACTGATATGGGTCAGCAGTAAATTCATGCAGCCAGTGGAACAATAGAGGTGTAAGGAAGAAAACAGGACCCGGGGTGTTTGGGTGTCTGCCCCCAGTCTCCTGCGGGGCAGAGCCTTGCTCCTGTCACAGCTACACTTGGTATGCAGTCAGCACATCAGTAAATCATCACTCCCTGCATGAAAGGGCTCATTCTGTCTGTGTGCATTTCTCTGTCTGTGTGTTCACTCTCATCAGTGCAAAGAAAGCACTTTATCCTTCATTTTTATGCTCAGCCACGTGCTTTTCCAGCCTTGCCACATTGTGTACACAAGTAAGAATGTAGAACACCTCTCTTTGCAATACCCACAGATCTCCACCTCCCAGGGAAAGGACCCCTAACTCACACATGTATTCAGCATGAAGTGCTGGACACTTTCTCATAAACTCGGTTCCTACTTAAGTGGTTGGTCTGAACAGAAAACAAGGGTATCATCAAAACCAGTCAGTAAGGACCTTTTCACTGACCCCAGCAGGCTTTAGTTGAGATTCTGTGTTCAATTATTTCAGTCATTATCACTAAACAAGAGGCTCAAGCATACCTGCAACCTTCAAAGCTGCTAATGTGGAACACAAGACATGAGAACAGACAATGTCATTCACTTGGGAAATGCAACATGCCAATAGAGATCCCTTCCTCCAATGTCAAGGATTTTTTCCATGACGTTGGTTGCATGATCGTCTGTTCTTGGATGTAAGTTTAGCTTGCTACAAGTGAAGAAAGGGGATTATGGATTTGCACAGCATACAGGAAATCTCTGTTCCTATGAAAATCGTTTGCACTCTTTGGATGTGGTGGCAGGACGGTGGCCAAAGCAGTATTGTGGAAACTATATAGTCTATCCTTATTTTCAGGGACATTTCCAAATCCACAGAAATTAGGGCACCAATAAAGTCTAAAAATGAAATCTGATAGATTTTAAGAAAAGTAGGGCCTCACTTTTAAGCATTTAAGAAGCATTCACTTAAAATTCAACATATGTCTAGGCGTCATCAATTTCAGTGGCACTTGTTCGTGGGTCCAGATTCTGTCTTGATCTGGGATCTGAAAGCTTCAACATCAGAAAGAAAATGCACAGACAACTTTTCATTTTTATGATTAAAGGCATATCACATCAATCTCATATCAACAAGGAGTCTTTATTTATAGAATATGATATTAAATCTGGATTCCTTTCAAATACTGCGAGTATTTTGTTACACTATGCATCCAGGTGCTACATGTGATTTTGATAGACAGGCTCATCTGAGAGGTGCCAATTAACAAACACTCTCAGAAGCAGAACGTGACAAAAGTCACAACATCATCAGAGAAGGAATGTGTTTTCTCTCACAGGAGGAGATACCAGTGAGAAAAACTTTGTTCATCTCCTCCAACAATATATGAAGGGTTCCCTTCAATTACCCCATTACCCTTTACTAACTATAAAGAGACATCATGAAGAAATGAATATATTACATTTCTATTTAACATAATACATCTCCATCATTGCTAACGAGTCAGAGAGAGTTAAAACTCAATGAAAAGGTTGTTGATTTCTTATCGTCATGTTTGCTTTTAAACTCGCTGGAGTGCTTAAGCAAGCCTGTGAGTTCCACATTTGTTCCTAATTTGCTCTGAAGGCAGGGGGCCAGCGGCAGGGCAAACAGGCAGTGTCTGGCACTTCTGCTTATTTTCTGATAGAGTTTAAGGCAGGAGTCCAGACCTGGAGGGTGTTTTAAAATACTCATCTTGAATTCTACAGTACTTGCCTTGGGAGAATATAATGGTGTCTTATACAGTATGGCCACAATTCTACACTGAATTTATGCAGGCTTCATGTATAAAAAAGAGGATGAATTTGAGGAGGATTGGAGCTAGAGATCACTGTGGCCACTGCTTTATGAAATCTTGCTGTTAAACAGTACAGAGAAGAAAATCCTACATGAATTCTTATTCTCTTATATCTGCCAAGAAATAACTATGCAAAATGAAACAAGGACCTCTTCACTTTTGAAAAATGCTAAGTGATAATTAATTATTCCAAATGTCAGAAACTTTATTTAATATCTTTTCAGGGGGACTAGTGACACCATGCCTGACCAATTCATCGGGAACCACTCTCTCATCCATGTCATCATGTGCCAACACCTTTAAAGAGTCTTTCTTTAGGGTCAGACCTGTTCAAATATAATTTCCTATACAAGATCTGGCAAGGGCAGAACGTGCCTGAGGTTATGACTACACACTGCTCAGAGGTGGGGCTTTCTGTCCTGCTGGGAAATGAAAATGGCCTAACTCACCCCCTCCAGTCATGTCTTTTAGACAATACCTGTTGCTGACTCACATCCTGCTGAAGAAGTAACAATCTCACACAAGAACCATCTCTGACCTTCAAGTTGCTTCCTACTGGGTGTGTACAACCCAAACCTCACCTGCAGCATGAAGCAGTGAGGTGCTTGTTTGTGCTACTCAACTCACTAAGCAAGAAGATTGGCAATGCAAGCTTGTTTTTTCATATTTCATCTATACCTTAATGTAATAGAAAGATAAGATTTTTAGCAATAAAGCCATCAATGTGTTTTCAAGTTACTTGTGCAAGCCCCTCGATGGTTAGTTTTTCTTGTGATCTCAAGTGAATTGCCTTTAAAACTTCCCTATTTCTGAGAGAAAGTGATAGATCCCATTTTGCTGGGCAACAACTTTAATTCCTTGTTTTGTCAACCTCAGACAAGGGTAGCAGGTTAATTGCTGTTTTTATTGGTATAATGAATGCCAATTATAAGGCATTAAATTCCTATGTTCTAGCTATGTGAAAAAAAATCAGATCACATATATCCTCTACATGCTGCTATCCAAAGTAACAAGAAGTTGGAATATCCCAGGTAACAAAAAACAGCAACAGCAACAAGAGCAAGAAAATGAAAATCATAAAGACATCTCACTGCTGTCAGTCAGCATGGATCCTGCATGGCCAGCTCTGAGACAAAGCTGAAAAGCTCTGCCTGATCTGTACCAGCTCCTCAGATCTCATTAGGCTGAGCTTACACACTCAGCCTTCACAGAGGTCTTTTACAAGCAAATCCTACGTGTAAGCAAATCCTTCTGGACCTGAGGGCCATAGGGCCGGCAGCCACAGAGCTCTCTGAATGCTCTGCTGGTTTGGACCCAGCCCCAGCCATGTTTACTAGCTCCAGCTGTGCCAGAACCATTCCTGACTCCCTGTTCAGTGTGGTGGTTTCAGCACAGGTTTTCCCCTCTCCCACGGGAAACACAAGTGTCTTGTGGGCCCCCCTGACCACACCTGTAACATGATTATGGCCTAAAAGAGTTCACAGAGCTACATGCTGGTGTAAGAAGCTTACTACTAATGGACTTGGCAGACAAGAAAAAGTGCAGGATTTAACATTTTTCTTCTTTCTTGAAACGTGGAAAGACTTTGCAGATGCAATTAACCTTGTGTGGTCATCTCTTTCCACCACTTCAGGCAGCTACATAACATTCTCATTCAAATTGCTCCTTTGGTGTAAAGTTTCTCTTCAGAGAGTTTTTTTCCAATTTTCCCTCCCTCTCAAGTGGTCTTAAAGAAAGGACTTGGTCAGCTAGACTTCAAATGACCCTTGAATGCTGTGCTTACTTTCACAGCAGGATGCTTCACCTGCTTCATCAAATAAGTCTCAAGCTGACAGGTTTGTTGATTGGGAAAGCAAAGTCTCAAACTGAGGGTAAAGGGTATGTCACAAATATTAGTGTAAGTACGGTGAAGACCCTATATCCTTGCAGAAAACAGTGTTTGCCCTAGGCTAAAGTCTGTGCTAATATTTTGAATTTATATCACATCTTCTCAGCTGATCTTACGGGAAAAAGGCCAATTGGATTTTATAGCTCAACAGCTAATAGGATTCTACAGGATTTGATAAAGAAAGAAACTGCTGTTATAAGTTTAAATATCCTGTAACAAGGAACATAGAGCTATGTTAAATTTCAATAGTTTATAAAATATTTGCACTGAAAATAGAGCTGCAAATCCATGTTATGTGTTAATAGTTTAAAATTAAATATCTGGATGCCTAGCTGCTGCTGAACCACATACTGAGAAAAATAAGTTATCCTATAATTTTATAGCCTGTATCTCTGGCATCTGCAGTATCTTCCACTCCAGGTGTTCCCTTTGCTTCAGAAATTTGGATTCAGAGAAAGAAAATTGAGACTCTGCAAAAGCTTAATCCAGAAGCAAGGTCGATCAAAATGAATTCAGACACTGCTGCTTACAGAAATATCCAGTGGTGTAGGGCACACCTAATAGACCCTGGGCAGATAGTACCAGTTATTCCCTCTCCTGAGGGAACAGAGCCTCTCCTGAGCCCAGAGAAATGTCTGGGCTCCTCCTAGACAGGTGTAAGCCTCCTTTTCATAGTACCATTGGTGCCTGCACACAGGGGTATGGCAGCCTGAGCTTCTCCTCCAACACAGAGAGCTCCCGGGGCAGTCAGCGCTGCAGCTGGCCAGAGACAAGTACTAACACCACAAGATACTTTTGAGCTTGTTGTTTATACCTGACTCCTTTTGAGGAGAACTGAACTGAACTAGCAGAGAAGAAAAGAATCATTAAAAATTTGCATGCAACCTCAAAGATAGAATTGACTAAGAAGGAAACAAAATCTTGAAGGAAGTATGTGAGAGACCTTAAAGTCCCAGGTGGACAAGACAGTGAAGCATGGATTGAGCCCAGCTGATATTGACAGCTCTCTACAAACATGACCATAAGAAAGTAGGTCACTCCTGATGAGATGACTGGGACAAAAAGAGCTGCCCTGAAAATTGGATCTTGCCAGAGAAGAGCCAAATAAGTGTATGACAAAGACCACACCTGATCCTGGGGAGAAGATCTGACAAGTTAGGCTCATGAACCAGAAGCCATTTACAGTGACAGCAAAAAAATAAACTCTCAACTATAACCTTGGAAGCAACAGGCTTGCTGAGCCAAGCATCATCTCCTAGATAACAATCTAATGAGAAATCTCTCCCCAGCTCCCTTCTCCCTCACTCCTCTGTATGTATATCCCTTTGATGTACAGCTGCAAGGGATGGCCAGGTGCAATCTGTTTTGCTGAGTAATATGCATATAGCTTTGTAAAGTATTTTTAAGACTTCAGGTGAACCCGGGTTCAGTATTTTATATCTCTAAGTGTAAGCTCCTGATAGGGAAGTTCAGCAGCTGCTGGCTGAGTACATCTCCTCACTTGGAAGGCACTGTACCTCCCCTCTCCAGCTTGCAGGCACCTGAGTGAAGAAGCTGAGGTGCAAGACAACCCTGCATCCTCCTACAAGAAAAGGCTGAGCAGGGAGCTGGCTCTTGGGGAGGGAAAGGTAGTTGAATGTGAGTTTGTAAGGGATTCAATCATTTGAAGTCTCTCTGAACCTGCAGGGTTCTGCCTGTGAACTGAGGACTAAAGAGAGGGAAGGGGCTGGGGATTTTTCATGTGTTGGCTTCTATAAACTGGGCCACCAGGAACACATGTACTTCTTCATTACTCATCTTCCAGAGTGAGGCCAAATTTTTGTTCATCCTGGCTGTGACTCTTCTGCACAAGTCCAGCCACATACTGTGAGGCTGGTTTGGATGATTCCTTTCTCTTCACTGTGCAAAGATGAGTCTGTTTAAACCTGCCTCCATCCTCAAGAGTAGGTGTCTGGAGTGCACTTCTGGGCAGACACCCAAGACAGCTCTCAACAAACTACTCTGAGCCTTGAGAGAAACATAATCACTTTCTGTTTGGCACCTGGGAGCAATGTAACCACACTGCCAAGCTGATGCAACCTGCTTCCAAGGAAGACTAATTAACCCAAAAAGGCATCACCTTGGTGTCTTCACCTGGCTCTGGATTGCTAAACAGGCACCTCCCAGGCTCACCTGGGCATTTCCAAGAAATGCTCTGCCCAAGGTAGGCTGTGTTCCATGGCAAACCATCTGCTGCTGCCCACAGCTGGAACTCCTGTCTGACAGAGGGATGCGCTCCCCACCCGCCCCGAGGCACACACCCAGCAAGGAGAGAGGCTGCATCCACAGACGCTGAGTGCAGAAAGGTAACAGTAAGACACGTGTCTCAGGACGTCATTCGAACACACCCAGGTGTTCGGTGCTCATGACTGTCCTGCTCACTGGAGCTATTCTCCTGTATCAACACAATGCCGCTCCCCTGACTTTCAGTAAGTGCAGACAGAATTGTCTGAGCTCAAAGCCAAGTGCCAGCCCCACACAGCACGTACAAAGAATGTTCAAGAAACATCCATTCCCTTCTTCCTCTGCCAGGGAATCAGTGGATGCTGGATTCCATGTACAGGTTTTTGCCTCTCACCACACAGACAATGACCACTTTCCAATATACACTCTCATTACGCTCCAGCAGAGCAGACAATAAAGGAAAGGTAAGCGGCAGCCAGAGGACTGTCTGCACACAGCAGCCAATGATGGGGAAGCTGTCCTCATCTTGCAAAATTGACTCAGACACTTCCAGAAATTCACATCAGATATCCAGCTTCTCTGAACAGATAATAAATACGTCTGACCCAATAATCCAAGTGTTATCTGTGTTTCAACTACCAAATCAAACAATACAGCTACACACCTGATGTAATTTTAATAACATAACACCACAAAGAGCAATGGAGCACAATAGCGAAAGCAGACAAGGGAACATTGATTTTCAGATTGCATTCCACTATAAACATCAAACTGCTGGTGGTTTATCTGAAATATAAGCAGACTTAAGCAGAGAAAAAGAGGCTGAAGTTCATGCATTTAGGCTGAAGAGCACTTAATGTGCCAACCCCAGTGGATCCTGCAGGCAAGCTGCCTCTGCCAGCCATAAACAGGAATTTTTCATTCAGGATCAATGCAACTTCAGCTACAGTTGTACTAATTGTAGTAGCTGGATATTGACAATGTTCGTGTACATGTTATGCATTACAGCTTCCTGCCTACAGGGGAAGAATTTAAACTTCTTTGAGCACAGATGATTATACTTTACCTTAAAGCCTTCACCAAACTCCTTGTGCTCATAGTACATAAATTGTAACACCCTGGACGCATTCAGCTGTTACTGGCTGCTTGTAGTCCCGTGAAGTTTTTCAAGTACAACCTCTGGGGAACCTGTCCAGCAGAAGGAGGCTCATTGCTAGCTTTTGCTGTCATTTACTTAGTTATCAACCAGTTATAAATTCCCCGAAATAAGATTAATTATTTCTTTGTACTACCAGGAAATAAAAAGCAAAAATTTGTACACTGTACTTTGCCTTTAATTAGAGTCAGTTAAGGGATCTGAGTTTCCTTTCAGAACCTACTTTCCACTTTTAAATATACATGTGAGCACACATATTATGTTTCTTTGGCTAAACCTTGATCCCTTAATCCCTGAATCTGTCTCCTCATCCAGAAGACATAAGATTCCAAGCCATACACCAAATGGCACAATTTAGACAAAAGGGACTGAAAACTTTAACCACCATCTCTACAGGTGGGTTGAACAAACTTGTATTCCTAAATCTAACACTGGTACGAGCTAGGAAGTGTGGATTTATCTTCTGATGAAGATGAGCACAAACAATATAACTTTAAAAAAGGTTAAGGTAGGAGCACTGAAGAAGACATCACCCCTGGATGCAGGGAGAGCTTTGTAGGGATGAATCCTCTATACACTAATGAAGTGCATGCTGCATCGGTTCTGCCCTGAGCATCTGCAGCTGCCTGCTGTCAGAGGCAGGCACCAGGAGAAATGGGGCTTTGGAATGCCATGTCTACTGAATGACATAGAGGAGAACTTCTAAACTGATGGTTTTGATGGCTGTCAGTTTACCTCCTTCTGCCTGGGCCAGCAAAATCTGCAACCAGATCTCAGCAAAAAGTCAGTACTTACTCATAGCACAGTATTACTTTAATGCTGGGATTTCCCAAGAAGTGCAGTTGTCCCAGAATGGAGATGGCTGGATAGAGGAGGTGCAGCCTCCAAGGAGATGACAGTGGTTGGATACTCCCTTCCATCGGAGTCTGAGGACTCCCTACTGATTTCATTGGCAACAGGATCATCAAAACAGATGATTCCCTTACCTAGCTGATAAAAACATCATATGGCATTCATACCACACTGGTCCAACAAGAACATTTTCTGGTTCTTCCAGAGCTTTTCAAGCACCACAGAGACTCAGTGAACATTGCTTCGCCATAACTGCCTCTCTAAAACATTGACTAGTATGCAAATACTTAAAATTGTGAATTTACACAAGGGAAGACGCTTCTGTCAGTTTTTCTTTGGCAGAAATACAGAGCTGGTCACATTTTGGAAGGTATTTAAAGCCTGATATTTTTCAAAGAACAAGAGCCTCTATAAAATAAATAAAGCACAGAGCTTGATTCTCCGCTGGACACCTCTAATTTTCCACTGGTGCAACAGTATCAAACAAATGGCCAAGAATGACTTCTGGTCTGGAAAACACGTTTTTCTGTGGGAGATTTAGAGAATTCAATCATGTTAGCTTATCAAAGAGCAGGTTAAGGGAAGATTTGATCACAGTCTGTAAGTACCTGCACAGTATCTGGTCCTAGGCAGTTCTTTAATCTTGCACATCAAAGACCTAGAAGGTGAAATTAGACAAACAAACTGGAAAAAGCAGACATTTTACTCTTTACATACTCCTTCAACATAGGATGCCATAGACTGTCAATTTCTAAGATGAAAAAGTTTGACTTTTTCCCTGGTATAGTTATGTTCTAACTCAGTCATATATTATTGGATTAAATGCCAGAATTAGCACGTGAAATTCTGTGTTCTGAAGTTTTACAGAAAACCAGGCTAGACACTCAGAGGCTGTTCTACTTTAAAAAGAAAAATAAATACAAAATAGAGTTATGGAAATGATATGAAATAAAGTTATAAAAGCTTGCAATATAGTAACAACACTATCAGATTACTTTTTGACATTTAGAACACAACTTTGCAAAAAAAGAACTGTGTTGGTTATGAAACTGCAGGTAAAATATTTTTCCAATTATTTATATGGAAGTTGGGTCCCTTGCTCCTTACACTCATGCAATTTATTTTGAGGTAAAGTGAGGAGGTTTGGGCTTTTTGGGGTGGATTTCTTGTTAATTTTTCCCCAATAAAATTAATATTGAGGCATCTTCACAATTCCCACACACAGAAAAAGCACATTCATAACCATGAAGATCTTCAGTTTTCAACCTGGAATGCAGCTGACCTTTCCTTTTTCAGCCGTTGCAGTTTCTTAGATTACACAAATAGATATTTACTCTTCTTTATTTCCTTTTTTATATTTTTTTTTTTTTTGGAAATGTTCCATTCACAGTGTGCTAGGGGATTTCAAAGTAACACATGCTCCACGGATTAGCAGGCTCTTAAAAATATGCTTGTCTTCTCTTTATGGGCCTGGTCTATTAAAAAGAAGTTAACGGAAAGACACCCATTACTTCTGTGGGTATTGGATTGGGGCCTAAATTATTGCTAGTGCTGAACATGCACAGTCAGAAAGCATTTCAGAAAACATGTGCTTTTGAGTATAAAGCGGATTTCCCTGAGATCCTTTCCAAACTCCAGTGACTAGTTCTGGAGAAGACATCTGCTCTCCCACAGGGCTTCTCCCTCTAACCATGGGCAGGATCAGGCAATCCCTGAGTACTCACAGTGGGGTTTTATATCACTTATCTCAGGCTTTTTGCCCTCCACACATACCACAACTCTTTCATACAGCAGGTTCTCCACTTCCCATCCTGCCCTGGCAGCTTCTCCTCTCTAGGCCATCCATGGGAATAGTGCTGGCAGCTCACAAAACCCAAATTAGTGAAGCATCAATTTTGATGTGGTCACATTCTCCTGTGGCTGCACCATGCCCCATATACATACCACGTGTATGTGTGCACCAAATGCATCTTGTGAGCTGAGGAGAAATGTCTCAATAGATCCAACTATTGCATGTGATGTACAAAGTATATTTTGCAGTGTCCTAAACATTTCCCTGGCAAGACCATCAGTGGGCTCACCAGTTCATTACAGAATGCTAATTACAGCCCATCAAGTTACCTGAAACTACTCAGCAGCACTGAGTTAAGTATGCTTCCATGGGAAACACCAGAAAGCTAAACCTCTCCACAGTTGGCTTAGAAAAGATTAGTTTACAGAGATGTCTGTTCCTTGTCAAAATTTCCTTCCAGTTCTTTCTTTCATGTTATACACAGACAGATCATTATTGGCTTGAAATTGCAGAATCCATTTCTTCCCCTTAAGAAAATCCATGGTAAGTCTTACTGGGTTAAACCAGTAATTTAAAAAAACTAAATGAAAACAGGCAGAAACAGGTTTCTGAAGATAAACATAGGTTTAAAAAATAGTTTTAGTTTTAAATGGAAGCAGAAGTGCATGCACAGAGAGCTGATTTTTTTCCTAAGTGAAACCAGAATTGGAAATCCAGTTGTGAGCAATCTGGACTGCTCGGCCACTCCCACTTATTCCAGTTACCTCTCCATTTCCCTGCTACTGCAATGCTCACGTACTGCCTCTTGTCTTTAATTAGGCATCCATCCCACAAACTGTTTATGGCAGCAGTGTCCCATTAACTACAACAGGGCCTGGGGTCTATCGAGCTGCACAGAACACTTGCCCCTCTGTTCAGGGTTTGGTCTGACTTACATGGCCTGCTTGAAAAGCATCCCATATGCTGAAGACCCACTCCTAACAGAGACCCCTCAGGCAAGAAAGAACAGGAGCCTGCTTAGATATTAGTACAAAAATTTAAAATTCCAGATTGATTTCTAGCACCAGGCCATCTCTTTATTATTACAGCTCTCCTATGACTTTCCTTATCTGGCTTTAAAGCTCTCCAGAAGGAGATAAGTCTGTATTTACAAACAGGGAAACTGCACAGGAAAATCTGAGAGAGTCAGACACAGGACCTTAGCTCCCCAGTTCTGGGCCAGCACCAGATACACTAAGCTACACTTAACTTTCAGGAAGCTGCTACAATCAACTCCTTTAACTGTTGCATTAGCACTTCTGAGTTTGCAGGGATAATTTTAAATGCCGCCTACCTAGGGATACCGAGTAATTTAGCTTGTGCATAAACTAGGCTCATATGCATTTCTGATTTGATGTCTACAGTATCCTGCATTTTTACACTAAAGCAGAAGAAAAAGCTTCAGGATACTGTCTGTTTCCACCACACTGCTGAAATGGCAGAGTATAAAGACGTGCATGGAGAAGTCAGGAATTGACTCACACATATGTCCTATCTGTTCCAGTTCTGGCTGCATTAACAGAGAGGCTCCTGTGAGTTGTCTCTGCCGGGTATGCTCAATGTCAGTTTAGAGAAGGGAAAACTATCCATGTCCAGCTCCTCAAGAAAAAGTGTTGTGGCACTGCTGAAAATGCCAGACACAGTGGAGGTACAGAGTTTAAAGCTAAACTCATCAATATGTAGAGGAAAGACAGACATCTCTCAGATCTGCACACTCACCAGGTCTCTTTTTCCCTGTCAGTTTTGCTTCAGCCCATCTCAAAGGTGCACTCTTGAGCACTGCAGCATTTGAGCTCTGCCCTCCTCACAGCATGTGAGCTGTCTGACCCCATGGCCCTGAGGTGATAGGAGTGACACAGTGACATCTGACAAAGAATGACAAGAGAGAACAGTTGCACAGCTAAGATATGCCAGAGAGGACCCTGGAACATGGAGCTGGGCTCTTAGCTGGAATAGTAACACTTGGGTCCACAAATATTAACTGTTTGAATTTGATCATACCTTCAATTCTTGAGGAACAGATTGTGACCAAAGCCAAAAAACCCGATCTGGCTAAGGAATGCAAAGAAAGTAGGAGCTTCCTTTAATAAGGGATGCATTCAGTTGGTCCTCACAGTCCAGGTGTGTACAATGTGCTCCACACTTCTTTATATTCTGATTTTATTTAAAAAAAACCAAGAAGCAACAGTTAATTTGGTCAAATGTTGAGGGGAGGATCATTCATCTAGAGACAAGAATGCATCCCACAGAGCTACAGAACTACAGAAAACTACAGCAGAGCTACCTGCTTTCCAGGAAAGGAGTCAGGGAGTCAGAACAAACAATGAATTCAACATGAGCTCCCATTGCAGTGGGATCAGCAAAGCCGTACATGAACAACAAATGGAGAGTAGAAGAAGAAAGGTCATTTAACTTCAGTTGAAACAGCATATATCCTACCCCAGCTCATCTGCACCAAAACGGTGGCATGCATTTGGAACCACCTAATGAGCAGCTGACCTAAGAGGGCAATAACACCAACACAGCTGGAGCCTGAAGAGAATATGGGAACACAGATCTGATATTTAAAAGCTGGAGAAAACAGAGTGAAAATTGTGAAGACAGCTCTGCATTTTCTGAACTGTCTCAGGAGGGTGGAAGATGGGAAGCAGGAATACCGTGGGAATGTCCTCTACATTTCTGAGCAATTTGAGAGAACGTGCTTCTAACTTTAGCACTTGCATACTCCTTGTTTCCTCTCCTCGAGCAATTAGCACAGAGGATATGCGTGACACACAGGATCACACAACAGGAAACAGCTCTGGAGACCTTTGGGAAGTGCACACCCTTGCTGGGGTGCAATGCTGTGCTGGCCCTGTTCTCCAAGCACAGGCCCTTGGTGAGCTGAAGGATGCATTAGCAAACTGCACCTCCAACAGGGACTCACCAAATGGGACAGAGGTCCCAGCATTTCCCAGCAAATGGATGGCAGATGGCTCTCAGGGATTAAGAGAGCTCTCTGTAGATGTGCAGCCAGTGCAGACGTGACCAGTACATCGCCACGCTCCTCACTGCTCGAAGTATTTTCTCACACAATACCAAAAATTTTCATGTCTCTGACTCAGCAATGGTTAAACACATACATCCAAGTATCTGCTATAAAGCAGAAAGACTATCAGCTTTCTTTCAACCATGGATCCATCCCTCTGTGGCCTGGAAAACCCACAGTGATGTTACAAAATAAAAAACTGCCAGAATGGCTTGATGTAAACACATGCAAATGCATCCAGGATCCACACATATTCCATGGGGGGAGGGCAGGCTAAGCCAGCCTTGCAGTGTGTGCATCCCAAGTGGAGGCTCTGCAGTGCTAGCAAAGAGAATACATGAGGTGTCTCTTTGCCCAGACAAACACAATAGCCAGATTCAAGTATTCTCTGTGCATAGCTCAGAAACAAAATGCTAACACACTAAACAGCATTCTAATGAGAGGGCCCTATCCCTGAAGACCTAATAGTTCGATTTATATGGGACAATCTTGCCTGCATAACTGTAAAAAAGGATGGCATACCTAAAATATTCAGAATGGCCAAAATATTATTTCACTTGTCATGTGATTTTCCATGTCCTTCTCCTTTGCTTGCCTTTGGTCTGTTGTCTGATAATTCAGAAGGTGAAAGAGGAATTTCTATTAGAAGCCTCTAACATACCATATTCTAAAAACATTCCAGGTAAATGAGAAGAAACAAAGCTTTTCTTAAAACTTCTGTTTTCTCCACAATCAGAAGACATGGGAGCCCGTTGAAGGTAGAGGAAGCTATTAATTTAAAATGCAGCTCAGTGACCTAAATGGTGATATCTATAATTAAATACCACAACACAGACAATCCAGGGTCAGTACTGGTGACTGACCCCTGCTCAGTCCCTCAGACATAGATTCAGCCCTGGTTATCCCGCTTATCATCTTGAAAATGGATTTCAAAGTAAAGTTCTAAGTGCTACAGCTAGTTGAAAAGGAACCAACAATTTTGAGCAACTATAACAGTACCATTCTGTGGATCTCACTTCAGATTCAATGGTTTTTGCTAGATTAACAAGAACAAGCTAAGACAGACACTCCCTCTGGTAGTCTCAACTAAAAACCTGTTGAAATCTGAAAACCTGCCCCACAGTCATAGGTTTAGAGTCCAGCATTTCAGCTTGGACTCATCTGTAGTTTAAATCACCAAGAAAGAAAATTCCTCATTTGATTGAAACCACTCATGTACAGAGCTCTCCTTACTGATCGAAGAAAAGTGATTATCTGCTTTTTTTTCTTTGAGAAGGAAAATGACTGTTCCTAAAAAAGAGCTCACAAATACCAATGTCCAATTTCTATAGAGTTCTGAATTACATTTCACAGCTCCAGATAAAAATTAATGACCTCTGCAGTGTGGAGAATGCTCCAACTGGGATCACTTTTTCTTTTATTCCTAATGCCTTACAGCACAAACACTGAGCAAAATGTCCTCACAGATATAATTGTGTTATATCACGATACTAGACAGACGTGGTGCTGAGACCAGACAGTAATTTACTCACTGAGGCTCTGATCCAGTTTCATTGAAATCAATGTAAAGGTTTCCTCCAACTTGAATGGCTATTGACTGGATCAATCTTTTTCTCTTCATAGCTGAAAACAGCAATTTCCCATTATTGTTCTGTGACCTTGCTTTCTCATTAAACTTTACTCAAGGGATTCATAAGATACAGAGTACTGCATATGGAAGATAACTCAAGAGATTATTCTACCCGATCACATTTAAATAAAATAGTGACAAGCAGGAGAACATACTTCTTTTCCTACCATGCAGTCTACTGGCCATCATGAGAATGTCAAGTTTTACTTTAATGGTAAGGTAAAATCTTACATATAATATCCAGACCTCACCCTCTACAAAGTCATGGAAATATATGTAGTGGGGTAAGCTAAGGACGAGTTGAACTGCAGTGTTGCTGGGGTTTGTTTGAATCAGACACTTCAATGCCTGTAACAAAAGTTTGGCTGTTTGTGCTCTTTTATTGAACTCTGCTGGGTCATCCAGTCTCTCGCTCTCACACACAACCACACTATTGATCCTTTTCATAAACAACCATGATCCCCACTAAACACACACTCCCTTTCAGAAGCTGTGACAGAAAACTGCCTCTCACTTCTCTAGTGGCCGGAACATTACAGTTCCCAGTCTGAACTCACAACCAATGGATACACACCTAATCCTGTGCCAGCCTAGCACTCTAGCTCAAACTGCTCTCTCCTTCCCTGGTTTTAACGCTTATGATATATTTATGAACATTTATATCCCCTTTCCCCCTCAGCTCTGCTGGGCCAAGCAAGCCAGGCTGTTTTCATTTCCTCTCTAATGATGGCTCTTTACTCTGTTTAGAATACTTTGTATCTTGCAGTACTTTAAAATACTTGCCCAAGTTTAGACAAATTATTACCTTTTACAGACAGATTAAGATATGATGACCTTCTGAATTACTCAGGATACAGAATACCACCTGTAATTCCCGCGTTTTGGACATAATTTAAGGTTGAACTAATAAGCAAAGAAAAAAATCCGCAATACTCTAATGCATCAGGTGCCCTAATGTGCTCAGGTACCAAAATGGTCAGAAACTCAGTGAAGGGCATTCAGAGTGTAGAGCAGTAAAAACCAGGGGCCATGAAAAATGCTGCACTGTTTTAACAAATACATGTTCCATGATATGCTGAGCATCACGAAGTGCTTTCAAAGTTAAACTGGTTATTTATCCTACATTTATAACAATATCAAGCTTTTCTTTACAAGGGAAACTCTTAGAAACAGTTCCACTTGTTTTTATTTCTGTGCAAATATTTAAAATCATTCCAGGAATACAGAGTGAAGACAGTAACAAAGAAAACAGGGCTGGAAAGGGAAATTTATTAAAGATAAAAGTCAAACTAGCTTTGAGGTTTTGATTCAAACCAAAAAACATATGGAAAACGTAATGGCAACATTGGGTGTTACATTCTATTTTGAAAACAATAATGTAATGTAGCAAAAGGTCTTCATGCAACAGAGTACGTTCATCTCTCGGCCATAGATCTTCAGCTGGTGCGGGTGCACAGCAGGCAGAAATCTCCTGTTAGGATCCAAGACGTCCTTGGACTGACCCTTCCAAAAAGAGCTGAGCCATCCCTGGGCATCTCACCCTCCTTTATTCAGTGACTCCAGTCATCTGGCCCTAGGGCTCACTCCTACAGCAAAGAGCCTCCTTCGATTTGGGATTGCTTTAAAGCAAGTGGAACTATTTGGAGCTGAGGTACTAATTTTTCATGAGCAAACACAGCAACCTGTGGCTTAGCTTTAAGAGGTCCTGAGCCCCCACAGCTTCCATTGGCTGCCTCTGAAGCTCAGAGTGTTCAAAAGCAGAGCCAGCATATCCTCAGGGCCTGATATTTCCCCAGCCTCAGAGGCATTGGAAACTAAAGTACAAGGGTTATCAAAGGAGTGTGTGAAAATGTACTAGACTGTATATGTACATTAATACTAAATGTGTATCTGTCTATGTGTCTGTGTATCTGCAGCTGGTCTGCCAGTGAGACACCCACCAGGACAGTTCCACGATTGGAAAAGCAGATGGGCTGTGATATTTCCATTACAAAGAACCAAACAAGGTCTTGCTGCCCACAGGTCCAGGGACATATGTTTCCTCAGGACTGATGATTTATGAGCTAAAAAAATGGCAAGGCACTGCATAAATCTGTGAAGGTGTTCTAGTCTAAAAAAGAAGGTCTGTGAACACTGGGGTTTTTCCATCACTGGCCATGTAAACACTGCTGCAATAAGGAATATGAGCATTGTTAAGTCTGAACCTACAGCTTTCCTGTAATGTCTGGATTTAATTTCCAATAAGTTTGTACTTTACAAGAACATATTTTTTTCCCAGTTGTCTTTGGCTCTATTTTCCAGGACCTTTTATTTTGTTACAAGGGAAAGAAAGCAATCCATAAAATGTTTTAAAAGCAGTATATCCTATGGATATAGGGCAAGACACGTCTTTAAAAATATGAATCAAACCATCACTTCTTCCTCTGCACCATCAAAGGCCTTTGCAAATGTTGCAGTTATTGCCCTACCTTTATTTCTGAAAACAATTTTGCTTTAAGATCTGGCCATCTTTTCTTGCTATCTGCTTCATTAAAAGCTTCATTAAACGAACTGCTTCACTTTGTACTGAAACAAATTAGGAATACTTACATGATCAGTCAGCTGAGCAGCACATAATGAACAGCTGAGAGACAGTAACAACCTAAATCTGTACAGCTGTTTAAAACGCATGGACATGACTATCTTTCAAAATTTGCCACATCCTGGTGAAATAGACGATACTGTAATAGACACACTCCTTCCACACCTAGATTTCCTAATTACCCTTGTGTGGTCTGTTGTAACCATACAGGATCCAGGACAGAACTGAGGGCAGAAATCAGTTCACCCTTATTGCACCCACTTGTCAGCTGATCTCACCCCGGGTGTTGGCAGCAGCATCGGGCAGGTTCCCTTTTTATCTGAAGTCCCTCTGGTGAATTCCTCCTAACCAGCACTGCAAATGTGTTTCAGTCTACAAACAACTCCAAGGTTGATTTTTATCATAGTCCATAAAGCATTTGCATTTGCAAAAAAAAACCCAACAACAACAACAACAAAAAACCAACAACAACAAAAAAAACCAACAAAACACAAAAAAACCCCCAAAAAACGTAGACAAAGAGCTATAACTGAGGAAGTCCTGACAGTTTCGTGAATGCTCTTGTAAATATGCTTTGGCATGAACATCTGCAAAACTGACTCATTTAAGCCCCCCATTTTTAGTGAACACTTCTCCCATTCACTCAAACTGATGACAGATTCACATGTGGCTGGCATACATTACACCAGGGCCACCAACAAATGAGAGCCATGCAAAACCACAATGGGCTACTCTCAAGCAACTCTAAAACGGAGATTTGTCTCCATAAAAGCCTATATGAACACTTACTTTAAGTAACAAATTTATCAAGTGGCAAATCCCTGTGTGAAGACAAAAACCAGAGCTATGCTTGCTGAAAGCAGTTGGTGTGATTTAGATAAGGGATCTCGAATCACAAAGAAGCTCCCTGTTTAGCACAAGCCACTGATTTACAGATGCAGTGGCCTAAGCAATACACTGCGTTTTCTAAAAGGGTCATGGCGCCCACGGCACTACCAAAACAGGCAATATAAGCTCTCACCACACACAAAAACAGATTCTCTGCACATACGCACAGATTCATATGATAATCTTTAACACAAATCCACCCCAGAGACACAGGTGAATACGAAAAAGTCTGAAACAAACTCCTACTTATTTCTAATCCAGGAAATCAGACTAAAATTCCTCAATGGGGTTTGTGTATTCTATTTGTTTTATTTTGCAGAAGGATAAAATCCGTACTCTGTACTCCCAGGATGAGGAGATGCTGTATGCCAAATGTCAGCATGGAGCACATTTTTACAGCCAGCTTCTAAACCCATGAATAAAGAAAAGGGCTTAGCGGAAATACTGACAGAAGTTTAACCACAGTGGGCTGAAATTAGCCCTGTGTAGGTGCAGGCAACTCCACTGATGTTAATGGACTTACACCAAGGCTGGAGTTGGCCCAGTGCCTCCAGCTGGCACAGCTAAAAATCTGCAGGCATGATACAGAAAGACAGCAGCCTGGAGGGACTGGATGCTTCCCTCTGAACCTGGCAGGATTCAGGTTCATCAGAATGGATTGCATCAGTTCCTTCATGAATGAGCACCTGCAGATTCACCCACGATCAGCTCTAAGGAAACTCAATGATGCCAGTTTTTCATGGGGCAGTGATTATGGATTACAGTGCTCCCAGTAAACTATAAAGCCTGAGGGATGATAATGTGCCCCTCAGTGGCAGAAACCTCCGTCAGGCCTCCTTTTGCACACAGTGCTGTGCTTTGTCTTTTCCCTAAGAAAGACCACACAGGGATTTTGACATCCTGTAAATGGAAAGCTGTAGTTGGTTTCTAAACGTGATGAATCCGATCCTGAGGGCCTTAGCTTCAGCAGGGAATGAATGAGCAAGCTCAGGAAAAACAATGGTGCATTATCAAATTAATTTCACAGCACAGATCACGTGAGATTCCCCGGAGTCCCTCCAATGCCAAAACACAATCCAATTGTGTAGATCAGCGGCATAACTGCTGTCATCAAGGGTAAATTAACTGGCCAGACTCATCCCCTGGTGTAACCTCACTTGAATTACCGAATAGGACAGTGGGATCCTGCAACAGACAATTTTAATAGAGAATTTGACCAATTTCAGGTTTTACCAGTAGGCAGAATTTCCAGTCTTTGTCTAGATTTGCAGACTTAGTAATATCACATAAAATCCTGCTTTATTGAAGAGCACCATATAGGCATAAATTTTGTCCATTTGGAGTTGCACTGCTTTGAAGTAAATCATGCTTGCTCTAGTTTCATTAATGGAATGACAGTGGGTCACAGTAGGTGACCTCCAAATCCTACACACACAGGGAAGCATAAATACTCTTACACAGCCTGACATAGACTGCATCTGTATCACAATCAAACTGAAAGTGATTTAGGTTACAGTCCTGCAAAGAATTCTGCATGGGCACATCTAGAAATGTATCTTGCTGAAAAGCTGCCCTGAGCAAAGCAGCTTTGTTTTAACATATGCTGAGTACCTTGAAGTGTGCACACACTGAAACAGTCCAGCACAGCACAAGATCTGGCTATACTGTGGAAACCAACATGACAGGTATGATGAGGATTTAACTGAAGACGTTCAGAGTTAAGTTATCCGCTACCATGAGCTGAAAGATGAAAACTTTCTGACTGCAGCTTCTGTAGCTTCATTACAGACTACATCCCTGCAGATGAGGCAGACACTCAGCAAGTGCTACAGCATAACCTGCAGCCCCAGTTCTACATCTCACGTGCTCTTAATTCAGCAGTGTGTTCTACGGAAAGGTGATGCTGATCCATCCACAGTTCAAAAAATATAGTGATACAGCAGAGAGCAGTGATATCATATATGACATAAGAGGTATGAAACAAGAAGTTAAATAAAGCAAAGGGCAAGATCGGGTACTTAAAATCCAGCAAGAATATTGTGACTATAACTGGCCAGAAGGAGAAAGAGAAGGAGAAAGACCTGGGTTTATAAGAGCATTCACAAGCCACCTGAGCCATTATCGGGGCATAGCTGTTAAAAAGACAAATGAAGCTACATCATTCTATTAAAAAACAGTTTTCTAGCAGAGGTGAAAAAGCATTAGAAGAGCTGTTCAATACAGTTCTATCTTGTACCTGAAGCAGAGAATTCAAACTTGAGTAGGTCCAGAGAAAAACTACTCATGCTATCAGACACTTTATGGATCTCATGAGCTTAGACTGGTTTAGGAAAACAAAAGCTGAGAGGAGAGAAGATTACTAACTATAAATATGTCAGTATAAAATAGCTGTTTAGGTTTAGAAATGAAATTATATAAGCTGTCTCTAAATAGTATTAGCTTACACCTTTGAAAATATTTCTGGCTATCAAAGGGCTGAATTTCTTTCATCATGTTCCAGTGAGAATAGTGGGAATAAGACAACTATTAAAAGTGAGTCTTGCTAGGACTGAGCAACATACCACCTATCAAGAGCAGGGAGCAGGGCCACTAGTCTGGAGATGTCATCCCAATCTTGCTTCTCTGTAGGATATTTGAGACTCCTCAGCCTTGGTGAGGAACAAAAGTCCCATTATACATGGGCTTATCACAAAATGATGGACTCTTACTACACTGTAGCATTCTTATGTCTTTTCTTACCTGATAAATTCAAAACACATCCTACTTAAAAACTAATAAAACAATCTGGCCAAAATTTAAGGGAAGATTACAAGATTTATGGGCAGAATGATTGGAGAGGAGTAGCAGCTGAGGAAGAAAAGACTTCAACAACAGGAGTGTTAATAAAAAGGTAAATAAAAACATGCAACAACTACAATCTAAGCAGTAGCTATGCCTAGACAATAAAGAAACAGTAAATCTTGTAGCATGTTACCACTTGTCAGACGAACATAAAAAATTGACTCCATGAGTGCTCCTAGCCCATTGCAAATGAGTGAAGCGTGTTAACCAAAATAAATAACCCCTAGTAAGATTTTGGAGACGAGCAGCTGGAGAGATAACGTCTTGCTCTAGGTTGACTCCAACTGTAACACATTTGATGGCAGCCTCCACTGTGCAGAGCCATCAAAGAGTAGCTCATTACACTGTGGCTATGATGTAAGTAGTCACACCAGTGTACTGCAGGCAGCTGCAGCAATAAACCTTCCCTGACACTTATAAATTCTATATGATTTATGTATTTGGAGGTGTAAAGCATAATTTGCATTACGTATTTAGAAAGCTTTAATTAATTTTGTGATTGATGCCCTAAAACTACTGAGTGAAGTTAAGACTTTTTTAAATTGTTAAATTATATTTGGGAATTAACACGAGCAGAGCTGAGTAATCACCACTTCATGTTCATGTATAGTTCATTCAGTTCAATTAAGTTCTGGTATATAATGAAGAAGAGAAAGCAGCTAAACAAAATGCTATTGCAAGAATCTGGGTGACAACTAGTACAGTTTACAAAAGAGTAAGAAAAATAACAGACTTTCATTAATCCATTAAAAGAAAACAAGTCTAAGAATAGTTAAGAAGACAGGATATATACTGTTCATGGTAGAATTACCTCATGCTCACTGATGAAGTATTTTGTGAACTATCCTTAGAAGACATTCCATCCTGCCCAGCAATACAGTTACAGGTATCTGTTTAACTGTGTATTATACAGATGCACAAATATTGTAGGAGAAAGAGAAAGAATACCACAACTAGTTGAAATGCAATGGAGAATTACAAGCAGACTCAAATACAGGATATTTTCCTTGTTGTAGGGAACAGCTGGAATGTTTCCTCTTGGAGAAGAGGCTTAAACTATTCCTCGTATCTTCTGGTTTTACCTTACTAACTACCAGTATAGTAGGAGAGCATCAGTGAAAAAATAATAACAATATCACTGGCATCAAGGATTAAAATAGATCAACTGAATTTTTAGGGAAAAAATATATACTATTTTTTGCTGTGTCTCACAAGCTGGCTGGTGAGCTTACTTGTAACAAATCTGAGGAGGATAATTTAAAAAAGAGGAGTTGGTTGATAGACCAATCGTGAATATGAATCCAGATTATGCAAACTCATCAATCCTGATTCTCTGTATGGAGAAACTTCTGCACAGCCCCTCTCTCGGTGTAAAAGCTCAAGAAAATCAATCAATACATTATTTTTGTTATTTGCCACACACATTCCCCCCCCCCTTGTGCCTGCCCTGGTCCCCTTGGTGATGTTGCTTAGTGCCCTTATACACAAGCCCAACACACGTTTCTCTGGAGATTTATTCTCCTCTGTATCTCACCATGGCACCAAGAATATAAATTGATCCAATTTGCCACCTGTCAGGACTCAGGGACTCAAAAGCAAAGAGCACTGAGGTATGAAATGGACGGATACTGACCGTGATAAAACAGTTCAGATTATCAGAATTACTTCATCCCTTATAGATAATGACTCCAGCAACATCCTACCCTTTGGCAGAGGAACTCAACACACAAATAATAATTATCACCCTCAGTTCTGCACTGAAGATCTGGTTGTATCTGACTCTTCTCAACATGTGAGAACCCAAACAATCCCACCCCAGGCAGAGATCTGCAGGATGCCAGTCACATCCTCTTTGTGCCGTGACAGAACAAGCCACTGCTTGTTTGCTGAGCTCTCAGCAGAGGTGCTGGTACCACGAATCCCCAGCACCTCTGGCTTCTCTGTACCCGTGCTGACAGATGCAACTGCTGTTAATCTATTAGTGAGTTCTCCACCTTCAAGAAGCCCACATCAGAAAGACAAAACCTTTTACACATCCATCTTTCTCAATTTGCCAGGCACACCAAGAGGAGGGCACGAAGCGGTGCTAACTGACTGGAGAGCAGATGAACACTGTAACATTGTGCTGCACAGGCAGCACAGTCAGTTCCTGCAGCAGACACTCATTTGATCAAAAGTGGTTCTGCTGGCAATTTACTTTTCTTGATCCCACTGAAAAAGAGTTTTAATCTCTGTTTTAAACTTGACTTCTACTTGCTGCCCTGAGGAAAATCAAGGCCAGATAAATGATTTTCAAAGACAAGACAGTTTCTTTTCTTCCAGATTCAGAAAATGATTTTGTCTTGATGAATAATACAGGCTTTAGTCGTTTAACTCAACTCTGAGCTACAAAGCACCTCTGCTCTCTCCAGGTAACCAAGGACACATGCATTTTTAACACACCTGTCTCAAAATGAGTTTGCAGGGCAGGCAATCAAAAATCCACCCTGTAACCTGGATAATGAGATATAGAGCCATTTGAAACTACTCAACATGCAGCCCCATTCTGTCATTTCTCAGATTCATTTTATTAAGGATGGCTATGTTGTAAAGCAGTTCTATGTTGGGGGGGAAGAAAAGAAGTTTGGCAACAATTGTATTTTTTGTAGTGAAGTGTACTTCCAGAGCTTCACAGAAACCTGAAACCTCAACAGAAAATGGAGAAAAAGACCATTGGTTATTCCACAACATGAAAGCACAGATAACTTAGAGAAAAGAGTTTCCTCTGAATTTGCTGGGCCTAACATCAGTATTGTCTTGACATGTCCTTTTCTTTCTCATTTCTAATTCCCTCCTTGCATCCACACACCAAACTTCCCCTCTCTCCATTCTAACCACTTGTGCTTTTGACTCCATATCCCAGGGTGTTTCTACATCATTCAACATCTCCACAACTTGGTTTCTGAGCAAGGCAAATAATCCAGCCCCACATCAAAACAACAGGTAGGAGCAATCTGAAAACTTCACAGGTTTCTGTAATAGAAGACAGCAAGGAACAAGCAAGGTCTTATTGCCAAACAGCAAGAAAAATTAACGAGGCTTTCAAATGCCCAACTGGCAGCGGTAGTGCGTTAAAAGAATGTAAAAGAGGGGAAAGGACCATCTGCCTGCCAACTATGAGCACTCTCTGGCTGGTGCTAAAAACTCCACTGACTGCTGGGCTTGAAATTCAGGTATTAAAGTTTAAGAGATGTGTTCAAGATTTTTATGAAATGAATGTGATTTACAGCAAAAGACACAGCCAGTGATGCTTCTTATCCTCTCTTAGTCTTTTTCCTCTAAATGGATTTTCTGGATCTTCAACCACCAGTAAAATTTCAGGCTTCCAATAAAGGTTTCTTTTTAAATTACAATGAATCATAAAATACATGAAACAGGGGTAGATATGTAATTCCAGATTGCTTGGTCATTGAACTGAAATAAAAGAAAATGGTGGCCTAATTATTAGGCTGAGGGATAGCAAAGATAGCCTAAAAAGAAGTATCTCCTCTGCAACCTTTCAGATTCAGATCTGGTAAAGACAAAAGGAAAGGCTTCTCTAGGATTTGGTGGTAGCTGAGCCTGTGTTGAAGATAAGGCACTATTTGACACAATAGCGATGAACAAAAGACAGGCTGGCTTTTGAGCTGAGCATTTAGTGGTGGCACTGGAAGATGTACATCTCCATAGTAAAACTTGCAGTACTAGTATTAAACTTCAATTTATAAGAATGAAGCTTACTGATCACCCACAGAAAGTATGGTAACAACAGAGCCATCTACAAATACTGGAAAAGAGTAAAAATCTAAAAAGAGTTAAGTGAGGGAATAGGAAAAAACTGAAGGAAAGTTTAGGATGGTTGTTAGACAGAGTTCACTATTGGTCAATGATATGCCTTCCCCAGGGAAGCAATAGGTGCTTAGTTATTTAAAGCCAACAGGAGAGAATGCATTGTGGGGAAAAATCCCACATTAGTAAGAGATAAAGTGGATAGGCTGCCAGCCTTTTCCAATTCTAGTTAGCTCATGATTTACTAATAATTCTTCTTTGGGTTAAAAAGGTTAAGACCCCCACTATTCTTACTGGTCTCCATAAATACACGTTACCCAATAGACAGAGAGTGAAAGTTCTCCCTGTACAATATGCTGTACTGTCACCTTGCAATTACTGAAATGTCATGCAGTGAAGCCTTTTCACCACAGAGATTTTAGTTGCCAAATGACGGTGAGGATCACTTTAACTAGACCTCCTTGCATTTTGCAAAACAACAGAGTAGTTGCACCTTGTCTCTCTGAGTCTGAGTGTGCCTGGAAGTTATGCCTGGATGAAGGAAACAGGTTGTGATTAAAATCTACTGAGATACCTGGAGCAATTCCGGGCTCTGGCTACAAACACTGTCTGCATTCCTAGCAGCTGTAATGCACTTTCAGCTCAGGCTCCACACTTCAACACACTTTGCATCAGCCCTAGACTAGGTGGACTAAGCCCACACACATCTCACACCGCTCCTGGAAGATGACGCACACAAACAATAGACAAAGTGAGTAGCTTTATGTACAGACAGGACAAAAGATATGTTAAGAGCTGAAAGTGCTGAAGAAGCCAGTTATTTCAGGTAAGCAGAAAGGAGAGACATTTGGAAAAGGAAGTTTCCCCATCTGTGGAAAACAAAGAAACTTGTTGTCATTTCAGAATTAAAAGACTGTGTGGGTTACCAGATATGAAGGAAACAATGTCCGGGGAAAGAAACAAAAGAAGGAGCTTTTGCAAAGATTCGACTATCAGCCATGAATTGCCGTGTTCAAAGGGAGACTGGGATTCAGAAGAGAAGCCAACCCAAGAAAGGAGCAGAGATTGTATAAGAACACCTTTTATTCCCCCTGATTTTCTGATGCCTATTCTGCATGAAAGGACAGAGCTAGTGGCTTAGGAATTCTCTGAAAATCCTATTTCTCTTATCTATCACACATACCTGGAGAGACAAATTGTTGTCCCGAATGAGCTGGGATCTAGAAATACAAGGATACAGAACTGAAAAACAGCACATGAGAAACCAGGTTTTACTCCCTGCTCATGTATGATGGTGGTTAAAAGCACAAAATTAAAATGCCTGTGGTAACACATTCCTGGCTTAGCCAGGCCGAGGTGAGGCCTCCCGACTAGGAAGAGCTGCGGGGCACACAAAAGCACCAGATGTTTGCCTGCTGAATGACTAATCGTGCCCTCACCCTCAGTAAAGTGCTCGAGTGGCATGAAGAGACACATTCTTGGCTTCATAAACAGCTAACGTTAGCATTCAGGAGAAAATGTCATTAAAAGTCTATACTTCAGCCCAAGGTTGGAGTAGCTGAAAACTCCTCATTCCCTTACCACCCCGACCAGCCCCCCAGACAGATGGGGAGGCTTTCTGCTGAAACACAAACAGCTGTAATCGCTGGATTAGGTACAGTCCTGAGGATGAAAGCAAAGGACAACATCCAAGCACTGCAGCCTGCAGGGAATGGGCAGAGGAGGGAAGGACCTTGCCCTGGAAGGGCAGCAATCCTGTCGGCAGCAGCCCAGCCAGCAGCAGACAGGAGCCTGCCCATTTCTGACAATGCAGATGGGAACTGGGAAAGGAACAGAGGTTACAGGGCAAGCAGCATGAGAAAGGCTGGAGCTCAGCCCGTTTGCATCCAAAAGAGCCACATAATTTGAAGAGCCTGTAAGAGAGGCAATTCAACTGAAGTTTGCTCTTGCTCTTGGGGGGATTTCTGCCAGAAAAACGACAGACACCTGCCCTCCTGCACTCAACAGAACAGATCCACAACCTCTAAGGAGAAGCTAACACAGCAACACTTCTATGCAATCAGGAGCTCTAGGCTGAGAAACACTATCCTCAAACCCCTGACCAAAGAGGGCAGCCAGAGCCAAAAGGCTCTTTCTGAGAAGCAGTGACTGGGATTATCCTTCTCAGACTGGTTTCAGCCAAGAGCAACACCCTAGAATTCCTTCTTTCTCTAGCAGATATTACACCCCTAGCAGAAGAGGACAAGCACAAGGATCTTTGTTACATGAGTCCTTCCTGATGGGAACAGGATGCCAACCAAGCATGCTTTAGATTTTTTTACTAAAACTACCTGTCAGACTGCCAAAGGTATTAAATAACAAATCTGCTTATTTTCAACCATGACCACAGTTCAGTGCAGCCAAGTGAAAACAGTCCCTCGCAGGTGGACAGCATATAAAGTACTACACCCAGGCCCTGGAGAGGACACCCTGCCCTTAACGATGTGTATTCCAGCTGTACTGCACAGATGTACAGTCCCTGTTCCAATTTAAAAAACACGGACTGTGGTAGACTCACTAGTTTAAAGGTAAAATATGCTATTGGCTCTAACTTCAATTATACAACATTGATCTATTCTACTTTCTATTAAAATACAATCTTGGTAGCCATCCATGTCGGATGCAGTAATGAAAACCAACCTGCTTCTACAGACCACAAACTGTTCTAAATGAGAGGAACTGTTAACTGGGCATGCATGGAGGAGTGAAATGAAAAAACTCTGAAACAGTAAAGACATGCACAGTCCTCAAGAATACTTGGTTCAGATTAGAAGAGAAGTATCTTCAAAACATAGCCTGACCCAAAGACAATGGAAGGAATTTTGAGACACTCTCTACCTTTTATGTCAATGGTCTTTGGATCAGGTCAATAGCTGGAAGTTTATAGTCAATCCATAGATTTTAAATTCAAGAGGAACAAATATAGTAACTTCTTAAGTAACTTTTAAATGGGTAGTCCATAAAGGCAACTTGCTCTCACCACTTCAGAACACATCAGAGCTGGTGCCAGCTAATCAAGCTGATGGAAACTTCAGTGACCATTGGATGTACATTTGGAGGAGAGAATGGAGAGCATCTTCATTTGCAGCCCACTTCAAAGTGAAGTTATCTAGGCAATCATAGGAACATGGAATACAGACAAGAGAGCTTTGGCAGCTCCTTAGTAATCTCTTAGTCCTGAAAGGAAGCTCAACAATTAAAGCTAGGTAGAGCCTTAATGCACTGGAGAAGTCTGGCTTGCAATTTGAATACTGAGGTTTGGAGGCTCATCACCAGCAGCAGCCACAGGGTCAAGCAGCTTGTTTCCAGTTCATGAACTCCATGTGCAAGCTGGATTTGCACTTTGGGAAGAGGTGAAGAGAAATAATTCAAGTTATCATGCCTTTAGGGTCTATGTTTTTTAAATTTCTTTTTTTTTTTCCACCCAGGCTGGCACATGTCACTAGGAGCAAAGCCAACACTACACAGTGTGTCAAAGTGACTCACCACTGATCACTGCCTGTTACTGGGAGCACAGATGTGGACGAATCTAAGGACTGGAAATGCAAACTTCTTGCATCAAAGGAAGTAAAGGCGGCTAAGACCAGCTGTTCTGCAAATAATTTGGGGAATTAAGTGAAAGAGTTAGCAGCCGCTAACTGGCAGGGAATCTACTTTTTCTGGAAGCACTGCTCTAGCAGGGTGGGTTTCAGAGACAATGCTGCCAGTTTGAACTAGAACATCTTGGTTTTAATAGCACATATCTGTCCTTTCTGCTGTTCT
This sequence comes from Acridotheres tristis, assembly GCA_037013685.1. Taxonomy (NCBI): domain Eukaryota; kingdom Metazoa; phylum Chordata; class Aves; order Passeriformes; family Sturnidae; genus Acridotheres; species Acridotheres tristis. Next base: position 27,077,050 of record CM072894.1, read on the forward strand.
GATGAAAGAAAGGGTAATTTCAAACGGAAACCACCAAATGGGAGGTGTACTTCAGATTGATTATCTCCCATGTATATAACTAATATACAGGGATTAGAAATCCTTTAAAATACATAGCACTTTTCAGGTAATTCTCTAAAACAATATTTGATTAATTCTTACAACTCTAGAAAAGGCTATCTTTTTTTTTTCCTTAAGCATTATTACTTCAACAGAGAAACTTGATACTGACTTCCCAGTGTTTGCCCAAGGCATTGAGTGAGCTGCTGGTAGAGATGAGTTTAGAAGTTAAAACTCACCAGTTCCCAGGTTTGTATTTAAGCAATCACAGCACACATCTCTCTTTCTCAGTCAATTAATGTTCCTTTCTAAACTGTTACCACAGACCAAAGCTGGTGACATTTATACAGAATTACTTGAATGCAACCAACATTAATACTTTCAATTCTATAGCTAGCCCAGATTAAGTGTTCCCAGAGCTTTACAAATCCCAGATAACAAAGCCTTACAACATCCCTGTGAAGTACTATTTGCTTTTTAGGGGGGCTGAGTAATGAACTATGGAGGGTTCATGGGACATGTTCATATTCACAGAGTAAGCATGTGACAGGACTTGATGCTAGCCATGAAGTCCAGGTCATTCCCAGATATTTCAAGCGTTCTCTCAATGCTCAGCTCAAGAGTCCATTTTGCCTTTCCTTCAGTTCAGTTTTCACCCAGAAATGTTCTCCATAAGAGGCACAGAGAAGATAAAAGAAGACCATGTGCTCTCAAACAACTTCATTAAGGCCAGACACCTACATACGGAAATTTTGTAGGGTGAAGGGACCAGTCACAAGAGACTATTGCTTTGTTCTCTAAACAAATTTTGGGGCTGTGTGCAGTGTAACGTACATAGCATTTAACCTTTCAACACTGTTAGTTGTAGGTGCCAATAAACACAACAAGGGAACATTTGAAATCAGTCTCACCTAACTGTAAAATCGATGCTACCTGTCACAGCACAGTAAAATGCTACAGCTCCAGCTGTACTGTATGGCTGCACGCCCCCACTGCATGAAAACACACACAATGCATTCTATGACGCAGCAGTCCTGTTAAAACAATTTTCATTAAATGCCTCAAAGAACTAAAGAGATTGCTATCTGACAACACAGAGAAAGCATTTAAACCACAAGGTGCTTGGATTTCAGATGGATTCCCACTGCTATTTGAGTTAGAGTCAGGCAGAGGTTCCACATGAGCGGCACTGCACAAGTTGCTATCCACGGAGTAACTTCTCATCCCCAAAGAACTTTTGATCTCAATGAACAAAACAGATTAAATGTACTCTAGTGCTCATTCATGGTGGAAGGTTGAGGCAGAGAGCACTCATTAGACATCCTCATGGAACTGGTCTAAACTTCCAGTCTCAGCACCATCTGACCTCTGCATCAATTAGAACTTCCTGCAAAAGGAAATTATTGCCCAATAATCCAGGATGTAAATCTAAATTGCAATAGGTAATTCCTATTAACTCCCCAAGTGGATACTGTATTGCACAGTCAGAGCATCTTCTTGTGGTTGAGAGGATTGCACTAAACCACATAAAGGCACCTTTTAGTTACCATTCCACCTCAGGCAGGACATGCAACCACTGCACAGGTAGGCACACCTGTGACAGCTGACAAGGCACAGGCTGTATTAGCACCACCAACATCCAGGTACTTACTTGGGCACTCGACACCTTTGCTGTCAAACTAGAGCCCTCGTGGGCCCTGAAGGAGCAGTGAGCTTTCAGAGCTAATGTGCACAGAGAAATAAATCTCTAAACCTCAAGATGCTAAAGAGTTGTTTGTTTTTTTTAAGTGACATATTTGTTCCTTCACAGTCCATCATCTGACCAGCTCCAGCTACTTCTAAAAGCTCCAGTGAGGAAAAAAGAAAAAGAAAACTGTCAGGACTTTTGTAAATATATGTGTGGGTGATGATGGTTTTACCAATTTAACCCATGCAAAGACAAATAGGTGCCAAGAACTCTTCCCAGTAACATGGTATCATGCAACATCCCACTGCCCCTCTCAGCTCTGATATTCCAAAGTCTCCTCTAAATGCCTACTCCATTCCCTGCAATCCTGAAGAAAAGCCAGGAAGAGTCTCAGCACATGTGACATGCTGTACTCAAACAGCAGAAAGGGTGTTTTGGCTGCTGACTCCACAGTAAACCCTTTCTTTTCTTTAAGGGTATATCCAAACAGCATTTTACTGGCAGACACAGCCTTCTGCTCAGACTCAAGACTGAGTCATTTATAAGCCTTGTTTGCCTGTATCCTTAATTGGGGATCTCATTTGGCTATGGCCTCTTACCTCTCTTTCCCACATAAGAAACTCCAGCTCAGGAGAGGAAGTGCTTTAAACTCTGGTTAATTAACTCAGCAAGAGAAAGTCAGAGCTCAAAATCTACCCTCCTCTATCAGAAACTCCTTATCCTGCAGTTAAGAAACATGAAGATGCTGACAACTCTTAAACACTCCTCCCACAGGAAATATACTGCTCCCATAACTTCTGGGGAATTATTCCTATACAGTCTCAACATAAAAAAATTCTGGGAAACAGTGACACCCACACATACACACACCTTCCCCGAGGCAAGCACAGAGGCACTGAGGACAGGCACATAGCTTTGCTGTCGTACTTTTCCCATTGAGCTTCCAACTTCCTAGATGAGTTGTGCAGTGAAGACAAGGATATGCATTTGGGACTAAATTGTCATGCTCTGGCACAGCATGTCCAGGAAACTGGAACCTGCACCTCTCTCTCGGCTCTGCCACTGACTGCACACCCCAGTCATAAGGCATTGAACCCCAGCAGTCAAATCTGACAACGAGATGCCCTGCTGGAGAGGCATGGTTCTGAGATCCCTAGTGTCTCTAAATCTCCGTGCTTTCTATCTGCTTTGAGCTTTTACGACCCTGAGACCAGAAATGCACTACCAGACATCCAAAAATAGAGGCTGTACCTCATTAGCCTGTATGAAAAGCCATATCCTCTACTGTTCTACACAAGTAGCATACAGCCACATACATTTCAGTATACACATACACATACAGCTACCTCTATTAATACAACATGGCGATGTTCATATGGGCCCTAATCTCTCTCTCTCCCTTTCACTTTATCCTTCCCTTAAATGGAAATAAATAATACCCAAATAGCATGGCAAAGCACTTTGTAATCCCCAAATGAAGGGTTCTGTAGGTGTGAAGTATTCATAAGAAGTATTTCTTTTCAAATTGCACAAAAGCTGGTTGCTGTGTTTCCTGACTGTGTTTAGCAGACCTCTATGCTGTGCATATCTGAAGCACACATCAGGGAAAGAAATGCTGTGATAATCAATTCCAAATCTCACAATCTATTTGTTCTAGTAATTAAAGAAATATTTACTTAGGAAGCAGGTTTACACAAGACAAATAGTTTCTAAGAACAAATATGATTTAATTATATGTAAGTGCAAGAAGCATGCTACCTATTAAGTAGATTAATTTATGCTCACTAAAAATACAGACAAAATTGGTGCTTGGATATTAATTTTCAATGTTGGAGAAAAGAAATGGTAAGGAAGTGTTCACAGAGTTGTCTGCTTTAGAAGCTTATTTCAGTGTGATCAGTACTTTTCCAGAAAGAATCAGAGTAAGTCCTCTGCATAAGAAAACTTCATTTACTTGCCACATTTTATAAATAAACTGTATTCTGAATTGTCAGAATTGTTCATTTAATGACACTAAGGATAAAAAAACTTTATTTTTTAACACTTACCATGAGTATTCGTATCATATTCTTCAACAGCATTCGGCCTTGCTTTATAGGAAAAAATAATTTCCCAGAAGGTATAGGGACTATTTCAAGGCCCTTCTTTTACATAAAGAATCCATCATATTTCTGCTGTCAAACAAGAAAAAATGTTTGTGGCTACGGGACTGCCTTTCACTGCCACCCTCTACGAGCTTAGACAAGAGACTTTTCTTTGTCTCATCTTCTTCTCTGGTAAAAAATCTGTTCACTTAAGACTCGTAAAGGACAATGAAATGGGTATGTTATATTACAGCTGGATAAGACACAAAATAACAGTGATGACTGTTTTTGTAAATTCTTCTTCCTGTCCTCTGCATGTGCTTCTAAATATAGTGGAGCAAGACACTTCTAATTGATTCTTGTCTTTGTTCTTACATTTTCTTTCATTCCCTACAAAAGCTTCCTCTCTTTTCAACATCCTTGAAAACCAAGAAGAATTTACTGGCATCCCACCACAACTCAATGTGCTGTTGCCACCTGGTTTTATCCCAACGAGAAAGATTGCTTTTCACATTTACTCATGTGTTTGCTAGCAAGAAGAAGACTTCAATTCTCAACGATACAGACTTTAGCCTACAAGTAAAGTTTTTAGCAGTCTTGATGAAATGGAATATCACTAGCCTTGTGTGTGTCAAAATTCAGAAATTAATTAACATTTTAAGGGCATTTCCAGATCCTACCATGGTTTAGCTACTGCTGAGTTCAGCTGAGCATGTGTTCAGCTAAATGGTGGAGGTTTGGTCGATGCTGTTTGAGCTGGGGGAATGGACTAGACAATGTGTTACAGTCTGTTCTATGAAAGTCTGGCCACCAATATATTAAATTAGTGTCTGACTTTATCAGATGCAGCTCAGTATTTCCTTATAACCTTTAAATCTTAGCCTTTAAAAAATACTAAAAAGAAATTTAGAAGGATATGGGAGAAAGGAAACACAACCTTTGAACTCCACTGTGAAATGGAGGGGCCAGCAAAATAAAAAGAGCTTTGTAGTACTTTGGAAATTAAGAGCAGACCATTTCTATCAAATAAATGCTGTTGTAGCTGAAACAACACAGATTGCAGACACATTTGTAGATTTCTGTTTTACAGAGAAGCTGAAGTTTTTGGTGAAAGATCTTCCTACATCAATCTGCTTTGAAGTGCTTCCTACAATCATGATAATCTGTTCCAGAAACCGGTCATAATAGAAAACACTATTTCAATGCAGTCTACAAAGCACATTTCTAAAAAAGCTTTCAGTTACACCTTAATTGTAAATATGCCACCGAGCCACTCACTTCTTCACTGGGAGAGCTGGCTGTGGTAAGCACAAGTTTCCTGATCTCCTGCCTTCTAATCATGTCTGTCAAGTCTTTGTGACTGACAGACATGTTAGCTCTGCTATTCAAAACAAATAAGAGACGCCTAAATTATACTGCTGTATTTTAAAGAGGTACTGTCAGGTTGAAAACATGGGGACATCTCCTGCAGCTCTGACTCAGGTAGCAGTGCCAGTTTCAAAACCAAATATTCATTGGATATGTATTTCAAAATGTGAACTTTTAGGGGGTTTTTTAAGATGAAAAATCCAATTTTAACCTGCAAAAATTGAACTTTTCCTACCGATGTCCCTTGTTGCAGGGTCAGGCTCTTGCCTCTTCAACAAATATCTTAGACCATTAGAACTCCATGTATCAGATTATTTCCAATTCTTAAAACTAATAATTTAAACCCCTGCTTCTATCAGGTGAAAGTCTGCCATGGAAATAATCCCACTGGCTCAAGGCTGCTGTGATAACTTCACTGAAGCACTTCAGTAGTTCATTTGGTCAATTTGTGAAGAGAAGTCTTACTCATTTCAAGTTAAATCTTCAGAAGTTTGTTGTTTTTTTCCCTTCTGCAGTTGAATCAGTTTGGGAAAGGAAAAAAAAGCAAGCCTCATTATTTTACTCCTGTTTCTAATCAATTACTTCTGCATCTTATGCTCAAACATGTGGAAGCCTAAAATTCAGCAGAAATAGAGATCATGTTGTTTCAAGTTTTTGTTTTAATTAAAACTAAAAATGCTTCTCTTGGTGCTGGGTTCTACAACAGCATAATCTGAGAGACCTCATTTTGGAGAGTGCCTCCAGACCACTATCACCCCTGTGAATCTGGTTCCATAGGTACAAACTTGTCTTTGATTTTTTTGGGGTCGCATTACAGCCCTCAGCCAAGCACAACCACAGCTCTTCACTGAGGCTGCACTCATCTATCTGTGAATAGAATTGGGCTCTTGAACTTTTCATGGACGTCCAAGCCCTCTGAAAGCTTTGTAAATGGATAGCAGAGTAGGCTGCCAGAAAACAAAGGGTTTTCATTAAATGATAACATCTTTCCAAACTAAAATCAGAAATTGTACTACTTATGGGAAGATTCTAGCCCTCTCAAACCACAAGTATCACAGTTAAGGTTAGTGCAACCCAATACTACTATAACTTTTGCAAATAATTTAACTGTTTGCCTTGTGTTAGCAATCAAGAAATCAGGCCAGTAAACTCTCATCGAGAGGTCATTTTACTGAAACTAGTAACACCTTGAATTTTACAGATTGCAAAAGTGAGTTTGATTCTGCAGCCTCAGATCTTACACTTGCAAGAATGGAATGTCTTCCTCACCAGAAATTCTGCCTGAACTCTGCCCTCAGTTCAAGTGTCTCTTTTCACCTTTCCTGCATCACAGTGCTCCTCAATGAGTCTGGTTATGCCCAGGCAAAGTGCAGACAGGTGTTTTGACATTTCCCTGCAGGGACTTCCCCTGGTACAACACTGCTCTGATTCATGAGCAGTGCTGCTGCTGCAGTCCCCAGCCAGCTCCAAGCCATCCTCCTCTGCCACTAAAACCCTGCTGTTGCCTTTAAACACTGCAGCCACTCCAGTTTTTCACCAGGCATGTAACACACCAGGCTCCTCATGCCGAGAGATTCTTACACCACTATCCGTTTTTTCCGCAATTTACTTCACATTCCTTATCTTCTACTGTCTATCTGCTCAGTTCTGCTCTAAAACCTCTGCTGTTTCAGTTCTCCCAAACTTTTGTAGCTGTCAGTACTACCGTCTTCTTTGTCCAGTAGCATCCTTAGAAAGTTCAGGGAAGAGCCATCAAGCAATAAGGATTGAAAAAACATTGGAAAATCCAGTATCACTCTGAAATATCACAGAAAAAATAAGAGATTACTTGACTGCAAATCAAAGTACTTCCACAGCAGGAAAACGTGATGTTCTCCTCTTTGGATAAGAGCATAACAGGACCAAGAGCCTGTCAACTAAAGGGCAACAATTGCAAGAGTTGCTAAATTTTAAACAGTTAACCAAGAATTACAGGATGTTCTCTCCCTTCATAAATATTTAAATCGAAATTGGATATTCGTTTAGAACAATTGACCAACTTGAACATGAATTGGCTCGGGGGAGTTCTGTGCCTTCAGGAAAGGCAGAAAAAATGACTGGAAACATCTTTCTGGAGTCCATCACTGTGGGAGGAGGGACCAGATGGGGAAGAATCTCAGGAATCAAAAGTAAAATGCAAACTAAAGAGAAAAATGCTAAAAACCCTGTTCACATGTGCTCTCTCAGAGGTCAATGAACTCCATTTGAATAAAGACCAAATGACCAAAGACTGCTTGCCCAAAGCACATCATCCTTAAATCTGCCTATGAGTTTTCAATGCAAAATTAAATTTAGACTTGTCAGCCTTGATGTGCTTTGTTTTGACGAAACCAGGAATGAAATATAGCACTGGCAGTAATCTTATCCAGTCAACTAATTTAGCATTTTGGATGCCTTAGCTTTAGAACTTTGCAGGGAAATTTTTGGCAAAAAAGGATGGCATTGTAACTTCAGCCTTCTTAAAATTAACTCACACCAGCTATTCTCAGGAGTACCATCATTATCTGTGAAACTGTGCTCAAATGAAGAATCAATAAATAAATATGAAGAAGAAATGTGGAGGGAAAATGAAGTGCTATTAGCATTCCAGGAGTATAATAAACTCATAATTCTCTGAGGCAAAACAGTGAAGCCTGGATTTGCAAAGCTACCATAGACAAGGAGGTGTGCAAAACTCATTCAAAATATAAGCTGGTTTAATATTTCAAAGACTCATTAGAAGGAACACATAGCATTAGTAAAATCATGGTTTGTATTCCTGATATACAGTCCCAGACAAATACAGAATCTAGTAAATTACTCTCCTGGGAACAATTTCTGTTGGTTAAGGTGGGGAAATGTTAAATTTTAAATATGTTAATCACTTATTTTTGTTTTATTTCAACACGCATGTATAGATGCATGTCTGGTATGCACACGAAAATGCAAAATACAGGAATAACCCCTAGTTCATCTTGAAAATGTTGGGACTGATAGTGCACATGCAAGCAGGGTACTTATCTTCTCCAACCACAGTCACACTAACTTATGCTGAACTGTTTCGACGAGTAAAGGATTTGCACAATCAAGTTACATACTGGCAATGCTGAGCATGGAAATAAATGCACAGTCTTGTAAGGCACGAGTTCAGGGCTTTGATGCAGGAAAGCAACGAGATGAAACATTTCATAAGATTTAACTACACTTATAGAATTAAGTAATAGAATAAGTGTTTTCAGGGCTTGTAACCTTGCCCCTGCCACTAACACACTCTGTGAGCTTGAGCAACTCCCATTAGACTAGCTTTTCACAGACCTCAAAGTTTTAATTTGTACAGATTTCAGTCGCTGGCAACCCTACCTGGTGCCCATCTGCATCATTATTCATTATATCTTTAACAGATGAGCACAAAATTATCCAGGTCACAGTCCTTTTATGCCTCACTTTCTGTCCCTGATGATTATTACTTCTGACTACTGAGCATGGATGTTAAAATGGAAATAAGGCTAAGATGTACTATTATACCACTTGATTATCCTCACAAAGCAGGAACTGTGAAATTTTTCATATTATATGTTACCTCACCTCATCCTTTGTCAGTATTGGAAAAGCACACAGTTACAGTGCATATTCCTATTTTGCTCATGTTGAGCAAGTATGTATCTTTATCCTACCGCAAGCCACTAATGATATTCTTTCCCCTGTTGTCTTTTATTTTAAGTAGGTGGTTACAAGCTGCAATTACAACTAAAAGCTAAGCTCTTTTAGACTGGAGGAGCACACTGGATACAGGCAGAAACTGAGTCTCGGCTTTGTGTTTCTAATGAACATGCCCTTCATATGTGGAACGGACCCCAAAAAGGTCAGAGAGTGAAATATTAAGTGTTTTATAAATACAGACTGATTGCCCTGTCCAAACCATGTGCTTGAAAATCTCCTCCTGGCAGACAATCATCTTCAATCAGGAAGGGAGAGCAGAGAAAGGAACATGAGGCAGGGGGATCTGTAATCCCTCTAACAAACTTCTGAGACCTAGCCAATTTTTCCTTCCATGTGTTATATATATATATACAGGCTCCAAAAGAATCTCCTTCTGCATTCTTAAATTTACTTTATATTATCCTGTTAAACTGAATTATCCAGAGTGAACTTCCTACCCTTTCCTTTCTTGCCTTATTTTTCCCTCTATCTTTGATGTGCTGTAAATCAGCACCATAGGAGATAAATAAGCAACCTTTAGCTGAAACAGCAGGCCAAACAACTTCCACGTGGCCAAGCAACACAGCAAAGCAATTAAACCTGCCCAACAGGCCATCTGTAGCCAAACTCCTCTTCCCTTAAGAGGCTGGCCCCAAAGTATTCCCAGATTTAGTTCCTAATCCTACCTCTGAGTTGTACAGATGGTTCCACAGCACCCACTCAAAACTCCTTTGAAGTTACTATGAATCCACACATCTGGGTAAGCTTGCTGTCCCTGATTACACTGCAAGAATGAGGATGTGGCCAAGGTCTCATGGAAATTTGTTTCCTGTCCTTCAGGATCTGCTTCTTTCCCACAAAACTAGTCATAACTGTCACAGCCGTATTTTGGAACCACCAATTCGATCTCTGAGTCAGGACACTTTCATACCACATATGAAATTTTCATTCTGTTATCCTTTCAAATAAAATTGAAGCTGTTTTTTCATTTTCACTCTACATCAGTAACCTGCACAGGGTTTGCACAAGGTTTGCACTTGAAATGAAAAATACTACTTTTAAAATGACAAACACTGAACACAGGACATTTGTTATGACTAAAAAAAAGCTCTCTCTGTCTGTGGAAAAGCATAATTCATTCACTGATACATGCACCCACATTTTCTCCATGGAGTTTCACAAATTCACATGCACTCCCAGCACTAAATTTTGCATTTCAATCTAGGCATTAGCTATAAAAAATGTGTAAAATCTTATGTAGTCAGACAGAAGCTGTTCCCTGTTGGCTACATAATAAGCACCTTAGGTGGCTCCAGGGTATAAAATTATTCCAAAAAGGGTGTGGAAAAAATTACACTGCATAAATTGATTCCATATCCACCTGTTCCAGGTGCCAGCAAATATATTTTGTAAGAGCCATCTGGTTGTCTTAAAAACTAACAGTTTTTGAAGACTACGGTACAAACAATCTGCAAAATACACAAACTTCCGAAGCCACAAACCCTTAAACTGCAAGTGCTTATAGATCATCTACGCAGGACTTAACTGGGCTGCTCTGCAGGACTGCAGATGCACTCTCCTTAACATCTGAGATTATCTGGCATCAGGATACATCCTCCACAGCACAGAGGCTTCAAGGCTACTGGAGGATCCATTCGGCATCACCAGATCCTAACGTTATATTCCCAATTACAGAAGGGGTTTGCCTCATGGGTCTGAAGTTCTGATGAAGCTTTTGAGTGCAGCACAATATTTGGCAGAAATAAAACTGGTGACTGTGACTCTTCTCTGCAGGTGGTTACGTCCCGGCTGGTCACGTGTTGCTGCATCATGGAGAAAATCAAACCTTTGAAACTGGCACTCTGCAATTTATTTAATTTGCAGCAACAGCCTAATAGGGACTATGTTATCTAGACTAACAAGCTCATAAGCATTTCACCACAGAGGTCAGACACTGCTACAGTTTGTGTTTATCAGGGTCTGGCTGTGCCGGGTGCTGTTTCCCGGAGACGCGTTAACAACAATGAAGAACATGCAGCACCTCGTAAGATCAACCTCCTTCACAGCAGCTTCTGGGAAGAAAATATTCTGTGCTCTGTCCACAAATGACCCTTTTCTGAGCACCAATGAAATTACACATATGATTTATAAACTCTCTAGGTGTTCACAATTGATTTGGGGATTAAAACTAGTAATCAGCATGTTTATTTATTGTCTCATTTTGAGCTCACTAAAAAGTAAATAAAGACACACCAGTCCTTAACCAGCACAGTGCTTTGGTACATGTTTAATTATAAGCACATGAATAGCCCTGCCACCAATTCAGAGTCATACTTTCTAACTTGGTAACATCCTTCACATACAAATTACCTCCCTGAGTTATTACATTTGGAAACAAAACAAACACACTTGGTCTGTAGATATAATTTTGATAACAGTAATATTTCTGAACTATTACTACTGATATACTTATCTTTAGAAAATCACCTTGAGTGATTTTTTGTGGACCTTAAAAAATTGTGCTTTATATGAATTCTGAAGGAGAGGTAACTTTGGAGTTGCACTGCTGTAGTCAAGGAGACCCTGAGTGCTGAAAGTCACAGTTGTGCTGTCAGAGCTCTGCTGCACTTTACTCACATGGTTTGAGCCTAGGGTAAGAAATAACGGCTGTCATGCAGTAAATTTTTTTTTTTTTGGACAACAATGAGAACAGCAGGGAAATAAATACTGAGGTTAACTGCGCTTGAAAAAAAATCTCTAGCAAGCAAAGCAACTGTCCACACAAGTTGCAGGCTCAAAGAGCTGTCAAAGTCTCACACTCAGCTCCCACTGAAACTAATGAAAATTGTCACCATGGACAGAGATGGGATGAGTCCTGATACTGGGCACACTGGACAAGTCAGCAGTCTAACAGTAAGAGAAACAACCTACAATAAAACTATCTGACACAGTACCTTCAGTGAGTTGATTTTTGTTTCCTTAAGTAACAGAACAATAACAAAGAGGTGTTGACTTGATCCTCAAAAGCAACAACACTCGGACACAGCCCATGTCAAGGCACAGCAGGGATAGTGCAATACGCCACGGTTTGTTTCCTGGACTAAATCGCAAGGATCCAACCCAAAATTGTGGCAGTTCACCTTCACAGTATCCAGTCTGTAAAAGGTAAGTCCATCATTTAAGACTGATTTGGTGATTTCAGTGTGATTTGGTGCTTACACAGCTGCTACACAACGAACACCGATGAATTTTACCCCTAGAGAACCAATCTGAATTGCCTCCACCACTGTCTGCAGGTAATTAATTTCCCCTTTTTCAGTTTTATACCAGAAATGATCTCGTGGGCATGATCTGCAGCAAGGCAAATCCAGTTAAAGACTTTACACTGGACTGCACCTAAACTCGCAATCTCGGCACTACCCCATCTTCACATTAAACAACATTGAACATCTTCACATTACAATGACTGACTCCCTACTCCTCAGCACGTCCCCTCTCTTAGGGCTGGTCTGGCCCTGCTGCTGCAGCTCTTGACATGAAGGCAATGAGCAACCCTTAGGAGACCTGACAAAGCTGGAGTCCAGTGCATGGCTTTCCAATGACAGACCCTCAGTAAAATTGCCTACAGCTCCCAGTAAAAAAATGAACTAATAAATGCTAATCTAATAATCCAGGCATGTAGATAAATGAAAGGTGAAAAGGCTTTTAAATGCATTCTAAAACAAATATTTTATGAGATGGATCAATATATTTCTCTAGGCTGGAAACAAATGAGTTCTCAAAGAAAGTTAAATTTAGAGAAGAAATTGTTTGGTTTTCTTACTACAGAAAACAGTGATGACAATTCCTTGGAGGGCATTTATACCAACAGCACTCCAAAGCTAGGGCTTCACCATGCTTTCCCTAAAACCAGTACAGCAAAAACAGGGTAAGATTGCTGTTGTCAGCCCACTAAATGTGAACAAAACTAGCTTTACAATCATACAGCATTGTCCTTAATTTCAGCTTGTTCACCAGCACATGGAAGTGATGCAACCACAAAGTAAAACAATTACAGCTTTGACCTTGCATCTTTTAGACAGTCAGTTAACCTCTCTGATGTCTTTACAAGGAATCACCTGAATATGGGCTAGCGGATAACACCCAAAATTCCCAGATCTCAGTTGACAGAGCACGCACCGGCCAGTGCTCGAGACAGGGAGGCGGCAGCGGCCGATGGCTCGCTGGCACTGTTGGATACTGCCCCCTTTTGCCCAACAGCAAGGCAACAGCCTGGGCTGCACACTGAAACTTTGCCCGGCATCTATTTGTTTTTGGGAAGATATATTCATGCAGATGGTCTTATTTAACCCTAGTATGTCTGTTCGCATGACTACTCGTCCTGACTAAAATAGAAATCTATTGTTCGAGCCATGTTTAATATCAGTGAGCCTGCTCCCCAGGAACTTTCCCTCTAACAGGGCCCTATCTTGTCTCAGCCCAAGTCAAGCAACACTTTTACAACTGACTACAAGGTAAGAAGAAAAGAGTTTATAGTCTGGGGGTATGTTCCCCCAGGTCAGCTGTCGGCCTGCAGAATAAAGGGCAAACACCGTGGAAGACCAAAACCATTTTGTCTGGAAACTTTTTTCATCTTACTGCAAAGCAACTAAAATTCCATGGCACCACTTGTATCGAGCTTTTCTTGGGCTACCCACATTCCTACTGAACCCATCCCCATGCCACCGTTTCCAGTTAATGTGAACTGATCAAGGCCAGTTTGCTAAAAGTCATTTTCTATGCAGAACCTCATCCCCCGCATCTCTCTGTTCAAGCCTTTTGTCCTCTGGAGTTGTGCTTTTTCACTTGCTGGAGTTTGCACATTTTCTCCTCCCTGGCTGCCCCAGCTTTTTGCGGGAAGGGAGGGAGGTCACGGAGGGCAGCCACTGCCAATTCCATCAGCCTAACAGGCTGGGGGGATGAACAAAGCAAATATCTATATTCTGAAGGATGGGATCTCTCTCCCCCAAGACTTCAGGATTAGTGTGTCCCTGGCAGGGGAGGACAAAAACTTGGCCTCTTTGATGAAAGAAAACAAGATAAGAGAGAAAAACAGAACAACTTGCCTAGATTTTACTGAAAATGCAAGAAGCATAATACAGAAATATAAAACACAGAGACTCCCTACTATTGCCTAGTGCTGAGTTTACTTATCATCCAATCCAATCAGAAAAGTTTTAGTACAAAAGGAAAAAAAATTGAAAGATATGACGATTCAAGTATCTGTTTAAAAATTAAATCTCTGTTAAAAATCTAGTTAAATATCAGCAGGATTTTTCTTATCCACTGCCACTTTGTCTGCAGTTTTCTGCCTTGGGCGCTTACAAATCAGATATATAATCACGAGAGTACTTTTCTGTTTGAGTAGTTTGTTCTAGCTACCCTCACTCCTCCTCCTCGCCTCCACTCACCTGGGATCTCTACTGATCTCAAGCAGCAGTAAGAATCAAAGCCCATTACAACTTCTAGCTTAGTTTGTTTCTATTTTGTTCAAAGTGCAATCAGCCTGGGGTCTTTAGCCTACCACTGAACCCATCCAGAGGCAAAGACATCAAACCTCTTGCAGCTTACACTATGATTTAGGAAAAGAAGTATTTTCTGTAATGAGAGGGAGCACTTGCACAACAAAAAAAAGAACTTTACTATGGTTCCTAACTGATATATCCATACATAAAGAGTTTGAAGAAAAAAGAAATAGAGAAAATAAATGTAAACCCCAACTAAAAACAGATAAATAAATTAGAGGGGAAAAAAAGCCAACAAAACAGAACCTGGTGTCTACCATGTTTGGAGACCTTTTTTAAGGACAGGAAATTATCTAAGAGTCTAAACTGAGCCAACAGAGGACAGTGAACCTTTAGGACATAGAAACTCCTCGATATTTAATGCTCCACCTAAAAGCCCATGAAGAGAACAGGTTCAGGACCGACTTGGCAAGCACACCTTTTGTTTATTTCCTCTGAGGCATGACAGTAAGCGTGCTCCTGGTCAGCACCAGGAACAGATGGTAGTGCTGAAAACTACAGCTATCCAACTTTGGTGTGGATATTGGAGCTGGATCGACAAAGATTGTTTCTGGAAATCCTATCCCCCCCATACACTCCCCGTAAGTTTCTAACAATGCGCCGAGCTAAGGAGCAGCACAAGGCTCTCTGCTTCCCTCTCCCTCTCCCCTTCGCTTTTGATCTCCATCAGGACGTGAGCTGAAATTTAATGGGCCACCCCTACTACAAAGACAAATTACCATCTGAAAAACAAAAATCATTAATATCCCTTCATCTAGGCTATCGGGCTTCCCACCACTGCACCCCTTTGCTCCCGCCACAGCCCCCCTCAGCGGGTTTAGGAAGAGCGGGGAAGGTGGCGGAGAGAGGAGGGAAAAAAACCACCTCCACTGCCACCTCCGAGCTAGCGTGCTCTCCAGCGCTGCCGGACTGCGAACATAGCGACAAAAAGAGAGCCCCTTTGGCTCCCCGGCGGGCAGGGGGACGGCGCGCCGAGAGCCTGGCACAAACACACGTCCCGTAGGTTGCCCCCGGCCCCCCATCACTGGGCGCTGCTCCGGGGGCGGCGGAGACGCGCAGCAGCCCGGGGGTTGCCACCTCCCCGGATCCCCTTCCCAGCGCCGCCCGCTCGCCCCGACCCCGCCAAGTTGGGAAGTTTGCGCGCCCCCCGGCTCGTCCCGCCGCCCGCCCCCCGCGCCGCCGCCGCGCTGCGCTTACGGGGTGGTCGCCGGGCTCCCGGTGCGGGGCTCACCGGCACATCGCGCTCCGGCTGCCGCAGGAGCGGGGGCAGCCGCGGCGCGGCTGGGCTCGGCTCGGCGGGGCTGGGCTCGGCTCGGCGCGGCTGGGTTCTGCTCGGCTCGGCTCGGGGCGAGCAGGGGAACGGAGCGGCGGTTCTGCCCAGCCCGGCGCTCAGGGAGTGCCGCCGCGGGCCATGAGAGCGGCGGCGGGCAGCGTCCCCGCGGTGCGGCCGGAGTTGGGACCGAAGTCCTCTCGGGCGCTCCGCTGTCTCTTCCAGGCGGCTCCTATCAGCACGGCTTCAACTCTTTCCATCGGAGACCGAGAGGAGGAGGAGAAGGAGGCGGAGGAGGAGGAGGTAGGGAAGGAGGAGGGAGCTAGGGGCTGGCAGCCCCAACTCGCACTGATGTCAACTAATATATTCAAAGTTCAACAGGGCATTTCTGTAGCAAGCGAATCGCCCTGGCCGCTCTCCCCGCTGGTCGCAGCCGGCCTCCCCGGGCCAGTGGGGGTTCCCACGGAGCACAGCGGCGCTCCTCGGCCAGACCCTGCGGAGGGGGGCCGGAGGGGCCGGCCCGGAGAGGGGTGGTCAGGGATGGGGGATGGCACACTTTTCAGGCGGGCAGGTTCAAGTGCCGCCGGTGTGGGAAGGGCTGGGGGTGGAGGTGAGGCACCAGACGTGAGCGAAAATAATGCACTGAGCGGTGGAGAGATGTTTGTATTTAAATCCAGCCTCTTCCCTCCCTGCTGGAAGGGGCAGGGCCGGCTGCGTTGCTGTGGTTGTGATGGGAGAGGGGCGCGGGGAAGCGGCTGCGCTGGGGCTCGGAGTGGCACCGCGGGGCTCCGGGCTCCCTTGCGGCCCCCGAGGCAGCAGCCGCTCGGACACGCCGCCCGACCTGGGCTTGGACCGAGCCCGGAGCGGGGCGCCGTCCCCTGCCCGTGACTGAGCCGCTCACTCGGGCCCGGGGCTGTGGCCGCGTCTCCCTGTCGCAATGTCCCCTTGTTTGCTGGAGGCTAATGGGGTCGAGACGAACCCGGGGAGGGAAGCGGCAGTTCTCTCACGCTGAAGCGCAGACAGCGGCGGAAAATCGGCGACGAGGAGAGTACGGTGCGCGGAGCGCACGGGAGAAGCAGCGCTGTCCCTCCGCGGCCCCACCGCTGCCCGGGAGCCGCCCGCGGGGAATCGCTGCGAGGCCGGGGAGGCTGCATCAAACGTGTTTTTGGGAAGGTTGATGTGCCGCGCTGTCCCCGCGGTGATGCACAGCGCCTGAACGCCGTTAGCGGCAACCGCATAAAGCCATAGGATGGACCCTGCTGATGGACAAGCAGCCCGGCAGTCAAAGGATGAAAACACATCTGGGCTGGTCTAGTGACATTTAAAAATCGCCAGATAAGAGCCTCAGTTATTTATCAGCTGAATCCCCAGATAGAATGGCCTGCACTGATGCCGTTGCATATGTATGAGTGCATACATAATGAGGCTGGGTTTTTTTCCTTCTGTAAACTGATCCTGTCATTCATGTTGACAGTATGTTATAGCTATATAAAAACAGTGTAATTGTATGATGGCTCATCAGTGCTATGACAGCCAATTGTGGTGGCAGTGGGTGTGCTCCCAATTCACATCTCAGAAAAGTAACTGCATAGATCTGCTGAGATGATCATTATACAACATGCAATTGTTTGCCTGTTCTTAATTTCTCACCTCTTCCTTAATTAAGGAACTATATCACTACATCTGCTCATGCAGTAATGCATTTTTTGATACCTTGAGTGAAGCAGTCAATATATTATTCATATGCCTAACATTTTTTATCTGCTTTCCATTTTAATACTCACACTGGAAAGCATAGGATAGGTAAAGGATACAAAACAATTGCAATTTAGCTATGTATTCTGCTCAAAACTTAAACTCTGGAAGAAGACTTGAGTCAGGCATAGTCTGGAAAGTGCTGAGCAAACTGCCCTATTCACAGTGGCATCATATCTGTGCCTCTTTTTTCTTCCCCATCTTTCCTAAAACTGAAAAAAGCCTACCTGTCTAGCTGATTTTTTTTTTGTAATAGTATCTTCTTAGAATATTGACATAATTTACATGTGAATAGTAAGTAACTGTCCCTCCATTTCTTTAATATACAGGATGATATCTTTCAATTTAGTGAATTGAATTTTAAATAATGATGTACAACAGCCTGGGTGGACAGAGTAGAACACAGTGAAGGTTGTGCTCTATTCTGGGACACTCCTTGCCTTCTTTTTAAGTTTTACTGTAGAGGGAGTCACTTGGTTATCTAAGCCTGGGGGATAGATCACCTCACCAAATGCCACAACTACACATGTAATTTCCAGAAGACAGTTCAACTTTTCATCCTCCTAAAACTTCCAGATGCAGCACTGAGCATTGAACAATACATAGCTTAAGACCATATAAATGTCTGTCAACATTTAAAGATATAATGGATAGTATTTTTCTATTAAAGAAAAGATTGTGTGTCCTAAAATCTTATTGCATTTTCCTGCTACTATTTAGCTGTTTCCCCTGCAAGGCTGGGAGTAGTTCTGTTGGTCATGTGTGTGTGTATGCATTGCTCAAAGACTTACTAATAAAACGTGCACATAAATAAAAGTTTTGTACTGTTTCCATGGACAGTCAGATCCTGTCACCTTAATGCCTTTACACGGCATGGTATCTGGGAAATCACTGTCCGGAGAGAGAAACTACTCAAATCCTTTTAGTAAAGGGCTTGTGACGCAAAGCAGTACAACTACAATTCTATGAAAGAGAGAGAAATGTCATGGGAAAAGTCAGGGTATCGCATGTGAAGTGATCTGTATCAAACAATTTGTTTCCAGTCTCCAAAGCAGAGGATGTACCGGGTTCCTATTCTGGGCTTGGCGGAGGCCGAGGTCATCACAGTTGCTCGCAGAGGTGTTGAACTGTAACCCTGTCCAGAGGCACCGCCGCTGCAGAGACGCCCTTTCGGCCGGGGGAAGAGGCGCGGCGGCGGCGGCGGAGGCGGAGCGGGCGCTGGGCGCGGCTGTCACCGCTAGGGGCTGCTGGTGCCTCCCGGAGCGCCGGCCCCGCTCACGCCGCGCCCGGCGCGGAGCCACCGGACCGCGGGGCGCCCCGGGAGCCGGGACCAGCACCCCGGGAGCCCGGGGCCATGAACCCCGGGAGCCGGGGATCTGCACCCCGGGAGCCGGGCCAGCACCCCGTGAGCCCAGGGACCCACGCCCCGTGTGGGTTCTGCAGCACTCGTGTGAGCAGCCTGCCTGGCCAGCCAGGGCAGCGGCGCGCCTGGCACAGGCGTTCCGGGAGCAGTGTAGGGAGAAGGGGCTCCCACCGCTTGTAGGGAAGAGAGGCCGCCTTTGCTGCCTTCAAACTCAGCGGTGCGGAGCACGGAGAGGGACTGGGGAGAGTTCAAGAGAGCTGAAACACGGTGCTGGGAAGAGGAACGGGGCTCAGATGGGAGTGCTTTGGGGTACAGGGCAGAAGGAGGCAGGATAACAGGTACAGCTGGACTCTGGTGGGGACGAGGACCTACAAGTGTAGAACAAAGCTCTCTGGGGGAATAAGAGACCAAACCCAGGCTTTTTGTGAGTCGGGTCATGCAAAGACAGTCCCCCAAATTGCAGATAGAATGGTATTTTTGCAGCCTAACCAGAGCAGTGTGTTAGCCAGCGTTTGCACACAGGTCAGGCTGTTTATGACTGAACTGACTGCACAGAGCTCCTTGAGTTTAAGTTCTTTTGGGCATTCAGATAAGCTTTCCTGGGAGATGTTTTAGAGGGTGAGCTAGAGGAATATCAACCCTGGCCTCATTGTCTGGAGGCTAGGCAACAATATTGACCCACACTTGATGTCTGGATCATGACTCTACATTATTTCTATCTGCAGTAGAAAATTATTTCTACTGCAGATACCCAGACCATTTCACACAGACTGACAGTGCATATATCAGTGGCAAAAATTTTAAACTCTGCTGGAGTTTAGAGCTGGACACATGTGTTCAAACAATCACTACACTGGCCTACTATAAATTTTTATTTCCCCATATCACTGCAAGGGAAGAAACAGAGCTGCCATGAAAAAAAAACCAGTCAGAATATATGCAGCAGACTATGTTGATTCAAATGCCTGATCCCGAGTGGAGCCCAAGTGCCCTTCAAGTGCAGTTTCCTCAAAAGAGAAAAAATACATTTCTAAACACAGTATCAGCAAATATTCAGAAGCAATGGCATGCAGCAATAGCAATAGTAAGCATTATTTTGAATACTGAGATCTAGATGTGAAGCCAAATGGCAATTAGCCATAAAATATTTAGGTATATGGCTTTTCCCCTGAATTTAAAATAGATTGCTAAATAGCCACAGTTGTGGTTTCCGGGCTCAGTCTGGTGGTGACAGTAACATTTTACTTTTTACTAAAGATGAGTCTAATTTAAATCCATGACACTAACTAAAAGTCAGATGACTTTAACGCAAGAGAATACAAATGAGCTCTCTGGAGAAAAGACACTGTGATGAAACAAATAGAATAATATATAGGGATGACTTGACACTCACCAGAGTGACAGAATTTAACTTATTTGGAAAGAAATGAAATGAGCTTAAATTGGGACAACTGCTTTATTTTCAGAGAATTGCATCTGAAGCCTACAGACAAGTGCTATACAGTTGTTTTCCCCCCTGAAGTCAGGGGCCAATCTTCATCTGTCACTCGACATGACAAAGTCAGCAAATGTCATCACACTTCATAAAGGCAGGTCTGAGTATTCCCACTGAGTCTCACGAAAGTAGAAAGTTCCCTCTTTGCAGACAAAGACTTGTGAAACATAAAAGTTGTGTTAACACAATGATGCACTAGGAGGACGGGAATGTTAAACTGAGACACTTCTTGCTGCCCAGTAAGCATCCACACTGAGGTAAGATGCACAGCACCTAGCAGTCACCTTTTTGTTGGCAAATAAAAAGAGCATTGAAAAATTAGTTTTTTAACAACACCATTAGGAGGTTTAACACTACATCAAAACTTGTTTTCCCCTTCCTCTAACTCAAGCTCTGAGCCTAGTGACTGTGTTTATTGTATATTACTTTTGCCTTGAAACTGGAAGTGTAAAACCTAGCACTGAACACCTTTATGCTGCTCCTAGACACATACTGTCTGAGGGATTGAAAACTTCCTTGATAAATACAGGTGGGATTTTTTTTTTCCCCTGGGAAGTAGAGGTACCTTTACAGTTGGCCTTAACCTTTATTTAAAGTCGTTTTGCACATCAGACATCTCACTAAACACTCTCTAGGAAAACCACATTTTAATGGAAAGTGAATTCAGGACTGTTGGCAGCTTATCTGCTGACTTCATATCCCACCTTAGGCAATTCAGCTGAAAGATGAGCTCAACACTGCAAGTTCCTATTACAGCCTTTGCAGTATCTTGTCCTATTTTAATTTTCCTTTAAAAAGCTAAATTAAAAAGCTTTACAGGGACCTACTTATACAACAAATGTCCAGCAAGCTGAAAAGTCTGAGTCAAAATGTGAGTAGGTTTTGAAAGTATTAATATTCCTTTCTCCATTTGCTTACATGATGACTAATGTCTTGATAATGCAACTTGCAGTGTCTGCCTTGGAAAATGCAATTCTCAATGTAGTGGGAATGTGAACATGCTGATAAAACTGAGTATCTGTTCTGCAGATTGTAGTTCTGTTGTAGTATTTGAAACTCATGGCCTGGAAAGCCATTCTGAGGACTTAAGTTCACAGCACTCAGTTAATACAACAGCCTTCTATATTTGCGTATTTTTAATGAATTTAACTAAAAAACATACTGTACCTACTCAGTCTGTGATATTTAGATGTTTATAATTCAAATCAAAACCAATCAACTTTCAAATCTCACCCACTTTGACTGCAAGACTCTCTAAACAAAAATAAGAGGAGAAAAAAATTTTTAAATAAAACTTTTTTAGTCTTCTCAATCAAAATATAAAATGCTTTCAAACACATATTTTTATCCTTAGGCAGAGGCCAACTAGTTTAGATTTCAGCCCTCTGTTTTTCAGGTTTTCAGGCGGGCACTGAAAAGAAGGGCTTAGAGCAGAAACTGCATTGTAGCTTCACTTACAGTGGTTGTGACAAAGTCACCAAGACTTCAATCTCTTAAGAAAGAGGCACATTGGAACTGGCACAGACAGATCAATGATTTTTGGGAAAATGTGGTTCCAAATTTGTAGACAGGTTAGCTATAATTTCAGAGGTTGAGACATTTCCCAACAACAAACCTGCCACAAAAAGCTCTCCCTGCGCCCTTAGGGAAATGTAGCACATTGTAGCCGTGTTCCCTCTTGAACTGCGGTGTCCCCCTTTGTGACTTGGCAATGCAATGGAAGGCCCTGCATCAGGGAAGAGTTGGAGGTCTCCCACAGAAAGCCCTTTCTGCCCTTTCCACTGTTTGATTCAGTGGGCAAGGTGGCTCCTCACCCACATAAAGAGAAGGGTGGTGGAAGAAGTTCTGTGATGAAGGAGAATCTTGGGCCCAGGTTGAGAATGTTAAACGTTAATATGTTAAACGTGAATATTCCTTGTTATAATTGGTAAACCTAATCACCAGGAAGAGGCTGGGCTGGATGTTTCTACAGTGTGTAGCCTGTTTTTGTTAGAGAAAAAAGTCGGAAGAGATGGACACCTTTTTTCTTGCAGTACCTCGGCAAAGAGACTGTGGCATACTGCAAACCTTGCAGTAACAGAAAGCCAAGCACACTGTCACATTAGGCTGCACTTCCTAACAGAGAGTGCCTGCTTCCCTTCACCAGGAGTGTCAATAAAGAAATGATTGCAGTACAGCGGGTTAGTGCACTGAGAGAAGCTTTCTGCTTTGTGTTTTCAATAATTAAAAACTCTGTAACTTCTTCTCCAAAACATCACGTCCTTCCTTCAGCTTGGCCATCACAATATAGATATAGTGGTGGCATCTCGATTATAAGACACAACACAATAGCAAACAAGAACTTCATAGTGCCTTCTGAAGGTATGTGGTGCAGCCACACAGCTCAGGGTGGTTGGAATGGGCAGGGTCAGATACTGAGTCAGGTATTGAGTCCCAGGTATTAAGCAGTGCACTGTTACTCTACCCAGATAATCCCAACCACTTCCTTTTTTGTGTATGTAATGATATATTACTGATTATCTGTTTTCCATTTATTTTCCAAGCAAAGTTGTTCATCAGAAATACCTTTACTAGATTAAAACACATTTGCATATGTATAATGAAAATACAATCTTTCCCTCTCTATTTTAAGTAGTGTAACATATACTGCAAAGCATATTGTATACTCAGTCTAGTCTAGTGGCCAAAAATATTACATGAATTCTGGTCAACAATTATCAAGAATTCTATTCTGCCAGATAAGCTGAAAATTATCACTAGCTGACTAAGTCAATATGTTACCCTGCTGCTATGCCATATGGCCCTAGATGCTGAGATACAACACAACCTCATCAAGTGACACCCAAACTGGAGGAGTGGAACACTGGAGAGAGGAGGGTTTCCATTCGAAAGGACCTCAACGAACCAGAGGAGCAAGCTAGCAGGAACCTCCTGAGGCTGAACAAAGCCAAATGAAGTTGTACACTGGGGTCAGAAGTGCCCCATGTGCCAGGCCAGGCTGAGGGCTGAGCAAACAGCCCCACAGCTGGAGTTTGGGGCTCAAACAACAGCTGCTCACAACCTGGGAAGACTCCAAGGAAGGGCTGCTGAGGCAATAAGGAAACCAGGACACCTGAGGCACAAAGAGAGGCAGAGGCCACTGCCTTGCTTAGGCTGGAGACAAGAAGCCCAAAGCACAATGTAGCTACAGTCTTCCACTACCTTAATCCATTGGAGAAGACAGACAGACAGACATTTCTCAGGGGTGCACAGCAAAAGACCAAAAGGCTACAGTCACAAGCAGCAACAAGGGAAATACTAATTGGGAAGGGAAACAAATCATCTCAGTGGGACTAGAGCATCACTGAAATGGGCCCAAAGGGGCTGTTCACTCATCACCCTTGGAGATTTTCAAAACTTCTCAAGGCTTGGAGCAATTCGATCTGATTTTGAAGATAGTCCTGCTTTGAGCAGAAGCTGGGAATACAGAACTCCAGATGTGCCTTCCAACCTAAAATTTTCTATGAATGTATCTCACAAAATGCAGTTCCATAGGACACTAAGTATCCTTTCCACCAGCTAGAAAAGGTGCTCAAGTCTTGTCAGGTGTCAACAGAAATGGCTTATTACAGCAGTGAACTATCTAAATCTTAGCTCTACTTTGATTTGGTATATAATCACGCTAAGTGCAATCAATTACTAGATTGCCTATATATTATATTCAGATTACTGTAACATGATGAAATATACAAACCTTGACTCTGCTCTCCTTTTCTTCAGAAATGTGAGATTCAACAATGATAATGAAGGAAGAAAAGACAAAAGATAGAAACTGTTCTGCCCTGAACAATGTAGTGGAACTGCTACATGTCATATAAATATTATCACGGATCTATGATACAATCATTTCTACAGTCAACAGGCTCATAATATTCCTTCCTCATCAAAACACATAGGGTTATTCATACAAGTAAAGGGTTGTAGGCATGCAAATTAATTTGTAGTAAGATGGTTAAAGTTCTAAATCATGTATTAAATTACTTCTATTGTACAAGTTTAACTTCATTTTCCAAGCTAGTCACATGCAACAGAGATGCAGTAATGTAGGTATTCCAGCTGCAGAGTGATTAGCTGCCAGTGCCTTCTAAAACTAGATTTGTAAGTCAGATCATTGGAAAGATCAGTGGTTTGTTTCCTGGATGTCATGAGACCAGAGAGGTGGAATATTGGCAGAAGATTAGGTTTATTCTCTGTGTATGTGTTTGAAATATTTAAACAGACTAGGATAGAAATCAACTTACAGGGTTATAAACCCTGATCCAGCAAAGCAAAAAAGTCATAAGCAAGCCCATCTCAGGTGTACAAGGAGCACAAATATAGATTTATCCTTGAACAGAGGCCGAAAGTCCCATTAAAGTTCAGGGAAGGACAGTGATATTCAAGCACTTGCTTAAAGATAGACATGTGCTTAAATTCATAATGATCTGGGGTATTTTTACTTGTACATCCCTGAGTATAAAACGGGGAGCTTCCACCATCTTTGTTAAGGTTGCAGGTATTTCTGCATCTCCTTGTTTCTACGTAGCTGGCACTTTTGATTGTGCCAAAAGTATCATTCCAATATGAGTTGTCAGCCTAGGTCTGATTAAATCAGAGAAGTTAGCCATCAGTTTCTGTAGGGGTCAGATTTGGCTGTAAACATTTATTCTAATGAATAAATATATTTGGAACTTTAAGATGCTTTGGTTGAAATGCAGCGACTTCTGAACAGTCTGATAGGGACCAATATATAAGCAGTTAGACTGAGATGCCAGTCAGTAACTTTGTCTCCCTCAGGATCTTTTTCTTTTATTGTTTGTAGGTTTACCTGTTAATGCTCATCAGAGTTACAGGCTCTGACTCAAGAGCTGTCATTAATCACTGCCTAAGAACACTGCATCAGGTAAGCAAACGCATCAGATGCTGAGCTGAAGCAGCAGTCCTCACTTCACACTGTCATTTGCTCCTGACATAACAAGGGAAAAGATTATCCAGCCTTAGTACCAATAATTTTCCACTGCATGATTTGAAACAAGCTTTGGAAATTGGTGCCCCATTGCTACAAATGGTGGTGCTGAGGATTCATGAGGTGCAGTGGTCAGCACTGAAACACCATCCTCTACCTCACTGCACGTCCTGCCTTACACTCACTTGTACTTATTCAGAGGTGATCAGATGATGAGCCTTAATAACAGTGTTAGAATTTAGGTTCTCTCAGCTCCCCAGTTTGAAAGCTAGGTCTGAATAATCACATCTTTTGACAGAGCAAGACACATTTTATGAGATTTCAGATTCAATTTAATCCAGATTTTCACCTGTGTTCCCTAATTCTTGCCCTGAACAGCAAGAGGAAGCAAGGCAAGATCTTTGCATAGGTGTTCAAGTACTTAGAGGTTCTGTTTCCAGGCAATCAGCAAATGCAGCAGTTCTCAAACTCCAATCTACTAAGACCACTGCTGCCAGAGTAGTAAAGCATCTGTCAGTTTCAGGGCTGTGATGTTTTGCTGCTGCTTGGAGCTCAGGACAAGATTCATTCAAGATCTCCAAAAGCTTTTTCAGGTTGATTTTTTTCCCTTTGTCCTGGAGCTTGGTGGTTTTATTTTGTTTGGGGTTTGTTTCTTTGTTTGTTTGAGTTTTTGTTTTTGGCTTTTGTTTGTTTGTGTTTGTTTTTGGTTTTGACCAGATAGACTGAAATAAGCATATTTCTTTAAGCTGTTTCTGTGTCAGGTATCTCTGGCAAAAATCCAGCTAAGAGAGAGCTTTCAGCCATGAAAACAAGAGGGCAACAAACAAGAGGAGAGAACCAAAATGCTGAGTGACCTGGAGAGAAAATTATATGTATGCATGCAACAGAAATAAAGTCCCCAGTAACAAGGGTGAATTCCTAACACTTCTGCCAAGAGAATGCTGAATGACAGGGTGCAGCAAAGCAGATGCACACCTCCTGTTGAAGGAAGCTCAGTTTCATATTGTTGCCAATAGTCACTCCAATTTTGCTTAGCTATTTTTGTGGTAACTCCAGTGTATGTTAGGAAGTATTGAGAAAAAGGCTGTGACACTGGAAGGAAAAGCAGAATCTATGAAAGATCTAAGGTGCAGATTGTGATGGTAGAGTATTTGAAAAACAGTAAATTCATGCATTACTGCATGCTCGTATTTGCTGTGTGGTTTCAGCAAGGGATAATATTCTTCCCACACAATGTTCAAACTGTTCATTAGTGGATCTTGCAGCAGCTGCTGTTTTGCAGCCAAGGAATGACTGCACTTTAGTGGCAGAAAAAGGATCCCAATAGCTCCCAAAGTGCTGAGGCATTTTGCTATGTGGAGTTAAAAGTATATAAAGAAATATGTTTCTAATTTATTACCTTTTACATAGATGTGTGCTTTATGAGAAAAGCTTGATACAACTAATGCAAATTTCACTTTTAAGACTCACCCAGAAATTCTTTAAGGTCAACTTGTAGTCTGTATATTTTGAAGAAACCCATATTACTGCCAAACTGGGAACGGCAGCAGGACAGATGGTACAAATGGCACCCTTCTTCCCATGTTCCCGTATTATAACTTTTCTAAACTGTTATGTGAGTTGCCACAGGATTCCATGTCTTATTGTTTGCTGTGCTTATACACTGGCACATCCAGAGGTGATTTTTCATGTGTCATCAGAAATGTTACAAGACTGGATTGGTTTTGTAAATACAAGAGATTACCTAAGTGATGAAGGATTCCTGTCTCCTATACATACAAGAATACAAAGGGAGGGCAGGAGAGAGAGAACAAACCACTATGTACCAGATAAAAGAACAGGGAACCTGAATTAATTTGTGGAAGCAATAACATTTTTGTCAGTTATTCCTCCTTCCTGAAGGATGGAACCTCACTGATTGAAAGATGCTCAGGTCAGATATGCTTTCAATTGCCAGCAGATAAATTGGCGTAGCCCTTGCAAAATCCGAAATCACATCCCTTTCACATCCCCTGTTGTTTTCCAGGGGAGCATTCGGCTTAGAGTATAGGAATTGTCATATGTTACCGATTTGGCAATCTGCTCAGATCAGTATCCTCTCTAATTGTAGTCTAAGAGGGCAGTGCCATAATCTGGTACTTTTTTCCTGCTTTAAATCTCAAGTTAATCTCTCGAGAGACTCAATACTTCTCTGGAGCACATGCTTTAAAATCTCTCTGAAATCTGACATAAATAATGCCAAAGCTGGGCAATCTTGCTATAACATAACTGACCAGACCCTCTTCAATCTTTTTAAGGTCTTGGCCTCAGTGGCTTCCTGTGACAGTATGTTCCATACTCAGCAAAAGTGCTTGTTTTTAATAGATGCTTCCTTCTGTGGAATTCTCCGCTGTTTAATTTAATTTCTCGCCCAGTTGTGCAGTAGGTTCCAGCCCAGGGCCCTGAGAGCACTTGTAAACCCGAATGTTCTGATCGGCCCCAGAGCCCTCAGTTCCTCAGTGATGATGCAGCAGGACCTGTCTCCAGCTGCCCACAGCTCTGCCCATGGCTCCTATCGAGCTGATCCCTGTGCCCAGGGAGCCACTCGATGTCTGGAGCTGGAGCTGCCCTGCAACCCCCACTGCTCTGATCCCTGGAAAGGGATGTCCTGCCACCTCCAGAACCCTGGGAGCTGCCAGTTCTTATGGCTCCCTGACACATGTTCCCTGCGAAGCAGCACAACAAGGTTTGTGTTTTCCTTCCCTTCCCCAAATATTTGTAATGAAGTCACAGAGAAACCTACTATGAGTAACACCCCTGGCCCCTGGGACATTCCCAGTGGCTGCTCTGCCCAGCAGGGCCAGTGCCCTCAGGACTGCAGGGGCTCCCTTCAGACCTTCCAGCAGCATCTTCCCCAAAACCATTCTGTCCCTTCACAACTGAGGAAATCACCTCTGGGTCAGGCAAGCAGTGACAGGGACCCGATGGCCACCCAGAGACCCTCTGCCACACTCAGGAGGGACAGTCTAAAGTTTTCCCGGAAAATCCCAGGAAATCCTTTCATGGATTCTCTAAATCGGTTATAAACGAGAATGTGGAGCTCTGAACACCATGATCTGCCATCACCCCAAAGATGACAGATGCCGTGCCTCCAGCCTTATCTCCTCCTGGGTGACAGGAGAGCTCCTGAGACGGCAGCAGGACCCGGCTCCACCTCCCTGCACGCCGGGCATCGTCGGGGCACAACAGGAGCCCCGAGGGAAGGGGAATGCCGGGCACGGCTGTCGGGGAACAGCCATTGCCCAGGGAGCCCAGAGATCCTCCGGGCAGACAGCGCTGCCGTCAGGAAACTCCCGTGAGGAGCAGCTCCGGCCAGGTGTGCTCACCCCGTCCGTGGGCCAGCACACACAACAGCAGCTCCACGTCCTTCCTTCAACATTCTGGCTGAGATGCCTGAGGACCTGGGAGAATGTTGGGATTGTCCTTCACTCGGAAAAATGGCTTTTGCTCTCCAAAGCCCAAGTATCGTCTCAAATGGTGGCACATCACGTCTTCATGGAAGGTTTTTGTGGTGCTGAATGGTAAAAATGTATTTATTTTACTCAGGGAACAGACCCAAGAGAGGGGAAGATGTTCACGTCACGACGTGTATCCAGCGTTTCCCAGTCATGCACTAAAGCCATGCTACAAGCTCATCCTTACTCTTGGGTGACAGCTCTCTAGCTAAATGTGTTTTCTCTGGTCTAATCCAATACATTGTGCTCTGCGCTGAGGTTGTCAGCTCATTGTAACAGCTCCAGTTCAGGTTTTGTTCTCTTTTTAAATAACAGTGAAACAAATTCATCTGTGAGCTATGGATTAATAGCTGGCATGGACTTGGGCCAAAGTACGTGAATGCATTCATGAAACTTCACTTCATCCCTGGTGTCTTCTTCCTCAAGAATAACTTAAATTTTCAAGTCTTTCTTTTATCTTAGTTGTGTTTCATTTGCTTGTAAATGCACATAATACATCCTGATTTTGTTTGCATGTTGTTTGTCTTTCTTGGGAAAATAGATAAATAATTAACGGGTGAATAAGAGGCAAACTGGTGTTGGAGTTATGCCAAATCTAAGCTTGGGTCTTCTCTGTTTCTTTATT
Organism: Acridotheres tristis; assembly: GCA_037013685.1. NCBI lineage: Eukaryota > Metazoa > Chordata > Aves > Passeriformes > Sturnidae > Acridotheres > Acridotheres tristis. Next base: position 27,106,516 of record CM072894.1, read on the forward strand.
GTCTTTGAGGGAAAGAGAAATTAAACAAAGAAACAAGAACACTTAAAGCATGTGATAAATCACTAGCTGTAAAGGAGAGCATTTAGGAGAACTTCCTTTCCAAAAGCATCTTTGGCTTATTTGATACAGTGTTGTTGTCAGGTGTATTGGAGTTGTTTTGAATGGAGAATGATAAACAAATGTTGTTTGTATGATAATTAAATGCAGCTGTCTACAGCTACCAGTCAGGATCAAGTTCAGAAATTTCAGCAGCAGAAGCACAAATTCCTAAAGTGAGGGAGGAACTCCTTCATCTAGAGATGAGTAACAGGCTATTACAGTCTCTGCAGCCAGCTGTAAAAGGGAAACATTCAGTACACTGCAATTATGCCATGCATCATAACCTCTACAGTTATGTGCAGAGTAAATGTAGATTGATCATTATTAACTTCCAATTTTTCTGAAGAACCAGCTTAAGTACCTCACATAAAAGAAAATAAACTCATTAGAAGATGATGAAATATGAAAAAAGTCTCAGTTTCCTTTTTTCCCTTAAGTAGGTCTCCTCTATTGTGTCGTTGTGGATCCTTGGTTAGCACTGCCTGGAAAATGGGTAGTTAAGGAGACCTTGTTTTATATACAATAGCCTAAAATGGCAGGGAAAAAGAAAAATATTTTGATTCCTAAACATAGCTGCTCTGCCTCCTGGGAACTGTAGTCCAGGTATTGCAAAATTATATCCTTCATTGTAGGTCGAGTTCCCTGTAATAAATAACTAGATCAACATGCCCTCCTCTTCCACTTTATTTGTACAGGAAAATGGTTCATCACAGCAGTCCATAACACACCAAAGGGATAACATAGCCTAAAAAGAACAGTACAAGGCAATCAAAATAAATATATGAAAGACTCAGTAATGTTGCAAAATTGTAATAGTACAATTACTGTCACTGCTTCAGCTGCATTTTTCTGCAGAGAATAAGCACCATTGACCAGAAGCATTTTTAATTAAAATAGTTCTATAAAAAACTCAGCCCTTCACCGAAACCAGACTAGAACTGTACTTTTTTTTGGTCAGATTTCCTGTTGACAAATTGAGCAGACACTGCTTCTGCCTGCTTCTTTCTCAGCCCCCTGTGAATGAGATTAGATGACAGGGGCTGCTTCCTCCAATTCTCATATATGAATTGCAGTGCTGAGATGCCTTTATGATCATGATCATGCCTTCTAGCAGAGATTGGTTCTCCAAAAGCTTGATGGAAACAGCCTTCTTAGAGAGACGAAGCAATTTTTTCCTCAGAAAAAGACTGTAGGAGAAAACAGCCTTCTCTAGATTCTGGCGCAGTAGGTTAAGTATCATTTAGCAGGCATACAGAAAAAGGCATGCATGACTGTTTTCTGACACACAAATCCCATCTTAAATAGGCATTCTGTGGAGTGGGGCTTTGTGGGGGGCTGTTGTTTCTGGAGAATTCAGTGGAACCCAGGATATATTGTGTTGGCTGTTCCAGAAACTGACATAACACTGAAAATGAAGCAACAATAATGAATCAAATCTACTGGAAACGGCAATGTGCTAGGAGAAAGAAATGTAATCCAGTAATGGTAATGCTAGCCTGTAGTTTCACAGACTTCAGTGTCCTGATATGCCACAGATTTCCTGCATCTATCTTTTAAACTTGCTACTTCTAAGGGATTAACACCTGATGCTGGTTTTATCAATAACAGAAATACTTTCAAATAGTTCTAGGTCCAAAATTAGAATGTACAGTAGCCTTTTTATAAGTTTAGATTAGTGCAATGCTCCTAGATTGGAGATTCCTGCATCACTGTTATTTTAAATTTGATAGGATGAGTGAATCCAAAGGGTGTTCACATCCAGTTTTAAAAATTTAAATACGATTTGGAATTTTGAATGCAGGGATCTCAGCCTACTTAATGCCCCAGCAACAAGGCCTGAGATCTGTCCAACTAATCAAAACCCTTACTTAAAAACAGCTAAAAAAAAGAAAGATACAGAAGAAATTAATAGGAGAGAAAAATGATCCAGTAGAAAGAGCAACAGGACAGGCACTGATCTCTTCACTCTGGTGATTGGTGACAGGAACTGAGTGAACTGAGCATGAAACTGTGTCCAGGAAGGTTGAGGTTGAATATTAGAAGAAATTTGTTCACCCAGAGGGTGGTTGGGCACTGAAAAAGGCTCTCAGAGCAGTGGTGACAGCACCAATCCTGGCAGAGTTCAAGAAGTGTTTGGCCAATGTTCTCAGGAATATGGTGTGACTCTTGGGGTGTCCTGTGTAAGGCCAGAAGTTGGTCATTGATGATCCTTGTGGGTCCCTTCCAACTCAGGATATTATTCTGTGATTCTGTATTTCAATGATTCAATGAACAGGAACTCAGCACTTGTTTGGGTTTAAGCCAAAGCTGGCAAAAGTAATGAGTCACCAAGGTCTTCCTCCAGACCCTGATCTGCCCCAGCAGTGCACTGGTATAATTCAGCACACAGGTGATGCAGGAAGTAGCCGTTAAAAAATGTCTCACTTTCCTTTCATTATCATCTTAATTCTTCTGCTGTCTTGTTTTTTTTTTAATGGCCCTTCTGAAGATTTGAATAGCTGATCTCTCTATTAAAAGTAATCAGATGTGAGGTTAATGCAGCACATGCTTTTCTAGTTGTGTTTCCCTTTTCCTTACCACAAATTATTTTAGCAGTACAATTAGGCTTTTTTGTTTGGATTAATCCAAGCCTTTTCCTGCTTTTTACAGACAAATCATTGTTACCTTAAGCAACTTAGCATATTCGGTATGGGAAATAGTCACAATCATCTTTTTCATCTATGTTTGTATGGCAGCTAACGAAATAGAGCAATGCTCCATGCTGGTGTCTCTGCAGAGCTATCACAATATAAATAATTAATAATAACAGTTGTTCAACACTTGAATAGGATTCTATTGTGTGTAAACAAAGAACATTTATTTTCCCTGCATTTCTTACTACATAAAACATAAAGTTACTCCAAAGGAAGGATGCTGTCTTACTAATACAGTTGGTGAAATTCCTCAGAACTCCACAACACATCAAAAGTGAAAGGTCAAATGGATTTTTAAAATTATTTTAAATACTTTTTACTAGCAATCTGGGCAAATAAATGTGATGTTTATGTTAACAAATTTGCCTGCCAAAAAGCAATTATAAACCGAATAGGCCTTGTGGTGGTATTGTCAACATGATAAGCAAAAAACAATGAACAGATTTGAAAAGAAGGAAATTTAAAAGGGCATCTTACTACAGTATGTAAATCCAATTACCAAAGCAAAACTGTATCAGAAGTCAGCTGTGCTTTTTCCACACAACATGCCTTAAGAAAGGAATGTGAGTTGGCATTGCAGAAAAATTAACTTATTTTGCTGAATCTCAATATGTAATCTTTCATGTATTGCAATATTTAAGTATTAACAGGAAAAAGCCAAAAGATTTTGATTAAAGCTGTGGGTTTGTAATTCCAGAAGATTTGAGTCATGATTTTCCATTGCATAAGGCATATCATCCCTCTTGTGGTACAAACACTGAGTGTTTTGATTTATGTCATCCAAATATATCCATGTTCCTTATCACAGAATTGCATTATATCTATATGCCAGTTAAAGAAAAGGTTCTCACCCTTAAAATCCTCCTGTAAGTACACAATATTAAAAACAAGTTCATTCCCACTCAAAAGTTTGGCATTTATGCATACATAACCAATCAGATACTAATATGACAGGGAAACTCAAGGTAAGGAAGGTGGAAGACAAGATGATAAGGAAGTATTAATAGATGACACATAGTTGAATATTTCCATTTCTGCCTTTTTCTGACCACCTCAGGACTGAATCAAGAAGAAAGGGAAAATAAATATTACTGTAATTACTTGCAACACACCAGTGTGAAGGGCTTCTAATCAGGTCAGAACGCTATGGTGCAAGATATTATCTAGAGAAAAGGGGATTCCTCTTCCAAAGAAATGACAGCAGAATAAAGTGCTTATACCTTAGAGCTCTTGTCTTGATGTTTACTAGAAGAACATAAATGTTTGGTAATTCTTAATTTAGGCAAATTCACTGAATCCCACATTGCTCATGTGCTCCTCAGAGCAGGCTTTAAGCATAACCTACTGAAGAAAATACTTGGTGCCCCTTTAGGTCTGGAGACTCTGCACACCCAGTCTGTCAAACCCTCACCTACAGAGAGGAGCTGCAGCCCAGCTGCAGTGACAGTAACTCCCTGGTTCTTACAGCACTAATGTACATGCCACCCTTTTTCATGGGACTCAGAGGAGCCATATGCAAAGTGAGATAAAAGCTTATACATGGGAATTCACAAAGGAATAAATCTTCTGCCAGTGACAGGCAGAAGCTTTTGGGTGCTTGGCCTCTTAAGGAGTATTTTGACAGTGCTGGGAAGAGTGTGCCCAGCTGACTTAGAGCAGGGCCTGCAAATCTGGCAACAGGATTGGCCCAGGAATTTGACAAAAATGGGTGGTGTGGTTCTATTTTCTTCACTCTCATGGTAAGACTACATTTCTAAATGATGCTTAGTTCCTTGTACATTCTGTCTTTCCACAGTAACATCACAGACATGTGCCCTGTCATTGTCTCCTGTGTGAGCTGCCCAGATGTACTGCTTTCATAAACTGGGAGAACTATGGTGCACTTCAGATTGGCAGCATTTTTCACTGTCAGCCTGTATTTCTCAGGTCACATTCACTGCAATGCCTTGCACTTTTAGTGCTACCATTCACTGCTTGTCATTGACAAGAGCCTTCAGCAGGTGCTTACTTTTTCTGCTGGATAACTGACAAAAGTGAAAAAACCCTGTCCCTTTCAGCTAAGTTCCTTCTGTAGCATGAGTGGGGATATGAGCTTGAGGTGACCCTGGCAGCCTCAGCTAAGCCTTGTTCTATTCTTTTATACTAGTTCAGCTGGACAATGCCTTTGTGGAGATTCAGTGTTGTCCCCCACAGACGTCAGTGGCTTTTTTATGACCATGTTGTCCTTTCTCTTATTGTTTTTATGTATATTGCTTTTTTTCTGGGCTGCTGCCAAGACACGACTTGTTTGAAAAATAAACCAAACCCAGATCCTGGCTTATGTCACCCTAATAACCTCAAATCTGTGGTTTTGTCTCTAGGGGTTCATGACATGAAGCCTCTTCATAAAATTGAACTGGGTTTGATGGCTCATGGATTTTGCTCCAAAACCCCTGAAATTAACTAACTTGCCACTGACGAAAATTGTCTTCAGACTCATCTTTTGAGTAAGACCTTGGTAAGATCTTATAGTTCCCATGAAAAGATAAATGCATTAAGTCTTGTAGCAGATTTCACCAGCAGTTTTCCCAAGCACTTTGCTTGCAAGGAAAAGTATCATTATCTCAGTTTTATAGGTCCTTAACACATTTTTGCATAGGCTTGACAGAATGTTTTTTGAACACATGCTTGTCTTGTCACTGCTCGTTTCCTCTAAAACAGTTTTCTTAGATAAACAGGCATCTGTTAATATTTGACCATACTTTTTTCCCACAATCCCTTTCCTTTTTTCAGTGCACAGGGTCGAGGGTGCTCAGTAGGTGCACAACTTTTCATATTTTAACTTCCATGATCCACGTGTGTCCCTTGACTCCCTCCTTGTACGCTTCTCAGACTTCCTTTTGATGTGAGTTATATGTGTTGTTTATCATTTAAGGGCTCAAGTGCTTCACGTCTGTGATAAGCTTGTCTTTCCATTACATCGTAGAACAAAACAGGATGTCTTTCCACTTCATAGATAGGGAATATATGGTTGAGTTTCCTATTTTGAGTGTACAGCTTAGCAGTCAAAGGTCTCCTATTTCAGAGTAGTCAGCTGTACAGAGCATTAAGTACTCACTGCACTGCTTCTATTCAATTCAGTTTCTCTTACGAGTGCTCAGCATTTCTACAAATCTGTTCAGATACCAAGTTGGATACTCAGAAGCAGAGATATGAACATTTAGAGATAATGTGGGGAAATTTTCATTTAAGCAATTTGCCCAATGTTGCAGAGGTCACATTGCATTAACGATAAGACCATCTTCTTCCTTTCAGTTATCTCCTGCCTTTAATTATACATCTCCCAACTATTGCAACAAACAACTTAGGCAATCTGTGAGGAAAAAATAATTGTGTCATTAAAAACCCCATTCCACAAACTGTGTTCATGGGAGGCTACTACAATTTTTCAAGCATTCTTAATCTAGCATCTCCTGACTTTTTGAGTGAGTGACTTTGTTCCCTCTGAACAGAGTTTTGTGTATATGCGATCTCTTTTTTTTTTTTTTTTAAGCAATCCAGACAAAAAAGATTTCCATTTTGAAGGTGATGTTCTATCTTTGACATCAGTAAAATTCCACATCGTCATCCTGGTTGTTGAGACACTAGAATTAACTCATAGAAATAGCAAATTGCCATCTGTAGATAAGAGTGTGTTGAGACACATACTGAGTGAGAGCAGAAATCCGGGAATCTAGTGGCTCTGGGGGAGGATGTGCCTACAGCTTCTGTTGTCCTGCTAGCTCCTGTCTTGTTACCTTAAGTTTCATCCACCAATTTTGAAAATTCAGTTGTGTTTTCCTCATTCAATCCATCATTCAGTCCTAGACTCTGTTCCCAATGTCCTCATGCAATCACAGACTCCTCATTCACCCATTAGTTTTGTCCAGCATTCCTACCTGCATCTCTACAGTCTCTCTTAGAGCTGCCCTTCACACCGATTCCTGATCATGTGTCCTTCCTCATCCTGATCTCCAACAGATTGATGTGAGTTCTGACCTGATTCTGGGGATACTTTTCAGCCTGTGAGCTTCCAAGAGACCAAAACCAAAGTCAAATCAGGTGCATGCATATTTCAAGAGAAGAAAACGAGAAAAAAAATTACAGATTTACTGACAATTCCAGAACTTTTTGACAGGCAACAGTCAACATTCTTCAAAATAGAATTCAGGTCTCCTAACTTCTGTTCTTAGCCTGCAGAACAATCTTGTGCCTATAAGATCTATGTTAAATAATTTATTCATTGCTGCAGTGGAAGCAAGAGGTAAGACTGTGTATTACTCTGACACTGAGCTCCTTCCAATCCCACTGACTTCTGCAGGAGCTTACCCCCATACCCAAGGGGAGACTCAAGCACACCCCAGGCTGCTCTATGTACAGGAAACCTCGAGGCAGAGAATACTTGGGTGCTCTCTATGAAGTGCTGGCTTGGTGCCCAGAGGAGTTGGGACACAGGACATGGCAGGAAGCACACCAACAGGCAAATACAGTGACAGTCTCTGTCATGGTGATGAGGTTGTGATATGTGCAACCAGCTTAAAAATCAGGAGCAAATCAGCTTCTGCACAGTCCATTTCACAGATTGTTCACTTTTTTTTCCCTCACTCCTCTGCTTCTGTTTTAGTGGTGTCCTCTCTTCTGCCTCTTTTCCCTTGGCACTCTATCTTTACCCTTTCTGTTTTTTTTCCTTTTCTCTTCAGTACTTTTTCTTTCTGCTTCTTTTGTTTCTATGTTGATTCTCAGCTGTTTTTCCTCCTTGTTTTTACTGACTTTCCTTCCTGACAGCTAGGGATTGAGCCAAAGCCTGCTGAAGTCAATCCATTACATTCAAAGAGTTTAGGATCAAGATCTTATTCCCACTTGTTTCACTGCTTCTTCTACAATCTCTTTTCCTGTGCAGCATTCTCTGTGGTGTCTTCCTTCTAAAAGATGGGTTACTGCAATATGCAGGGAAGGAAGAAGGTTTATAGAGAAAATCCTAAGGACCTAGTAAATTCCTTACAGGATTGTTAAATTGCTACTCTGAGTGCACAGCTGCAGAAAGCCAAGGGATTTGATCATAAGATTAGGGGAGTTTTTCATGCTTGCTTCATCACAGCACAGATTCTTTCATATGGCTCTGAGTAGTGGTCTTTGCAAAGACAAGGTCTTCCAGGAAGAAAATCCCTCATTAAACTTTGCCATATTACATGTTGTAGCTGCTGACTGCATAGTCGTACACTTAATTTAGCCTGCTGATCTTAAGCTCAAACAGGCGTATTTAACGACACAAATTGACTAAATTGACTCCAGGAAACCTGAAAACGGAGTGAAAACTCCAATATTGACTGGATATTTACTAATATAAAATATGTAAATCCACACAAGGCATCTCTAATACATACCACGTATATGTGTGCGTGTGTATGTGTGCACATGTGTAAAAAAACATAGATACAAAGTGATCTGTCTACGTATGGAGAGGGAAAAGTACTGAATATGTGTATATTGGTTATATTCTCATAGGATAGATGTATGAAAAATATTTTAGTAGAACATAGTCTGCAGTAAATATGTGCTGATGGTTGAATGTTAATACATTTTTGGACATAATATGAAGACAGATGCACAGTATTCTGAATGGATACAGCTCCACTAAATACTGAGGCCAGTAATGCAAACATTGTTTTACACCAAACAGTATTTTGATTGTATATTTGTAGTCCTGTCTTTATATTTGGTCCTTCATCTGGATTAATATTTTGTGGACCCAAAACCAGAGGCATAAAAATTCTACTTGCAGGGGAAGCCTCACCTAATTGTCTGTTGCCAGCTGTTGGTGTAAGGCTACCCTGATGAGCATGGCAGAATCAGTCCTGTTACATGAACTTGCATATTGAAGTCAAACATTTTGCCAGCAGAATAACGACCTATATTGTTCAAAAATAACCAGACAGGCCCCTGTTAGTAGAGTATGTAGGTCATCACCATCCAGGGGGTATTAGCTAAACTCCACTTATGCGCCTATTTTTGATTTATAGGTGGAGATGTCAGCCCGCACAGATCACATGACGTGTAAATCCTCATGCAGAAAACCTGTGGTTGGACTCTGCATTGAATTAAGATCTCTGCCCTCTTCACAAGCTCATTGTTGAACACTTTCTTGATGATACAGTAAAGGTAAAGCAGCCTAAATATTTTATAAAGCTTCTGCAAATCACTGGAAAACTCTTGACCACAGTACCTGGGGAACATGCAGCAGTGCGGCAGTCAGTGCACAACAGCCAGACGCCAATGGTTGTTTTAATCTTGTTTAACTATTGTCTCAGCAGGTAACTGTGAGACATAAATTATCTACTACCTGCCAGCAAGGTGCCTGTACTGTAGAAGGTTTTTATTTTACTCAGGAACACATTATATCCAGCTTTGGAGGCTCAGTCAAAGAAACTACAATGGTCTTAACAGTAGGGCCTCTTAAATGTAAAGGGGCATGCAGACCTCAGACTTAGAGAAAGCAATAAAAACTGTAATGGAAAATATCTAGGAGGAAATACTTGGAAAATATCTGTATTCAATTTTTAACTGACTCCTGCAGTACCAACTGTTTTTTTTCCTCTCATATATAAAGACCATCTGTCTACCTGTGGTCCAAAAGTACTTCTATTCTAGAATGAAAGAAACAACAACCATAAAGTACAAAAGTAAAATTCCTATGAAAGCACACTGCATGTATGTATTTTTTCCTTTGTGCTGTTCAAGGTCTGTATAAAAAGTCCAGAGCCCTTCTAGATCTCCGAAATGTAACAGAATATGATGTAGCAAATGGAGGCCCAGAGTTCTATGCTGCATAGAACACCATTGCAGAGCATTGCTATTGAATCATTCCAACTAAACTTCATCCCAACTTGCTTCCTTGCCATTGACCTCAGTGAGTGAACCAGGTGAAAAGCACAAATACGTCACAGTTTAAATAACAGAAGTCTCTTGAGACTCATGATATATTTTAAAATAGTGTTAAAAAGAGTTCACGCGACAGTATGAAACTAGAATGTGTTGCCTAAGAAACAATCCTATATGTAACAGCTGCACCTTTGTATCCAAGATTATGGTGTGCTAACGGTATTCTGTGGAACCTGCTAGTTGATGTGTATGGATATACTGCATCTGCAGCCCGACTGTCAGGTGCTGAGGAGGCTGCAGGAGTGCAAAGCTGCCTTCAGGCTCTCCCCTCTGACAGACATCAGCTGGAGAAAAGCAATGTACAGCTGTGCCTCTTCTCTGAGACCACTCCCACGTAAAGTCCTACAGGGGCTGGTCCTGTCTCTTTTCCTTTTCATCATGTGCTGAAGAGCTGTAGGAAAGGTCATGAGGAGCCCAGGGCTATGATACCGTCAATCTGTTGATGGCAACCAGCTCGTATGTCTCTTTTCAGCTGATGCAATCAGTGCCATGACACAGATGTCACAAAACTTACAGGAGATAAGCCTCCAGATCAAAATCAGTTGGCTGAAGCTGAACTAAAGAAGGAGGAGATGTAGCTGGAAGGAAGGAAGAGAACTTTGTGTAGTTAAGGCAGTGAGCAAATCATGCTTCCATTCTGGGAAAATGACATGTAGTTTTGGGTCCCAGCAGAGCCTGTGTTGCCTCTGGATTCCGTATGGCTTGAAATTTGACTTGTATTTTTTCCTGTCTGCTCTGCTATCACTTTTTGTGGTAAAGGTGACTCATTTTACCTTTTGTGAGAAGCCGACAGAGACTTGTTCAGGTTAAAAAGAGAACAAAGAATAAAGCTTGTCAAAAAAGCAGAAACATATAAGAAATGTGGAAGGTGTAATTCCTTACAGACATTCTTACTGTCAGTCCAGTTTTGTATTTTTTTCTTGGTAAAAGAGGTGTTTGAATGTAGGTAGTCAAGTAAGGATTAGCAGACCCAGTCCAGGCTTTGGAAATTAACATGATCTGAAACTGTCTGGTTTTATAGCCTTGAGCAAATCATATAATCTCTCTGCTACTGTTTTCTGATCTATAATCCAAGAGTAGTAATGCTTTCTTCTCAGTGGTGAATAAATGAATGCTTTCATAATGCTTTGTGGTGCCATATACAAATATTACAATTACAGAGAAGCAAGCAACATATGATATTAATGTCAAACAGATACAGGGTAAACTTGGGATGCTGGATAGCAGTGCACTGAGATACAATTGTAATGAGTTCATTAGTAATGCACGACTGGATTGATTAAGTAGTTGCCACTGTGTAAAGCCTTGTCTAGAGCTGATACTTGACATATTATTTTGACCTGTGACAGATGCTCAATGATCTTGTCTCTTAAGTTTTGGCAGTGCCTGTCATGTCAATACAAATTATTGAGCTGAACTGAACGAAGGAAGCTGTAGTTGCCACATGGATACCTTTTTTATATTCTCCTGTATATAAAAACTGCAGCTTCCCAAACTGGATTTTTTATATAACCTTTCATAAGCTCAGTTTGAAATAGCTTGTCTTCTTTTTTTCTTTCTTCCTGAGAATGTTTCCTCTTGCCATCATGATAAAAATGTACTGCTGTGACAAAACAACCATGTTCCCATGATTTTATCCTTTCCTATCACAATGGCAGCACATCCTGTATGGTTATGACACAGCACAGAAAATTCTACCACACTGAGGTTACTTTTACATTGCCTGATAATGGTAACTGTGATGTGAAGCATCAGAAGATAGAACATTTTTCTACACAAAAGATTCACAGGAGGATTCAAACAGTCTTTGAGGATCTGGATATCCAGCTGAGATTAGAGGTCTGGATGTGTCATGGTAGTTGCATGCAGAAGCTTTTCAGCTGTAGGCTGGGGATTTGAAGATGAACAGCATCTAGAAGAGGTTACCTATTCCTGGAATTTTTGATAGCTTATTTGAACTGGGATTCAAGTGGAGATCCAGACCCTTTTACTAGCAGGCTGATTATCACAGACTGGGAGGTTGGCACCAGCAGTGGTGGTAACTAGTGCAGCACATCCATCCATCTATCCATCCCAGGGCACTCAGTAAGGACTGCAGGCGAGAAGTGGTAGTGTGGATAGCATGTATGTAAGGGGTACAGAAATTTGACATAAAGGATTTTTTGTTTTGGGTCCTTCAACTGTGAAGTGAAAAGAGTCATGCTTTTTCCTTCCCTAGGTCTCCCTTCAGCCATCCATCCCTTCTAATCACAAACTCCTTCTGATGGCTGGGCTGTGCCTCATGTGTGCTTTCACTGGCTTTTTAGCAAAAGCTGAGGATTGCTAACCTTGTTTTAAGGCAGGCCTTTTGCACATGGGAAACGAGGCATAGCACTGTGAAATGATTTGCTAAAGGTTATCCAGCTGTGACTGAGAAAGTGTGCTCTGATTCTTCTGCAAAAGATGCCACAAAAGTGTAAATGTTAATAGTAATAACTTTCTCTATGTGTGTTTCTGCTTTGCAAAATTATATCTCCACCAGGGGACTTGTTAATGTCAATGTCATTCAGTTTTCATGATCACCACTTGAAGTGATCAGTCAGCTGTGTGGATCTACAAATTGCTCCCTTGCAGCCATCCTCTTAGTCTAATGCTCGGGTGACAGTCAGCTGTAAGGATCAGGCTCGAAGATGCCTTTGATTTTCCTTTGATGTTTCTGAGCCAATGAAGAATTTCACACAGCCACTGGGTGGTAGGTGAAGATCCCTTCTGTTTGTGGGAAGCCAATTATAACGCGGCTGACCTGCCTTGACCTTAAGATTACTGGCAGGACATCTGGGATGTCCTTGCGAGAAAGAGCTAGCTCACTGGATGTGCCAGACTCAGGGCATAGACCGATTTGTTCGTCTGAATGCTGCAACCATTCCAATACCGTGATTATAATGGAGGCTGCACAAATTGATCCTGGTCAGACTCAGTGCATTTGTTTATTTTCTTGCACTTTGGCATCATTGCCGACGTGTGCGGATAAACAGGGCTCACCTTTTGGATTTAATGAGTGGGAGCAACTTACAAGGACAATAGGTCCTAGTTTCTAATCTTCTCTACCAGTTAACTCTCTCTCCCCTTTCGTTATTTTTTGTTCCCTTATTCATCTCTTATTCCAGATCAGCTGTAATAAGATCAACTAAAGCTTTTAAAACCCCTGACAAACAAGCATCACGAAAGAGGCTGTATGCCAGAAGCCTCTTTGGAGTAAGGCACACGCCGGGAGAGAGCCGGGGGCACAAAGAACCCCGGACGGGAGGCCAGTGGGACGTGAAAGAAGAGCTGGAACTTTTTAACCTCTGCTGAAGCAAACGGGACGGGGATTGCTGTGACTGCCGTCAGCATTTCGGCGGGGTTTGGGCGTTTATTCCCCCGCGCGGGATGTCAGCGGGAGCTGCCCCGTCCCTCGGGGGATGAGCATCCCCGGCGCGGGCCGGACTACAGCCCCCGTCATGCCGCGGCGCGGGCGGGCGGTGGCGGCGAGCGCGCCTGCGCCGCCAGACGTGGCAGCAGCCGCAGCGGCGGCGGGTCCGGAGCGGGTCCGGCGCGGCGGCGGGATGGCAGTGCCGGGGCAGGGCGCGGGGGCTGCGCGGCGCCGCGGGCGGCTCCCGCTGCTGCTGCTCGGCCTGGTGGTGAGTGGCGGCGGGGGGTGGCCGGGGCCGCGCGGGGTGTCCCCCGTCCCCGGGCCGGGGCGGGGGCGAGGCGCGGCCGGCGGAGTTGGGCGAAAGTTGGGAGAGGGACGGGCCCCCGGGGCCGGGCGCGGCGGCTCCTCCGCCGCCCGCACCCGCCGCCGCCGCGGGCGGGCTCATCTCGGCACAGCCCGGCATGGCCGGGCTCCGGCAGCGCTGCTCCCGGGTGTTTTCCCGGCGCTCAGCCCGTGTCCTGCTCTCCTGCTTCCCCTTTCCCTTTCTCTCTGTGTCCCGAAGCACCGCCCGGAGAAAGCGCTCCCCGAGCGGCTGCGGGCTGGGGCCCCCGGCTGCCCCGGCTCCGGGGGCTCCGACCGGCGGCGCTTCGGTCCCAAGTTTCGCGTGAAAAGCGGTGCGGTGGCAGAGGGTTTCCAGAGGGTTTCCCCCGGCGGCGGCTGTGCCGCAGCGGAGCCGCCGCGCTCGGCTTTGTGCACCTGTGAGCGGCACCCCCGCCCCGGGCACCCCCGCCCCGGGCACCCCCGCCCCGGGCACCCCCGCCCCGGGCACCCCCGCCCCGGGCACCCCCGCCCCGGGCACCCCCGCCCCGCGCCCCTCGCATGCGGCGCTGTCCATCCCGGCGCGCTCCGGACCGCCGCGGTGTGCTGCGTTGACATTGCACTGAGCAAAGCACTGCTTACCTCAGGGAGGCTCCTACACTCCCAGAAATATTTTAAAGTCTGATTTTTCTTTTTCTTCCCCCCCCCCCCCCAATCCACAGAATTTAGCATAAATAGCTCAAAAGATTGACGAAGGCGCGCTTTAAAACCCTACTTTGTTCACTTTATTGTCATAAACTACAGTTCATCCTTCTGCCCCGACAAATTAAGCTAATAATTAATGAAAAATAACGTTATTTTTTTTGTGCATAAGTGATCTGAAATGTATTTGGAAATGCATGACCGTGGAGTACTCATCTAGTTCATACAAATCAAGTGTGGAATTGCTAATTGCCTTATGCTTATTCTGTGCTAATATTAGAATTGCCTTTGTGGGACAGAAAGATTTGGCCTGATACAGCCTTTTGCCCCTGGCAGAGCCATAGCTCTCAGCTCGTTCAGGAGGGAGAAGAAATGTTGTGCATTCTGAACAAATTTTGCTTTGTTTTAAGCTTGGTCTAGAATCACAGACCTTTGTTATCTGCACTTTATTGATTTCAAGTGAAACTGAAGTCAGGCTGAACTCTTCCCTAAATGCTGGAAAGGTCTTAGTGTGGATTTTTTTCCTCTGTGGCTCATCTTTAATATAGGCAGTAGTTTTCCCAGTGATGCTTGTGGCAGTGCATTCCTTAGATTGAGCATATACTGTGGACCAAGTGGCGTTACAAGTGGACTGACTTTTCCCTCCCTTCAAAATAGCTAAGCACATGGAGTTATTTCTGGTATTTCCTACTCTATCCACTGTGACTGTCAGACCTTATCTTACTGTAACATTCATTTATGTTAATCTAAGTATTTTCCTGTGTTTTTTCTTTGTAGATTGAAAGAAAAATCTGTTGTTCCTAATTGTTCTGGTTGCCCTCTTTGACCTCTTGTATTGCGGAGCTGGTGTCTTTGAGATGAGCAGAGGCCTGCTCTTGTCAGTGAAATTATACAAATCCATTTAAATTTATCCACATTATTCTTCCTTACCTTTCTTAATTTGCCACAGCAGTTTATTTGCTCTGTGATGCTTCATGCTGAGCAGATGTCTTCATTGAGCTGTTGATTCAGCTAATTCTTTCCCCTTTGCTGTGTGCAAGTAGTTTAAATTATTTCTTCCAATTTGCATTATCTTGCACTTGAAGGTGTGATTTTTCATCTTGAAATATGTAACTTGCTGTACTCCAGGATTGAAAAACTAGCCTACAGCTGTGACATAGCAAAACCTGCTTTTAATTTTTTTTTTTTGAGTTGATATGAGGATGTTAAATCAGGTGGTTCTCAGTGTGTAAAGTCAAACTAAAGGTAATACCAGCTGCTTGGTAGGCCAATGAGGAACATTTTTTTCCTTCCAGCTAGTCCTTTTTCATGTACCCAAATGTGTTTTTGTTTTTCGGGTTTTTAGTTTGTTTGTTTGTTAGTTTTTCTGGATGTGCTGACTACTTGCAGTGCACTTGGAACAGCAGCTAGAGTTGTGCATGCATAGCACGTCTGAAAAATAAGGCTCATTTTTTGACCCAAAATTGGAGGTGGCTTTTGAGATTTGAAATCCTTATCTCTGTAAGACTTCCTACATATGTAAAAGGGAACCTACAAAGCTGGATGAAGAAAACATTTCAGTATCTTCTAATGTAAGCTATTAATTTGTTACCTTCAGCATTGCTGTGGGTGTGTGACACTCACATGAGGAAGATGATCGAGTGATCTCTGTCTGCTGTGAAGTTTTATTTCTTGAATGAATTGGAGAGCCATGAGGAAGTTGTGGGTTCCCTCTTTGGTTTATCAAGTGGTTGGCTGTGTTTCGTGCTCAAAAGACTGAATTTACTGTTCAAGGCACTGGAAAGGAGTTTCACAACAAGGTGGGATTAACATTTCCTCTGATGCATCCAGTGCTGTGCTTTCCCTAGCAGTAGGCAGCCACTGCTTCCAACGGGATTACGCATCTGGGTCTGTTTGCTTTGCAAACACTGATGAATATTATCTCATACCAGTGTGGCAAAGATCAGTTTGTCTTCCGAGTGTTGGCTTAATGACAGAGAAACTGAGTCAAGAGTCCAGCTAACTGAGCACCATTGGGAGGCAGACTTTGTGACCTGGTGCCCCTCAAAGCCAGTGCCTTCAGAGAAGGGCTTGAAAGGAGCATTTCAGGTTTCCAGCTCCTCAGGTACTCCCTTAATCCTTGCCAGTAGGGTCACGGGAATGCACTAGTGAGCATTGACACTGACTTGTGAATCCAGGCCTGCAGGGAGGGCTTGGGCATGATTCCCTCTGTGTTGCAGGTAGCCCTGCAGTGTGGCAGCAGTGGCTTGCCTCTGGGGAGCTTGCAGGCAGAGTGTGAGCACTGCTTCACCACTGCCATGCTCAGGTGCTGTTTCCTGTTGTGGCATTTGGCTTCAATTCAGGGGTGCCTCTTCCCATCCAGTTACTGCTTGTACCACAGGAGCCTTTTTGAACAGTGTTTCCTGGCAGTCACAGGGAGGGTATTGCAGAGACAAATTCCTTACTTGGTGTCTCCCCACTGTATTCATACTTTGCGCATTCCCTCTTCAAAATATGGATTTGTAAAACTCTTATGTGGGCTATGATGTGTGTCCTCAGATGCCCTTCCCAAATCAAACCTTGGCTTCGTTACTCCACTCCATGCCTTATGGAGGGATGTTTTCAATCCATTGATTTTGATGCCACAGCACCTGTTTACCTCAGAGGCCCTGGGATGTTGATGTGGTCCTCAGAACTGGTGTTTCTGCCCAGAGATGAGTTCATGGTGTCCTGAATAATTGGTGATAGAAGAGGTGCTTGTTCTATTGTTTCTTTTGCCTTTTGGTGATGGAGTTCCTTGAATTCCACCGTTTCAGTAAAATGGAGGTAGTGAGGTATTTCTTCAGAGTTGTGACTGGAGGTCCGTGAATGGAAAATCTCTGATTCTGGTTGCAAATTGCGTTGCAGTAACTAGAATTGCTTTAAATTTCTTGATCCAGGCAGGGTCACTTTGGAAGTAAGTTGTTGCTTACCTTGTTCCTGCCACCTTTTCAAGCTTGTGAATGGCAGAAAATTGTGATATCAAAGCAAGTCTTTAGCTTTGGCACTGTGCTAGCTGTGAGTGGCTGGTAGCATTGGTGGAGGGTGCTGTGAATTGCATGCTTGCAGAACACAGATAACAAAGGTAATTTAATTTGTGACTATCTTGATGATGTCCTGTCTCTTGTCTTTGGGTTTAGAGTCATATTTGCTGGGTGACTGCAAATAGACTCTTTCTCTCCCCCTCCTCACTTTTCCTGGATATGGCACAGCATGACTGTGTGGTTGTTCTGCTCTAGGATCAGCTGTGTGCTGGTTTGTTCTGGTGCTGCCTTCCTTTTGCCTCTTGCAGATCACTTCCTTTCTGTGTGAATCTTGCTCTAGCTATTAAAATTAAACTTTGTCTCCTATCACCTGGCAGAAAAATGTGAGGATTAATTAGTTAACATTTGTGCAATGCTTTGAAGATAACAAGTGCCATATAAAGTGCTAGAGATTTTCAGGTGCCTTTTTTTGCCCTCTCTTCCTTATAAATCCCATTAATAGTGTTTTTGTCTTCTTTTTATAGTACCTCCTACGTGCTTCTTGAGTAGGTGGTATTTCTTTAAACTTCTAGAAAACCCAGTTTTTAGTGGGGCAGTATGTGGCATATGCTTTGCTCATGCCCTCAACTTCTGTAGTCAAATGTGCTCGTTCAGAAGTGATATCTGAAATATTATTTAATCGACAGCTTGTTTAATATATGTATGGTGCTCTGCCTGGCTTGAAGAGAGAGAGCTTCACATTCATAATAAGGAGAAAGTTCTTTGTCAACATTAGTAATTGACCCTATTACAGTCAGTTGTTAATTAGTAAATAGTTGCACAGGTTTTCCTTCACAGAGCATTCGAAACCCAGTGATAAACCATACAATTAATTTGCTACTCGGAGCCCTTAAGAACATCCTTTAGTATAGATTATTATGCCTGTAGCTTAAACCCCACTGTTTAAGAACAATATGAACAGTAGAGTCTAGTCAAATCTTGACGTCTCCATGGTATTTTTTGCTACCTTCTATATTTGGAAAGTGAAGCAAGCACCACGTTAAGTGGAATGTCTTATTTGTAGCTTTCTTCAGACTAAGTTAAAGAGTACTAAGGCACTCTGTGTCAGGATTTTAATTTGCCTTTCTTCGAAAACAAAAGAAAATATGACACTTGCCTCTTTGCAGATATGACCCCCCCAACAAAATTTCAGTAGTGCTTCAGTTTTTTAATTTCTGGAACGGCTTGAGGTGAGAGTTAACTGGTCTGGATTATGTATGCAGTAAGAATGTGCTCTTCCACAGAGCTTGTGGGAATGAACAAAACCCAGGAAGTGTCCAGTGGGCATGACTGCAAATGTAAATCTGTTGGGCAAATCTACAGTTTTCAAATGCTATTGGTCCTGCAGGGCAGAAGTTGTTGATTTTCCCGTGTGTCTGCTGGATTCCTCACCTGGCCATCCCATGCTGCTGTAGGTATGGGAGTTGCTGCTGCCCACTCGGACCATAGGTTGCTTTTTGGATTGGTCACAGACATCTCTGAGCAGCCTTTGTGCTGGGAGCCCTCAGCAGGTTGCATTTTGTGAACCCCTGCAGGGGCAATTGGCAGAAGATGGTTTTTGTAATTCCAGTGGGATTGCAGAGACTACTGCAGGGGCCACTTCAGCTGTGACCCCTGAAGTCTGAGACCCAAGAGCTACTAACCTTTCTCTTCCCCACTCCACAAAGTAATTTTTTACCAGTAATTTTTTTCCTTGATGTACCTTTGGGTAACAGAGCTAACCTGTCTCCTCCCATTTGATTTGATTAAAATGTTTCTACAGCTATTTTAGATATTAATCATGAACGAAAAAAGGGGACTGTCCTACTTATCACTATCCATCTTGGAAGGTATTTGTTACAAATGGCTCAGTGATCAAAGCAGCACAACCCTGAATGTAAATAGCAGCAGAGGGAGGGCTCCTGAGTGAAAAGCAAGCAATTATTGCACAAGGTCAAGAGTGGTTTGTATGATGAACAAGGAAGATAAAACATCTGCAGTCAAACTGTGATTCTTGTAAACAAGGGGGCTTTGGATTTGGACATCTTGTATTTTTCAATGGGAAGGGACTGGGGGAAGGAAGCAATGGGTCAGTTTCTCTCTTGTGCTTGCCTGGAGATGACTTAGGTCTGGGATTGTTAGTACGTGCACTGTGTCTGCACCACGGGACCTGGCTGTGTCACCAGCTGATCTGCAGATTTACAAAGCTCTGTCACCACAGTACAGAGGTGTCCCTTCAAGTCAGCCTTCTGAAGTTAAGTGCGCAGTCCATCACAGGTCTCATTTTGGGAGCTGAGTGGGAAAGGAAAGGTGAGATTCTGTCTTGTTGAGATTTCTTGTCTGTTCTCCGCACCACCACCCCCCCCCATTTTAATGTGTCAGACGAGACCCTTGTTCAGAATGTGAGCTACTCCCCTCTTAAAGAAGTTAATAATGAAATGAAATTCAGTCATCTCCATTACTGCTTGGAATTTTGAGGCAGGTTTCCTCTTCAGCTAGACTACTTTAAAATGCCTTGTCAGACACAATCTGTTTCATATGCACAGGGTTGCTGATTGATCATATTTACAGTGGGTTGAGTGCTGTTGTCCCAAAATGAGAATGACACCAGTGGGTGGCTAAGCTAAGGCAGAAATCTGAGTCAATGTCTTCCTGAAAAAGTGGAGTTTAGAAATTGTGGTCGAGTGTAAGGCTGTGTCCTTGCCAAGCAGCAGTTTTGCTAGAGTCTGTTGTCACAGCCCCAGCTATTCTTGATGAATAGTGTGCAAATTGGCTGCCTAATTATACAAGTGTAAGTGCGTGCATAAAAAACTCGTGCTGACATATGGATTCAGGCACCTAAGCACTGTTTCAGCTGCATATCCGTTTATACTTTTTATGCATTATTTGTGTCCAGGGAAGTATATATTTCGGGCTCTTGAGCTGGAAATAGGAGAAATAAGGAATAATTTTTCTGTCCAGTGTACAATACTACTCTTCTGATATAAATCAAAATTAAATAAGGAAGATCTATTTTCTTGTTTTTAAAACTCTGTATTTTCATTGCTGTTGATGTAAAATAAATACATAAGTAATTCTCCAGATATGCTGCTTATCTTTAGCAAAAGACCATGCTGTCACAAAGCTTTTGTGGGGAGCAACTCATAAATTGAACTGGCTTCTGTGGGAGCAGTTGTTAAGCATTTATCACATTTAATTTGAATAATAAATGGAAAATATGAAAATACATTCTTGTGACTGTTTGAAATATATTCCCTTTTTTCATTTTAAAATGAGATTCAGAGAAGAGTAAAAGCTTGAGAAATAAACTCTACTTTCTCAGATCCTTGGTAATTTTGCAGAAACACGGCCTGAGGGATGACCACATTTTTCAACAGTGTCAGTCCTGGAAGTATAATTAGCAAATAGTTATTTGCCTGTAACTCTTTGCCTCTGGGTCTCTGAAAGCTCAGATCTTCCTTGGGTACCAATTCTAAGGGAGTGGGGTTGTGGAGCGTTTACTGCTCTTTAACACATGCATATGTTTGGCAGCTCTGCAAGGAATTGCTAGAGAGTGGGGAAAAAAAGAAAATTAAACCTTTTTGACAGGTCAGACTTCTGCCACCAAGCTTGCAAGATCATATATTTAAATATATGCTTTGAAGAACAGAGACAGCTAGAACACATGAGGCTTTTGTTCCTTGTGCTTGAATAGCCGTGTCTCAGCAGTTTTGAATTGACTGTCTTGAGGATTTGAGTTCACTTGTATTTTACTTGAGAGTCTTTCATGCATCTCAGATACTACAGTCACATGACTGATGTGTGACCTATGCCATAAAAATTCTGTGAAAATAAATTCAGATTGTGATCTTGAGCTGGGGAAAATCTGCAGACTAGAATTGCTATGAGATTTGCATTTCGTAGTTCGCCATGTGTAGTCTGTCTTTTTTTGAAGGCCTCCACCAAAGTTTCCTGCATCTGAGAACCCCAGGTGACAGTTGTGTCACCGAGCCTGCCATGAATGAGGACCTGTTACGATAGGCAACTGTGCAAACACAGCATGGAATAAAATAGACCTTCCCTCAGTTTTGTTGCAGTTTCTCATTGCCATAACTGGCCAGGGTGGCAGAGATGTTGCACGTGTTGGTCCTGGTTACGCCTTTTACCTTAGCAGGTGGGTAACTTCTTGAGAAAAATACTTGGAGCATTTCTTAACTTTTCTTCAGTGGTGGTCGTGAATAGATTTTAAGGCTTTAGGATGCTCAAGTGACAAGAGAGTTTAGCTTGTTTCTTATTTATAGATTTCCATATGTGTGAATGTAGCACTTCCTGACGCATATGAAAAGAGGCTTCCTGCCCAGGAGGGACTGTCACCTTTCTTGACCTCTTCTTTTTTTAATACGTGCTCATCTCCTCTTGTGCCCTGGATTTAAACAAGAAGCAGTGTGCTTGATTGGGCAGTGCCTGGCTGATGAGCTATCCTGCAAAACGTCTGGAGTAAATCTACCTGAGTCTTACAAATAAATTCATATAGCACAGTACATGCAAATTGGCTTCATCTTTGCTGCTGCTTTACCTATGGGCTACGCAGGAACATGAGTTTGGTTTTCTGTGGAAGAGTGTAACTACTTCCTAGAATTCTTTTTTCCCCATCCTCTTAATTTTACATTGTTGCCAGAACTAGTGGCTGCAGCCCTGGTGAGGCTGTAGCTGCTGGTGCAGCCATCACTTCTGTGACTCTAGAGCAGGGCAAAGCAGCCCCGTGTTTGGGACTGGCGTCTGGTGGAATTGACTCCTTGATATCCCTTGCCTTCAACAGAGCTGGTAGGAAAGGCAGAGGTTCTTCTGGAGGTTTAACCATAAACCAGCCTCTCGTTTATTCCTGGGCAGGGTCTTGATTAATTTCAGCAAGAGAAAGCTGGAGAGTGCGGAACTACTTAATTCTTATCGGTTTGCAAATATCATAAAGTGCAAACACAAATTGGGGCTGGTGAATTTCTCTGCTCAGCCAGTAACCTCCCCATGTTGCTGCGGCTGCCTTAGATGTGCAGGCAGGGCATTACTGCCCAACTCCATGCCTTCGGCTTGGACCTTTTGGGATTTATAACCAGGAAAGGCTGCTAATGTTAATCTTAATTCAAGGGAGATGATGATTTATTCAGCTGGGCTGACTGGTGTGCTTGTATGCAGAATACATTTCCCAGTGGATTTTGGGCTAAACTGTAGGAGCAGAGAGATCTGCTGTAGTAAAACTGCAGGAACATGAGTAACATGTATTGATTTGATACCGGGAGAGGAATTGGGCAAAGAAGCAGTGGATATATGCAATGTGACATGCATCTCCCTCCAAGCGCCTGCTGTTCCACCAGCACAGCGAGTTTTCTGTTAGTGGCAACACTGACAAGGCAGTAGTTAAATCTGTCATTGTTTTCAGAATCCAATTTTCAAGAGGTCTACAGTTCTGCCATTATAAAGAAAGAAAGACAAAAATGAAAAGGGAGAAAATTCCCGAGGCTGGCAAAACAGCCTTCCTACCTGGAAAAGACATGGAGTGCCTATACTTAAAACCATAAGATGGTGTGGATTGGAAGAGAGCTCAAAGATCATCTCATTCTAACATCTCTCTTCTGTGCTATGTGTAAACGCTTTAAACAAAGTTTACAGTATCATTTGGTGTCATGTTGTCCTGGGGTGAAAATGGCTTTTGTGGGGTTTTGTAGTCCAATTGTTTCTTTTTGATAGAGAGTTCACAGACTAAAGTATCCTTAATGGAATCCAGTTTTTTAAACCAAACAAACAACCTATAGTTTCACTTTTTTCCCTGTGTTCAGCCTTAGTTTTAGTTAAGCTTATTTTTTGTCTTCTGTAACTCAAGGCATAAATAAAACTGTAAGACACTTAAATAGTTACAAAAATTGAGGTGAAGGGAAGAGGTTTTTTTAAAAAATACTTAGCATTAAAGAGATCTGCCCATAATGTTGGATTAATTTCTCCTATGCAGCCCCTGATTGTGATGGTTTTGGGCAGGGCTTTTCATGTCTGTGTCTCCTCATTTAGACAAGCTATATTTGCCTGCTTTGATTGGCAACACCATGTATTCATCTCAGAAAATACACAAATGATTCACATACATTAGCCTGGAGTAGGAAGGTTGAGCTCTGGACATCTGGGTTTAGGAGAATGTGAGTCTTTTGGTCGAATTAAAGCATCGAGGTCATTTATGCTGAAGGTAGAAGGCTGACTTGCAAATGAGCTCACTTTCTTCTCACAGTCTGGTCAGTGGGGCCCAGTGATGGGATTCCTGCTTGTGGAGTGGGGGAACTTCTTCACTCTTAGATTTTACATCATAGATGTATTTTCTGGTAACTTCTAAGTTCTCAAACAGTCTGGTTGTTTTGAGGAAGATCTCGGTTCAGCTTTTCTCCATTACCTCGTGTGTCCCAGGATTCTCCTCATGCCCCTCTCTTCTCCACATGTTTCTGGCATTTATACCATCTGCTTCGTAGGTGCAGCTTTTGTTTCTGAGCCTCAGTGACTGTGGTGCTGGGAAATGGCTGAATTCGAATGAAGTACGTGCATAGGGCTGTGTGTTCTGACTTCATTGGCTTAGTCCCTCCTTTAAATGCTGCATGATGTAACGCATGGGATGCAAAAACAGCCTTTTTTACGTCTTCACATCCACGGTGGACACATTGTCCAGCCTGGTTGGAGTAAGGCGCGATCAAAATCAGCCCTGTAATTAAGGAAATGTTGAACCTCTTGTATGTGTTAGGCAAATGAGCTAAAGCTTTCAGCCAAGCAATTAAGTGTTAAGGTTTTACTGTAAGGTGAATGGAAACCAGATAATTTCTCCAGCTAAGCTTCCCTTAATCATTCCATTAGCATGAATTCAGTACAGTGCAGAAGGGAAGCAGCATAGCCTGATGGATAAGATTATTATTATATTATTATTGTTGAAGATACTGCAGTAAGAATAAGCAGTAAAGGGCACAGCTGAGGTTAAGGTCATAATTTGATAGGAGTTTTACTTTATGACAGACTAACTCTGCTCTGGAGCTGTTGTGATTTAAATAGACTAGAAGACACAGTAGAAAATAACTTGTTTGCATAGATCAGAACTGAGATACAGAGAGATTAAATGTTGTGTCTTCCATGTGGCCAGTGGAAGCTGAACAAGACACTGCAGTGTGTGTGTTTGACACGGTGTGGGCACTGGGAAACATGAGCCCTGCTCCACTTCGGAAGGGTGTGTGGGAGAGGGTTGTGCTCAGTGCTGTAATGCGGATGCTGGATTACTTGCATTTTCTGTTCTCGTTTCCTACATCTGCTCCCTGTCAGTGTGGATTATTTTAATTTCATGGCTCTCGCTGTCTCCTGTAGGGTATCAAAGTACGGGATTGAGTTTGCAGCATATTCAGAGATGTAGGGACAAGAGTGCTCTCAAAGTGGCAATTTGCTGCTTCTCTTGGTAAAATATGTTAAATATGTTACGTAAGAATTGTTACTTGATTATCTCACTTGGGAGCAAACTTCTAAAGGGGATGACATCTTAAGTAAAACTATATTTCTTGATGTTGTGCTCATCTTTCCATTTAAGGGTATTTGTTAGGAATGCATTGTCCCAGTTTCAATAAGTCACATACCTGGCATTTTTTCTTTTGGTTTTGCTGATGAAATCAATGTGATAGCCTATTTAAGGCAGCATGTCTCAAGATTATAAAAAAACATCAACTGCAAAAGCGGGTTGTCTTTGTACTTGAGTGATGTTTTTGGCTCTCTGTTTCCCTAGGCGTTCTTGCCAGCATTCGTGTGCTCATTGAAGGTGTCTCCACTCATAGAAAAAATAAATGATCACAAGGATTTTAAGAAGCTTCTCAGGACACGGAATAACGTACTAGTGCTCTATTCCAAATCTGGTAAGTTTTTATTTTGTTTTTATTTTTTTTTTTTTATGTTACAGCTCTTTGTGCCCAGCAAGGTGTGTACCAAGGGGCTTCTATGTGACTGCAAGGGCTTATTCGGGATTGGTGTCCTTTGTTTTAATTCAGAGGCTACTGATGTTTCAAGACTGCAGTCATCTTAATTCAACCTTCTAATTGCTCTGTCTCATTGGCAGAAATGTACTTTATTCTGGCTTTCTCTCCAGAACTGGTTCCCTATAAAAAGAGCTTTGTGATGTGTTTATCACAGTAGTTTGTGAGTTTCGATTTCCTGGTGACACTGAAGGATGTAATAAATAGTTACAGTACTGAAATCAATCTATTTTTTCTTCTGACAGTTTTGAGTGTCCTGTGGTTGTCTTTCAGCTTTAACTAACAAAATATAAAAATAAAAAAAGAACTGTTGTGTAAGATGGAAAATTAATCATTTCACATTATGCCACCTGTCCCCTTGAAGCTTTTTGTTGCTCCCTCTCATTCAGGCTCACCTTTCTGGCTGTTTACTTACCTGTTTGCTCTTCCTTTGCTCTGTTCTGCTCCTGCTATACCTTTTCTCCTTTCTTGCCTTGTTTTTGTGGAGGGTGTTCTGTGTAACACCATGTAAAATGAAGAAACTAGCTTTAAACTCCATACACAAGTGCAGAATGCTTTTGTGAATGTGGAAGTCATTGGACAGCAAAAAGTAAAATGTATCATTCAGATGATTTTCATTAGTGCTGTATTCTTTTGGTTGTTTCTTCCTTCTTCTTCCTGTAGTAAGAGAGGACAAGATAATGCCTTGTTTGGGTGTTGGGTCCTCCTTATCTGACCTGTTGCAAAGGTCTTGTGTCAGTCCAACACAGTGATGGTACAGTTGCTCTGGGTTCATAGTGTATCAAATTGGAGCAGTATATGGTGATCAATATCCTCCTCCCCCTGCCCCCCAGTTCAGAGAATTTTGCAGACAAAGATGTGCAGGTGCTGGAGTAATTAGCTTTATTTCCTAAAGATATGCTTATTCTGAAACAGTTAAAATTATATACGTGGCTTATTTTTTTGTTAAAC
This sequence comes from Acridotheres tristis, assembly GCA_037013685.1. Lineage (NCBI taxonomy): Eukaryota > Metazoa > Chordata > Aves > Passeriformes > Sturnidae > Acridotheres > Acridotheres tristis. Next base: position 27,132,659 of record CM072894.1, read on the forward strand.
TGCTTATGTTTTGCTATAGTGGGGAACTTTGAGCATTTGAACTTGGCAAAGTGGTTTTGTAGTAACAGGTTCAAAGTGAAAATCATAAAAGAGTTTCTAATGCTTTTTGATTTTTGAAAGGAACACTTTAGATAAAAAGACATCTGTATTATTCAGCTTCTTAAAAGGAAAATTTTCTTTTTACGCTTAATATTTTAAGTGGTGGTTGCTTTCATTTTTAGCAGCACAACCAGAACACTTCAGCTGTGACAGTCATCTAATAAATGTTGCCCTATGGGCATTGTTCAAAAGCCATGTTATGGAGATTTCATTTTTTCTGTTTTTGTTATTCAATTGGTTGGTTTTAGCAGTCTAAAGCATTGCATGCAGAGCTGACTGTGAAATTAATGTTTCTTCCTGGAACAGTCATCCTTGCACAATTAGAAATCTTTTGCTCAACAGTCACCCAGAAAGAGGGGAGGGGAATAAAGAGGTGGGAATTTGGAGGTGCAGTTTCAATCCCAGATATGCATCCCCCACCTGTGATGAGATGTTGGCTGGTATCTGGTGATACTGCTGGAACAAAGGCTTTACTTCCCAGCTGAGCAGAACTAGATGTTCCTTTCTATTGCAATCAGAAAATTCATTGGTTTTGGGAGGTATCATAATTTGTAGGAGATGTTTAGTTCCTCCTACCACCTGGGTATCCTACCAGGGGTACTCAGCTACTGAGTCTTCTGGGACAAGTGGGTCCCTGAATGCTTATTTTTAAAAGTGTATTTGTCAAACTGTTCCACTCTAAGTACATGCAAAGAATTCCCCCACCTGTCTAAGTGCCTGTGGTGGTGAGGTGGCAATTGCATGTCCTGAGTATCGAGGGTATGCGAGTTTCTTGAGAGCTGATACGTGTGAGTTGGTGGGATGGCATCAGGCCCAAGCAAAGGCTGTCAAATACAAAGAGGATGTTTCTGGCTCAGGAGATCATTGAGGTAAAAGCTGTGAAGGTTTAGAGATTATTTGATGAGTTATCACTACATGCTGGCTCTACTTGTCTACTCTGACATCTACAGGCCCTCACTTCCTCAAATGCAGAAGACAAGATATTGGTCTACAGATGCATTCTGTCTGTCCCAATATTGCCATTCTTACATTCGGATACTTGAAATAATTGTGGAGATCTGGAAGAGGCTCTGAGTTTCTATTTTCTGTTTATTGAGGAAGGAAACAGCTCCTGATAGAGTTTTTTGGGGAATGAATGCTTGTACTGCTATATTTTTCTCTTTCTGTTTATTTTTAATACCATTTATAAAACTCCTTTGGAATGGTAGTGTTTTGCAAAATCTACGCATGTGGCATGGCATTATAAAAATCTCTGTTGGGTATTTATAATACAGCCAGTACTTGGCAGGACCTTTTCTGGGTACTGCTCATGACTGTTGGTTTGGGTATCTCCTAGGGTTATTATGAGAATAAAGTCTGTTATTTTCTGTGTATGGCTGGGGTAGAATTAGGGAGGCAGAGATGACTTGATGAGGCTGAATGACTTGCCCTTACAGCTGATGAAAGTCCTAAATGAAATTGCTCTAATTAGGAGGCTGTCATACAAACTGGTTCATGCCCAGCCACAGGGAAAAAGGCAGTGTTGGGATGGAAGCTGTAGGAGAGTGAGGACACAGTATAGCTCCATAAATGTAGCTCAGGGAGCGTGTCTGGAAATACCAATTTCAGTTTATTGTTTAAGGGGGTAGAGGGAAGGAGACACCCAGCTTCAGCTGCAGTCAGCTTTCCTTCTAGTTTACAGAAGACTTTACTGGTCCCTGTTACATTGATTTCTTCAAATGAGACAAAGTTTTCTTCGAGTGCTTTGGAGCTTAGAAATGCAACATTGTGTTGTTTTATGTGGAGTAGTAATTCTGTTCATTTAGTTTTATAATTTAATTTTGTCTTCCAGCCGCTGCTGCGGAAAGCTCACTCAGATTACTGTCCAGCGTGGCCCAGGAGGTGAAAGGACGAGGTACTATAAGCTGGATAGACTGTGGGTACGTGTCATGCTCTTTTCCTTCTTATTTTCCCTTTCCCTTTTTGGATTTTATTGCTGTCTTAGCTTTTTTGATGCCTCTGAAACTTTATGCCTTTAACTGGACCCACATAATTCTGTGCAATTTCTTCTGTAGGGAACTTTATATCTTACCATCTTCTCTTCCTTTGAATGAATGGAGGGGAATATTTTTTTTCTTTATGGCTGTTGTTACTTCTTTGACAGCATGTTTTTCAGCCTGAAGCTGAGACTCCAGCTAACATTGCCTTTCATAGGGGACACACAGGGTGCAAGCTTTTTTTCCACAAGCAAGGGGAGGAGGAATCTCACATGTTGTGCCTCAGCTGGAGGGCAGTGCAGTTCTGCTCTGACAGCAAATGTTGTGTGAGCAGTAAGGCTGTTTGCTTGGTTTTGAAGCATCCACCTATTTGTGTTTCTCAATAAAATGTGCTTTTTTTTAAAGACCTTCTTCTGTTCTGGCATACATTCCTGGCAATTTTTAACGTGATGGCAGAGAAACTTGTTTTTGTAAGTGTTTGTGTGTGTGGGGAGGAATGAACAGGTGTGTACTTTCTGCTTTGCAGATGTGAAAATCTCTGATGTGGTTTAACTCAATAACAGTTTGCTTGTGGTTTTATCTGGTGTGTCATAGTGCCTCTGCAGCTTTGAGAGCTTTACCTGCAGGTGGCAAGTTCCTCTTCCTGCACTGCAGAGGAGCAGCTTGCTGCCTACCTGTGTGTTTGGGTGGATTGCCACGGTGTGAACAGATTGTACACTGTGCACAAATGTAAGTCAGCTCTGCACATCATGTGGCTCCCTTAAAATTACACTTTTGAAACTGACCCTCATCCATCACAGTGACCCAGAATAAGTCATTGGTAAATGCAAGTTAACGTGGGTTTGTTATTGTTAACTTGCCCTGCTCCTCCCCTGCCACCAGGCAGGTATCTCTCCTGTGGAGTCCTCTGCCCCTGCCTTCTGTTTGCATTTTGATGGGCTTGTCCAAGTGCACACACACTTTCATCTCTGCCCAACTGGTGGGGACAGAGTTCCAAGTCATCTGCTGGCAGAAAGCAGGGCTTTTCCTCAGAGACAAGTGAAGCCTGTACCACTTGTCACCTGCTGAAAAGCCAGTGCATAAATTGTGTGGACTCTAACAAGGTGAAGGTTGTAAAGAGATCTGGCATACCTCTGAAATCCATGAAAACCAATCTCCATTTCTAACAAAAGCACTGATAGGTAATTTTGTGTTGTCAACAATGAGGATTCACAAATAGGATACTGAGCCAGCCTCTTGGCTTCAGTTTCTAGTCAGCTTCAGTTTCTGGTTATGGACTGGTTGCTACCTTTTTGTGTCTTTTGTTTTCGGCTACTTCTGTGTTGGGGGACTTAGTGCTTACTCTTTGTGTGTTTATGTGGTATATACAAGTGCTGGATGATGAGGCTGTTCAGCTGGCTCTTCAAAATGCTGCTGTAATACAGCTAAACAATAACTCCCTTCAGGATTTATTTCAGTTCTTGGTTGGAGAAGGAAAGAGTTGTTTAGGACTTCAGTTGGAAATCCAGGGAAGTTTTGGCACTTAGTTCAAACAGGTCAGTCTCCACTCCTGAGTTTGTAAGTAATGGTGCACTCTTGAGTTTATAAGTAATGGTGATGGGCAGGGAAATGTATTACTTGGTTTTGCTGTAAAATAAACTTCAATTAATCAAACCCTAATATACTCTCATTTTCCAAATGTTGACATCTAGACCAAACTTTGTTATGGAAGCTACTTGCAAGAAATGTATTTTCAAGTCTCTCCCATGCAGTACTTTAATACTTTTCATAGGAAGTTTGGTACTTGCAGTGCCTTTCCTCTCACCATGATGGGGAGATATTGAAAGGTAAGTTAATCTCAGCCAGTGAAGCAGTGTGGTGAAAGTCATGCTGTAAGAGGTTGGGAGACCTGGGAATAGATTGGTAGGTTCCCAAAATTTTATTTGACACCAGTGATGCTGCAATCAGATTATCCCTTGCCATGTGGCAGGCAGTGACCAGGATGTTGTGACCTGGCAATAGATATAATTCTCTCTTTGAGGGTAAAGCAGAGCTGTCTTTCATGTCTTATTTGGGAAGAACGTGGGCATTTTTCAGAGATGGACTTCTATCCCTCCTGTCATTCCTGCTAAGGGATGCCATAACAGAGTTTGTGAACTGGCTTCATGGGGCAGGGTGAGCTGGAAGACTGGCTTGTTGTAAAGGAGGTCTTGGTGGATGCAAAAAGAAACCCTAAAGAAATAGTTTGAGCCTAAACCAAGGTTTGTTGTTGCTTTTCTTGTTAAGCTTTTGAAGTATTCTGAAATCAATCTAGTAGTGTTGAGGTAACTTTTAAACAATTTTTTTTCATGAAGGGTTTTTTCCTTTGCTTATTGCTTTTTTAAAAATTGTATACAATGGCTGCAAACCACTGCCCACCTTGCTGCAGTGACAATGCCAGAGGCTGCAGTAGTGCTGTCTGCCCCAGGTCACAGAGGGCCAGTTGAAGGGTCTGGACAGCTGAGTCCTACCAGAGTGGCTTAAGCCATTCATTCTCCTGCTGCAAGTGTGCTGGGAGGCTTATTTGCAAGTCTTCATGCTGAAACGAACAGCACACAGATGCAGGGATATTTACAGCACAGCCTCAATTTGTTTTACAAATACTGACAAGAAATGTCTTGTTTGGCAGCAATATTTAGCGGGAAATTTTGGCTTTGCTCCTCACATCCTGCTGTACTGGGCTTTTTTGCCTTCAGCTCCAAGCGTTGGCAAGGCTGGCATACATGCAGAGTTGTGGTTTGTGCCTCTGCTTCCCTGTGGCGATGACGGCAGTCCTTTTCTTTCCTTTTGCTTTATTGATAGTGGTTTTTTTGTTACTTGTCATTCTCTTTCCCCTCATTTTCAAGAGAAGGCAAGAACATTCTGCTGCATGGGCAGATATCAGTGTGAATTGCTGAGTCTCAGCAGCATGTTCTGTATTTTATGTGGTGGAGGAGAGTGTGCAGATTTGTGGCTGGAAGTGTGGCATTCAGGACTTCCTGAAGGCTGGTTTGCATGGAAACCATTCTCCTTGGCCTTGGCTTCTGTTGTATCTGTGGTATAAGACAGAGATTAGCTTTGAGCTTTCAGTTCCAGGTTGAGTGGTTTCAGGGGGGAGGGAAGTTAGTTCAGCACGATGTTGGGAAATACGTGGTTTCTTGGTGAGACAATATGGAGCAGAGGAGGTTGTCACTTAGTTTGTCACTTGGAGGCAGGCAGGGTAGCAGAGATCCCCAGAGTGCTGGAGCTTGGGCAGTGTAGGGCTGGGAATGCCGTGTGCCTTTCCTGCACAGTGGGGTTCACTTGTGCCAGGTGCTGTGCTGGAGTGTGACCCCTGCATGTGGCACTGTAGATAAGGTCCTCGCTCAGGAGAGCTGTCAGTTCCTGCAGGAAGATCGACGCCTCCTTCCAGAGATGAAGGGGCAGCTGGGGAATTCTCACAGCGTTGAAGTGGTCACTGTTTGCTGCTGTGTGCTGAGATAGCACATGTGGCTCTGTACACAGTTAAACATGAAGCTGTTTCACTTGTGAATGAAAGACCCAGCAGTGATGTGACAAAACTATGTTTTATTTTAGCCTTTACATATTTTAATTAAGAAGTCCTTGCTGAGGCATTTGATGTTGAATGAGTGGTGATGTATGAGACAATACTGAACTAATTATGCCTGGTGAGATGCATGATATTGGGAATGGAGCACAACATTGCAGATTGCTAAATCTTCAGTGTTCCAGAGAGATGGATCAGGCACCTTGGGAGCAAGTGTTCTGGGACTCGTGTCTGGGGAGGTGCCACGTTAATAGGAGCTGGAAGTCACAGCTTCTGTTCCTGACTCTGTTAATGAGTCACTTCTTGTTACTTTGTGCAGTCACAAAAGGTGTATCTGTTTTCCAAGCAACTGGGTAAATATTGCCTGATTCATTAGTCAATGTTTATAAAGAGTGTGGATAACTTTGAAAAGAAAAATGCTGCAGCAGCATGAATGGGTGCTCTTTAGGGCATTCAGGTGAAATTGGAACGGGCATGTAACAAAGCAGGAGGTTGGGCTGTTTATTGAATTATTTTTTTAGTTGTAGGCTGATAGAAATTTGGAAAATTGAAGGGCATCATAGGATATTGAAAGCTTAGGATGTCTGCAAAAGAGCACAAAACGATGTGATATTTTCTATCTTGGAGACTGGCTGCTGCTAACTCTGACAGCAGATTGGGGTTTGTGCTGCAGAGCCTCTGCATCCCCCTGATCTGCCAAAACCTCCATTTTTTAAGGCCTGATACAACTGGAGGTAAGCACTGATGTGGTCAAGTAAAAGAAGAGTTTTATTAAAAATAGAAAATCTTTTCAAATCCTTGTGGTGGCAAGTAAAAGGTACAAAGTGATGTGCCTGGAAATTCCAGTAAGATGGAATTACCTTTTGAGTGAAAGACAAAATTGCTGCTGCTTGTATTTAAAGCAGACAAAGCTCTAGTCTCAGTTTGTGATGTCCCAAGGTGTGGTTTTGAAGAATAGTCATTACAGGGTTATTCTCTAGTGTTCTTAAGTGGATTTTGTGATAGACCACAGTGTGGCCAAGGACTGATGTTGCTTGGAACTGTAACTAGTTTGGATGAAGTGGAAAGAAGGTAAAATGTCTTTTTTGATGAGAAGAAAATGTGTTTGGCAGGTTATAAAGCACATTGTGGTCAGGTGCAGCTTTGAAGAGGTTGAAAGTAGCTTCTCCATCATGAATATGATTTAGGGAACACTCCTGGGTTTTCCAATTACTGAATTGTCTCAGAGTTTTTATTGACTATAACTCATGACCAATTGGGGATTGGTGTTTTTAAAAAAACACCCATTCCTTTGGCTCTGGGTAATTATTCTCTGCTCAAACTTGCATGGTTCCCTTTACTGTAGGTCCCAAACATAAACAAAGCTGTGTGATTTCCATCTGCTGTCATAGCGCCTGTGCTTGGCTTTAGCACATCAGACTGCTAGGAAGAGGAAATGCCATCTGGTTAAAATGTCTGACTAATTTTTGTTTGGTTTTAATCCCACTTTTTCTGCTTTTGTGTGTCATTCTTTTAGTCCCTTCTGTGGGTCATGTGCATCATTCTTGTAGTCCCTATCCCCAGTAATTACTTGTTATTGTAGCAGTCCCATGACACTTAGCATAAAGGTGAGACCATGATTTGGCTGGCAAAACAGTACACTCAAACCTACACAGCTAAACATGCTGGTTCACAAGAGAGCCAAATCTAGCAAGTATTTGTCTTTTTTGGGGTTTTCTGTAATATCCCTATTTTTCTGTCTTTTAGATGAGGTCTTCCCAAATTTCTAATTTCCTAATGCTTAGATACAGAAAGGCTTTACCTATCCACGTGGTCATAAATGAATGTGTTTAATGCCTTGACATAGCAGGAAGGAATTTCAGAAATAAGACTGGCAGTACAGATGGTGTTAGAGTAATTTTGCTCTCCAGTTTTTACCTTCATCCTGTAAAGCCACTCAGAAGTAGGATTTATTTAAGAGAATAAGTCTACTCATCTTTCGTAGTTGTAGCTGAATTTTAAAGCTGATGAAAAGCTTTGAAATTGCGAATAAAACTGACCAGACCTAATAGGGAGAGGAAAAAAAAGGAGTGCTACTCTTGCCCTGGTACAGCCATTTCTATCCAAGCAGATTTGTGGTGTCTGGGATTTCTGTATTTTTCTACAGTACCCTTGAAGGTGAAAGGCAGCTCAGGAGGAGCCTGGGGGAAGTAGCAGGGGCTCTGTTTGCAGCTGGTCCAGGGGAGGTAAGGCAGGTGTCCCTCAGGGACGCTTTGCAAATGAGTTACACTGCCATTGTGGTCCTTGTTTGAGTGCCATTTATAAGGGCAAACTGCATTTACAGCATAGATTTTTCAATGCCTGCCTCCTGTCTCTGTCATAACCTGTCTGTGTGGTTAATGCTCACTCACATTAAAGCCTTTTTATTTTACTGTAAGAGTGACCATGCAGGAAGTGTTATGCCAATCTGAAAAAAATCCTTTTTAAAGGAAGCTCTCAGTTCCTAATTTAAACTAATTCAATTTGGTGTATTGCATTAATTCAGAAACACAGAACAATTATTGAATCCATAGTAGTGGTTGGGTGTATGAGCCTGAGCTCATTTCTGTATCATCCTAAACTTGAGTATTCCATCGGTTTTGCCTAGAGTTGCTCATTAACCAGATCTTCAATGTTGCTGCTTTTCAGACCGAAATGAAGAGTAAGCGAGCTCAGATTTAATGTAAAAGAAGTCACCTCTGTTTTTCTGCACCCAGTAATTCATTTAAAACACCCTCTAGCAGCCATCCTCTCCAGGCCCATGGTGCACCTAAAGGTGATAAACGGGTGTATAAAGCATCGGTGTGCCCATGGGTGACATGTTCAAAACCTGCATTTTGGGGTTCTTAGATTTGTGTGAACTCAAAGACAGAGTAGTAGTCATATTGTGTCCCACGTTAGGACAGTGTTCCCCTGTGCCATGTTGTGGGATGAGGAAAGCTGCTGCTTTGCAAAGAATTTGAGTGGTTTTAAAACTTCTGCAAAGCCTTTGGTACCTCTTGTGAATGCGTTTACCTTATTTCTGTGCAGGTATGTGTGTGGGCTGCCAAGTGCCTCTTGCTAATTTATATTTCCATGGAAAGTACTGTTCATTATAACTTCTTGACTTTCTGCAGGGGCTGGAGCTTATAATTTTTCCCTTAATTGTTTTAGCTTGACGATATGATGATACGTGTTACCTCTTTGTCTTGGTTTTCTTTCTGCTTTTTGGCTTTCTCGTGCTTGCAATAAGAATTAATCTCATGGGTTTTAATTTTCAAAAATACTTTTTTTAAATCTTATTCCTCTAGATCTCTGGCCTCTCTAATTGACTAATGGGCACAGGGAATCGTTTGTATTGGGTGACAAGTGGTGCTGGGTCTCCACAGCACATGGATTATTCTGTTTGCATTCCTGGCACGTTCCAGGGGAGCGTTTGGAGCAGAAGGCTGCAATCATCTGCAAGGTGATTGCAATCCCCCCTTGAAGTGGGGATTTTTGCTGCATTCTAGGGGGTAAAATCAGACCCTATATTCACATGAGACTCTGTTCTGTTCATCTGCTAATCCTTATCTTTAATTCTTTCCAGCAGTACATTTTCTGGTTTTGGCTTTCACGCTCCCCCATCCCTCTCATGTGCCGCACGGTTTGACTGGTTCATTTGTTCTGTGCTGTGGAAACCTGTTGCTATTGTTACTTGTTCTAGAAGATAATTTCCATCAGGAACCCAGAATGGTTGCAAAACATTGCTTTGTTTTTCAAGACAGATCTTGTGTTTAAGCTTCCTGTGCTCATTACTTGTGCATCCGTTTCTCCTGAGTCCTGTTCCTATTTTGCTGCCTTGAAGGTCCTTAAACCCCACTCAGGAGCAGAAGAGTATCTAAGTGCCTTTCTGCACTGATGGCTGAGTATGGGTTTTTTTGTTCAAGTAGATGTTAGCCATTACCATCCAGCTCTTTGGAGAAGTGCAAGCCAGCCTGATGGTTTGAGAAGTGATTTCTTTCCTTAGGATTTTTTGTGTTTCTGATTTCAGATTGGTCTCTAGAGAGTGATGTGGGAAGGTATGGGATCATTATAGAAAATGAGGAGCCTTACAAATGTGACGTTCTGTCAGCAGCAGTAGTTGTGGCAGCTGCTGGCCCAGGATGGGAGGGAGACCTGAGGATGATGGGGAGGCAGGCAATGCCTGCAGTCTGAGGAGAGTTTTGCTAGAATCAATCTGTTTTTGTTTGGTCAGCAAATACACAAACTGCTGTATTGTAGATGGATCACACAGTCTTTGTTGGAGGGTGGAATCAATGACTACAAGGAGCATAAGTCAAAATCCCATATTGTCCCCAACAATGGCTAATGAATTCCCTTTTTTTATTTCAAAACCTTGTAGGTGCACATCTAACTACAACTGACTGCTAATGACTTCCTCTTTCAGGTTAGGTTTGCAAGTGCAAATGTGTTTCATACTTTTAGGAGGCTTGAGGAAATGTTTGCTGCTAACACTTGTTTTGCTTTTTTGGGGTCACAAGCTCAATTGGTTGTTTGGCAGGATCTCAACTCCATACTTTCCCAAGATATTCTTCAGTCTGTTGTCTGGAGAGTGTATTCTATGGAAGGTAGCCAGAGGGTATTGCAGAGGCTGTGCATTGGGCTGGGAAATCCTGTTTGATAATTCACTTCTGATAACTGGACTGAAATTGCAGTTGAACTTCCCTGAAGTTGTAACTGGAGTTCTCTATGATGGTTTTCACTGTAACATAAAATAATGAAAGCACCCGAACAACAGAGACAAGAGTGAGAGAATGTGCTGGTAACAAGATGACAGCTTTGACTGGTACCTTCCAAAGCTTTTCCAGTTTGGGGGACTTGCTTTGTAGGCAGTCTTGCTTCTGCTTTGCTGTATTCCCTTGCTCTTGGAGCCTGCTCTTTCTACTTACCGGCTCAGTTTTGTCTCGTCCAGCTGTTGGGACAGTGACAGTATTTGTACAGTCACTGATACAACAGAGCCTCCATTGCATTAGAGTCTACAGGCACAACTGTGATATAAAGGACTCCTGAAACATAATTTACGTGGATTGTTGAGCCCTGTTTCAGTTGGCAAAGTGTACAGATAAAAGAGAAAATCTGTTTAAAAATTGTGAGGTCTGTGGTTTGCATGTGGTTACAGCATATGCTGATAGAGGAATGAGATAGTTTTTGTGCAGGCACATTTACTGACCTGATTACTTAAATTGTTTCTGTCACTGTTTTTATTACTTACTTTTCTTGTGCCTGGAAACCCTGTAGGTATGGGTGAAAAAGAAAGCTGGGTGCACTCTGCATTGCAAAGTGTTGGGGGATGCCAGGGCAGTGGCATGGAAGTGATGTGGCCACACAGCACGTACACACTCTGCTGTTATATTGGCAGCTGGACGCAGGAACATTTTGGGATGGCATTCTTGTCATTGAAGGGGGGATTTGACAGTCATTCCAGATCCTTCCTTCCCAGAGATGTGGTTTGTGGAGCTGTTTTCCCATCCTCATGAGAAGCCAATGGGCAACATTACATAATAAGGGAAATAATTAGGAAGCTGCAAAAGATGTTGTTTGTGCTCATGAAAGAGAATGGTGCTGAGGATGTTTGGTCTTACCACGTTCCTTTGGGATCTGACTGGACAGTATTTGAATTTTCCACGAGGAGGGGGTTTTGCACTTCCATCTTTATATACCATTTTTTACTTGGGATCCATCCAGTTTCAACTTGGTTTAGATTTAGAAACTACGTGGACTTAACTGCAGCAAAACTCCTGGGTCTTACTTTGTGTTCCTTCTGTCTAGCTTTATCTTCTGTTCTTCCTCTCTCCACATTACCTTGACACATTGCTGCAAAAGCCTTTTTCTATGTTGCTCCTCCTGCCACTGGGGACTGCCATCAGTATCTCTCACTGCTTCTCCATCCTTATGGCCATGAGTGTCCAGACCTGTGGGCACTTCTGGACAGGCAGAGCATCTTGTGCCACTTCTGAGGAGTGGCTGTGACACGTCCCCTTCAGGATCTGGCTGCACTGGTGGTGAGCCAAAGGAGGCCAGATCTCCTTCAGGAGTCCCTTGCTGCCCTCCTGCCCTGGTAACAGCTGGCTGCCTGTGCTAAGGGATTGTTCATGCATGCTAGCACTGACAGGGGATCCCAGAGGTTTACAGGGAGTGCTCCAGTTGGGCTTCCTGCCAGCTCCATCATAACCCCCCATGACAGAAATAGGTCCTGGCAGAGGAGATGGGGACGTGAATGCAAAGGGGTGAAGTGTGCACGCGATCTTTGCAATGCACACTACCTTTGTTGTTAGACTTCTTCCTCAGGTCAGCTTGGATCATTCCATTCTTCTTTTTACCAAGCTGTTGTATGTCTTCACTTGTCCAGCAAAGGTGAGCCCTGGTTTGGTTTTATGGAAGGGGAAGAATAGAGAACATGCCTGTGGGAATGGAAGGAAACTGTGCCATTGTGCCTCTTAAGGTTTGACCTTATTACCACATAGCTGCTGGTTAGGTCCTTGTGGTTTTGAAAATAGGTTGATGTTTTGGATGATTTTCCAGGGAGATAATGCTGGATTATTGTAGGACCACCTGCAAGAGTCCCTTCAGCAGTAGCACAGCAGGGACCTGCCAGGGTTCAAATTGCTCTGGACAGAAATGGCAAGAGGCAGCCAAGGATGGCTGCTGGGGACACATTACTGACCTCATCTTCAAGGCAGTATTTCCCAAACCTGGTGCCTTGTCTGGAGTGGCTTGGCCTGAATTGGTAGAGTGCTGATTTTGGGGGTAGTTTCTGGCTTCTTAGGTTGTGGTTTGTTGTTTTGGGTTTTTTTCCCTTTTCCTTTTAGTTCCTGTTTTGGGTGTTTTGGGTTGGTTTTGGTTTGGTTTTTTTTTATTTTATTTTTACTTTCAGTCATTATAACAAACTCTTACACTTCCTCTTCAAGTGATATAATTAAATTGCAAGAACCGGAGTCCTAATTACCCTCTCCCATGTGAGAGTTGAGGAGCTCATGTTCAGAGAGAGGCTGTTGGCTGAGATTCAAAAGAGACAAATCTCAGAGCAGGCTGCATCTGTGTTGATATTTACTCTTATTAAGAATAATGGTCATTACCAAGTGATATCAGAGCTGGTTGCTCTTTGCAGGTTATTTTTGTCTGTCTGTAAGTGAAGGCAGAAGGAAAAGCAGACTGGTCTATCTCTGCCATTTCTGTACATCTCCTTTTCTGCTTTTTCTAAATAATTATTAGCATAGCATCTGAGCTGGCGGGTCTGGCTTGTGCAAAAATCTGCACTTGATGCATGAAAAAATTACTGGTACATATTTAGACATTTCCTATTATTGGAATTTGCTCCTCTTCTATCCCGTGCATCAGTGCAGATAGCTTGTATAAACAGGCTTAGCTCTCAATGCAGTGGTGCAGAGAATCTGCCCACTAAATGGTAGGAGACATACTGGAGCAAACTGCTGCTTTCTTTCCTGTGATAATGGCTGTGCATTCAGGCAGCTGTGTGAATCTCTGCAAATGGAGAAATCCTGAAAGCAGGGCACACTTAGATCCAGTGAAATAGCTATTCTTATCTTTCTCATGCAAACTCATGCAAACAGAAAATTAATTCCTAGGAGTTGAAGTGGTAGGAGTGGCTAGCTGCTTACTCACAGGTATAGCTCAGTAATAATGCTTTGTAGCTTTTTTCCACTATAAACCTTGCAGAATATTAGTATCCATTCAGATCTCTAAATGACACATAAGAGGAAATTACACTTTCTTAGAAGTTACACTTGGTTAGAGGTTGCACCAAATAGGTGGTAGAACAGGCACAGGACTCTCTTGACACTCTGTTTAGTCCTCTGCTTATGCCAGAACAATGGACTGCACGTCTTGGGATATCACAGACCCTGTTGCTGAGGTTTCAGCATTACACTTGTTCACATCAAGCACCTAACATTTGTCTGGGCAAAGCTGAGATAGCCACAGATACCCCTGTGCACTGGGAATGTTTGGGAGTGTCTAGAAGAGCATTTATGAATGTTGACTGTTGTGTGGACTGACTGTAGTTAACTACCTGGCACCCAGCTGCAGCAGGGCCATAAGACCCTCTCTGTGCCTCTGGATCTGTCCGGGGTAAGACAAAAGAATGATCTGAAACTGGTGTCTTCTCTGGAGATTCCTTGACCTTCAAGTCATTTAGGTTTAGCCCAGGGACCACTGAAGAACTGCAGAGGAGAAAAGACAGAATGTTTCTGACCCCTGGGTTTAATCTGCTGCAGGCTTTTTGTATGAACTCCATGTTCATACTCCACAAACAGGGTTTTTTTGGCATAACTCCAAATCCAGGGCATTTGTTCCATAGTCTAGTTTTGTAACAAGGAGATGTGCCCACATCATTCAGTTCTCAAGCTCAGATTTCCAGCCTCCCAGAGAAGCAAAGAGAGTGTTTATGGGTTACAGTGCTGTGAAAATGCAAAACTGCCATGAATTCAGTAAGACTCTTCAGAAATACACTTCTTTTCAATTGAGATTACAAGTGCTCCTTCCTGATTGTGGTAATTCTGTGCTTTGTTAGGTCCTTAAAATGCTCATTTCTGATTTTGTTGCATGTGTCCATGGCACATTCCTCCTTATTTCCATGTACCATAAGCATTTGGGAAGCTTCCACTAAGGTGCATTCTCACTTGCAGTTCACTGTGAACTTGGTGTTTGTTGTTCTTCACATTTGTAGAAAGGCAGCTGGAGAACATTGGGAGAATTAGCATCAGAGCTGGCAGCATCACTTAATTTGGTGGGGCTGTTGCAAGCCTTGCATCTTATTGTCTCTAATCAGTTTAAACTTGATGGGTTTTCAGTGTTTTCATTTTCTAAATTGATTTATCTGTGTAAAAGGTACAAGTTGTCCTCTGCTGGGACAAGTTTCCAAGCTGTTTAATCTTGCTGTTTGTCAATGCAGAGAACAGCCTTGTCAATGTGAATCATTCTCTTTTCTGTTTTGCTCATCTCCGCAGATCTTTGACCAACTTCTTATTCACTTCAGCCTGAAGTCTCCTTACGGCTTCACTCCTGCACTTTTTTAGGAGAGAGCTAGGCTGTGAAGACCCTTTACCTGCCCACTGAAACAAATGTATTTGCAGTTCTCTCCCATGACCCTCCTTTCTTCTTCAAGTCAGCCTCATCTGGTGCTGGAAGCAATTCAGTCTCATTCAATTTGAAAACCACCTCCAGGCGGTCTGTCTGCTGATATCTCCCTCCTTCTTTAAGAGCTGTTTTTGCCTCTATTTTCCAGGTGTGGGTCCAGGACACATCTTTCATACATAGAATGAATGGGGTTGTTGGGCTTGAGGCTCTAGAATTTCAATTGGATTTTGTTTTCTGCAGGACCTTTCTAAGGCTAAACACTTGTGATTTGGACTTGGACATACCACATGGGAGTTTTTTTGGCTTTTTATTACCTTCTGCCAAATGTAAAAGCTGACCTGCTTTTTCCTTTTGGATCTTCTCACAAACAGTGCACTTTGACCACCACCCTAACAGTAGCATGGTCTTACTGAAATTTGACTTCCTAACTTTTATGTTAATCTCATAGACAGAAGATCTGCTGGGGTCTTTGGATATGCTGGAATGAGCTGCTTCTCTACTGGTTAGGGCTTGGCTTCGGATTGTGAATTTCACACAGTTCACTGTGTCCTGACCAAGCAAACAGAGAAATTAAATTGACTAATGGAGCTTTTCACAATGCTTGTCCCACAAACTTAGCTAAACAGCTCCCAAATTACTGTTAGTTTGAATTAATTGCTGATGAGGAAGCACAGCAATGAGTTCTCAGAACTGAATGCATTTGATTTTCTTTTTTGGTAACCTTTCTTCCAATATGTGTTTTTTGCAGTGATACTGAAAGCCGAAAATTATGCAAGAAGATGAAGGTAGATCCTAATTCAAAGGAGAAGGGAGTGGATTTTCTCCATTATAAGTGAGTGCTGGGCTGGGATTTGTAGTTCATAATTGTTGATGCCCCCATTAAGAGTGTTTATTCTTATTTCAGCCCCATGCTGCTGCAGCATTAAGATGACTTATTTTTTATTCTATGAAGTTAATTGCTGTTTCTTCAGTTTGCAAGCATGTGTTATGACAGAAGCTGAGTTTAATTTAGTTTGTTGTTAAACAGACAACACTAAAAGCACAAGCAGGGCCAGGGAGAAATGTCCAATGAGACATTTGAGTTCTCTTGCTTTCTGTCACTAGCCTGCTGGCATGTGTCATGGACAAGTTGCTTCACCTCTCTCTGCTTTTCTGATTTGAGAGAGTCCTTCATAATGTGAGTGGAGACAGGCAAGTGTCGTGAGATAGCAAGAGATTTTTCTTCCTGAAAATAATAGGAGTGGGAGTACTGTTATGTACACCAAGCAGCTGCATCTCCATCTCCAAAGATCGTGCCTTAGTAAATAATCTTGTTAAGGTGTCAGGGAGGAAATTGTTTACTGAGAAAGTGTTTTCTTTGCACGGGTTTGCACCCTCCCTTTTTCCTTCCTCTTGTTCCTCCCCACCCCCCCCTTAAATTACTGTACTGTAAACTCTACTTAGTTCTGTGGCTTCAGCAGGATAATGTTGTTCTGGGTAGCAAGAAGTCAGGAAGAGCAGCTGTAGGAATTCCAGTAATGTTACTGTAAGTTAACTCTATTCCCCACTCCTCATTTAACAGGGACGGTGCATTTCATACTGCATATAACAGAGCGGTTACATTGAAGGTAAACTCAAATATTCCATTATTATTATTTTGGTTTTGCTAGATGTGGGTGAGACATTTGTGGATTAAAAACTGGTTTTGATATTTTTTCATGCTGAAGGCATGAAAGGGACGGGATTAATCTTCATAAACAGCTGTCAGAATGGCCTAAAGGTTTTTGTGTGCATACATGTCTGTCAACCACAGCTCCAGGAAAATTGTTATTTAAAAGATTGACCCCGTGTTGAACTGGAAGGTAAATGTAAGTTAACTTACACACTGGTAACAAATAAGGAATTTCTTGTTTTGATTACAAGGTGCTCTTTGTGGTAGTATAACTAAAAGTATTAACTGATACTGCATTTTGATAAGGAATTCTCTGAGGTTCTTAGATTGTGTGTTTATAAGCTTTAAAGAGAGCTGAGTGGCCTTATCTTTTATCAGATTGTGGAACCACAGCTCCTGTGAAAGTGCTTTGAATGCATCAGGTATAAAATGTCCTTTCTTCTTTTCTGGCAAACCTTGACATAAAGCATAGGAAGGCAAAGTTCTGTGGGCAAGGGAAGACAGAAGGCATGAGACATGATACAAATGTGTAGATCCAGATGATTGTGGAAATGGTGGACTAAAAGTGCACAGTAAGCAGGCCAAAAGTGTGCAGCTTTCCTTTGCAAAGCCCTGGTGAAGCGCTGGGAGTATCCTGATGTGAGGAACCCAGCAATGATTTTGCTTCCAGAAATCACTTCTGTCCAGCTCTGATGCCCAGTTCTTGTTTCTCTTCCTCCTCCAGCAAACCTGGGCTCTGCATAGTCATTGGTCTTTTGAATGACATCACCCCAGGTTGATATAATTTCATGTACTCCCCCTTTCTGGCTTCTTCACGGTATTGCCCTGAGATGGAAGAAAGCCTGTGTGAGATGCTGTGTGAACCTGAGCCTGCTAGAGTGGCTGTTCTTAAGTGCACTTGCTCTGGACCTTGCTTTTACAGCCAGAGTTGGAGAATATCAGATGGGAGACTGTCTTGGCAGTGTGCCCTGACTTGAATTCATTCAGTCTTCACTTGAGGTTGTGATGCAGGATTTGTCTGAGATGGGGAAGGTAGGACTGTGTATCTTGCCATCTTCTCCAGCAGAAATCTTGCCTAGCATTAGGAAGGGCAATGTTAAATACTCTGCCCAGTTGGCAGCTGCCTGAACCAGCTTCTGTACTTAGTGAGGAATTGCAGCTGGTGATTGTTTTATCTGTTGTGGTGGGTGATGGATTAAGGGAGACTTGCTAGTTGCCTAAATTTGGGTGATTTGAGCAATACGTGATGCATCTCTCCTGCCCTCCATAAAGTGCTGCAAGCAGGAATTAGTGCTGTGACTCTTCCTTACAGATCAGATCAAGTGGAAAGCACCTGCAGTGCCCCAGGGAGTGCTGGGCTGAGAGGCAATCATAGCCCAACAGATCCCAGATCGTTTATTCCTTCAGGTGTTTTGTGATGAGCATTTCACCCTTCCCTTTTGCCCTGCCCGCTGACAAGAAGAAAGCAGCATCCCATAGACAGGATGTGAAGTTCCATTGGGGGTGGAAGAGGGATTTTGAAGCTCCCTCACTCTAGGGGCTGGAGTCTTTCTCAATTAAACTACTCCTGTGAAACCAGCCACTAATGGTTGGGCAGTGGATCAGATCTGGGCAGTGACCAAATAATTCAGCTCTTTGCTTGTCCTGCTCCTCACAGCTGCCTGAATATTTTCTGTATTTCTCCCTCTGTTCCACTTCTCCCTGTGTTCTTCTGTTGAGCCAGTGACCTTTGTTTCTCTCAGCTGTGTTTGTCAGGAGTCTCCTAGTACATAGAGAGAGCAGCAGAGCAACACAGTTACAGAGGGTATCATACTCAATTTGTGGACAGATGGACACACTGAAGAACAGGGAGATTAAAGGATTTGTTTCACATCATTCAGCAAACTTATGGCAATAAAACTTGGATCTTCTTTCCTGACGTCCAGTAGACATATTAATATATGTATGACATTTTGGAGAATGATGGACACAGCTCTGAAGAACTGTAAAAGGATTTTTCTGGAGTAATCAGCAGTTTCATAGATGTGGCTGATCCAGCTGATAGTGTACTTGGGCTTTTAGAAATGCTTTTCATTTTTAAAGTAACTAAATCCTTATGTAATTAGCAGAGATGCCCTTGTGGTTTCGCTGTTAGAAAAATGAGGAATAAAGGACAGCTCAGTGTTCACAGTAGGGGGAAGTTACTTGGCAGTCAGAACCTCCTGCTGCTGAGACCTGTGTTAAGATCTGAGCAGTTTGAGGTATCTCGGAAAGGGCAATGAAAGGCAAGATAACAAAATTTGGTGATGCAAAATTATTAGGAATAGTTTAAAAAATATATTTCCAATTCTTTACAGAAGGGCTTAGGTTCACATAATACTAAAAAGGACAGCTGGAGAAAATTCCAGTAGATATTTCTGTAACTGTGAGTAGCTTAAAAAGGAAAATGATTGCTTCTTTTTTCTCCAAATTTGAGGGCGAACAGTGGCATGTTGGGATGGCTGGTTTGGAACGAATAACTGCAATATTAGAAAAAAAGTGTTGGAACTAGTATCTACATATTGTGAAAGCCAAGGATTTAGGAATCTGAAAAACAGTTTCCAATAGTCATAAGAGATAGATCCATTGATGGTTAGAAAGCACAGAGGTCCATATCCAACAGCTGGTGCAGAGTCTGTAAACTCAGTTTATTTTTGCCAGAAATTGAGAGCGTGTCCCAGTGTAAGCAAAGTAAGAACTATAAGTACTAGTCTGTCTTCTCAAGTAGGTGTAGTCATCTACTGTTGAAGACATCCTGTTGAAGATCAGTCTTTGATCTTTCCTGGGATGTCTGTTCACATGTTGCTTTAGCCACATGGTGTCTAATTCTCAAGAGAGCTGCAATGCCAGTATCCAGGCTGTTTATTACATGATGAAGCCTTTTCTGGAGTATAAAGTACAGGGAGAGTTTTTCCCTTCTAAAATGAAGAAAACTCACTGAAGTACAGATCTGCTTAGTACTAGCAAAGGAATAGACTTACTCAATAAATTGGTCCTGCTCTAAGCCCTGAATCCTTTTCAAGTTGGCTGTTGTAAGGAGTGTATATGTGAAATTGAGGCAGGTCTTGTTATTAGCATCCTTACTGCATGATACTTCAAAGGAGTGAAAAGCACAAGGATATGTTTGTGTATGTTTTCTTTCAGGTTAAAACCTTGATCCTTGTATATGATTATAGATCAACTCTCCTGTTAAAACTTGCTTGTTTTTAGCAGCATGTGCTGGATGAAGCATGTCCTGTACCCTGCTGAATCGAGGTTTAAGGTTCAAAGCTGGCACAGCTGGTTACAGCCCATGGTGCCTCTGTCCGTGCTCTGGGGTCAGAACAGGTCCTGACTGTACCACTGCAGGGCTGCAGTGGGGCTGGCTCTACAACACCAGGGTTGCTGTGCCCTGGACCTTGCTGTGCCTCTAACACAGCAGCCTGGGGACACTGGTTTTCTGTGACTGGAGAAGGCTGTGGTTTGTTTGGGTGTTGTTCTTCCCTGTTTAAAGTAAGAGAAGTTCTCTTTGCTGCATGAAGAATTGAGGGCAAGACAACATACTGCCTGCTCCTGCCAGAAGACATTACACATCTAATTTTTTTCTGTCTTGGCTGAGAGAGAGAGGCTGGGTGAATTAAATCTCTTTAATCCTCTATCCTCTAACCGTATCTGTTTCTACATGACTGAATTTGGCATGCAGGAATTCTTGAAAGTAGCAGTCAATTACACTCATTAGCCGTTCAAAATGTTGACCCCTCTCTCCTCCTCTCCAGTGTATAGTTGAGGTCTCTGCATGCTGAGGGTGAGCAGAACTTGATGCAGCTGTCCTGAAGGTAGAACATCTCTGCTGTTTTTGTCCTCTTCTTTCTTTCCCCATGTATCATTAGTCTTCTTAGGATGTTACGTTTGGGATGTTAATGCCTCTAAGTCTGCAGCGTTTTAATTTGCAACTCCGTTGTAAATTTACTTGATTTTATATTTTTTTTCCTAACTAGTTCCTTTCCCTGATAATGCCACAGGAAAACAAATTTCTTCTGGAAGCGTTTGTCATCCTTATGTGTTAGATCCTTTTTACTGGGTACATTAAGTGTTTTGGTTGCTGACTGGTGACTGATATGTGCTGCCTCTTGTGATAAGACAAATCTTTTCAATGTTAGCTGTGCAAGCAGACAGAAACATAAATGCAATAAATGGATCCTGCTGTAAGCTCTGAATCCTCCCAAGCCTTGCAGTATCAACTGAGAGGCAGGAAAATGAGCTAAACTTCCTTCTCTGTTGATAAACTGTTGGGATGTTGTACCACAGCAGCCCCACCAAAGGCAGACAGGCAGCAAAGGTGTATCTGAGACCATTCCAATGATGAGACATGTCACCAGGTCTGCTGCCAGCCTGCTCCTGAGAAAGTGGAGTACACACCCAGGCTTTTAGATAAGTAGTCTTGGTGTGTGTTAGTATAGCTCCGTGCCATGACAGCGTCATCCACTCAGGCTCACACTGAAGGAAGCTCCTCAGGGACCTCAGTGTGTTAGTGGTGTGGCAGAGATCCTGTATGGGAATGGACACAAACCTGCAAGCAATGCCATAAAAAAAGCTGTGGGGTCATTCTGAGTGGTGAATGAGCATGGAATATCAGGTTTTATGTTTTCTAGAGCACAGATATCTGAGGCCAAAAGTGATCAAGCCTATGTTTGCAAGTACAGCTGGAAACAGGGAGTAGTGTGACTGCCAGAATCCATGGAAAGTATGTTATTGATTCAGGAGGGCTGGAGTTTCCTTCAGGCTCAGGTTGAAATCAGAGGTATCAGAGTACCTTTCTTTATGGTAAAGAGAGTATATCTGAGGTCTGCTGAAAGAGATTTTTAGTTGCATGTCAGGTAAAGCAGTTACAAGTACATGTGTACATGTACACATGTGTACACATGTACTTGGATTGTTGAATGTGGGAGAACCCTGCAGAATCCTAGAGTTTTGTATTTCCCACTTCTCCTGTCACATTTGCTTCTTATTCTTATACTTAAAGTTGCATTCAATGGATTTTTAGGTAGGTGGGTCACACCGGGAACTGTTGGTGGATTGTTCTTCCTTTGACCAAATGGGCAGTTTGATCTGTGTGTTCATTTGCTTTTGCTCACAGCCAGTATCAGTGTGCCCTGCAGCTAGTCCTGTTACTGAGATGCAGTGAAGGGCATGAGAGCCTGACCCCTACATAAAGAGAAGTCTTTCCTGATAACCCAGGGACTCACTGTGGAAGGTCTAGTACCATTGAAGGAGCTCTCTGAAGGATCCTTGAAGCTATTCTCTGTGTGCTGATTCACTTCCACTCTGTTTTCCCCAGTTTTATAGTGGGAGTGGGAACTGATAAGTTGGAATACCACTTATGATGAAGGTTCCCCATATCACTTGGTTCTGCAATAGGAGATTTTTGCTAATCTGCATTAGAGCAGATGAATATATGAGCAGAAAAGCAAAGGTACTGATTGGATGGGGTTTAAATCACAGCATGGATTTGAGATTGGATATCTCATGATTCTATTTGTGTTTCTTTAAAAGCTTTTTTGTCCCCTGTTTATTATAGTCTATGGTAGCCTTTCTCAAGGATCCAGAAGGTGCTCCACTCTGGGAGGAAGATCCTGAAGCCAAAGATATCGTGCATGTTGACAGTGAAAAGGTACATTAGCTGGATAGATGTTCTATTGTTTTGTAAGTATATGGGATGAAGGGAGTGTATATCTTTGTATTAACTGTTAATGAAACATCATTATTTTGTTTCTTTGGAAGGGAAGTTTAAAGCACCCAGCCTGTTTGAAGTGATTTTACAAATGTTGTGGGCTGTGATAACTGTAAAGTCCTGTGCTTCTTGCCTTCCTCTGCCCTGCATGTGGCCATGACCTCAGGCTGCCAGCTACACAGCAAGTGTCAGAGCTTGTGGATGGTGTGGGGGCATAGCCCTCTTTGTCTCAGGGAACTGGGGCAGCTTGCCAGCTGCAGAATGCAAGTAGGAGGTAAAATGCTGCTCTTCAAACTGCAGGTTGTCATTAAACCTTGGGTTCCCTCATGTGCCCGAGGTTAGGAATTGTGAAGCAGGAAGAAACAGGATCCAGATCTTGAGGGATTTAACTTGGTAACTGTCCTCTCAGTGTTAAGTAGGAAGACAGCAAATGTGATGAAACTACCTTCAAAAGCCAGTGCCACCACAGTTACTCATTTTGGTCTTTCTAATATAATCAGTTTGGTCTTTTATATTAGTTTTCTAGTCTATAGATTTTTTAAACTTTAATTGATTGGACTCTAGCTGGTATTTTGTAAAGGGCTTTTTCAATTTTCTGGCTTTCATTTTTAATATTAGAAATGGTTATTCTGACATTCAGTTTTTGTAGGAAGATTAATTTTTAATGTTCACCCTCTGTACTCTATTACAAGGCTTCCAGGGGTTGCATTCAATTTGAAAACTTCATCTAGTTTTTCTATCATGCTGGTACTGAAAAATCCTTTTTGCATGGCATCTCACAGGTTTGGCAAGGTTTCATAGTGTGAAAACTGAACTTGTTTTGTTATTATTGAGTCTGACTTTTTGAATTGCAATATGGATTTTGGATGTGTCAGTGAAGAAAGAGTGTGCAGATAGAGATTCTGCAGTGAGAATGAACTAAACCATAGAACTTCCACATATTAACAGTGAAGATACTGGTCTAGGATATTCATCAGACATCTGAATGTATAATAAATTTTGTCATCTTTCAGATTAAACAAGGAGAAAAAACTGAGTCCTGTGATACTGTGTTCTATGAATACATATATTAATTTTTTGAAGTTGTAGTAGAAATAATAAGAGGTGTCATTCAGTATGTTTTTTTAATTTTCTTTGGTTCATTCACTAGGAATTGAGAAGGCTTCTTAAGAAGGAAGACAAGCCCCTACTGATGATGTTTTATGCCCCATGTAAGTAGCCAAGCATGTCCTGTCACCTCTTTCCCCCTTCTCCACTGGGAGACGTCCAAGTCTGACTAGAAGCTTCACCCGTGCTTCACTGATAATACCATCTTGTGCTACCTCTATCATTCAGCTCCTTGTGTTGTTCTGCCTGTTTCTCCTCAGTTTTTCCCTGGTTGATCATCATTCGTGTCCCAGTCTTCTCTCTTTCTTTTGTGATGATGGCTCTTGCTCAATGTTCTTTTAAGCAGCTGCTTTCTATAATTTTGTTACCTGTTGTCCTTTCTCGATTTGTGCTGCACAGAGCAGAAGCACTGTGTGCTGCAGACAGAGGGGACAGTGCAGAGGTCAGGAGCAGGGCTGTTGTTCCTGCTCCATCCCAGAGGCACCTTGCACGTTCCTGCCTGCACTGGCAGGGCTAACTCAAATGCAAGTGGGGTTTCAGGAAGAGGAGAGCACATTGGAGTCTCTCCATTTCTTTGTCACCTTGGCCTTGTATTGCTGCTATCCTGTCATTGCATTGGCTACTTGTTGCTTAATGTTGCAGATTTACAGCTGCCTTTTTGTGTTTCTTGGTGACTGCTGTGTGAGGCTTTCCAGCTCTTCTAAGCAAGACTGTGTTGCACTTGAGTTGTTGCTTAGTTGAGGAAGCAGAGAAGCCATGAGAAAAGAATAAATGTGTGACCTAAGCTAGGAAAGCCTCCCAGCAGTGCCCTGATAGGGAAGTTGATGTGAGGTACTACAAGCAATTTTCTGGCTGATTCTCTTTAAAACGTGTGTCCCATGGCAGCATTATCTGGTGTTCCTCAGTGTATTTTCCCTTGTAATTACTGCCTGAAACACCAGTCTACCTTTTTATTCTCATCTGAGCACTGCCATGGTCAAAATTGCCCAAGACTTAGTTTGATGCAACACAAAGAGGATGATTTTTCTTTTAATTAAATCATTTGTGGCTCTGTGCCTTCAGACTCTGCAGTGGTGTGGTCCTTTGTGGCCTGGTGTGGTGTGTGTGGCTGTTCCCAGGAGCTGCTGCCTTGGATCAGCAGGAGATGATACGGCTGCTCTGCTGTAAATCGTCCCTTCAGGGAGAGTTGGGCTGCACAGTGCTTTCACACTTTACCTGTATCAGGAATAATTGTTTTCCACAACTGAGTCTCTTTCTGAAATGTGCCTTATCTAACCCTTCGTTCTCTTTGAACTGTTCCCCCAGAAACCCTCCTCCTTCCAGTTTCTCTTCTTTGAAGTGGCAAAACACCTGCTAGTTTTCACTGCTGTAGTATTTGTGCTGTGAAGGAAGTC
The DNA here is from genome assembly GCA_037013685.1 of Acridotheres tristis. Lineage (NCBI taxonomy): Eukaryota > Metazoa > Chordata > Aves > Passeriformes > Sturnidae > Acridotheres > Acridotheres tristis. The sequence goes on from CM072894.1 coordinate 27,157,293, forward strand.
TACTTGTGAGGCTTTTTTTTTGCTCTGATTTCTCAGTTTGTAACTCCCTCATCTTTTATTTAACACACAAGACCTTCTGAATTGGTTGTTGTCCAAATTTTTTCTTGCTCCTTTTACTGGAGACAGAATACATCCAGCAGTTGCAATAAAAGATGGGCTTTGAGCAGCTGAAATTATTGGTTATATACTGGTGTTACCTTTTATAGCTGGGAGCAGCAAATCAAGACTGGTCACTAAAAGAAATTCAGCTTTTCCTTACTTATGAGAGGTCTTTGGCACAAGAGGACATCAGAGTCTTTGTCTGGGAGGCTGTGGGGAAGACAGCTGCCTTATTTCTCTCTGCTTTGTTGGAAGCAGGGACTTTAGATTCATTGTGGCAGATTGATAGGAAATGGGCTCTTTCATTATGTACTGGTGCAGAGGGAGATGAATACAACTTAGATGTAGTTACTTTAATATTTCAGGAATGCTTGGTGTGGGTAAAACAACTCAAAGCAAAGGCTTGCTTTCCTCAGAAGATATTACCTGCCATTTGCAGACTTTTCACTGTACTTTGGGCCTATATTAGAAAGACAGCACTAAAGATGAAATATTAGGTATACTTAAAGGGATTCAGATTTATTTGTAGTTAACTCTGTCAAAGAAAACTCCTGCAGGAGACCGTCTGGATTTGGCATCAAGAAGGAGCTGTTTATAAACATGATTGAGAACAAGGCTTTAAAAATGAAGGTGTTAACTAGTGGAAAGACTAATCTGTATTTAATTAAGCTTCCTCTTTTGGGACAAAATATAAGAAGAAAGAACAGAAGAAAATTAGTTTTTTAAGGTTCTCCTTTCATACCTGTTGAGTTGTATATGTGGCTTGGCAGCATCCTGAACAATATAACCCAGAAATACGAGGACAGGAGAGGGTGTACTGAAGTAGGTTTGGCAGCAGCAGAGCTGGGAGGAGGAGGATGATAGGGATGATGGCTGGGTGGAGGAGGCTGGTGTATGTGCCTGTGCTCTGAAGGTACTCCAGGGAGCAGTAAAAGGGTAAAGAGGGGAAAATAGGGAAATCTGCTGTAGGACTTAAGGGCCTGAGGCTCCTGAGGAATGAAGAAATAGAGGATTCAGAAGATGATGTCTGTCAACTCACATCTTTTGATGTCTGTCCATTGGTTTGGATGAAGCTCCAAGACCTCAGTGGGTCTTAAATGAGTGGTCTGTACCCACTAAGAAATTGTCATTTTGACCAGCACTAATTTAAAAACCTCATTGTCAATTTGAGAAGAGAGATCAAAGATGGAAAGACCACAGGAACAAGAACTCTACTTCGTCAGATTAAAGGATGTTCTTTTCCAGTCATGCTGATGCAATCCTAAACAAGTGGCTGCAAAATCTGTTCCTCCTTTCCGGAAGATATTTTCAAAACTCTGTCTGTTAACCAGAACAGAAGTGTTGACTGCTGTCCCGTGGTGGACTGAGAGTTTCCACAATAAGTGTCTGGAGGGCTTGGCTCCAGCTGCCTTTCTTCCATGCTATCTGCACTCCTGCCCCTTCCCATCTGCATGCACAGATTTTACTTGGCAGGGGTGAAAGCTGCTGCTTACAAGGTGATTTGCTGTAATCTCCTTAGCACTGCAGAGCATCATCAAACAGCTCTCACTCAGCACACTCCAACTACACATTGGTGGTCTTCCTCACTCACCCTTTGTCTTTTCCACAGCACATCATTGTATCTTACAAGGGCTGTTGCTTCTGAGCTATGTCTGCTCAATTAACAGTGCACTGTTTAACACTTGATGTCTGTGTAATGTGTTTAGGAAATGCATCTCAAATTAATTTCAAAGCCTTGTTAAGCTGGGATGAATCTGAAGTACCTCCCCCTGTCCCTTCAAAGACCAGAAATGCACAAAACTTTTTGTTTTGAGTTCACAGTTATGACATCTTCTGTTGACTTTTGATATGTGTGTTTCATCTTGTGTTCTCCTCTGGGCTCAGTTTAGAGCCTGAAGAATATAAAATTATTTTACTCTTTTCATACTAGGATGAGAAATGAATATGAAAATGAAAAGCATGAAAAATGTGCAAAAATAGAGGCTTGTAACAAGTAACATCCTTAGAAACCAATAATCTAGTCGTGATTTAGTGAAGCTGATAAAGAATTTTTGTTTAAATTTTTTAATATAAAATATGACTTCATATGCTTTGAAACATAGATACTGTAGAAGAGGCTGAATAGAGTTGTTGGCATATTACTTACACAATTTGTTTTTTATCAGGGTGTGGTGTTTGTAAGAGAATGATGCCATCTTATCAGCAGGCAGCCACAGAACTCAAGGGTAAATATGTAAGTGAGACAATGAGATTTATATGACATTTCAAAAATCATTTTAACACCTTTTTTAAAAGTATATAAACTGACAGATATTTATCAAAATAAAAATTGTCAATTTTTAAGAAAGCTGAATCAAAACAGAAATAAATGAATTTGTACCAGATCTCTTCAGGATTCTCTCTTGGTTTTTATTCTTTTAAAACTTTAGACAATGAGATATGAACTCCCTTGCCCTTTAGTTCCACTGCAGTTTTTTCCATGGAGATACAGGCTCTGACACTATGTAGATTTACATTTAGTCTCTAATTTGTCAGTTTGTAGGCCTTTTGGGCTCATTTTGGTAAAGAAAAGAATGTTTGCCTTAATGAGTTGGATCAGCTTTTTGACCTGATATTTTATAGCAGGGTTAGGGATGGATGCCCTTATTGCAATAAATAATACAATTTTTTAGTGGAGAATCACAGTGTTATGAGAGGGAAATCCCCCTCCCATAAGCTACTGCTCACCCTCCAGCCACTCAGCATTAGTAGAATCTTACAGTTTAACTGTAGCTCTGTCAAAGTTAGCATTGATGTCACATTAATATGAAAGTAAGTTTTGGCTCTAATAGAGTACAGCATTCACAGTAATTTAGTTACCCCTTTGTCCCTATAAGGTGTATTGATCTCCCTAAGCTAGTCAAAGGCACTTGTCTAGTTGAGGTTTTATAATGTGCTTAACGTATGATTTATATGATGCCAATAGTAGTACATGAAGGACAAAGAAATAGGATTGCTGTTTCATGGCTGTAGCAGAATTTGCTCTGGTCCTACCTGTAGGATCATTCACTGTTGTGTTTACAGGTTTCCTTGTGAGGAAAAGATGAAACACTGCAGTTCATTGCCAGGGCAGCTCTGGCCATTCCTTCTCATGACCATGTAGTGCTGTCAGACTGCCCAACATTCTCCAAACCAGTTGTTTTCAGAAGTGTTTTCTCTAAATCCTTATTTACTTAGGTCTGAAATGAATGGGAATTGTTCTAATTTATTTAGGACACGGCACAAGCCTTAGAAGATATTTTCAAGAGTGTTTTTGTCCAGCCAGGCAGCACTCTAAGGCCATCACCCCTCAGAGGAGCACGTGCTGCAGCCTTTGGGAAGGCACTTTGGGAAGATTGTCCCATCCCAACAAAGTTTTGTATGGGAGTACATTGTGGAGTGTGGGGTGAGAGGGATTAGAAATGTAAAGCATCACCTATAGAGATAGTGCCAGAGAGAAGGCATGCTGCAGAGCACTCTGTCCTCCTACAGTTATCCTTTCCTTGTCCATGTGCATTTATTAAATTCAGACCAGAGAATTTAAACTCTAGATCTATTCTGGTTTGAGTATTTCCTTCCTCACTTGGAAGTCATTTCTATAGATCCAGGCTAATCCTGCACAGCTGAGTGACAGGGCTGAGATGCAGTTTTTTGCAGTGGAGTGTTGTAGTGCAGGATCAGTTCAGAGGATAGTCCAGTTATGCCACTGCCACCCATGCTTTTCACAAAAAATCAGTCTGTTTGTCAGAATTGGACCCAATTAGCTTCCTGAGTGGGATGTGTACACATCTCGCTATTTCTAAAGTTAACTGTGCTGTACCCATCAGAAATTATTCATGGAGTGCCTTAGAGTGATGTTGACCTCCAGATCAGACCTTGCTGCAAAGTTTATGAGTGGTTTGGATGAGCTGAAGATTTGGCCTTTTAATCTGACCTGTCATTATTAGCTGTCAGGATATGCCAGGCTCAAAAGTGATTATTGCTGTTCCATAGCAGGAAAATTAAATACAGTATTGCCTATTGAAGAGGTCATAAAAGTGAAAGGGTGAAGTGTACCTGTCACTGGTCACTGTGTTCCCTTGGGACTGGTTGTTTCTTGTCCCAGTGCTATTACTGAGAGGAAGGCAGGGTGGCACTTTTAATTTATATTATGGTTATATCTTACAATTCTGTTGCACCTAGTGCTGAAGGGAAAAGTGCTCCAAATCAGAAGTGGACTTATTTTATCCTTGGCAGGAAAGATTCCTGTGGTTAGAGGGTTGGTTGGGCTCTGGTGAGTGACTGTCACTATGGCCCCAGAGCAAGGGGGATCTTGGATATTAGCAAACCATTCATCATCTCCCTAATGTCCACAAACTTTGTGAATGTGCCAGAATGTTCTGCTCAGTAAAGACCAACTTGAGAATATGCTGAAGTGCTTTCCTCTTTTGGTGCTTGTGGTTTTTTGTTTTTTCCTTTTAAAATTTTTTTTGGTGCTGTAAGGTACCCTTTTGGAGCAATCTCATCAAGAAAACTGAGAATCAAGGTAGGGGGTTACAACAGGAATGGTCAGAAGCTCCAAATTCTTGGGCAGCTAGGAAAGGTTCAGGGTTGGTTTAGATTATAGGTAGCTTGTTGGAGAGCAGATAAGTGTTGAAATATGTCAAGTGTCACTGCAGAGGTGAAAGGAATAAACTGGTCTTTGTTTCTGCAATGGCTATTACAGGAGGTAATGGTCCTAAATTGAAGTTGGGGTCATTCAGTCATTTGCTAAAAGCAAATTTGCCAAACGACTGGCAGGAGGACCCTGGCTTTGGGCAGTAGGTGTGTTTTGATGGTCTCTGGCAGCCTGATATTTCATAATTTTGTGATTATTGGCCAGCTAAAGCTGTTACTCTTGTCATTAAAACAAATCGTGTTGTAATAAGCTTTTTGCTAAATACGCTTTATATAATGTAGTGAGCACTAGAATGAATCCAAGTTATTGACTTTTATCAATCATCATTAGATGGACACAGTAAAATTGTCTGATATGGCCAGGAATGCCCATTGAAATAATAGGAAATCCTCTGAAAGTTCACAGCAAATATGGAATCTGGTAGGCTTTTGTTAATCAGGAAATTAGCTAACAACTGATTCTTGCTTTATAAAGCAGCCATTCTGTCTTGATTCTGTTGCATTTACCTGCCTTTAGGTTGTGATGTGGAGGATAAGGAGAGGGGAGAGTTGAGTCTAGGTGATCTCATATGAATTAAGTCAATCTGGTTGTTAGAACTACAAGGAAAATTCAGAGTGGAAGACTTGGCCAGCAAGTATAAACCTTACTTCTGTACTCTTCCTCTGTTCAATTTAGCCTTTCTTAGGGTAGGGAAGAGAAAACAAAGTATCTTTTTGTGACTTTCCAGCACATTCTTAGGAACGGTTGACCTTCAAATGAGGATTTTCTGCTTTAAGATTTATTTCATGCTGGCTCTGAGCACATTTGGTTGGTCTGTGCAGTTTGCTGCAGTCAGGAACGTGGTATTAAATTCTGATGTGATATTTCAGCTAGAAGGAGAAAATCCTGTTTTTGGAGAGCGAAGGAGGAGGGGGTTGAATTAAGACCCTGCTGCTAAAATGATTTAAGCCGTCAATGCCATTAAACTAAGTTAATCAGGAAGTGATATCTCAGCAACTTGCTGGGTCCAGGTTTGACAGCAGAATCACCTCTGTGTGAATTGCACACCCACAAAAACTTGGAATCAATCCCATCTTCCAGTTTTCATGTCAGAAATATTTGGAAGACATTTGGACAGGGCACAGTGTAAGTCACAGGAGCCCTGAACCTGGAGCTGAAGGACTGTTGAGATGAGGACAGGTTGGGACAGAGGTGAGGAGTGGGGGGGAGAGAGTTTTTGTTTTATGTGCTAGTCTGAAAAGCTACTGTGCTTCTGTGCCTCTCTTTTTGAAGACTATAGGACAAGGTTAATTCTTAACTCTCATTATACCCTGCCCTACCTAAGTTAACGTATTTAAAGCATATAAAATGCCATGTGCTATTTCCTGAGCTCATGGAAATAGGGCACGTTTTATTTTCACATCAAAGTCATGCTGATTTCCCCTTGCCATTCAGTAAGTACATTTTTGAACTGGGATAATGCCAGTGCTTGTGGTTGGTTAGACATTGACAAGTTGGTTAGACATAGACAAGTTCATTGCTAGAGTGAAAACTAGAGAGCTGAGGGTAGAATTTCTGGTGTCCTGTTCAATATTTGGATATTAACTAAGAACTCTCTTTTTTTATCCTTGCAGAGGAAGAAAAAATCTAGTTGTAGCTTAAAATCCAAATAAGCAAAGAAGAGCACAAGTGCTGCAATTGAGAGATTCCCTTTAGGTATTTCTGTTAGTGGGTGAAAAAAAAGAAGCAGAGATGCTTCCAGAGCAGTGAGGAAGTAACATGATGACTGATGTGTGTTTTCTCTGAATTAGACTCAAGTATTGTTCTGTTCCCCCTTGCACAAAATCAGAAAAAATTCAGTGCCTTTTACAGAGAGCCCCTTACTTGTTATATGCATGAAATCAGAATCTGCCCAGATTGAAGTGGGTTTTACTTAGATCTTCAAACAAATGGTGTAATGTTCCTGCTGAACTGTAAGAATCAGTAAGATTATGCTCTGTTTTTCCAGGTTCTTGCGGGGATGAATGTTTACTCTGCTGAATTTGAAAGGATAAAGGAAGAATTCAATGTCCGGGGATATCCTACAATCTGCTATTTTGAGTCGGTTATATTTTGCTACTATTTTAGAAATCATGAACTCTTATATAATTGTGTGTTTTTATCTTTTAGGGCAAGGACTGAACCTTGTTTTGTTGCTTTAACAGGAAAGGAAAGTTCCTGTTCAACTTTGAGAACTTTGGTGCAACAGCAGCAGATATTGCAGAGTGGCTGAAAAAGTAAGGCATTGAACTTCATGCACTCCACCTTTTATATACTCTTCATTATTTACAGAATGTAATGGTTTAGGAACAGGCATCTCTCCCTCCTTCCCTCTGCTCAAAAGAGCAAACAAAACTATTCCACTGAGATCAGCTAAACTCGTATGGAGAGATTGACTAATGTTTGGTTTTGAGCATGCATGCCATGCATTTCACTATTGCATTTTGTCTGTAATAGGAGACTGGCTGTGGACTAAAATAAATGCAGATACACAGATCTCAGCGTTGTTAAAAATGCCAGCTTAAATTTCCAGTGATCTTGGGTGCTTGAACTTAGTACCTTGCAAAAGGTTTGACTTCTGTGGTGTTATTAAAAATGTATATACCAAGTGTGCAGTTCTTGTTGGTTCATCAGCCTTTAGCTGAAGCCTTTAAAGTGTCTTGCAGTGACAAACTGAAGATCAAGGCACCCTGGATAGGTAGTCATTTTTACATCATCTCTGTTTGCTGTCATGATGTGAAAGTGTAGAAAGCACCTTGTTCTACCCAAAGAAAGCTATTTGCAGTCATAGACATTTTAGGAGCTGAATGAGCCTGTGGGACTAGCAGTTCAGAGACACACAGGAAAAGTGTGTGTGTGTGTATAGCTGCTCTTCAATTGGTGCAATTCCCCACATGGTCAGTGAAGCTGATGGAGTAGCTGGAGAGAGCTGAGATAATCTGGTGATGGAGAAATCTCATTTGCAGTGAGCCCAGGCTCTTGGGCATGGTGTCTTCTTTGTAACCCTCCCTTGTTTGTTGCAGTGGTGGAAACAATACTGAAATGAAGCTAATGAAAGGAAACAAACACATGTGAAAGAACAGACTGTTGTAAGCTATTGTAATAGTATGTCTTAGCAAAATTGGCTCAGAATAAATGTATTTTGGTGTACAGTGGAGCTGTGCTGGGCATGTGCATATGGTTGCAGGTAGCCCAGGGTCTCCAGCAGCAGGAGGCTGAGTGCTTCAGGATTTGGAACCCACAAATGAAGTGAGAGCAGCATCCTGTTGACATCAAGAGCTACAAGCACTGCAAGCAAGTACTGCCCAGTGGCTCAAACAGGGGGAATTCAGCCAGAGTCATTTAGCCTCATGTAGTCAATTAAGCCTTAAAATGTGAGTGATCAAGATGACAACTCCAGCAACTTGGAGATGATCAGCCCTTGGAGCAAGGATATGGCTTCATCACCTGCACTTTGTTATGCTTTGCAATTCTGCAAGGATGTGGTTATCTCTTGGCTACCATATGGGAAACATTAGCTGTTTGGGGTGTTTTTTTTTCCTCTGTCTGCCCACATAATATCCAGATAATCCCTGCAATATGCAGTACCTTTATATCAGTGCTGTGACAGCAAGTGAACACAGCTACTGGAGGCAAAGCAGAACAGCTGCAAGCTCTTTCCAATGATAATCTCTGCTAACAAGCCACTGTGGACTTTGGCTGATACTTCAGCAGTCCAGAGCTAAAGACAGCTGTTTGTCCTCGCTTAGTGCATGCTTATTAGTTGCCCAAAAGATGATCTGAGCAATAGCCTTGTGCCCCTGTTTTGTGTCATAAGTACAACTTTTAAGGAAACCACATTTAGTAGTTATGTGTACTTATATTTTGCCAGTAATTGATGCTTAAATTATGATAAATTATTAATAAAACCACATATACGATAAACATGCTATATACATAATATTATACTATTCTGAAGAATCTACAGTACAGATAGTCAAAATGGTATGGCAAGGGCTTTAGGAAAGCCAAGGAGTGCAATGAGATAGCTGCAGGGTGTACTGGCTTTCAGAATAGCCTAATATTAAAATATTGAAAGGTTGCTTTTGTACAAAATGTTACTCCGAGGACCAGGGCATGCCAATGCTGTGGTAGGGAAAACCAGTGCATATTTATACTGTGCATGCATGTGCTGTCATTGTAGAGCCTTGAAAGCAAATCCAGCAGACATTGAGACGTATGAAACAGCCCATTTTGTGTGGACAATAAGTGCACGCTGCAGAAAAAGCAGCTGTTTTCCCTCTCCCTCTTCTTTTTTTTTCCCCTCTAAATATTACTGGTAAAGTGCTGAAAGTTAGTGATCTTAGGCGCATTTGTGGGGGAGAACATGATATAACTTAATGAAAGTTAGAATTGTTTAAATAATTGTCCATGCTTTTTCCTCTCAGGACAAGAACTAATAGTTTGGAGGGCCCCAACACTTTTTTTTTTTTTTTTTTTTTACTACTTATTAGAGGTGGTTCTTTCTTAGGCTGAAGTGTGCTAATGCATCAGTATTACAGATACTTCACCTTTCTTATCTTCCTAATAGGCACTGGCTACTATGTTACGGATATTCAGATGTTTTCCTGAGATGATAGAGATGAACCATCATATAGCCTTAATGCAACACAGTAGAGATGCTATCTTGTACATGCCACTTTTTTGTTAAACGTGATACACAGCTGTATCAGCCTGAGTGGTAGGCAAGCCCAGCAGCTTCTTGCTGCCTTCAATAGCTGCTTAGTTTGTTTTGCTGTTTTTATAGATTCCCCTCAGGCCCTTCCTTAGCATCAGCTATTCTGTTAAATCAAGAACTTGTTCTGTGCTCTCAATTGAATTAGCTTCTGGTAACTCTTATGGACTTCCATTATCCTAATCAAGTGTTGGGTGTGCCTTGTCTCAGTGTTAAATGACATTTTAAATTTTGCTTGGTGCTTTCTCCAGGCCTTGAGGTGTTTATTACTACCTCCTGTGTAGACTCATTAGCATGCACAGTATTTTAAATTATAAATTTACCATTTGAATAAACATCTTGTGCCCTGCTTTACTAATTCTTGACTGAAATAGGTCATGCCAGGCCCTGCTAAACACCGTGTTCTCCCAGTGCATTGCAGGCACTGTGTCCATGTTCATCATGCCCTTCCTGCTCAACCCAGCTCCCAAATCCATTAAGTGTCATGGTGTTTGCTGGAAAGCCTTCACTCTGCCAGGACAATTGGAGATTATTGCTCTCTGGACTGCTTGGCCAGATGCAGCTCTGACCTTTTACTTTGCTGTTTGCTTCTTGGTTTGTTTATCACAGAAGCAGCAGCAAAGGTGTGCATCACAGTTCTGCACGGATTGCTTAATATTCTTGGATCACTCCCATTGCTTACATCAACAGAATTTGCTATCTGAATCTGTGTATCTCTACTGCTTTTTTTATCAAACTAGGCTTTGAGCCTAGAAATGAGTAAGGCAGGATAAATGAGTTATCATCTGTTTGCCATTCCTTGTTCCAGGCAGCTAACACAATAATATGTTTTAATCAAAGATAGTAAAACTGCTTTCAGCAGAGATGGGGTCACATCCAGACCCATACTTTGCCAAAGAATTTGGGGAATTTTGGGGGGTGTTTTGGAATTCATTACGGCAACTGACAAAAATAGCTTCAAAGTCTGGCTCCCAATGTTCGTATGTTTGGGTGTCTTTTCTGTGAGCACTGCTTTAATAAATTAAATGTCAATTAGCATAGTTTAGTTCACAGCTGCCAAATTCTCTCTTTAATGTACATTAATAAAAGCCAAACACAATTGTTTATTGGGATGATGAGCTCCAGAGGAGCTTAGGTTCAGTTTACAGACTTGCCACTGTGTCTTTGAGCAGTCTCTGTGGCTCTGACCCATCAAAGACAGTTGGACTCAGGTGCAATCATAGTGAAGTTGGTAGAACACATCACTTGCCTTTTAGGTGAAGCATGCAGCTGAGTATCTCTGCTGAGTTAGGCCTGCAAGCCCACTGCTGAGTGAGGGCATAATGATGCTTCCCTGGCTCACAAGAGCTGTTCAGGGTAAAGCCATGTATTCCTGGGGAAATGGTGTGTGTAGCTGGCTCATGGTCCCAACACTGCTCCTCCTTTCTCTGCCGGCCCTAATCACGCTGTCAGTATCCAAGGTGACGGGTTAAATTGGCTGTTTCTGCTCACTGCTTTTTTCTTTCATTTGCAATGACTCCTGTGAACTACAAAGTGGGGATGCTGTGAGAAAGGGAGCATCCTGCTGAGGAGGGTAAAAGAGTAATAGGAAATGCATTTTATTTCTATAATGTAATAACCAAGCAGTCTGGTTATCTCCTCGCTCCATCCCCTTCCATTGCTGATCTGTCCTCAGGAGCTTCTTGCATATTTTTTTGTTCCTCCTCCAGGTTTATCTGTGTTTCAGTGCCTGTGAATTCTGGATGGGTAAAATTATGGAAGCTGTTCAGTAGGGTTGGTGTGTTAGACATGTGTGTGAACATCTGCACAAAGTGGTTCCTTATAGTTTGACTTGCCAAGATGACTGTTTAGCACCAGAGAGCTGCCTTTAAGCTGTGTCTGTTTGTCTTGCAGCCCACAGGCACCTCAGCCACAGGCTCCAGAGACTCCCTGGGCAGATGAAGAAAATGTAGTTTATCACCTGACTGATGAGGACTTCGACAAGTTTATAAAAGATCATTCATCTGTGCTAGTGATGTTCCATGCACCATGTGAGTTTGTTTTCTCTTCTGTACTCTGAGCCAAATGCTTGCTAACAAAATCAGTGATGTTTTTCCATGGAAGTTTCACAGAACCATGAACTCAAAAATCCAGGCTTTTCTTGTTTGTGGTGTTTGTTAAATACACAGGGCATGAAATGTTTGTGAAGTTGCTGACTTCACATGTAGAATGAAGATATGCCTCTGGAAGAGAGACATTTTGTAGGCTGAGTCAAAATGTAACTGAGGAGTGTAATGATGTTTAAGTAGTCTGGGTACCCATCACTTTACAGCATGATTTCCCATTTTCAACTTCTCTTCAGTATTGTTTGCTTTCAAAACAGGACTCTGGTTGATTGAACAACTAACTGGAGAACCGTGAGCTCCTGGGTTCTTGTCCATGGCTGCAGCTATGTCATTTTGACCATTTTCACTCCTCTGCTGCAGTTTCTCTGGCAATGTAAGGGGTGATTGTCATTATATATTGTGCTGAACTATGCCAAAACTAGACCTAAGTTTAGAAAGACCCCAGGACTTTCGATAACTAATGCAGAGTTAGTGGTGATACTACTTACTGTTCTGCTGAGAATGCATTGAACTGATCTTTTGTATGCCTTGAGGTGGGTTGCCTTCAGGAAGCTGTTCCAGCCACACTGCTCTCCTGTGTGTTGTTGGGTGGAAGAGAACAGTGCATTAACCTCTTAGTTCACTGTGGATGTAACTTGTTTCAGCTACATATCTGGTTCTTCCAATTGTTTGTGTCTGTGATAGACAGTTCAGGCTTGAATCTGCTACACTGTGTGACACAGCTTGTGTCTTCTCTTGCTGCTGGGCTGGCAGCAATACTTGGGTGAGATGTTAATTTTCAAGGGCATAGATTTAAAGGTTAGGACTCTGGAGGCAGACTGTGTGCTCGCAGCTGAGGGTCTTGGCACGGAAGCTGAAATCCTGCTTCCCTTTAAGCCAGCAGGATTTAGCTCCAAAATGCCTTTTTTGAAGATCTGCTCATAAGACTCATTTGAAAAGCATACCATAATGAATTTCCTCTGCCTGATGAAATGTCTAAGAATTTGGTCCACTGAAGCAGAGGACTGACTGCTGTTTTGTAGCTGTGTTCCCTGGATTATTTGTACTAATGAAAGTGGGACCGGAGATGAGCGCCTGGTCTGAAACCCAAAGCACAAGTAGCAGAACTGATGAGGCCTGGTTTGCTCAGGAGTTATCCTTCGTTACCCAAATCCTTCCTTCCCCAGATTTCCCTGCACCCTGGTGTGCAAGTGACAGTATGGGCTGGCAGCTGTGTGCCTGCTGAGCAGCTGCTGCCAAGCACAAATGTAACTCCTACATTGCCCTCCTTTCTCTGTCTCTGCACAATGCCATGGGAGAAGGGTCTCCTCTCTCTCAACATGTTCACAGATATTTAGTAGTACTTTAAAGCCTTTTTTGAGTTTGTAAATGGGCAAAGGATACATGTCATGTATTCAGGAGGAGGAAGAGGGGGAAGAGATCAACAGTTGGCCCTGCAAAATTTATTCCTTTAGGAAGTCAGATTTAAAACAGATTAATACATACAACTGCAATCAAATTTTATAGTAAGTTCAAGTTAGTTTTAAATCTCAGTAGGAGTCTGTTCAGTTTTTAGTGGTTTTTTTAGTATTGTCAAGAACACAGGTAACACAATTTTAGTAGTAACAATATTGCATTACCTATTTTGGGAGTAGGGGTGCTTGCAGGCAGGTATATTTTGTACTAAGGGCATTCTGCACTAATGTGGAGCAGTACTTAGGCAAATGCTGTTTTAAAAGTAAATCACATGCCTTAATTGGGTTGTCACAATCTTCTGATAACGTTTTCTGGCTGCTCAGAATTGGGATAAGGAGTGTTCCTTGCCAGAACAACTCCATTTTAAATGCAACTTGAATATTTGGGGCATTTTATTTTATTATTCAGGTAGTAGTAGTATGCCTACGTGCAGAATCCGGCTTGTACATGTGTAAAAATCTGTGTTGGTAAGAATCCTCTCTGGGCATCCTCAGCAGAGAGTATGAGGCTTGCAAACTAATTAATGACAGACAACTATCATAAACAGTTATCTCCATGATTAAAAGCTCTTCTCTTAGCACTTCTTAAATGTGCTAATGGTGTCACCTCATGAATATTAGGAGATAAATGATTCCAGTAAAAGAAGTGTAAAACCAGTGAGCATCTTACTTGTTTTAACCTTGGTAGCTCAGGCTGAGGAAGCTTTTTTCTGAAAACTATGTATTAATAAAAAAAAAGTTGAAACATCTATGAAATAGGCTCATAGCACAGGATATACTTCTATGTAACTAAGAATAATCAAGGGGATTTCAGCACTGGCCTGGGATTAGCAAGTACTTAAACTCCTGTGTCACCACACAGCATACATGTGATTTGGAGTTTTTCTGGCACACTGTTGTGTTTTAGCCACAGCTCAGCCCCCCACAGCTGCTCTGTCATGGTGGAATGGGGGAGAGTTTGAAAAGTAAAGCCAAGAAAAGTCATGGGTTTGTGGGATAAAGGTAGTTTAATAAGAAAAACAAAAGCCATGTACAGGCAAACCAGAACAAGGAATTTGTTCAGTCCTTTGCATTGACTGGCAGGTCTTTACCATTCCCAGGAAAGCAGAGCTTTATCCCACATAATGCTGACTTGGGAAGACAAACTCCATCACTCAAAATGTCCCCCCTCTCCCTCTTCCCCCAGTTCTATATGCTGAGCATGACACCATGGTCTGGCATATCCCTGTGGTTATTTGGGGTCAGCTGTCCTGATTGTGTCCCTTGACATCTTCATGTGCACTCCCAGCCTCCTGTGGTGGGATGGGGTGAGGAGCAGAAGAGGTCTGAATTCTGTAAGCACTGCACATCAATGGCTAAAACATCCCTGGGTTATTGACACTGTTCCCAGCACAAATCCAACTCATGGCTCAATACCAGATACTGTGAAGAAAACGAACTCTATCCCAGCCCAAACCATCACACATATGTGTGGAGCTGTTTTACTTGAAGAGAATTATTTCAGTGGTGCTTTAATTGCATATTCAGATGGCCAATGTATTAATAGAGTGTAGTATGAAAAGGTGTGTGGGGTTTTTATCTGCCCCCTGCCTCCAGTGCTGAAAATACAGCTGAACTAAACACAGCCCAGGTGATACCTGTGAACTGCACCATTAGGCACTGTGATGGATGTGACCAGTTGGGTCTCCATGTCTGTGGCTACTAATGATCCTCCCTGAGGACCACACTGTAATTATTTACAATCACTTACACTTACTAGTCCAGTCAAAGATGTGGCAGCATTTTAAGTGTTGCCTTGCATAGCTAAGTTCAAGGAAAGCAGCTAGTGTGTTTTAAACACATCAAGAAGGTCTGCAGCATGCCACTTGCACCTCTTGGGATCAGAGACACCATACCTTTTGTGCAGTAATTTATCAAAACCATTAAACAGAAGATGTGCTGCTGTAGGTCGTTACTGCCTTGCCTGGGCGATGTGGGTGAGTGTGTGTGAGTGGGCAGGATGAGTTCATCCTGCTTTCGTTTCACAGGTCACTGGGGACACAGAGCAGGATTTCTAACCTTCTGAAACTCCTTTGTAAAGCCCTTAAGAGGATGTTCAATAAATCTGAATATTTAGCATAGGTAAACAGTGAGGCTCTGAAGGCACTCTCCTCCCCAGCCATCTGTGAAGGGTGTGCAGTGCTGTGCTCCTTACTTAAGTATTTTGCTGAAATTTCATAATTTCTGGTAGGGAGCTTAGTGTTGTCCTGCATATATCCAGACTGGAGTCTTGCAGACTTCTGAAGTGTTTTTTCAATGTGTTGTTGTACCCAAAAACTGGATTCTTCTGTGCTGTACAAAAGAACAAAAGAAGGGCCCTCTCTGAAAGGATTTGGTGTTTTTACTTCGGTGGATAGTATTTGGTGACATGAGCTAGCAGTTGTATTAGCAGGCCTATTTCTGGGTCTATAACAAAGGATTTATTGCACCAAAGTTATTTCTGTGCTATAACATAACTAAAGGCACCTTTGCTGCTTATGATAAGCTTCTGCTAGCAAGGAGGATAAAGACTCCATGTCTGTATGTGCTTCTTGATATCTGTGCCTACAGCTGATCGATTTATTTAGATGCCCAAGATGACAGCTGGGTTCTGAATGTCTCTAAATATGGGTTATGCTGCCAGTCAAGTGTTGTTAAATGCTTTAGTGTCATGGGGACTCGCTGGGATTTAAAATGCTCCTGAGTCTCTTGATCATGAAAAAAAGCCCTGTTTGTGTTTTCAGTTTCCTCATCAAACTGTTTGCTGAGTCCAATGCAATTTTTAAAATAATTCTGTCCAAAATATTTGCCAAATTTTTGAGGATTGCAGTCTTTCTGACTCTATTTTGTTGAAGGAATAAACCCCTTACACATTTATCCTTTCTACATTTTCCTCAGCATTTTTCTCCAAGTCACGTCTCAGTCACAAAATAAACCCAACCAAGTCACTGATAAGTCCATTTAAATGCCACTGAAATGTGTTTAAAGTCTAGGATTGAAATTCAAGTCAACTCAGAAGTGGTTTCTGGAAGTGTCTGCTGTTCACACACAGGAGTTACTTTTCATTATGTTTTGCTAACACAAGTGACACTGCTAACGTTTTAAAGGATACCTGTTCTTGCAGCCTCATGCAGAATAATGTCCTGGTGTCACTGTGAGCTGTAGCCTCCCCCTGTACCTTCAGCAAGCTCAAGTCTGAGGAGTCTCTGATGCTGGCTGGTGGTTGTAGTCAATCACCCCTGATGTTTGCTTGGGGCTGTTTTGCCCTTTCTCATATCCCATCAGCCAGAGCAAAGGTTGTGGTCCAGTATTGATGCCAGACGTAACAAATAGAGGAGAAAAAAGTGCTTCCACTTTTAGTGTGCCACTTTTAGTATGAGTGTGCATTTGCTTTTTAAAGGATTAAGCTATTAAAATGTTTTCCTGCAACATTTCTTCCTTGTATGTGACCTTAAATTGAGGTTAAATCTGTGTTCTTTCCAGTCCTCTTCATAGGGCTCCTTCAGAGACTATATAAGCTGATTGCAGGACTTAAGGTTAGAAAAAATGTCAATATCCTTAGTAGGATATTGGAGCCATTGTGGTTTATCCTCCATTGATAAAGAGGGATATAAGGGAAAATGCAGCCTAATAGACCTTTGCTTGCTTCCTCCCAGTGGAAGGGAGTGCAAAAATAAACCTTGAAATGATAAAGTGCACCACAGTTTTCATGTGTTGTTGAAATGTCCATGAAATTCCTTTCCTGTCCTCAGATATTTTCTCTCCCTTTATAAACCAACCCGATAAATGATGCAGTTGCTGCTTTCCAAAGTCAGCTATTCAGCTGTTCAGGTTTTTAATTGCACAGGGAGTGGTTTTATCAATTTGGCTTTGAAAAACAGCTTTTCACACTCTTCACTCCTTCCCTCCTCCCTCCAGTGCATTTAAACCCAAGGTTTTAAGCGACTTTGTGAACTCATTATTAAGAATCCCAACCAATTAGCCCAGTTCAAGAAGAAGGCCTCAGCTTCTAACCAAATAGTGAATTTGGCTCTCTCCCTGCCAGTGCACCATCACTGGTTTCAGTGGCCTTGTTTTTGTTTCTTACAGCTGCACGTGGTGAGATTGGGATGTAGGAATCCATGGCTCGCTTTAAATATGAAGCAAACTGAACCCAAATCTATTTTATTCAAACTATGTTTTGCAACTATAAATAAATAAATCTCCATTTCAGATCCCCACTGGTTCCTTTTGAAAGCAAGCTATGTTGCTGTGAGCTCTAATTGGGATATCTGTTGGCAACATCAACAGAACGGCCACAAGTTGAAAAGGCTGAAGAATAATCTACTCTACATCCTGAAAAAAATGGCCTTTCTAGCACAGGTCAGCAGCAGCCTAACACTGGCAGCCCATGATAAATAAAGAAATTAAATTATTCATAAATAAATAAAGTTTTTCCATGCTAATTCATGATTCAATCAAAGAGTTCTTTTCTTAAATGTCAACCAATGCAGTTGTTCCAGTAGAGGTTAAAGGCTTGTGGGTTATCCAAACATCCAGCAGCACTGAATGTGGATAGAAACATCCTTTAATTTTCATTTGTCCCTGTCATATATGACATTTGTGATTCTCAGAATGAAATGTTGGCTGTGTTCAGTGGCTACATGGAGAGCCTTTGGTATCTGCCTTCAGATGTAGAGCCTCAGGGATAAAGGCTGACACTGGGTAGCTGGGAAGCTGGTTTTGGTGCACCTGTGCAGGTCTGGATTACTGGGAGGTTTTAGTGTATAAGGCAGGTTGTGCATCTGGAATCTGGTCAAATGCCATGTCCCCATGATGCAGGTGCATGTATTAGCCCATAGGAAGCTACACAAGGTGACATTTATGTGTCAGGGTGCTCAGTCCTTTCATACCAGACCCTGTGAAAGTGTTCTTGTTTCAGAGTACTTAGAGAAAGCCTTGAACAAGTGAAACTTTCTGGACTGTTATGTGGGTCAGAGGCAGTGCCTGTCTCTGGTGGGATTTTGCTGGAGCAGTGCAGATGTCGGGGTGGGCTGTTGCAGTGCCAACATCACTGAAAACTGAACTGTTGTGTAAGGGCACTCAGATGATGAATGCTGCTGTTTAAGAGTCTGGACAGATTGTTGAAGAGAAAAGATGTGCTTCAATTTCAGAATCATGTTTCCTGACTCTCTATGTCCCATAGGCTCCTAATTTTAATGTTGCCTTAGTGTATTTTTAATGGGATGTATAATAAAATGCTTCCCTGTACAAGCATAAATTGTGCTCAACTTTCTGTGCATTGTATGCATGTACTTCTCAGCTGAGCATTCCTGGCAGGCTTCTTGACCAGATACATTCTTCATGTAAACCAGTTAGAAATTGGTACATTCCTGGCTTCAGAATCTGCTTCACTGAGATGAGCAAGTCCTGACTGTTGATTTCAGGCAGAAGAGATCTGGGACACTTAGACCGTGTTCTTTGTTTTTTAAAAGCAAGATGTTACTTGATACTACGTATATTTTAATATAACCAAAATTCTTTAGGAGTGTAAGCAGTTCAGTGTAGTGACCTGCCAGTGCAGTGACCTGTCTCATTAAACTGATTACAGAAATTATTTTCACAGAGATTTAATCACACATTAAAGCAGAAGTTCTTGGAAATGCAGCAAACCAGGAAAATGAAGACCTTCACATGGATTTTCCTTTTAATGACAATACCACTCATGTTTCTCAAGGATCTAAAAAAAAAAAAAACAATATGGGTTTTTAGAGGTACTTAATAGGAATGTGAAGAGTATAAGAATCCTGATAATTATCTTGTGCAGTAAAACTTGATAGGATATGTAATGAAAGGGGTGAACACAGTAATGACTGATACCATTGTCTCTTTTTTCTCAGTCTTTTGATACTGGAGCACACAGTTTGTATGGGATTATTGTCTCTTTGAAGCAGTGTGTGCTCGTTAAGCAGGTTATGATCATAAAAAAGGATGATCCAGTGATAAAAGCAATAGCCTTGGCCTGGAGATGTAGAAGTTTAGTTCTTTGCCTTGCTTTGATTTGTACGACCCAAGTCACTAAATATTTGTCTCGGTTTCCAACCTGTGAAGATAACATTTCACCTTGCATGGGAGTTTTATCTAGCAAGCCATGGCCAGACTGCAAGCTGCTCCAGCATTGCAGGAATTGAGATGGAAGGCATATGAGCACTGCAAAGTCTTGATTAACATGAAGAAAGCAGGATTTTGCCTTTGGTGTTCCCTGGCTTGTGGTAAACATCAGTTTACCCCCAAGTTTAGGAAACCCCATCTGCCACTGGGTGAGCACAGAGCTCAGACAAGATTATCATGGCTGGAGCTGATGAATCACAGCCTGGTTACTGCTCATGCCAGGACTAAAAGGGAAGAGTCTTGACTTGCTCTGGTTCCATGTCACAACAGGGAGAGTGGCAAACATGGGGTGTTTTGGGCTCCTCTCCTTTTGGGCTGGATCTTGACTTGCTCTATGGCACGAGTCTGTTCTGGGGACACAGCGTGTACATTGAATAACTTAACTTTGTAGCAGTTGTGGGTGTTGAGCAGAATGCAGGGTAGAAGTAAAGGAAGAAGGAAAGGAGACAAAACGTGGATATTTGGGGGTTGTGAAATTTGGGAGGTTTGTTCAAAATGCATTGCTGTATGCTCACCTCCAATTGGGAGCAATTACTTTCCCTATTAAAGAAGACATTTGCAAAGGCTATACTAATCAGAAAAAAAGCTTCATGTGAATGTGTGGCAGGTGGTGTGAAGGGAACATTAGTTTCTTTGGGGATTTGCTGCCTCATTTCTCACATTACTATTGCCTTCCCTCTCTCCTAACGAGTCCTTACCAAGTGACTCAGCCTGTCACATAGGAGCAGCTCTGGAGCACCAAGGAGCAGCTGAGAGGTGACAGCTGAAGAGAGACTGGCCTCATTCTCTGGCTATTTGTTGTAGGTTATTTAGGTGTTCAGAGGGGTCTTTTAGAGGACTTAGGTAATATTAGCTGTTAAAAATCCACATTTGAGTGTGTGAATTGGGTGAGTGTCCTCCTGGCAAGCTTGGCCCCAGTATACATATAAGCCCTTAATGCTCTTGTGGTGAGTTCTGATAGGAGTGAAGCACAACTTTTTTTTATAGGTTTACTTTGCTTGTCTCTAATGATGGGGTAACAGTAGGAATTAGCTTTAAGAATTAGGCTCCAGGTTTATTAGTTCTAAAATAAATTAATTTCCTTGCTTGGATAAACTCAATATACTGTGCAGGGCTCTTGTTTTGAAAGTGCCTTACAGTACTTCTGCTACTTGAGTCTTTGCCAGTGGAGTTTTCGTTGTCAGGTTTATCTTCCTAAATACTTTATGGCTTCAACTTTTATTCTGTGAAAGGTAGAGAACTTATGTAAAGGGCAAATAGTGAACAGAGACACCTAGAGTGAAAGATTGCTTGCCTGCCTGTCTGCTCCTTGTGCCCTTTCAGGTGGTGAGTTGGCAAGTGATGCCATTTTTCTGAGTCACTAATAAATGAATCAATTCCTTGGACACTGAGGCATTGTGCTGATGGTGGAGCTGTGTCTTCTGGGGTCCTGACTGCTTGTGGTTGGCAGCTGTGCCAGCACACTTCTCCTAAATAGGTGACTAGATCTCAGCTGGTAGCCACTTCTGCTGTGACTTTGGACAAAAACTTTGCATTCTGCATAGTACCTCTTCTTGAGACTTGACTTCTCCAAATATCATCACAGTAATATTCAATGTCATCATTCCTTTTAACCCTGATGCCCCATGAGCTTGAGTTTATTGGGATGTACCTTTCTTAGGAAGGTCTCTTTGCGTGGCATCAATTTTGCTGGTGTCTTACACAAATTGTATCCTAAGAAATAATTTGCAGGTTACACTGTTTCTGTGAACTGAACATTCAAAGCACTTTCATCTCACCTGTGTTCTCTGTCATTTTCATTGCTAAATCCAAAGCATAAAGTCTTTCATAGTGGGGTAAGACAGTGTGAGAGAAAGCAGTGCAACTTCTCTTCCCTCCTCAAGGTAAAACTTTGTTGTTCACCTGGCAGTGGAGAAGGGGGGGGGGAATCTTTTTTGGATGTGAAATAATTCTGGCTTAATTGAGACGGAAACTTTCTGCTGGTATTTTTCATAAACTCGCAACAATTTCACCTTAAGGCAACCATGCTGTTGTCTCACATTTCAATAGGGGAAGATTAATTTTCAACACCTACTCAGGGCCATGTTCCTCAGAGCTGGTGTAGGAAGTGTAATTCATATCTCCCAATGCCAGCTGATCCACCTTTCTTCACTTCTTTTCCCTCCCAAGAGGGATGGTAGGAGGCACCATCATCTCCCAACACTGATTTCTATCAGCTGTAGCACAGTCTTGAGTGAGAGGGTATATACCTGCAGTTTTGGTATATACATGCATGTAATCTCCAATAGCTGGAAGCTGAAACCATCTTTGGATTGAAAATAAGGAACCATGTGATTTTTGGTTTTAGTTTATTTTACATAAAGATGATGATTAACCTTGAAGTTGTTCCTGGATGTGTGCTGGAGTCTGTGCTGTGCAGATGGAGTATATTTTTTCAAAGGCTGCTTTCAGGAGTCCAGCTCAGCCACAGCCCCCTGTGAGCTCAGAAGCAGAGGGCACACACTGAGGGCAAGATAAAACAGAGATCTCTCTCCCTGCCTGACTCCCAGGAATCCCTGGGAGGCAGCAGCCTCTGGCTGACGTTAGCCTTAGAGAATATTCACCCTTTTCCCTGAGCCAGATATGCTCCGGTGTGACCAGAAATGAAGGCAGAAGCGTGTGTTGTGCAGTTCACCAGAGCTGCTGTCTTTTAAATCCCATGGAGGCAGCCTGCAGGACTTGCTCCATGTTTGCCCTCCTGTGCTGAGCCTTCCCTTGCCAAGGGATGTTGCTGGCTAAAGGTGGCCAGAGCTGTGAATAGGCATGGATGCAGACAGCATTCCTGGAGGATACGTTTAGTTATGCTCACTTCCCAGTTTGATCTGATTTATGAACTGCATCCGACTATAAAATTTTAAAATAAGTAAATAGTTTTAACTCATACTACCACTGTCTGAAACTTGTTTTGACTCTTCTCTTGCACAGTTTCAGTGATACTGGGAGGGAATAAATTATGCACCATAGAAAAGACAGGATGGTGTCTGGGTTTGGGTCACTACCACCTCAGCAAGTCACACAGGCAGGAGAAAGAGTGACCACTTTGTAATGATTTTGTGCCCCAACACACAACTTCACACTGAAGGGCTCCTGGAAACAGGCAGAGACTTTCTTCTGCGTGCCCATGCTGGGATTGGATTTGCACAGCTCATTGCACGCACAGATTGCCTGCACTCTGAGTTCCTGGGGATGCCAGTGAGGTGGTGATAATGGCAGGGCCGGGTCGCTGCAGAGCTCTGGGATGAGCTGTGCAGCCCACGCAGCTGCGGCGTGCCACGACTGCAATAATCCAAACTGCTTAAGTGTTTTCCTTCTAATTCTCTTGTATTTCTAGTTCCTCAGAGTGACCTTTTCCAGACTGACCTTTCGTAGGCTTTGTCTTTTGTAAAGCCATAAAGCTGTTTGCTTGTCACTGATCTCTAAGCAATGTAATGCCTGGTGGAATCAAACCTGCCTTTAAAAATACTGCATTAGGAGTGGAGTGTCTGGATTTGTGTATGTGTGCACACGTTTCTAGCTGTTGGAAATTTGAATTCAGTATCATGTTAAAGATGTTGAAGATGTGCCTCTTACAAGAGAGAATCGTCTTGAAATGTCATTAAGTATCTGGAATTTTACCTGGATGTGCAGTGCTGCTGATGAGAAGATGAATGGTTTGGTGGGAGTAAGTACCCAAAGGGAAAAGATTGTGCAAAATTCTTTGAGCTCTTGATCCTTACTAAGGTGATGCCATTTTTTTGTTTTGTTTTGCTTTTTGTTTTGTTTGGGAGGTTTTTTATGCATGGAGATCATGCCATGGACTGACTGCTCTGACCATTGTGGCTGTTAAGTGAACATGCAACCAACATGATTGCAAAATCATACCTGTGATTACAGGGAGAAACAGTTGCTTTTGTCATCCTCCTTCCCTGCCAAATTTGTGGATGATTTTCCATGAGATGTCTGCAATGCAGATGACTAAATTATGCAAGGGAGTCTGCAGCTGTTGTAGTTTATGCTCTCCTACACCCGTGAAGGAACTGTAAACTGCTTCATGTCAGACCTGAGAGATCCTCCTTTACATGATGCAATTAAGTCTTTGCGTGTTACAGACTTCTGTGGCAGAAGAGAATATATTTGTGTTCTTGCATGGGTGATAAGAGGGCTGGAATTTGAGTGTCCTTGCTGTGGCTGCAAGCACTGTGTCTCCCCTGCTCCATGTAAATACTCCTGTTTTTATATGAAGGGATGCCAGTTCAAAGTTAACAATGTTAACTTGTAAGAACTGGCTATTCTGTTGTTCTCAGAGATCACTGCTCCTCTGGGATTAAGAACAGAGAAACCAATGATGTTATCCCTAGGTGTTAAATGTTTAGAGAGTGAAGGAGATCTGATTTTTTTTTGCTCACTTTTTTTTATTTTTTGTCTTGAAGTTGTCTGTAAATCTACGAGAGTATTCTGAACTGCCAGTGGCCCACTTGCTGAAAGCAGGACATGTTTTGTGCTTCAAATTCATTTTCTCATCAGGCTAATGGAGATATTTTTGGTATGCAGCTATAGATGGGTATAGAGCTGGCATGATACGATAAATAGCTGGTACATGATAACAGTATTCGAGCAGTCTGTTGATGACAGAAATGTAATGATTCTTTAAAACCTTTATTTGCAATTTAGTTTACCTCTGGGGTTCTTGATGTCAGAAATTGCTTCTTCACAATTGCCTGGGTGTTGTCTTTTATCTCTTGCTTGTCACGCAACACTTCAGATCCTCAGACAATGTTGTCTTGAAATGAGAGGACATGGCCAAAAGCATGGCGTTTATTTATATAGTCATAATAACCTGAAAGAAGCAAACAGTGAATGACAGAGAGAAACAGAATTTATATTCTTGACACATCACTAAGATAGAATATGCAGGACCTTAGCTGCAGCTGCTTGACTGGTTTTTCTGTCTGTAAAATTTAGTTTTAACAGTTGAAGTACTTATATTAGTTCATTTCTGAAAAGGTTTGAAGCAACTGTGTTGTAAGTCTTTGCCATGGTCCCAAACAGGCTCCTATAAACAAATACAGATATTTTCTTGGAAAAAGAGTTGCTTGATACGTTTATTAGGCTTTCCTTTGTCCATGTGCTGCCCACCCTTTCACTTCAGCAGTGCTCTGTCCACACGTGGCCTTTGCCTCTTCATTTGCATATGGTCATACTCTGCAGAGGACAGAGTGCTGAGCATGTCTTGTCCTCTGCCCTGCAGGGGGATCCTGGAGGGAGGTGACTTGTCTGCACCAAAGGGACACGGAGACCTTTGATCACCGTTGTCTGAGGGTGCAGCTGAGCTCAGCTATGTGACAGTGACTGCACCAAAGGAAGGAGCTGCTTATCTGCCCATCTGCACAGTGCAAATGGGAAGATTGATTATAAATAAACTGGAAAAGCAGAATTCTTGCTTCATTTCGATATCTGTTTTAGAAATGGTTAGCAAGGGTACGTACCAGATGTCCTAGCACTGATTGTTGTAAGTTTTGACTTCTTTTCCTTGTCTTGTAACACTTCCGTTTTGCTTATCTGTGTGCTCTTTCTATCTGAGCCTTGGCCCTGGCTGCCTGGAGCTCCTTTTGTTCAAGAAGAGCAAGATGAGGTGTGAGAGGTCAGAGGAGCTGTCCTGAGCTAGTGAGCAGAGCCAGGCACTGAGCCTGGACTGGTTTCTGCTGCCGGATGGAGAGTAACTCTTGTACCTCCAGAGCAGCTGCTTGTCTGCTGCAAGAAAAGAGTGAGGCTGTGGGAGTCCTATTGGATAGACACCTACAAACCCTTGGGTGTTGCCACCAGCCATGACCCCCAGAGGCTCAGGGGATGGCAGTGCTTGGAGTAGGCACAGGACAGGACATCCTTGTGTTGTCTGCAGCCTTTCTTCTCTCCTGGGATCGAATGAGTCACTTCCCTTGCTTAGTCTTTTAATGTCAGTAAACGCTTGACAGTGCATCTTGTAGAAGCACATCTGTCACAGATGCCCACTGCAGACCTGTGGGCTCCTTCCATTGTCCCAGCAGCACACAGGAGCATCTGGGCTCAGGGCCTGTAGGGTTGTTGTTATTTTCTCCACTCATTTTATGAACAGAAAGCATCTAAAACTAGAGGAGCTTAGCACAGAGGGATGAAGCTACTGCTGAACAACCTAATGTAGCAATCAAAGGAGAGGCAGTGACCTTGGAATTCATTTAAACAACTTTCCATTGGCGTCAAAAATTTAATGGCAATCTTCACAGGATAACTCAAAGATAGAATAAATAATAAAAAGAGAGATTAATTGATTTGCAGTTTGTAGGTCTGACTTGTAATTTGTATCTCCCCTTTTCTACAGTGGTAGGTGAAAGCAGGCTGTAGCTCACAATAGCAAAATTCTCATGAAGACAGCCAGAAAAGCATCGTTTATTGTGGGAGAAGCTTTTAAAATTTGTTGTCCCTCTCTCGGGTTCAGTTTAATGTTGTGACTTTTTTCCAGGCTGATACATCATGCTGTCCTCTGTCAGGGGTAGAACAAGCATTCATGATAAAGATTTGAAGACTTCAGTTTCCATTTAAGTGCCTTTTAAAGATCTGATGTTGCTTCCTTTTATTTTAAGCCTGAGTGAGTTAGCTTTGTGGCAGTCAGTAGTGCTGTGTCTGTGTGATGTTCATGAGAGAACTTGAAACAGTGACATTTCATGGTCTGGATATCTTGATGCAAAATATTACTTACATGAATTTCAGATGCTTGGGATATTTTTTCATTTCCTGGACAAAATGTGCCTGCATTATTGGTTTGGATTTTTTCCCCTCTGCATAGCTTTGTGAAAACTCTGGTTCTTTAATGCCTTTGGTTGATCAGATCTAATTAATGATTGTAATATGATTGGAATATAGTGTAGATTATGTGGATACTGTAGCTAGAGCACAGTACGAACCTCAGTGTGGCTGAGGGACACACTGTGTAAAGCCCACCGAGGTGAAGTTAGCCCTGCAGAAAATCATTGTTTGTACAAATTTAAGCTACTTAATTCAGACAGCTTACCAGGTATCTGAACTGGGAGTTGAGATGCTTTTTGGTTAAAAGTGAGGAAGAGCACAAAATGAAGTTCCCTGCTCCTAAAAGGAGAAATAAATCAACTTGGGCAGGTGTCAGAGGGATCTGTCAGCCCCTTACACAAAGCCATATGCCTGCAAGTTTTCTGTGGGTGGCAAATAAATCATTTTGCCAGGCTCTTTTGTGCTTTTAACCAAGATAAGTAGTGCTGAGACAGTAACTCTTCCTCAGCCTGTCCCAGCTTTTTCCTGAATTCACCTGTGAAGATGTCACATCAGGCTCCCAGCATTCTCACACCATGGTGTAAGATTAAGGCAAATCTTCACCAGCTGAGC
This sequence comes from Acridotheres tristis, assembly GCA_037013685.1. Taxonomy (NCBI): domain Eukaryota; kingdom Metazoa; phylum Chordata; class Aves; order Passeriformes; family Sturnidae; genus Acridotheres; species Acridotheres tristis. The sequence goes on from CM072894.1 coordinate 27,183,936, forward strand.
TCCCCTTGTTCTGCTGCTCCTACCACATTATTGTCTTTTGCCTCAAAGAATAGCATGGGGCTCTTTAGTGCTGTGGTCTCTGTGCAGATGACTAAGTGATATGGACTGTAGCTGGTGTTTGAACAGGAGCTGGTCTGAGATCAACTGCTTTGGTATTTGCTGTAATTCTTAGGTGGGATTTGCAGTTATTGCTCAAATGTGTTCACCCTGTTCTATAAACGTGCCCTGCAAGTGTTCCATGATGTGCTGTGGTGGCTGAAGCTCTGTTTGCTCTGGTGAAGTTACTTACACCTGGATGCCTTACTGCTTCTTGACTGCAAACACTCTGACTTGTGCTATAGAAAACATGCTTGTCTGGTTGAGTTCAGGCCCAGGTTTGTGTCTGCTGGCTTCAGCAGTCATCCCATTAGAGGGAAACAAAGCAGCACTGAGGTTCAGAGTCTTTGGTTTATTTTCTTTTGGACAATGGTGTAAAAATAGCCCCAGCCCTGTTAACCGAACATCTCAGAGTCAGCTTTTGCTGGCATGCATTGAAACACATTTCTAGCTGTATCTTCTGATACAACTTTCAAAAGCTCAGCAAAGTCTGGGCTTTCAAGTGCCCATTCCAACAATAACAGCTCAGGAAAGCCAGCTGGCTGCTGCTGCAGACAAGAGGGAGAGGTGCAGCAAGGCAGTGCTGGGGCAGTGCCAGCGCCCTGTCCCCACTGCCTGCACCTCCAGCCAGACATGACCTCCCCATGCTGGGTGTTCATCCCAGCACCCATCCCTGTGCACTGTCCCCGAGGGGCTGTTCTTGTGCCAGTCCCCTGGGGACAGGGAAGGGGCTGGCATCGAGGCCCAGCTTCGCACTGAGGGTGCCAAAGTGTGACTTCGCATCGCGGTAGGACCCTCACCTGGGCCTGAAAGTTCAGCCTGCCTGCAAGCAACTGCACCAGCTGAAAGCAGTTTAATTTACACCCAAATAATTTATTCTAAGTCTGCTTTTCTCGCTCATGCATTCATTTTACTTTATTGTAATGTCAGCACTTAGCAGTGAAGTAATGGCAGATCTCTGGAGAACTTCGCACAAGCAAGAAAGCACCATTATCTTGGTTTTACAGATCCTGCTTATGTTGGGAACATATGTGGTGGTGTAATTACACTGATGTGATTAAATCAGTGCAAATCCTTGCTATGGGGACATGCTGCACCACTGTAAAGCGGGGCTTATTATCAGTGCAGTTGAATTCAAATTATATTACTCTATTAAGCTGTGCTAGTGTAAGCCTCCACTGAAAGTCACGTGAGGAGCTGTGTTGTTTCTTTTTAAAGCAGACAAAGATTTGGAAACTGAAATGGGTGAGGTTGTGCCTTGCCCAAGAGCACGCTCGAAGCAATGGGCTTGACAAGTGTTCACAGTACTTCTTGTAAGGAAAGAGAGGTGTGGGTATGAAAGTGGGAGTATATTATTATCATTAATAGATTACATTCTTTGTTTGATCTATTTTGACCATTTTGGAAAAAGTTCTATTTCATAATAAGGCTTTACAAATAACTAAAATGCATACAAAAGTATTAAATCTTTACCACATGGTTTTGGATTTTGATAATGGCTGGATGGGTCAATAAATGACCACGGTGTATACAACTTAATTGTATTTTTCCTTTTTTGGCAGGGTGTGGGCACTGTAAGAAAATGAAGCCAGAATATGAGAAGGCTGCAGAGTTTCTCCATGTAACCAGTGATGTAAGCTAATTTCCTTTATTATATCCTTCAAATAATCAGTAATAAATAACTAGAGTAATAAAAGTGACTTTTCTCCCTACAACAAATTCAGCTGTTCTCATCCTCCCACAGGACCCTTCAAAACGCGCTTCCAAAGTACAGTCTCATCGCTAATGCATGAGCCCTGCCAAAGTCTGAGAAAGAACATTCTGTCTTGAACGAAAACAAAATCAAAAAATGTTTATGTATTCTGCTGTAGGCCTTATACACAACGTGATCAAATCCAAAAATGGATTTTTCTTCCCCTTACTTAAAGGCATTGTATGTGAAGAAAGATGGGCTTTTATTTATGAATTAGATTTGGAAAAAAACAAAAGGGGTTGATCCCTGTTTCAAATACCCTGTTTTTAATGGTTGCACCACTCCATTAGCTTCATCATAAGTGCTCCATCAGCATGGCTGAAGAAGAGAGATCCAATAATACAATATTAGTGTTATTGATTCAGTCTCATGCTGTGTATGCCATGCAGGAGGAGAAGTAGAATTGGTCTCCCCCATACTTTAAGCATCTTCTGTGGAGACATCTAGAGTTTTTTTATTGCTGTTGGAGAGGGAGGAGATGAGAAAAACAAAGATCCAATGAATCATACTCTACAAATGGCTGTTCTTCTGTGTGTCTAAAGGTGGTCCAGGAAAAGATGCCCACAAGTTGGGGAAAGATGAATTTGCCTTAAAGTAAACTTATCTTTAGCAATGCTTGTTTCTTCTGGGAGAAACAGGGATTTGTGGGAGGAAATGCAATTTCTGGGAATGGGTCTTAAGCATTATAAAATGAATTATATAAAGATAATCCATCAGAAATGAGAGAGTAGCAGGTAAAACTCTGGTAGCATTTAGTCCAGAGTATGTCCCTTTCTGGTTTTGCATCAGTCCTCTGTGGCTTTCTGTATGTCTGTGCACACAATCACAGAATTAATCAGGTTGGACAAGACCACTGAAATCAAGTCCTGCCCATGACCAAGCACCACCATGTCAACCAGCCCAGGGCACCAAGTGCCACACCCAGTCTTTCCTTAAACGCCTCCAGGGATGGTGACTCCACCATCTCCCCAGGCAGCCTATTCCAATGTCTAATCAGCTTTTATGTAAAAAAAAATTCTTACTCATGTCCAACCTAACCCTCACGTGGAACAGCTTAAGACTATGTCCTCTTGTCCTAGAGGCAGCAAAGGTGCCTAGACCATGAGTGATTGCCCCCAAGCCCAGTGTGTCCTGCTGAAGGGATGTGTATGTGTAGCTGGGATTTACAGGATGCAATCTCTGTTTCAGAGTCCGGGTGTCCTTGCAGCAGTCGATGCTACTGTCAACAAGGCGCTGGCAGAGAGATACCACATCTCAGGGTTTCCTACTCTGAAGTATTTTAAGGATGGAGAGGAGAAATACACTCTGCCACACCTCAGAACAAAGAAGAAGATCATTGACTGGCTGCAAAAGTAAGTTTTGAGAGGTTTAAGATAGTATTTGGTTTCCTGGTTAGTGACTCCTGCAGATGGCTTTGATGAGGAACTAAATGGAGCTTTAACACTGCCTAAATCCCTTGCTAACGAAATTGCACTGAATTCCAGTATTCAAACTCACAGAAACATGTATGTTAATTATGGTTTCTAATACATCAAATCCTTTATTTGCTGTGGGATTTTTCATAGCTGCCCCAGTATTTCTTTCCCAAAATAAATATTTTTCAAACATACCTTAAGCCTTTCCCTGGAGAAGGAATAGCAATGGCTCTGAAAAATAAACAGAACATTTATTTTTCACTCTTTATACAAAGCAGCAGATCTCAGTGTTAGTAACTGAATTTCTATAGTTGTGCTTTTCTCTTTCCAACATTTCAGAGCCAATGCCTAGAATTCCACCCACGTGGGGCTGAAGGAAAGCCAGCAAGACTAACAAAACCAGCACCTCTGAGTGCACTAAGTAACTTTTCTTGGATGGTGTGCTGAAATATTCAGAATTAAGTTTGATATGAAAATTATGACAATAATTCCATTTCAAATTAAATTGCTGGTACAATTCTCTCTTTAAGTATGCATTATGTATGCATGTATGTAAAAGTATGCATATATATATATATATATATAAAATATGCATTTTCTTTAGATACTGTAAGCCTAATGTATTTTCTGCATTAGTCAAGGGGAAGAAAACCTGCCAGAGTTTTGTGAATATTTTAATCATTTAACTATTACATGCTGTTGGCATGAGGAATGTAATCTTTATTTTCCCCTCTTATTTGGTGGGGGAGGATATTGTGTGGGGTTTTTTGGTCTCGTCCTCTTCTCTTCTCTTCTCTTCTCTTCTCTTCTCTTCTCTTCTCTTCTCTTCTCTTCTCTTCTCTTCTCTTCTCTTCTCTTCTCTTCTCTTCTCTTCTCTTCTCTTCTCTTCTCTTCTTTCTCTTTACATCTCTGACTCCTTCAAAGCAGGTAATAGATATGGTCTGTCAGTATTGTTGTAGCATATTGAGGAGCTTTATCCCTATTTTACTTTTAGACGTGGTACTCCCTTGGCCTCCCTGCCCACTCAAGCTCCAGGCTGCTGTATCTGTGTTGTATATGAAGTCATTGTCCTCATTTCGCTGCTTTGCTCAAGTCCTTTGAGCACTGTGTAATTTGTAGAGAGTTAAGCAGTTCAGGCTGATGCAGCCTGTACATACTGGTAGGTGAATAAGCAATGAGGAACAGGGAAGTGGTGTTAATTCTTCTGGATCCTGCTGTGACTCGTGAAGACTTTTGTCTGCAGCCTCAGTTAGTCAGCAATGCAGGTGAAGCCCAGACAACTTGTCTCCTGCTCTTGGCTCCTGGATGTTCTCCCAGCTAGAGATGCAGCAGAGTAACATCCTTGTTTTCTGATCAGGATAGAATTGACACAGCTGCAGTGAAGCTGCTGGAAATAGGGCTGCATCTGGGGTGCAGGCTGGTGATGAAAGTACAGCTTGTGGAGAAACATCTCAAGGGGTGGTTGCAGCCATGTGGGTTTTGGCTGTGGTTCCTCTCTGGTGATTGTGGTGCCCATTAAGTTGTTACCACTTGCTGGGTTGCTTATTCCAAGTCAGCGTGGAAAAGCCTGTGTGAGAGTAAGTCACACCTCTGTAACTGTAATCAGTGATAGCTCACAATAACTGTGTTCATGGAGGGATTCAGCTAAAGGACACACTGTGTAACTCTTCTAACTCTTCCTCTGAAACACATCTAAGTCTCTCTAAAAACTGGAAAATCAGTAATGGTGGAAATGCAAAGAATGTCCACCAAGTGACCTTGAGAAAGACTTTAAAAATTGAGTTTTTCTCCACTTGGTTTTTATGTACCTGATACAACTTAAAATGGTGTCATTCAAAGTGTCAGGAAAGTCTGAAAAGCTAATTTATTACCAAGGCGACATATGAAGGTCTTTATACTGTGGCACCATTCTAATGATTTTATGTAAGTAATCACTGTTTAAGATACAGCAGGAATGAATTTAATGAGTCTGAGAGAGGTCTGTGAGCTAGTGAATAGCAGAATTTTTGTTAGAGGCGCTCTAGGTGTGCGGGATTGCTCTGATCTAGCCAGTATGTGCAGTCATAATTGAAACCTGACATTCTCGTTACCAAAGTAAAATATCCCAGTTCAGTCACCCCCAATATTTCAAGTGGAATGATGCTGATTTTTGCATCCTGGCTTTAATATCTGAATTCTAGAGAAGGTCACGAAATTCTTTTCAGAAGTTTGCATGATAGCGATAAAGAGTACAAAAAGGATGTTTGAATGGAAGATGCTGTTCTATATCAGTTGCCTTTTGATTCCACCTGCTTGCTGTTCTCAGTTCATGCCTGTGGATGATACAGTGGTATGTATCAATATTTCTTCCACCCAGATGCTGAATGCAATGTAGGAAGTCTTTATTAAACATTTGTACTCATATGCCTGAGTACAGTCACTTAAATTATATTTTTATTGAGTTCCAGAAATTAGCCTGCATCTTTTTTGCTATTACCTGGTGTTGGAAATATTGAGTATGTCTGTCTACTGCACAGACACCCTAAAGGATTTTTCTTATCAGTTTCCTCATGCTAATTATGACCAGAATGATGCTGCCCCTTTATCTGCTTCCAGAAACATTTTCAAACCAATTTCACTGTCTTTCTTTTCTAGTCCTGAAGCACCACCTCCACCTGAGCCTGCATGGGAAGAAAAACAGACCAGTGTTATCCACCTTGCTGGAGAAGACTTCAGGGAGTCCTTGAAGAAGAAGAAGCACACCCTTGTCATGTTCTATGCACCATGTGAGTAAATAACCTCTCTTAGAGGATGGGTTTTATAAGCCCTACATTTACTATGAAATCCAGAATTAGTTCCCTCGCTGTCCCCAGACTTTTCAGGGTAAAGAGCTGATTCTGAATGTAAGTGCATGGGAGAATCATTGGCACTATCATTTGTATCTTTATAAATGGAAACAAAACAGTATATAATGGTTATATTATTTAATGCAGACACCAAAGCAGGCAGCAATACAAAAACAAAGCAGATTTATTTTTCCTCTGCTGCATTTTATGATCTATATAACAAAATGTGATCCTTTATAGTAGCACAGTGGACATGTAGAGCCTGATTCATTAGTGCAGCACTTCAGTAATGAAATCAATACAGTAGTGTAGAGGAATCAGTCCATGAGGTAGAGACCAAATTCTGATGGAATAAATTTTGTCTGTAATAAATCTGCATTTAAGTCTCCACTGGGACTAGGGGCATAGCTTCCTCCTCCTAGATTGTTTTGCATAGATCACATAATCACTTTGTTTTTGAAGCTCCTGAGAATATTTCTAGAGAAGTTTAGAATCAGGCCTTTTATAAATAAGGTGAATGAGAGGGACCTTTTCAGTTTTCCTGTGCTGTCCCAGAAACAGGCAGACTAGGTACAAGTTTTTAACTTTTGAGGGGTTTATCAAAAAAAGAAGATAATCCAGGCATTTAATATTAGATACTATTAATGTGCCTGTATGGCACTATGACTCAGCCCCTCCCAGGTGCAAAACAATTTCTTCCAAATCACATAGCCAGCAATTAATGGATAACCTTCAGATAAACAGTTACAAACTTCTCATTAAATCTTCACATTAAATCAAATGTATTTTCCATAAAGAGAGAAAAAGGTCCTTAATGTTTAATCAGGCAGCCCCTTATTTTGCTTTTCTGCTAGAGAATTAAACATGAAAGCTTTGAGGCTCATACGAAGGGATGTGGGAGAAAGCAGGGGTGCAATTCAGGAGGGAGATTTCTGGAAGGTTGTAAAATAAAATGGAAGGGCACGTAATCCCTTCTCCAGTCCAGTTCCCACCACCTATTGACTAAAAATTGCCCATGTGCCAGGAATTTCTGATTCATGGACCTCAGCTAGTTAAGAGGAAATTGTAATTTTAAAATCAAATGATTGCACATGAAATGGTAAGATTTAGGAAGCACGAGAGAACTTGCCTGATGGGCTAATTTTTTGCCGTTTTGACTTCCACCCTTACAGAACGGATGAGTAAAGATCAGCCTGGCCCTTTCTGTATGAGCAGGCTGTAAAAGCAAGGCTTGCGTGATGTAAAACTGTTGGGTCCTTTGAGGCTGCACTTCAGACACATTTTTGCACAGTTTTCGACACAGTGCTGCATGAGACCACCTATACACAGGACAGAGAGGTGTTAACAGGAGCCCTGCCTGGCCTTCCCGTGACTCCTGACAGCAGTGCTGCTGTGGTGTCAGTACGTGTGTCATGCACAGTTTCTGATTTGTCAGATTTGTTCTCTCTAAATGTGAAAGTGTCTATGAGCAAAGCACAAAGCAGGCACACACAGGGATTGCAACGAGCCTGCACTTTGTTGGGTGCAGGGGAAAGTACCAGATGAGTATTTTAAATCTCTGTTTTCTATGAAATAAACATTAATGCAGTAGAATAATTACAATCACTATAGTTTTTTAGCTTTGTGCAGTGATAATGTGCTTCCTGATACATTTGATAGATTAGCTTTTGTATACCATCTTCTTAATCTTGAGACCTCTTGGAGCTTATGTTGCCAATTAATCTTAGCTTACTTATTTTAGTGCAGTAGGAGCACTGCTAAAATTTCAAGGTTCCACTACCTCAGATAATTTTTTTTTCTATTCAAATCCACATCTTGGGTCAGAGCAGACTCACAGTATGCTACTCCATTCACTTGTGACTCTGTGGCAGTATTTGTTACACTTACACATATGCTGAGATATTTTAGGATTGGGGGGGTGTGTATACATGCATATAAAAAGTATGTTTATATATAAATATTTATGCTAAGAAATGTATCTCTCATCTGTCATTAGAATTTAAAGCAGAAAGTTGAGTATTCTGACCTTTGTCAAGCTTTCAGCTAGAGTGACAAACCTTTGGGCAAAGGCCACAGATATACATCTTAGATGCAAATTAAAATGAGATCTGGCTTTCCTGTGGCAGCGTCCATTCCAAATTACTTAATATGTAAAGGAGAGCCACCAATCTGCTGCTGTGGTGATAACTCAGGGCTGAGCTGAGCAGGGCTTTAATGGTACTGAGCAGTGCTTCACAGTGATTTAGCTCTGGAGGAGAAGACTGCTACATCCACATGGAAAAGATAGGGAACTTATTACTGTGTCTCCTGGAATATGGGTGAAGCGTAAAGGTTATTCCTCACGCCTGTGGAATATTTAAGGACTGAGAATCAGAATCAGGACTCTGGAAATTTCTGGGGGAAAAAAAGTCTGTTCCTGCAGACACCACAGAGATCTTCATTTCGCATTCCCATTCCTGCCAGGTGGCATCTGTGAGCTGCAATGACTGATCTGGGGCAGGAGGCAGGAAGAGGGGCAGGTTCCCAATATTGACTTGGGAAAAAGTGTCTGCTGCAGAAAACCCAGCACTACTTGTGCCAGTAATGATGTGGGACCAGATCTTCATCCAGATGTCCTTTGGGTAGGTCTGTACCATGCCACACAGGCTGGAGTGTGGGCTGGCATGTGTTAGAGCTACTCAGAGATAGGACCTGGGGCAGGCTGCTGGCATCTGTCCTGCACAGCGCCTGACCCAGCTCTTCTCTGGACCCCTGTGCAGCTCTTGTGAAGATGTTATTGTCATCACACTCATGTACCTTTAAGTTCAAAATGCCTAAAATAAGAGGAAGACGAAGGTATCATTTGCAGAAAGGAAGCATGAAGCCTCAGGTGTGTATGGGGACTGCTGTGAGGGATTGGAGGAGTATTTGAAAGCAGTAGGATTAATGCACCAGCATTTGAGAAGCTTTTGGGGAGAATTAATGGGATTTGTGTCTGTATTTTTTCCATCATCCAGTCCTTGAAGTCCTAGATTCCATCAGCTACTTCAGGTTTACTATTATAACTGTTTGGCTTTGTTCAGAAATGGGGAGAGGAGACAACTAGTCTGAGTATGGTTGGGTGTGCACACAGATCCTGGTACATGGATGATTGGGATTTGGGGCTATGGATTGGATTGGGAAGTGAGCCAAATGGAGAAGAGCAGGTAGACTGCAGTGCTGAACCAGCCAGGGTCGGGAGGGCAGTGGCTGCAGGTGTGTGCTCTGCACCCAGAGCTTGGTTCAACACTTGCAGCACTACAACAAGGTGTCCTGGGCCGACACGTTTGCATCAGTGCCTCTTCAGGGATCAGCGCCCTGACTTTTCTTTCTTCTTTCTCTTATGTCCTCCCTGTTCATATAGCTTATCTAGATGTGTTTTATCTGCATTTTTGCTTTTATGTGCTTTCTCCACTCCGTTATTCCGGATAATTGAGATTTGACTTTGACAATGCATTAAATTTTAACCTCCTACTACTGTAGCACTGAAAACTGTGCAAAATAGAAGCAGTTGGTTGTGATTAGTTGTCAGAATCACAAAGGGTAACAAAAGTCCCAGTAAATAATGTCTTTATGGTTGGAGATGTTTTTGCTGCACTACTCAAATAGAATTAAGGGGGGAAAAGGAATGATTGAAGCTAAGTGACAGTCTTCTCTGCAGTGCCCAGGGACAGGACAAGAGACAAAGGGCTCAAACTGAAACACAAGAAAGTTTGTTTAAACATTTAGAGGAAGTGGTGGTTTTTTTACTGTGGTTGTGGTTGAATACTTGAGCAAGTTGACCCAAGAGGCTCCATCCTTGGAAGTATTCAAAACCCAGCTGGAGACAATGTTGGGCTACCTGCTGTAGCTGACCCTGTTTTGAGCAAGGGAGTTAGACTAGATGATCTCCAGAAGTTCCTTCCAACACAACAATGCTGTATTTCTAGGAATAGTTGTACTGGAGTTTGTATTTGATTTGGGGTGTGGTTTTGTGGATTGTGGTTTGGGTTGTTTTTCCTCCTTCTCAATCAGTTCTGATTTTCTCTAAACAGGACAGGCTTAATAACACCCCCTGCTAATTCCTGCACAGAAACAGAAAATGTCCACTTTTGAGTTACAAGAATGTCATTTTTTGTTGTGATTACTACTTCCAAAGAGACTACAAATGAATCAACTGTGTCAGAAAGGAATTATATATAATAGATCAGTCATTAAGAGGTCCAAATAATGGGGAGAAGGGTACTCTGGTTTTAGATCAGTCACTTTCAATGGCAGGACTCAGTGCTTAGCAAATTCATTCAGTTTCTACTTTTAGTGTCAAAACATGAGTTAATAAGCACTTTTGAAAAATAAAGATTATCAGCAGCAATAGGAAGTGGTTGGGGGAAAGTGCTCCCTTTTAATGGTTTGTAAGGGGGGCAGTTGCCAATGTTATTGACTTTCCAAATGGCCTCAATTTGTGGGACTCAACAGGGCTCACAGAATGGGTATTTTTAATAAATGCTTTGCTGGGAGCTGATTTCCAGTTCTGTATTCAGCAGTGAAACTTCCACTTCACTGGAAATTAATTTCATCTGCTGGAAAAAGTTATTTTCTGGTGAAGCCTAACCCCTTAACCAGAGAACACACAGAAGTAAACCATCCTGAGGATGATTTTAATGAGGTGTTTTTGGATGGAGCAAGTGGCTGTACTGCTGCAAGAAACTGTGCAGTCAGAGACATCAGCCTCCTTGGTTCTTCACTTTTTTGTAGGGTTTTTCTTTCAGGGCTGGAAGAAGTGAATGAAGGTGCCTAGTTTGTGTTGCATCTGATAAAGTCCCAGCAGACTTTGGGATGTTTTTGGAGTCATTAAAAGGCTGTGTGTTGATCTGAGGTGTTTGTGGGAGATAGTATCTGGGTATTGTTCTGATGTAAAATGGATGGAGTAAAGCAGTAATGTTGACATTATTGCTGTCTGGTGGGTCAACTCCTGGCCACCATTAAGAAGTAAGTGGGAAATCAGGTAGGACTTTCCTCAGCAGTAAGAAATCAGACAGGGGTCTGACTAAATGACTTGTGCCCATCCCTGTGTGTTTCATCAGAAGCACATAAAATGCTGCATTTATTTTACCTACAAAGTTTGTTCAAAATATTAATTATTCTGTATCCTGGTATGCTCCTTCTCTGTGTTTTCACGACAAAAACTACTTGGTTTCTTCTGTCCAAGTTATGCATCAAGGAATATCCAATGACAAAAAACACTTGGCTGAGAGTCCTTGCCAGCGTGGGTCACACTGTGAGCACAGAGGGTGCACATGGCTTTTAGCTGTTAATGCTGACAGCCAGGAGGGCAGTGTGCTCCTCCCACCCTGGGACCCAAGCTGTCATCAAAAAACTGTTCTGAAGGAAGCAGTAGTGTTTCCTTTTTATCTTTCCTTGTTTTTGGAGCAAGTTTCGACAAAGCTGGTTGCACCATATCTCATCCTTTGCACAGTCAGTTTTGGGGAGTTAATGCTGTGTTTTAGTTAAGCTGCACTGCTGTAGAAAAAACCTGGGAAATTCTATAGGCTGTGAAGCCTCAGCCTGTGGCTGCTGGGCCTGAGGTGAGCTGTCTGGGTCTCTGCTGGGTCACTCAGCAGACTTGGGTGACATAGTTTGGTGTGAAGTATGCACAGAGGAGGAGAACATGCTCGACAGTTGAGTTTATGAGTTCAGATGTGTGGAGCAAAGCAGCAGCAGAGATGAATTTAGTGTCCCACAATGGCCTCAGATTGGCTCCCACCAAGAGGTTTTCCTGTCACTTGCAAGCACATCTTGTTAAGTTTTGATTAGGAGGCTGTATCAAAGAGCCTGAACAAAATGTGTGTGTTTGTAAATGAAGCTTAAGCTATCAAAAAATTATTAAAAACATGCTGAACAGAAAGAATCCCTTTCAAGGCAAAAACCCTTGCAGGAAGGATTTTCTGGTTGTTGATTGAGGCAGAGGCGAGGTCTGTACCCTCTGATAATGAGGCTGTACATCCTGTGTGGGCTGGCACTGCAGAATTTTGATATGTTAGCTCTGTCACTAACTGCTTTCTCTCCTGCATCAGTGATGCTCTTGTTACGGGCGCGTTACCGAGCTGTGTTCCTGTCGGTGTAAATAGTGCTGATGCCACAGAGCCCCTTAACAGGCTGGGTTTGATAAAGGATGAATTTATAGAGTGGTCTCTGCAATCAGGCTGGCAGAACTGCTCTTAGCCCCAGTGTTTGTGCCGGGGAGAATAATTACTGCTGAGAGAAGAGTCTGAACTGCTCTCAGCTCAGAGTTGAGGTACTTCCACATACTGTGCATAACCGTCACAAAGTGCTCACAGCCACTGTGGGGAATGGTGACATTAAACTAAAAGTTGTTGGGGTGATCCAGCTCCTCGTGTTTTGTAACCCTAAAATGTTACAACTTCTTGATTTGGTGTGCAGAATGTTGCCTGTATATAAACAGCTCCAACTTGTGAGAAGGGAAGAAGACAGAAGTGTGTGCTCTTGCCCCATGGAATCGTCTCCTCACAGACACACAGCTGTGTTGGTGCAGTGTCACTGTGGGTACGTTAGGAGATTATGAATATGCTACCCATTCTTATGCACTGTCACAAAACCCATTTCCAATGAGACAAATGCTTTTTTTGATGATGTGTCGCATTGTTCTTGACAGGAGCTGCTTTTAAGCATCAGCACAGCTAAAATTCCAGTGCTCTTCTGGCTGTTGCTAGCTCAGCAGTGTGTCTTCTGTTAGTGGTGTCCACTGGCATGGCATGTCAGATGGCAAAATTATTTTTGTGTTTGCAGTTAACAAGAGCTGATGCTGGCTTGGTTAACTGCTGCTGCCAGCTTTGTTCGAGCTGCACAGGCCAGTGACACAGTGGAAAATGCAGGTGTGCTGGATGTGGCACTCAGGTTTGTTCTGGATGTAACTGTTGACTTTATACCCTTTCTGTCCAGAGGTGACTTGCTGTACAGCTTTTCATCTCAAAGGATTCTTGTTGCCAAATGCTGAGTGCTGGTATGTTATTTGTGATTCACTGCAGTCAGTCATATCCTTGTTTTTTGTAGTGGATGAAAGAGTACAGGAATTTTCTGCTGAGTCTTTTTACTCTCCTCACTTTGCAATTTGACCTGTTCTGATGACTTTGTTATTGCTGTTGCAATTGTTCATGTCTCATGTCTATGGTTTCCCAATAATTCGGGTTTTGTATGTTTTGTCTCTTTTGTATACCTCCAAGCTGTTACAAAATAAGAGTTCAGACAGCTTGGGAAGAAACTCAACCAGCAGGCTGTGAAACTTGGGGTAGTTTGCCTATTTTTAAGAGTAGTCAGACAAGCCTTGGTTGACCTGATGCTTAACTGAAAACCTCATAACATTTTTCAAATCAAAGGACATGTCACCCTCTTTCAATTACTAATGTCTCATGCCTTAGAGATATGATTATACTGTGGTGTCAGGTCAGGTCATCAAATGAGCTTTGAGTCCAGATATGCAATAAAAAGACCCTCCAGTTCTCTCCTGGTAAAACAAAATGAATTAACCTTTCAGTTACATCTCCAAATGCCTTTCTCAAATCTGCCTGTGAATTCGATAACTCCTGTAGCCACACGAATTGCATTGGTTTAAGCAGTATGCCCCTTTTTCAGCTCTTATCTGTGCAATTACTGTCTGTGGCCTGTCTTTCCTTGATTGACCAAGTAATATTCTTGTTTTAATTCTAGTTAATCGCTTGGAACTCTTGAAGTGGAAACAGGCTTTGCTTGACTCTGCGGTGTACAAGCTCCTGGGCTGGCTTTGATAGCTGTGCAGAGTTGCTGCTTGCACTTCCTTAGAATTGCAGTCATTTAAAAACCAATAACGGAGGGCACTATCTACCCCTGTTATTTAAACGGTGATGATTTCAAGCAGAGATGGGGAATTGGAAAGTCATTCTCTGCTCTGCACTTTGCACACCGAGGGCTCCATCCTGCCACGTGCTGAGCCCTCTGAGGCCCTGATGGTTTCACAGCTGAACAAATGGAGTCAGCACCTTGCAGCCTGGCTCTCTGTCAGGCAGGATTGTGAGTCACTTAACCTCTTCCTGACTCTATTTAACCTTGGATGTAATGACAGAGGGGGATAATCACGTCTGTCTCTTAGGGGCACTTTGAAGCGTAATTAATTGATATTAGTTAAAGCATTTGAGATCACCCGTTGAGAGGTACTAAAGGAAGCTGGGGGCTGAGGGGGGAGCAGAGCCCTTTCTCATGCTGAGGGTAGAGCACAGACAGCACAATTGCCACGGTCTCACAAATCACTGGGCTTTCAGATCTCCTTTAAGGAGTTGGCCAGGACTTTGTTATGAAAGTACTGACAGTTTAAGTTAGTCTATTTAATATGAAAGCAGTCTACATTAAAATGTGTGCGTGTTTAAACTATCTCCTTGAAAAAAAAACAACTCATGTAAAATATATGCACACCCCTTTGTTCCTTTTATTTATCAAGATTTTATTATGTACAAGATGCTAAAAGCATGCACAGCAACACCACAGGTAGGGTTATAAATCGTAATGGATTAATGATGGGCAGAAGGTCTAAGGCAGTGCTTTCTGAAGTTAAAATGCCCGATCTGTGCTGCTGCAGTGTTCTAGCTGGGATGCTCAGGTTCGGGTTGCAGGGGCTGTTGTCCTTGCCTGGGCCGTGGGCAGTGCTGGCCTCCTGCAGCTCCGGCCGCTCGGAGATGGTGACACAGGGACAGCCAGACCATGTCACTGCTGTAGCAGTCTCAGCTCAGCGATGCAAGTCAAGGACAGCTGTCTTCTGATCAGGTAGAGAGCCCCTGTGTGAAAGCATCTCTTTTAGAAAAACCATTTCCTTTCAGACTAAAAATCACTAGTGATGGGGAATGTGAATTTCCATCTAAATTTGACTGGCTTCAGCATGCAGCCAGCTCTGGAGCTTACTCAGCCTTTGGCACCCAGCTTGAATAACTTGTTATAATGAAATTTAGAGACTGACTTTTCTCGATTTCTATCACTTCTTAATCTTTGGATTTAAGCTGTTGACACACGGAGCTTCCTGACTCCCTTTGCCATGAGACATGTCTTTCAGTTCTATTGTTTTTCTTATGGGTCTTCTGAACCCCCTCCAGTTTGAACTCATTGTTGATTTGTGGGCCCAGAACTGCAAACAGCATTTCAGAGGTGCCAGGCATAGAGGCCCTCTCTACATCTGCTTACTATTTTAATTTATATATTCAGTGAAGTTCCTTTTGACAACTCCATCATTTTCTTTAAAAGCTATATTGCTAGCATTGTTTGGATTTCTTTTGCTTCTAATACATTTAAAGCCTCTTATACACTTAAAACATCATTATTACCTCTGCTGACTGTAGATACTGCTTTGATGTCCATTTGCTTCCTTTATCTATTTTGTACAAATTGTTAGCTTTTGATTTATATTCATTAAAAACAGCTTCACCTTTCTTCTATGTGCTATGCTAATACAGCTTCCACTCTTCTAAGGAAACTGAATTAATCTTGTACTGTTCAGCAGTAGAGAGGTTATATTATATCACTGGGCTTTGTAGTTTCAAATTAAACAAAGCATGAAGTAACTTAACTGAAAGGATGTTTTTTCGATATTTAAGCAAATAAAAACCTGTGTTTTTGGAAAGAGGACTTGATTCCTTTAGGCAGTTCTGATAATTTGCCACAATTTTATTTTAAATGTAGTGAGATGACTGTTGTACAACAGGGTGCATCTGTTTCATGCACTACTCTTGAGACATCTTTAGAATTGCCATCTGGTCCTAATACCTTTGTACACTGAAGTTCTGAGAATCTCTTAAGTTTTACTTTTCACTCACTGTCATCTCTAAACAATTAATTGGTTAAAAGAAAGAAGCCCTGTTCAATAAAAAAATCCTTCATTTGAATGTAATAAAGACATATAGGTTATTCAATAGGTTGTTCCACTGCTTTGAAATCCTCTTTGCATCCCTTCTGCATCCCATGGGATCCTGCAATTATGGAAAATGTTTTCACAGGGTATTATTATGTCTGAAAATTTATCAAATTGCTACCACATCATATCAATTTTGTGTCATTCTTACCTTACCTGAAAAATGGGTTTATATTATTTGTTTATATAATCTTTTCCCTCAGTCTGCTTTTTGTTTAAAAAACAAAAAATCACAAGGTGATGTGAGCGCTAAGTTAAGTTTCTCTATTTCCCCATCTGCTATCTTTGTTTTACAAATGTGTTGTGGCATTATTTTGGAAATCACATTTAGCTCAACCCTGCAGTTCTTTAATTCTACGCTGTTCTCAAAGCAGTGTTTCCATAAGAATGAAATTCCAGTTCCTTTCTGTGCCCAAACCAATGCTGGCTCCTTGGGTCTTTCCTCAGAGATACCCTGAGAAGGTGCTGTGCCTTGGGGTTGTTCCTGCTATCAGTAAATCCAGTCCATGGAAAATAAACTGGGTTATATATTTTCCATCACTTAATCTCCCTAAAGACCCACTAGCTTTCCTTTAAATGCCTCTCTAATTAGAGGAGATTTAATCTGACTCCCTCTCCCCTCAGTGATAATGGCTCTGAGTGAAGCCTGCTTGCTTGCTTGCTTGATTTCCCTCGTCTGTTGTTCATCAGCCATTCTTCTTGAATTTTTCCCACAGAAACCATATTTCTCCATATACTGGCTCAATTGAGAACTAACTACTTGGTTTTCAAGGTGAGGGATGTGGTGGTGCCTGCTGTGACTGTACCACATCTCCTACCAACTTTACAACATGAATGGTGGAGAAAAATACTGGGTTTGTGTAAATTTTAAAATCTGAAGTACAAAGGCAAAGAGAACTTCAGAACTTCTCAGTTGCAGGTGTTTTCACGTGGATCCAGGGACCAGTGGTTTAAGCAGGCAGCCCTCGTGCCCCGTTGGGTCAGGGGGAGCAGATGCCACCATGGGCTGTATGGGGGGTTCTCCAGAGAGCCAGATTCTGGGCACAGAGCTGAGTGCCTGGCCAGAGCTCCATTAAAGTTGTATTGTTTGCTGATTTGAACAGGGAATGGCCTCAGCACATGCTACTGCACATGCCTGACATGGCAAGTTCTCTTGCTTTCCTACCAGGTGATGCAGCTGTGTTTCTGCATTAGGAAATTGAGTTATCTTGAGATGCAGGAATGATTAGAGGTTTTGAGTGCCAGTACTGGAATCCTGTGGAAAGGCTGGATGTTTCAGGAGCAAGTTTCTTTCACATTTCTCAAGTCAGGCACAGGAAATTACTGTTAAGTTCACATCTGCTCTTAACCCTGTTGAGATCAAATTTGACACTGTTGTAAAAATGAAAAAAGAAAATTGTTAAAGCAAAGCCCTGCATCTGTGTTAGAAGGCTTGGCTCCCAGAAGTTCTGCTTTTAATGTTGCTCAGTTAAAACTCCACTTCTTGTCCTTGCAGGAAGTCTGTGTGCTTACCATAGGATCCAAATTATTCAATGAAAATGAATTTTCTCACTTGTTTAATCCATAGTGACTGAGAAGGGGCAGGACCTTTTGGTTCTTGACACCTTACCCACACCTTCACATGCCACCGGTTTAATCTCTTTCCATTGCAGCCCGTCTGAAAAATCCTTTGTAAGGAGGCTGCACACTTCCTATCCTCATGTACTGTGCTCAGTACATTTCCTTTCCTTGCACTTTCGAATCTAGAAGATAGTGTTAACACTTAAAATAAACGTGTGATAGTGGGTGTGAAGAGGGAATGGGGAGAACAAGTTTTCCGTCTGTCAAAATGAAGACGTCAACCTCTGCTTTTATTTTTTTTGGCATGTGTGCTTTAAATAGAATGACTGGGTTGGGTGACTTCCAAGTGTTTGCTGCATTTGGCAATCCTTCTAAGTTGTAACAGATGAAGTTCTGCTGTTCCATATGATGTGCTCCTTCCCCCTTTTTCAGTGACTCCTTGAAACTCCTTGGGAATTCAGTGTAGCATTCACATCTGTTCCGTGGATGGATGTCCAAGGCTAACAAAATGCCTACTGGACTTGGAGGCAGCTCTGCCAAAAGCCATATGGTTGTGTTTTAGTTTTGTGAGCACAGTGCAGTAAAGAAAGGAGGTTGGGCCAAGAGACAAGTGAAGGGAGGAGGGATGAAGCTTCAGATGGGTAAATGAAGGTAAATTCTCATTATTTGGTGTTTTTGTGTAGAGGAATATGCTTGTTATTTGTATTCTCATTTCCTTCCGAATTGTGGCTCATGAAGAGCTCTTACCTGCTACAGCTTCACTATGCGCTTTGAGAGAGACTTTACTGTCCTGAAATAGCTTTTCTTGAGGGTTTAAAAGATGTTCTTTGGTGAAATCTATATTTCAAACTGAAGATCATAAGCAAAAAATGGAACCTGAAAGGTTTAAGTTTTTAGAAGCCTTTATGCTTTAGTGTAACAGTTGGAAGTGCTATCCAGAAAAACTGCAGCATGTAGTTAAGAACAAGTGTTCCTGTTTTAGAGGTGCCTGATTTTTATCCATTTTTTGTTTCTGAAATTCTTTTTAGGTGTTTTCACCAGTTCTGATTTATTTGTGTAGAACAGTGTTAACAAGTCAACCGAGGCAGTCCCCCCACAGTACAGGAAATTATCCAAGATTTGTTAAGAGGCAGGCTTGACCTGCAGGCTCTTCAGTATCAGGCAGACAGGCCAGACAAGTGGTAAGAGAGAAAATGGGTCACCAGAGTGGGCTGATAGGCATGGGAGCAGCCTGAAACCCTAGCCTCCTCCTCCTCTTCCTTCTCCCTCCTCCTCCTTTTCTTTCTTGACCATTTTCTCCCAGTTAAACGCTGAACGATTCAACAAGGTTAATAGTTTGTAAGCTGTAGAACACTGTGCTATCTCCCACTGAAACACAGCAGCCATCGTGCTGAATAAAGAGTTTGAAGCCATTGAGATAGATTTACAGAAGTGCCTCAGTTTCCCAGGAAACATCCCCTTGACTTTCTGGTATTCTTAGCTACTGCATGGACTCTGTGTATTTACACAGGTGTATCACTGCAGTGCCTTCAGAAGCCTCTTCCGAAAAAAGAAATGCTCTAAAATTCAAAGCAGTGCATGTAAGCAATGAAATCACATTTTGGTGAAGCTGGAAGGAGTAGCTGGTATTCAGCCTTTCCTTTGTGGAAAGGGGTGTGCTGTGTTTATGCACAGATACTATTTTTCTTGTCAGCTGAAAGAGTGAACGTAGCTTAGGAGGGTGGCTGCAAGCCTCCTAAGAGGGCATTTGTTCAGTCCCGATTTTAAAGTAACACAGACACTTGTTCATCATGTAAAATACTGGTAAACAACAGCAGCATAATCTGTAATTGGTGCTTGTGAGCAACTGATTTGTGATTTTTCTGTTCCTACCCAGAAATAATAGCAAGATGAACTCCTTTGCCAGCATTACACAGGCTTGACTGAAGTGCGTTCATTCCTTTTTTAATGTGTATCTAAGCAAAAAAATAGTGTACTGAGCCTTTGCTTGGGACCAGCCTCTGTGCTGGGTTTGAAAAAAAGCAATCTATTACATACAGGTACTGTCCTTTTCAAAATCTTACTTAGTATAGTAATGATGTTTAGAGAGTAGTTTAGATTACTCATATACAGTAATTTGTAGACATTGCTTCTGAATTAAGAGCACTCACTGAATAAAGAGAACAGTTCTGATTTCCCTTCTGTGGCTTCTGAAATGTTTGGGTAAAATCAGTGTGTATTTAAGCAAGGGGTCAGCTGGCCTTTTGCTCAATGCTGTAGTGGTAGAAAGAAGTATCAGCTCATCTCCCCTACAAAGCTCTGGGATTCCTGTGTGCTGTGTCTGTGAAACTCTTCAGGGGGTGCCCAGTTGTGGTGAACAGCAGGAAGGTCTCCAGGAAGGCCAGCAGCAGTCATCCTAACCTGAGACTGGACAACTGCTCTTCATCCATGAATGATGTCTGGCCTATTGGACTTGCTTCTCTTCCCCTCCCTTATGTGCCCAATGGTTTGGCTTTAACACAGGCCATTTCCAAATAGTTATCAATGCTCCCAGCAATTTCCTTTCCAACTCCCAACCTCCTGTTCCCACCTGTGCTGTCTTTATTCCCATGCCCAAATGTAGCTGCTATGTGTGGCAACAGCAGTAATAACCTACCTGGCAATACCAGGAGGTACAGAGCAGGGCAATGGTCTGTCTGTGGCTGGTGCACTTGAAGTGCCCTTAGGGGACTGGTGATGGACAAAAGCCCCCTGCACTGTGGCCCCTATTGTGGGGATATTGTAACTATAAATGTACACCTAAACTCCTTGAAGTCACAGGGATTTTAAACATGTGATTACTTTCATGTAGTTGGCACATGGTCTACACATGCTTTGTCCTTCTCATTCCAGAACTGGAGAGTTCCTGTCTGGAGTGATTTTTAATTCAAATTTTGCACTGATTCACCTTGTGTCTTGAGTTTGTCTCAGTATCTTTCCTACAACTAAAGTTTATGATGTCTTTTTTTTCCTGTGTCAAACAGGGTGTCCTCACTGTAAAAATGCCATTCCACATTTCACAACTGCTGCTGAAGTCTTTAAAGAAGATCGCAAGGTAACTTGCTGTTAATTATTTCTGTGATACTTAAGAATGTTTTCCATAATTTATAGGCTTTGCTTATTGATAAGGTGATAGGTTTGTAGGTACAATTGCTGTTACACTAAAAGAAATGTGTCTGCATCATAGGGGTTGTATCTTTTATGGCCAAATTGAGTTACACTTCCAACCTGTTCTGTTTTCCCTAATTTGCTGTCTTTTATGTTTAAGTCTTTATGTAAGAGTTACTTTGTATTAAGTGAAACACAGTTCTTTCTCATTGAGGGATTAAAAAAAGAGAAGTCATATTATCTCCACTCTCTTTCAACTTTTGTCAGCTGTTGGGATGTACGTAGAGAAACCACAAGTGATGTGATAGTCCTGAAGACCTCCATCATATAACTAACTAATCCTTGCTTGTATAGCACAAAATATAATATATTTCTGTAAGCTGGCTGACTTGATCCCAGGATGCTCTTATAAGACCCTGATGCTTCGGCCTTGAAAACACATCCAATGGCTGAATCACAGTGGGTAATTTCCTTGCATCAGCTTTTTTAACTGAGCACATGCAGATTAGGATTTTTAAAAAAAGCAAAAACAAAAAAACCAACCAAACAAAAAAACCACAAACAAACAAAAAAAACCTTGAGCCCTGGATTTAACCAGATAACTAACTAGGAACCTGTTTGATATCTTTAATTGAACCATATTTCTTTCTGATCTCTGAATTTGTTCCAATTTGCTTTTTGTTTAGGGATAGCAAGAAAAAGATTTGGCAATTTAATATGGAAATTTTTCTCTACACCTTCCTCAGGAGGGGAAACAGAGAGGGAGATGCTGAGCTCTTCTTCCTGGAATCCAGTGACAGGACAAGTGGGAACATAATTCAAAGCTGTGTCAGGGGAGGTTCTGACTGTACAATAGCAGACACTTCTTTACCAAGCAGATGATCAGTCCCTGGAACAAGCTTCCTTAGAGAGGTGGTCAATGCCCAGAGCCTGTGAGTGTTCAAGGGACATTTGGACAACATCTTAACAACAGGCTTTAACTTTTGGTAAGCTCTGAATTGGTCAGGCAGCTGAACTAGGTCATCCTTGTAGGTCCCATCCAGCTGAAATAGTTTATCCTATTCTATGTTCTAAATGAAGAGGTAATTTTGTAACAGTTGTACTCCATAACAGAAGAATTTTTGTAATTTTTTTTCTTTTCCTCTCATCTGTTCTGTAACTCACAGAAAATGCATCAGATTGACAAGAAACAAATCATTCTTGTATCACTGACTGCATAAATTAGGAGTCCCTCACTTCTGCCCTCTGCCACACAGAAGATTCATAGGCATGCAGCTTTTAGTTCTCCTGCTGCTGTAAATTAATTTGCTCAGATGCCTTTTGGTTACTTCTTTGTTTCCAAGATCTCTGAGAAAGTATCCTTGTTTTCCCACTTTTCTGGTAGTTCCCAACGAAGCCTCTCTTTCCTAAACTCATTAAAATTTCAGTCAGAGGAGGTGAAACAAATGTACCAAACAACGTGAAACTTGCTTATTAGAGCCCCAGGATGTATTAACAAGCAATCTGAATCATGGCACATTTAGTTGGACAGGGTGGTGGTGGGAAATGCAGGCCTGGGAAGCTTTTCCTTCAGACTGCAGGTTATGAAAGGACTCCAAGAGCAGAGCAGTGATTGACGTTACAACTCTTGACTTCAGTTTAAGGTTGAAGTGGGGAGATATAAAATGTAATGAGTTGGAACAGGAGAGCCAGTAGGGAATATTAAGGCTGGTACAGTTTTAAAGAGGTGTGTGCAGTTAGGGAGAATGATGTTATTCCACCCCAATGACTTATGAAAGTGCCAGGGATTGATTATGCTGGGAGCCCCTATTTAATTGTGTACAGCTATAACCTGCCAAGGTGCTTCCTGCTGCCAGTTTGTGCCATTGTGGAAACGAAAACAAACCTGGTTTAGACTTTAGAAGGGCACATTATTGCTGCTCCCACAAGCAGCACAGGTCATATTCCCATGTTTAAAACTGGACTGAGCCTTCAAATTAATTTGTAGTTCTGTAGGGTTTCAAACTTCGGTAAAATCACTGCTTACGAGAAAGGAAGTAATTATTCTTTCAAAAACAGGGCAAGATTACTGAGTTTCATTTTAAGTAGTACATTCTTTCACTACTTTATTTCTATGGTAGTGTCCTTTTTTTCCCCTGGAGAAAAGTTTTTCACTTAACAGAGTATTTTAGTATTTAAACTGTATCTTCTTCTTAAAAGAAGGGTCTTTTAATTAAACATTAATCCTGCAGAAGCCAAAGAAGAATCAAAAACATTCCAGCCTTGAATTGGTTATAAATGGTATCTTAAAAGGTATCCTTTGGGAGACTTTGAATCTTTACATTGGAATTTTGAACATGAGCAGAGCTTGAAGCTGTTAAGTACGTGTCTCTGGCTCTGCAGATTGACTGCAAGGGGGTGGTTCTGGCGCAGAAGCCCCCCTCCCCCGGGGCTGTGTGTAGTGCTCTGTACTTTTTCATCATCTGCACTGCTGGAGTTGGAGTTTAAAAATGCACTGCTTGGAACATTGGCCCTGAATGTCAGTTCTCATTGGCCATATCACTGCTGGTGGTTTTAGCCAGAATCCCCAGCCTGCTCGCTGGCCTGGGGCACTCCTGGGGCTGCTGCAAAACACGGGCCACAAACCAGAGCCTCCAGTCTTTCCATCTTCCTGGAGAAACTCGGTGCCAGTAGGACCAGATCGGTGGAGAGGCTACTCCAGTAGCAGTGAGCATATTGTTTCAGTTATTTAAAAGAAAAAGAAGCTGGGGGGAAGGCCATCTGGAGCATTCTTAGCGTGGGGTGCTGTGGCCTCAGCACACAGCTGCCAGGGGAAAGCCTTTGGCCAGCGCCCCACAGCTCAGGTTCTGGCAGTGACCAGTGAACGTCAGAAAATGCAAATGTGAGGGCTGTCACTCAGCTGAACAGATTGAAGAGCAGGAGGCCATGTTCAGGAACTGCTCCACAGTCTCTCTTGAAAACTAAATCTTTAAAAAATCTGCCTTCTGCCTTTTGGCTGATCCTAAAGCTCAGCTTGAAGGAACTGATTTGTGATGTTCCAGCTTGTATTTGCTGAAGGAAAGCTCTTGACTGTTCAAGGCCTCTCAGTAACAAAACTCTGGCACTAGTGCAAAGGGGCTACTCTTTGACCAATCTTCCCATTTTCACAGGAGACTGTTCCTGTACAAATGCATTCACCCAAATCAGAACATCACAGCTGGGTTCTAGTGAGTTCCCACAGAAACAGCTGTGGCAGCAATTGCTGGAAAGGATGCAGCAAATGGGGTGAGCTGGGGTGTTAGTGGGTCTAGTCAGCAGTGAAACTGTTGGGTCCTCAATGTGTATTGTGAATCACAGTTTAAAATTATTATACCAACAAAATGACTGCACAGAGTTACGCAAATGAGTTAATATTTTAGTTTGGCAAGGAATTTGATCCCTGTTTGCTTAAAAAGCATGTGCTGAATTTCTTTTTGATTAGACTCATTAAATATGATGTTAGCACTGTATGTCATGTTGTACTAATGGATGTCCCCTTTGCAAAATAGGCCTGCTTTGAGAACAGCTGATGAACTGCACCTCCTGTAATGATGCCATGCCACATCTGGGCAACTAATAATGAATCTCCCATTTGCAAGGCCTTTCACTTTGAGAACAGTAGCTGAATGCAACAAGCTTTAGCAGACCAGTCCCTAACTGCTGTTAAGATCAAGAACAGGTGATATAAATAGAAACCTATGGAGTAAGCATAGGGAAGAATGCATATCTGTCTTATTTATAGGTGCTTTTAAGACATTTGGCAACAACAGACTTTTTTACTAGTAATCAGGTAATTGTCATTTGGAATTGATTATACTTTTAAAATGTTGTTTGGAAGCATTTATTTCCACGCTGCAATTTTGGTTTTACTTTTTTTAAGTTTATCAAATATCGTTCCTCTCTCAAATCAATATTCAGTTAGCTATTCACTTCCATTTTCATAACAGAAGTCAATATTAGCTCTAGCAGAGATTTATTTTCTTGAATCAATAAACCAGTGTGTGGCAGTACATATTTTAACAGGAGAACAGCTAGGATTGCAGGGGGTTATTTTTACTATATCATCATGTGGTGACTGGGAGGCAAACTGTTAAAAAGAAAGCTTTAAGAACAGAAAGGAGGAGTTACCTGGAAGGTCAAGGGATTCCGCTTTCAATTTTCTACACATCTGTTTGAACCGTTGAATGTAATTGTGTTTCTTACCTGTAAGATCCCTCTAGAGCAAAAAGCTGCTTCATAATTCTGTTGGAAGGGAACTGTGATTTCTGATGTATGATTAGATTATACTGCTAGTACTTCTTTTTCCTTCTAACACTTAGTAACAAAATAAGGCATCACCCTTCTGTTACATTTGGAGCACCTGGAGATCAGTGGTCACATTTTTGGCATAGCTCCACTTCTATTGAAGCACCTAAATGAAAAGTTCTGGTTTTTGCAACAGCTCAGCTTTTGTGATCAGTCCTCTTCTTCTGAAAAATATGCCATGCTCTATTTCCTCAGAGCTCTTCAGAGCTGCTCATACACTGCTCACAGTCTATTGCCATGCTGAGTTAAGTTTGCAACTCTGTAGTTAAGCTCCCAGTTTTTTGGTAGAACCATGAAACGTCGTGGGATTCATTTTTAAAATAAAGATATTGTCCAGTCCTAGATGTTTCTAAACTCATATTAACCTACACTGACTATGAAGAAATGCATACTTATTTGGTGGGTTATTGTTGTTGCTGTTTTTATCATAATTGTGCATTACTGTACATACTCACCTGATACTATTAATTATTATAGAGTGCATACCAGTTGTGAGGAGCTACTCGTAAAATTAAGAAAGTTGGATGTACTCCAAGAAACTTCCTTTGGGGTCCAGAGTCTCTGATTGATTATCTTTTCATTTTATAACATTTCTGTTCCTGCTACAGCTACTGAACAAGCTGGTCATAGACCTGAACAGCATTGGCCCTGGAGAAAGGACTTGTATATGTGATGTATTGTCAATACCTCAGGCAACAGAGCTTTGGGTTATAAAGAATCCATAATCCTGTGGAGTTTTGTGCATGTTGCAGATATAGCACTTGCAGCTTTTTCTCCCTGAAATGTTTTTTTCAGTGGATTTCCCCCTCTGGTTAGAAGAAAGCTCAAGAAATTAAATTTTAGTCCTAACAATCAAAATCTCCATAAAATCAGTCTTGCCTTCTGAAAGCTGTTACACTGGATTATTCCATAATGGACACACACATACTCATACATACACACACATAAAAGTTAGACCAGTGTTAGCGAGTTTCTTTCTCTCACAGATTTTTTGAGGGTTTTTCTGTCTTGATGAGGGGAAATTTGTGAGTGATGGTGCCAAGTGTCTTGGCTCCTGGACACCTATTACAGATGTCTTATGCTTAACATGTCTACAGTTTCTGGTTGAAAAAACCTAGTGGGTTTGCAGGTCAAAGCATCTAGGTCTTGCTAAGCTGTACTCTCCAGTGCACTTCTGTGTAACTTGTTGCTGGTAGTCAAATACGCAGATCAGTTCTGAGTGGAATATTCCCCAGAAGTCTTTAACCACATTCTGAGAGAGATTTTTTGGGTTGTTATTTTGCCTGACTCAGTTTCCTTCTTTAGTGAAGTAGAAAAGCTGACTGTTGCTAAGGGTTGAGAATGAGGGGAAACTTTCCTTACAGTATATCACTGCTCACTTGAGCCAGGATTCTGTATCTTTTTACATGCAGGAATTCACTCTGGTAGGACACACCTCTATCAGCAGTGCAGCTCAGTATTCACAGTCCATGAAAACACAAACAGAAAGAAGCAAAGGGCATCAGTGGTATTTGCTGAAATTCTGGTGTGTGTCAGAGTTCAGCTGTCTGGAGTTCAGCTGATGGAATAGAGATGAGAATTGGTCCTCAGTCCAGAAGTGTGCCTTGCTACAAAGTGATGTTTTCCAGCATTACTTTTCTCTCAGTGCACTATATTTGATCTTCCGCTGTGAGACAGACAAGACAATTAGGACTGTGATGCTATGATAATGAGTGCACAGAGATGGTAGCAACCTCTATATTTAGGCTGCCTTAACATTTCCACTCTAAAGTAATCACTCATGCTCTCCTAAGTACTCTTACTCAGCCACTGTTGGCAGCAGGCATTGAAATGCAGCCTCAGATACAGTCTTGGGAATTAGATGTTCCTCTATGAAATTTTGCTCACGTCTGTATGAGTTACAAGGCTTTTGAAAATCACTGTTCCTCTTCTCTCACTGGCTGTAAAAATAACCAAACGTGTGTGTTCTGAAGAGCTGGGTTCAAAATGGTATTTGCAGTGGTGGGGCTGTGTGGGAGCTTGCATGAGGGGCACTGCAGGGAGGACAGACCATGGACATGTCCCCCAAATGCTATTCCAGATGTGCCATTAGACCTGTTGGATTAGACACAGCACTGGGCTCTTATGGCTGCCATGGACTGGGATCTGTGTGTGCACAGCTAATGCACAGGTGGGCCAGCTTAGGTTTCCATGTGCTGTAGAGGAGAGCTGTGTCTCAAGGACACTGCTGAGCGTTTCTGTCAGAAGCCACCTCCAACGCCCATCAGTCATCTGCTCTGAGGCAGCGGGTGAAGATGTTCTGAGCAAGGTTAACAGTGGCTTGTAGCATTGCATTCCTGCACTGCACCTTCTCCTCACTGGGGCTGTTCTCACAAAAGCCTTTTGTAAATGAAATTGGACACTCCAGCTGGTACCAGTTCCGGTATTTCGAGAGATACAGATAAAGAGAATTTCTCTTCCTTCTTCCCTCTTCTTTCCAGTGTACTAAAAACGAATTTTCTTAATCTCTAAGACACTAAGAACAGATGGGCCATCAGTCACAACAGTTTCATGTCTCAAACCAGCTACTAAGATCTGGATGAGCACATGCATACCTTCCCCTTTTTCTGTCTGTAATCTGTCCCTGTGTGATATTTACAGCAGCAAGAAAAAAAGATTATTTTATTTATTCTTCTAGTTTTTAGGAAATCAGGACTTCTAGTCTTCTTTCTACCTTCATGCTGTGTCATGAAATAAATATTTGTCTCCATTCTAAGCTTTTCTGTACACAGAAGTAGCCAACAGAGCTCTAAATTTTGGCTGGCTGCTAAGGTTAGGAAGGCAGAAATACTTAGATAAAACTCTTTTGCAGTTTATTATTTCTAACCTTTCATTAAAATTGGCCCTGAATGCGTATAGGAGTCTTCGTGTTTACAAAAAGAAAAAGGGATCATGCATGTTTTTAACAGCTCTCAAGAGTCCTGGTTCTGTAAAAGCCTTATTAATGTTTAAAATCAGAAACCAGATATTTAAGGTAAGAGCACTGTTCACTTTATCTAGTACTTTCCACTTGAAGACAGACCAAGCGAGATAATACTGAGTATTGTCTTGTCAGGCTTTCAAAGCTGAAACAAAACAAGCAAATTAACTGAAGTTGGCTTTGCCAATCTCTTTAGTTACTGCTAGGATAATGAGATCAGGTTTTCTCATTTTGACAGTGTCACCATGAAACAGGAGAGCTTTGTGGAATATTAAGTGATCTTTTAATTATGGAAGAACAGTTCAACTGCAACCCTAAAGTCATGCAAGCGAAAGGTATTTTGATCAGCTGTTTGAAGGAGCCCTGTGGAAGGGAAATTTCAAATTAAGATGTGTCTGCTGTGAAATTCACACTTGATAAATTGTAACCCACAAAAAAGTTGCAAAAAGTCATTCCTCTAATTTGCTTGGTTTCTTTACATAGGTTGTACTTTAACATGCTTGCCCTTCAGCAGGGATTGGCTCGGGCTGTGAAGGCAGAGCTTATGTGAGCAGCCTGCATTCAGAGCCCGAACTGCTGCTCACAGGAACAGGGTGAAATCACAGCACAGGGCTCAGTTGCTTTGAGTAGAAGCCTATGAATTACATTTTGTTTCAGCATCAGAACTGTTAAGGGCAGCCCCTTCTCAATACTTCACAGAGTAAGGACTTGAATGTTTGGAGCTGCTGCTCGGGAGCTGTGAGGAAGCAGGCAGGGACTGAGGGTGTTGCTCCACTGTCAATAGGCTGAAACTGTGACAGGCTCTTTCCTGCTCAGGGTTTGTCTGTGTGACAGTAGCATCTAGAGGTTTCAAAAGGAATTAAAGCCCACTTTGCTAATGGCTGCATATAATGTACAGTCCTGGAAGAAGACAGGAAAGGAAATACAAACCCAGGCTGGGATTGTAAGCAAGCAACCTTTTTCTCAATGTGCAGTGCTTGGTAGACAATTCTCTGGCCTCTCTCCCATCCCCATTTGACCTTGGAAGAACCACATGGAGTTTAGAAAAGCTATTTGGAGTAGAAATCATTAATCTGTGAATAGGCTGCATAAGTGACCAGCCATGTGTGGTAACTTTTCCGAGCGTTAGCCATGTCACAGGAATGAGTTGGGTTAGGTGGGTCGTTACCGTCACCAAAGCCACTCTCATTGTTCATCACTTAAAACCAAAGTGGAGGAAAAATGTTGCAGCATGACAGAGCTGTGACCACTGTGCCTGGATTTGGTTTTATTAATCCAGCCTCTGGGTTTCCTGTTTGGAGTCCAATACAGAGCTCAGTGGGAAGGCTGTGAAGGGGATTTTCTGCTCTGTGAGCTGAACGTGCTGTGCAGCTGCACAGGCCAAGTGATGACCATCCTCTGCTCTCCCTCCACAGCTGAGCCCTTACAGAAGCACGTTTGCATGTTTGCATCTCTTCCAGTGCTAAGGCTAACCTGCAGCAGCATCACCATGAAATGGGTTCTTGCTTTGTCTTCTCCTGCCTCAATGTGATGTCTTGTGTTTCAGATCGCCTACGCTGCAGTGGACTGTGCCAAAGGACAGAATCATGACCTGTGTAAGCAGGAGGGGGTTGATGGCTACCCCACCTTCAACTATTACAACTATGGGAAATTTGTGGAAAAATATACTGGAGATCGAGGGGTAAGTGAAAGCAAGAGTCATCACCTGGTTCAGGGAGGAAGGTCTGCTGTGCCTGTCCCTGCCTTGCAAATGAAAACTGCAGAGTGAATTTTTACCATGCCTCTGTTGCTGTCTTACATGGATGAATCATAGTGTACCACACCCCTGTACATCTCTGCATTAGGAACACTCTTGGTCTATTTTTAGGAACATGAGAAGAGGAAAAAGGATTAGATTTGGTAATACTCTTTGTATATTTTATTCTTTAAGCTGAAGTCTGTGAGGGAATTTGGACTGAGTGAAAGGGAAGGGTTTATTGCATGTGCTGCTGGCAGAAATGCCAAAAAATACAGGACTTAACTCCTGTCAGTTCTGGATCACATGGATACTGCAAACATGTTACAGGTCCACCAGGCTGCCAAATGGTGACAGACCATTGGCTTTATAGCCAGGACAAAGCTGGCCTTTGGAGACTAGAGGAAAGTAAATACCTCATTTGCTCTGAATCAGATTCACTCCTGGCACTCAGGATGGGAAGACATATCGTGCCATCTACCCCTGGGCTGAAGTTTCATTCTTTTGTCCTGCTGTGGCCAACTAATTATATGCTGTGAGTGCAAGAAATAGGGGCAGAAATGGCACAATGCCTTCAGGGGTTGTAAAGTGCCT
Source organism: Acridotheres tristis (assembly GCA_037013685.1). Lineage (NCBI taxonomy): Eukaryota > Metazoa > Chordata > Aves > Passeriformes > Sturnidae > Acridotheres > Acridotheres tristis. The sequence goes on from CM072894.1 coordinate 27,214,265, forward strand.
GAAAATAAGGAAGCAATTCAATTATTTGTGGGCTGCCTTTGTTGTAACCTCCTAGAGGGAGGTTACTCCTCAGCAGCCATTGATTGCCTGGGGTCTGCAAGAAAAACTTGGGGTCTTTGAGCCATGCAGTGATTTTGAAAAAAGATTCTTGCCTGAAAGTTACGGCTGCTGTTAGAGCTCAGAAAATTATATAGAATCATGAATTTAAATGCCAGGTTCTGAGGTTCTCTGTTAGTCAAGATCTTGGGGAAGTCTTCATGGAGCTTCGCCTCCCACTTTTCTCCAGCATACTTGGACTCCACTAATTATCATTTCATGGTGCTGATCCAGCCGTTGTTATGGATACGATGTTTAGTTCCAATTCTGGATCTTTTCTTAAAAGTAAAGACAGGTGCAGTGGCCAACAATGAAGTAAGATTTCAGCCGCAGTTTTTGCATCTCTAACCCATTCTTAGAGAAACGATATATGAAAGGAAGGATCTGTGGTGGCCGATAAAAAGAATTTATATCCAATACAGGAGTGCTCTGAGGTCATAGGAGTTAGGAGATATTTATCCATTTGCTGGAAAGTGGACTAACAAATCCCCTATATGCATCCAACCCTTTCTTGGGTAAAAATTACCTGACAGGAACATCGCAGTCTCTCTGCTGATGGCTGCTCTGTTCCCCTTCCACCTCTCTGGGGACCTATGGTCTTGCACTTGTGCAGCATTGAACTGGGGTTTGTTATCTCCTACCATGGTAATGCTGGAGGCAGTGCTTAGCACAGTGCCTGTCATGGGGGCTGTTGTTTGCCAGATGTCTCCAGGTGACAAATGGCCAAAGCTTGTCACTGCATTTATTTTCAGTGGAAGAATAGTGAATAGTTTTAGAAAAGCTTTTTGTTGTTCAGCCTTCTAAAAGCTTTCCAGCCTTGTGGTTTGGGTTTATTTTGTTTTGATGTTCCACAACATTGTTTTAAGTACTTACTTCTATTAGTTGCTCTCTACCTTTGGTATTTTCCTCCTTTATCACCAGTTTTGAGTGCTGTGTTCTGTGATTTTTTAAATGCAAAAATGGTCAGATTGGATGGGAGCAGGGTCACTTGCCCAGAAAACTTCAGTGTTGGGGTACCAGTAGACAGTGTATTCCAACACAAGTGTTCACACTTCCACCCATCTGAGCCTTCTGAAATGCCTGAGAGCTGTGTTCACAGCTTTCCTTGGAAAAGGAAACTGCTGGCATTCAACAGCCTTAAATCATAAGTTGCTGAAATGCAGAGGTTGGCATCTAGACAACCAGGTTTGAAATTCTTGATAATAATTTTAATAGTAACTTGAAAAAAGAAGTTATTTCTATCATTGGTATGCTTGGAGAAGGAGGAAAATCGTGATCAAAACTGTTAGAGGATGAGTGGCAAATGTGTGTATAGTCAACAAACAATCCAGTAACTGCTTTTAAAATGACATAAACAGCTTACAAAGGCAGCTTGAAAATGCCTTTTGAGTGTTTTCAACAAAAAGGCATCAATGACACTCCTAGTGACAGATTTTACTTTGTCCTGTGAGTTTTAGAGACTTCTTCTGTGTCCCATCTCTTCAAAATTTGACATGTGGGAGGTGCATGATATTTTCCCCTTGAAGTGGAGCAGCACTCAACCAGAGCATGGCACAATGAGGCAATGCAGAAGCAGTAGCTGTTCCCTAGTTTCTATACTGCTGTGAGGGTACAGAAACTAAACAACTGCTCCTTAGTTTATATTCTGCTGGGATACAGAAGCTCAAAGTGTTCTTGATGCATTGTTTTGCTTTGTTGGTAAAAATATGACCCATATTTTTCTTCCTTCAAAACCAGGAGTCTGGATTCACCACTTTCATGCGAACCCTGAGAGAAAGAGATCATGAAAGAGTAGGAAAGAAGAAGGATGAATTATAGTTTCTGCCTCAAAAGAAGCTTTCCGCTGCACTGTGAATGGTTCCAGGTCTTTTGTTGATGCACCTGGGACTTCACATATTCTCAAGACAGAGACTTTTTTATAAACAGCCATGGCCATTTTGTACAATTTTGAAATAAAGTGATACCACTTGATTTTTAAAAGGAAAATAAATTAGAATGTTGCCATAATGTTTTAAAGAAAACTTAGCATTTTCTCTCATGTTGGGAGACTATGCCCACTAACACTCCTATGCAATATTTTTATAGTCTGTAGTATGTCTGTAGGCGATGTTGTTTGTTAGGGTGAAATTTTTGTTCCGGTATTGCAGTACATACAAAAAAACAAAGGGGAGGGGACACAGTTTGGTTTGGGTTTGTTTTGTTATGTATTGTTTTAAATCAGTGCAGAAAAATGGGATTTATAAGACACAGATTTATTCAAATGAAGTTTTACATTCTTGTGAAATAGTTACGTGTTCTTGACTTAGATTTGGGGGGAACAATTTTAAGGTGCTCAGGGATAAATAAGGTATCTGAGTTAATGAAGACATTAACATTGACCAGTCCAGATCTGTTAATTTCATTTAAGCCTCTCTGGTCTATAAATCGGAACTGTTTACATACCTTTATAAAATGTATTGAGTGAATTAAGCCACGCATTAAAAATCAGCAGAGCATGGGTGAAATCAGATTAAACCCTCCTACTTTGGCATCAATATTGTCAATGTATCTGTAAGTTATGGCAGGAATGACTATCTTATAGGGGTACATGGTTACTCTTATAGGGTACACAGTTTCCCTTCAAGTTATGATTGGGTCAGATCAAATATGTCTTGTAAAGTGTTAATGTTCAACTGTTTTGAGAAATGCATAATACTAAATGTATAATACTTCTGGTAATGCAGTAATTGTGTGTATTACCTGTTCACATTCCAAAAGCTTTTCTGCATTTGTAGGAGGGATTTTTCCTTTTTGCTCCTTAAGGAGTTGCACAAACAATCTCTCTCTGACAGTCATCACTGTAAAACCTGTATCAGCAGCAGTTGAAATGTGTTACACTTTTGATGCTTAAACAAAAAAAAGAGTTGATCTGGAGGTACTTCTGTCTTTGCAGGAGGGGAGAGGGAGGGGCAGGAAGTTGTGATTCACTTTGAACTAAAAATAAATTTTAAAAAGGACAAGTATTGTTATCATGAATCAGCCTTGTTCAGCTTCTTCCCCCCTGGGTGAATGACCACAGCTGGTGGTGGATTAGGAAGAGCCCGTGGCTGGGACATCCCGGCTTTGGGAGTGCTGGGCAGCACTGAAGGTGTGTGGTGGTGTGAGGGTCAAACTCTCTGCCCTGGCACTCCAGGGGACACAAAACAACTTCTCACAGCAGAGAGCTGTGACCTGGGTCTGAAATGTTCCTCCTGCTCCTTGGTCTGCCCGTCTGGTTTTCTTCTAGTTCAGATCTGCAGGCTATGCTGAGGGGCTGCTCAGGAGGTGAATGGCATCTTACCTCCCTCCTGGGTATTTTTTCCTTCTCTCTCTTGTCTAATTAATGGTACTGTATGTTTGGCACTGTTAAGCTGCAGAAGCCATTAGTGAGTATTTTGGAATACCAGTAGCCTGATTGGCCTTGTATGGTAGCCAGCTTGTTAACCATGACATCAATTGGAATAGCCATGGAGCTGTGCCAAGTGTCTTCTCTTATTAGGCACCTGATGAGCCTCTTCTCCCAAAAAAATCAGCTGCCTGATAGTACATAATATCATAGTGTAAAAGTAGCTTAACTTATGAAGACTCTTACTCTGTTTTTTCCCTTTCAATTAGCACAGTTACTTATGTTGCGTATAGCACTTTTGCAGAAGATCATGATAATTCTTTATTTCAAGCTATCCTCATAAGTAGCAGGCACTCCACACTGCATTTAGGAAACAATACATATTGATGCCATTTGATCTCAAACAGGAATTCTTCTGCTTTTAGCAAACTATCAAATATGATCAGTCCAGAACTTGCTGTTGTGTCTCTTTTGATCTCAGACTCAAAGCAGTGACTCGAACAAACTAAGTAGCTGGCACTAATGAAATACAGCCCCCAGAAAATGTTGAGCATTTCTGTGCATAGGCTGTACCTATGTTTGTGCTAATTGGTGAGAAATGTAGATTTCTTCAAAAATAAGAAAGAAAAAAATGATAGCTTGCCAATGCTGACTTCACTAGTCAGGATCATTCTGAATTATAGGCTTTAGCAAATGTTTAGGATAAGACAATTGCACACTGTGCTTCAGACCAGTAATTCCTTACAGCTGGTTACACCACAATAAAACTAGGAATTCTCATTTTTCCCTTCAGTCTTTTGTCAGTTACTTCTTGGACTTGGACATTCATTTTTTCTTGGCTAAAGAAAAAATGTGTTGTGCATGTGTTAATGCACAAATATAAAATATTTGAGAATAATTTACCTTCTGTTACGGGGTCATGACTCATCTGGTTTATGGTCTGAATGGTTTTTGAAAAATACTGTTTTGAACACCATAAATGATTATATCAAATGGCTGACAAAAGCCTTAGTTACTGTGAACTAGAGTGTACCAGGAGCTCGGAGCTTTGCTTTCAAGCCTTTTTAATTAGTAGGCCAGGTCTGAATATCAGTCACACTGTTTTAGTTCTGTTGCTTCCAGTAAAGCAAAAGTTGGTGTTTATATTTGCTAGTGAAGTCAGTTTATGTTTATATTCACATCAGTCACGTTGAAATTGAAATATGTTATTTTCTACAAACTCTAAATGAAAAATAGATGTAAGATCTCTTATTTTCTGTATTTAAATGGTTGTTCATTTCACACACTCAGACTTCCCAGCCTGTTGCAGTAGATGCGTAGCCCAGGCGTTCATAATCACACAGGAATTTCTGCTGTGGTTAAAAGTGAGTAATCTGGGCTTTCAAGTCATGAATCATTTATCAGCAAGAAACTTAATTGCTGATAACAAATGGTTTGCAGTGAATCAGAGATTCTGCTCTTGCAATTATGGGTTTGGTCTTTCAGTCTTTTAAAGGTGTGATTCAAAGGTCTTGGACATACGCTACATAGTTAACCCTGAGACGATTAAATCTTATCGAGGAAGGGTAAAACATGTACACAGCAGAGAGGCTGAGCAAGGACTGTGCATCACTTTGTTCCCCATGTTGGCTTAAACAAGATATAAATAGCCCACAGGGCTGTTTTAGCTCTGCTGTGTGGTTGGACCAAGAGATGAAGGGCAGCAGGGCCAAGCATTTTGTGCATACTGGAAGCTGGAGAGGAAATGGGTTTCCCATCTAATGAAAGAGCCCAAGATGTTTCATCGAGGAAAAGGAGGGAAAAGTTCCCAGGAGAGTGAATGCTCTGGGATATGGGAAACATAAGTTGGGAGTCCCAAGATGAGCATAAGCTTCTATCCCAGCCTCTGCAACCTGATTTGGCTTTGTTGTAATCCATCTATCTCTGACCCAGTAACTATGTCTTTACTTGTTCAAACCAGAGCAACTCCTCCAAAAGAGACTGGAAGAGACTTGCTTTCCAATCTGAGTCAAGAAAAGCAGCCTAACAAATCTCCATTTCCTCTTTCCTCCTCCTGTAAAATTGCATTTTGGATCTGACAGTCATGTTGACCCCCAAGCCTCTCCTAAATAGTTGCAGTTGGGTGAAAAAGCCTTGGGAATTTTTCTAAACTCCCTCTAAGACCAAAGTAAGTCCCCAGATCTTGCTAACTTAAAATCCTTTCGATAGGCATCGGCAAAGATAGATTGATGTTACTGCTGAAAAAAGATTAGAGAGGTAAGGTCTATGTTGTTGCAGTATTTAAATTGGGAGTAAAAAAGCAGATAAAACTCCCATCATGAGTAAGCTCTAAGAGAATGCTTCAGAGAATCTTGTTTCAGATGAAATTGCTTTATGAGTGATTTTGATTTTAGAGGCGAACTGCTTTTCAAAAGAAAAGTCAAGACCTGGTGACATTGCCTACAGATGTTTTGTCTGTTTGCCTTTTAAAAAATAAAAATCAGAATCACTCTCCATATTCTTGATAGTGTTATATTACAAGAAAGAAACGTTGCCTACATGGATTTCCTAGAATAACACTGAACCCCTGCCAACTGCGTTTTACAAACTATGAAACAAGCTATTTGCTCCAAACGACACTCGAGGGAGTGGCGACTGCTGCCCACGTGCACCTCGTTTTAATTTAATAGCTTACTTTAGTGTGATTTGGTCTGTAATGGAACACTGGGACTGCAGAAGTAAATTTGGAAAACTGAGAGGTGGGGGAAAGTCAGCTTTTATCAGCAGGTGTTGAGCACTGTAGCCAAACGCTGGCATTTCCTTTGCCTTTGGCAGCCCAGCATCGCCGAGCGTTCCATGGCTCTGCAGGAACCACAGGAGTGCAGCCCTTTGGCTAATCCCGTTGTGTACATTACTGCTCTGTGCTGGAACTGATTGGAAACCAGAATTTTTCCCATTAGTTTCTTTGACTGGTCATAAGAAAATGCTATGTTTTTGCTGCACATCTTGCTTTTATTTACAGAGTGAGGAAGGAGGATACCTGGGTGTCTACAAAGGAAATCAAGCCAAATGCCATTTTTTCTGCCGGCAGCCAGGATTCCTGGGAACTGACCATTGCTGCTGAAATACTCCCTGCAAAGCACTGTTAACTGGCTTGGCTTTTGCAACGTTTTGGAAGGTACTGTGTAATGCAATATTGCAAAAAATCTCAGTATCCAAGGCAGCTATTTCCAATCTCTGGTTTCCGAGGAGTTAAGCTTAAGTGTAAACTCTATTCATCAGCCCAGTGTAGTTGGTTTTGAGATAGAAAAAAAGATGGTCTGTTAGCCCAATATTTAGGAAATCACAGCTCTGATGCAGGCCCATAGGATGTTTGGGTGTTTCCACACAGCTGCCCTGGTCCTTGGTTTGTAAGGTTCCTGCCCCTGGAAGTCATGTCCTCCTGCCCAGAGCAATCGGCACTGCTGCAGGGAGACAGCGCTCCTTAAGGAACAGTTATTCTGTGTTTGCTTAGAAAGCATAATAGTGCTAATTATTCTCATTAGCTTTGAGCCACTAATAAATTATCTTTCCTATTGCTCTTCCATCACTCAGTAATGAGAACCATTTAGCCAGATTTTGCAGATACTGCTTGCTCCCTCTCTACAGCATGATTCCCTGCAAGCATTCATCATAGGAAAAGAGCTACGTGAACAAAATCTTTTCAAATTAGTCTCTGGTGCCCCAGTTAAGTGGGTGTCTACATCGCAGGCATGCAGAAGAGCCTGCTTCATTAATATGTGCAATTCTGCGTGAGCTGATTAGCTCTTGCAGCTCATTTGATAGCAAATGTGTAAATCCGTCACACTCAAATGCCAAATATGTGCACAGCTAAATTATGGAGAAGTAAGAAACTGCAAGAGTTGTGAGTCTTTATTTGGAAAAAGAGGTCCTTATCCCATGCATTAAATTGGAGCTCTGGGTTTATCTAGAGCATTTGTCATTCCACTGCTTTGTCATTTTACTGCTGGCAAAATGAATAATTCTTCGTGCTGTGTTGTTGGTCCTTTCAGAATGCGTGGGTGTTTAATTTGGTGCCCAGCATTTGTAACAGACACCTGGGATCCAGCCTGAGTTCCCACAAGACAATAGTCACAGCACAATGCCATCTTCTTCGTGCAGGACAGGAAACCAAATAAATAATTTCCAACTATGTATTATTAATAATGCAGTTACCATCACTTCTCTTGTTCCTTTTTGTTTGTAAAAATCTTTTGAAGAAAAGGAGAGGGATGAAGTTAGTTCTTTTTAACGTCAATGTTTTTTAGCCAGAGCAGTGCTGCACAGTGTAATTAATGTCGTGGTGCATCTGCCAGCACAAGGGAAGCACTAACGAGTGTCACCTGTCAGCACGGAGGGGATGGTCTGCTGCTGCAATACAAGTGCCCTCGGCCAGTTATTCTGGGACCAAAGAAGGAAACTGGCCTTAAGAGCTCCTAATTTATGCATGTTTTTCCTCCTCTCCATGCCAAGTAGCTGCAGAGCCAGCCCAGCCTCAGGGCCTGGACATACCAGCTCAGGGCAGCCAAGCACCCTCTGTTTTATTTTCTCTCAGCACGCAGAGAAATCGCAGTGTGAACCCAGCCTGACCTCCAACATATTTTGGCATTACCTTCTGGGCATACAGGCTGGGGGGGAAAAAGCTTCCCACTTCCCAAAAGTTCTGGCGTGGGAAGCTTTCTCCAAGCTGAGCATAAACTCTTCAGGGAGCATTTCCTAGGAAAATGTGCAGCACAGTAAGGGATCTCCAATCCTGTAGCCTCCAGGATGATGGTGAGGGGGTGCTTTTTACTGTGCCCCACCCCACAAGCATTGAACAGGATGAGCACATCCAAATTTCATACTGCATCCCCAAATGTGCTGAGGTCTCTCCAAGGGTGTGGGGTTTGCTTACCAAGAAGACAGCTCTGTGTTGGTCTCACCTGCAGTGGGTGCACAGTCCTTCCCAGTGGCAATATGGATGAGAGGCTCTTTCTTTTCCTTTTTCTCTGAGGGACAAGCATCCTTTAAGGCTGATCCAGTGGGAGATGAATGGGGCCACAGGAGAGCTGCTGCAGAAATGCAGAGATGCTGCACAATTCTGCCCGGTTCCATGCAATTCCCTTTGGACTCTGGGGTCCATCATGCCTTCCACCTGCAGTATGCCACAAAAGCATTGTCGCTGCTTACCTTAAACTTAACTCTCTGCCAAACCTTTTCTTAGGCAAAAGAGCAGCACAAGAGGAGGGACTGCAGAAGTCAAAGGCACAGAATTCACTGTGGAATAAAGTCATGTCTCTTTGGCAAGGTACTGTAATATGAGGTGCATTAGGTATATTTTGGATGTATAATCTTAATTGTTGTTATTGTTTGTGTTGTAGTCCCAAGACCCAGGTCCTCATTATTCTAGATGCTGTACAAATATATAAGAGTCTGTCATGCATGGAAAGGCTTTTATTATGTAAATAGTCAGGTTGGGGAAAAAGAAGTAGTGTTATCTCTGTTCTACAGATGAGGCAGTGAGACGAAAAAATACCCAACAAAGCATTTTGCCCAAGGACACACAAAGTCCGTGGGTCAGCACTGGACTTGAAATTCAAGTCTTGATTTCATTTCTTACTAGCTCTTCTTTCAATTTGTGTACTGCCCACAACATAATTAAAATTAAGCACAAAGAAGACAACACTCTGTGCAATTTATCTCTATCTGAAACATCCAACACCTCTCAGCCAAATCGTCCCTAACTCTTCTCTGTTTCTTCAAAACGAGTATTTCTGCCATGCCCAACACCTATGATCACCACACAAGTCACTATACATGTTGTCCTCTGATTTTCTGCAACATGTATCAATTAACTATAAAGCTGTTCAGGAAACACCCTGTTGGGCGTGAGGCTGTGTCTTGGTTGGACCAGCCTGCCAAATTTGTATTCCAATCCTTTAAAAAAGTGATACTAACACCATTTAGAGTTAAAAAAGGATGAATATACATTTCTGCGGGAATATGGAGTCAACCAATCTACAACTGCCGCTCAACACTACCTGCTAGTCAAAATTGTATATTGATGTAAATAACTAATCTGTACCAAAGACAAATAAAACATAGCTTTTTCACTGAAAAATCACAATATATTTTGTTTTGTGTACGCCAATATTTTATGTCAGGCTTTTGGAAAGAATGTGGGAGGAGAGAATTGTAAAATACATGACAGTCACTGGAAAACAGAATAAAATGGAACAGGTATTTACCAAGGCTAGATAATTTCAAACTAATTCAATACCTTTCTTTGATAGAGTAATTAATTAGCTAGACAAAGAAGAGAAATCTGTCTGCCTGGACTTGAATAAAATAGCTGATGAGGAGCTGTGTATAAATTTATATCTCCTGCATGGAAAAGTCTGAGATTTATAGAGGAACTGTGAGGCATACATGGTGTTGGAAGATGAGAAGCTGAACTGTATTGAAAGGGAATTATTCAGAGCTTGTAAACTGTAAGTCTAAAGACTGATTGTTATTATTTTTGTCAGTGACCTATTTGGAAAACAGAGGTGTCTGATTATAAAAATACATTGAACTCACCAAGTTAGGAGGTATCATCAGTGTAGAAAAAGCTCAGACTATCACACAGCAAGAACGGAATATCCTTGAAGAGCAAGGCCACAGAAGTAGTAAGGGAGGTAGCAGGAGACAAAATTCTGCAGGAAACCTCCAACGACACTGAAAGATTTCACATTTCAGTGCAGCATGGGCATGGCAAAGGCAACTGAAACTCTAAAATGCAGTAGGAGACACATTTCTAGCAAAGCAAGGAAAGTATGAACATCCTTGAATAAGATCCTAAAAAGATTTTGTTTGGAATGAAACATATATTGGAATGAAATGGTGTTAAAGAAAGCTGGGTTCTTAATGAAATGGGTACAGCAAAGGGCTGCTAAGAGGAGACTGAAGAACATTTCATGAAAGAGCAGCATGCATAAGGGGCTTGTTTAGCCCAGCAGCTGAAAAGTTGATTACTTTCTGTAAATGCATCAGGTAGGGGGAATATTAAGGGTAGGCAATCTGTGTGTATGAGCAAGTAGGTATAAATTGGCCATGAATAATTTACACTATCACTCAGGTGTTCTTTATTCACCTGCATGGTGAGGGTATAAAAATTACAGGTATGAAACCATACCTAGTTTTTCATGAAGCTCACAAAATGTATTAAATGGATCATGTGATCCAGTCGCTTGCAGTACCTGGAGACTGGATTTGAATCCAGAAAGTCCTGCTCATCCTGTCTCTTAGTGGGTATCTATTACATTGAGCCACCACCTTCATCCTATAATGTTATTAGATATTTTACAGTACCTATAATCTCTTCAGTCCTAAGAAACCTTTCTATCCTTCTGAATTAAATTTCAAATAGAACAACCTGACTGTGGATTACAAAGCCATATGTGTTTTCTTTCTTACTCAATAAATTTGTTGTGGTGTTTATCATAAACAAAGACATTTCACTAGGGACTAAGAATTCTTTTAATATAAATTATAGTGTTTATGGCACAACTGTACTGACAAATAATGATTTTTTTATTTACTGTAATTGTTCAAATGGCTCCTAATGAAATTTTTGGCCTCATGAATGATCAGCTTGGAATGACTTTCCCTTCTATGAAAATATTTAAATATAAACAAAGTCTGCCAATGCGTTCAATTACAGTCATGCAGGGAACTAAAGGGATTATACTAAGGAGTATATTCATGTGGCTTTTCAGATCAGCTGCTTCTACCAGAAAGGGAATAAAGTAAGCAGAAAAGCCCCAGAGAGAGCCCATCACTGTTGGAATGGCTTGGGACATGATCATCAGAAAAGCTCACTCATGTTAGTTCCATAAGCCCATAATGCTTATGGACCTGTACATAAAAATACATTAACAATACATTGCTTTTTCAAACTAATTGAGATGCAGTGTGAAGATTACTTTTCAGGAATAGGATGTTTTTTATGCAGGAGATCAGACTGGGCCCTGCTGCAACAAGAGCCATTGGGATAACGCTGTATTTTGTTCTTACATCTGCATTTATTACCAGTGAGAGACTTTCTGTGACATTATGAAGTTGCTTCACTCTTGCAAAGCCCTTGAGAGTTAAATACTAGTGTTCCAGGAAAGAAACTTGTGGGCCCAGCACAGGACCTTAAGACTGAATCAGCAGATGAGGTTTTTAAAAAAGAGAAGCAAGGAAATAAAACTGCATATTCTGCTGATCATTTTTATGACCTTGCTCACACTTCTGCTGATGCTGTGTTAGCAAGAACAGTTCATTCCAGTGAGTATAATCCTTGCTCTTGCAGTTATGGACACAGGTTTCTCTAAAACCTCTAAAATCAAATGCAATTTTTTAGAGTGCGAAATTGTTAGAAAGTCATGGGCTTTTAGCCAGTGATTTCAGGAGTCTGATTTGGAGTGTAAAGGCCTCATGATGCAGCTGGGCTGCATTCCACGTGAATTCACTAATTCTACGTACCTGTTTTTTCATGGGAATTGACATTACTATCCAAGAAACAGGAATTGTATTAATGGTTGTTAGTCTGGTTTTTAGCTCAAGCCCCAGTTTGAATAATAGAGCCCCCAGCTTCAAGAAACTTTAAGAAAGATATAAGAAAAAAAAATGGTACAGAGAAAGCAATAGAATGAGAAATGTGTAGTAAAACAGAAGGGGTTTTTTTGCCTTTTGGGTTAAAAAAAAAATATGGCTTTGGGTTTAATTATTAAAAATCAGAGAAGGCTTTTATTTTCCCCATAAAAAAACAGTTACAAAGTGGATCAGTAATCTGATATATTCCACAGTTTAATTTGCTGCAAAAAAACCTGAAGTTGAATTTTCCTTTCAGAACTTTACCTTTTTGTTGCTCCTGTGACTCCATTACTTATGAGCACAACTACTGCCAGCTCCTCAAGCTGGATATTTTTCCTTGAGGAAACCTGATTTAAAAGTCATATTTAAATCCAGAGCCTAAGGGTATGTCTTCCCTACCTTTAGTCATCCAAAGCCGAGGTGTATAAATGCAGCTGGACATGTCTGCTCCCTGCAGTGACTGAGGAGAAATACCAACAAAGAGCTTCTTCACAGAGAGCAATTTCCAGATCACTGAGCTTTGGTGAGGTAAATCCTGTCCTAACTCATCTCTGAGCATTTGCTGTTGGGCTTTGCTTTCAGCTGGCTGATGACACACTTAGTAAGTGCATTGCCTTCTCTATTTTGCTCATGTAGAGGCACCTCACTGGCATTTCTGAGGGGTTTGGCACCGCGGGCACTCCTTTGTCACCCGTCCTTCCCACCCCGCTCTCTCTTCAACCTCTGACACTGTCCACACCTCTCAGTCTCCTCATCTCTCTTCCTCATTCTGAAACACCTCATTCCTCCCTTTGGCTTCCCTTTGCACTGACTGGATTTACTTCTTATGAATCTGTTTTATCTCTGGCTGCAGCTTTCACTAATGCATTCACTGCACGCTGCCCCTTTGACAATGTTTTATGGCTTCCATGTCTTAGGGGAGTCAATGGGACAAGAAAAAGACACAATTTAAAGTGTAACTGGCTTGTTAGCCATGCAAATTCTTGAATAACAGATATGATTTAAGTTCACCATGAGAGTTGGGAGGGTTGGAGCTGTAACATCACTTCTGACTCTGCCACTACCTCCCTCAAGTGACCTTCTGTGATTTATTTAACCTCTTGGGGCCAGGTTCACCTGAAAATAAAGAATAATGTGGTTTTTCCCCCTAGGAATCTTAACTAATAGATGTATATACAATACTTGAAATCCTGTTTATGTAAATGCAAAATGCTTATCTTTTTTCTTTAAAACATTACGAAAGGTTAAGAGAATTTTAGGGTTGAAAGATAAACAGTTCAGAAGAACTAGAAAAATTAAAATTACACACGGATGCATTTATCACAAACCTTTAGACAGCCTCTAATTAAGTAATCACTAGTTCTCTGCATTATAGTAGATGCTATCATAAGCTGTTAAACTGTGTAGCAGCTTGTAATACTATGCACTCTGTTTATACAGGATAAGAACTCTCTGGAAATTATTCAGATTAATGTATCATCTTCTGAATGTGTGCTTTACTTGTGCATAGTGAGTCAAGACTGAGATGTTCCCATGCTCCACTCTACAAAAGCCTGACTGGGAACAGTTTTTCCTGACAGGCCAACATACTGTCTTGCAGATGCTATGTTGTGTATTCAAACATGAAGATGTTCCGTCCCTTGCAAGACCTGTTTGTGTTGCATATCCTTGGCAGATCCTGCCAACAGCCAGCTTTCTCTGAGAGAAGGATGCTCAGGAAAGGCTCTCCAGGACATCACTTTTTCTCGATCTTTTATGTTCAGAGAAAAACTACCTCACCAAGCAGGTGACCTCTCCTGCTGCGGCCCTCTGCTCACCTGCTCCTTCCTTCCTCTCCCACATCTCCATGCCAGCTCCATCTTCTGACCCTCCTCTTCATCACTTTCCTGTCTCGAGTCTGCTGTAAAAACAATTTTTCCCTTTTTGCCAGTTTCCCCTCTGTTACTCAGTCCCAGAGCCACAGTTACTCTTGTACACCTTGCTTAACTCAGAGAGCTCGAGCCCTTGGCTTGGCTGAGCTTTGCTTGAAGCAGAGAAGAAAGCCTGGAGGGTGAAAGGGTGAAATTAATCTCCAGCAATAGCAATTTCCTTCTTGTTCTAAGATCCAAGAGATCATTTTTCCTCACCTGGATCACTGGAATAGGGAGTGAGGCAATGCCCCTCTGATATCCAGGGTTGCCATAGATATCCACTTAAAATTGCTTGGAGAAGGCAGAGTTGAGGTTGGAGAGCACTGATTTTCTTCAGCACCATCTTCCTGATCCCCTTGCTCCCAAGCCGAGCTCAGCAGAGCCTGAGAGTCCAGAGTGCGAGGTGTGTTACCTCTATCCCAACACTGCCGGCTACAGGCACTTGGATACTGAAGAAGTAACAGATGGAAGGAGAAATTAAAAGGCGTTAGCGAGGAAATAAGCTGCTTTCATTTGAGATTTGAGCCAACAGACTAAAACTGTGTGATTTGGTACGAAAACAGTGAAGTCAAAGTGTGATACAGGGAGAAAATTATCCTTGTATCCATAAAGAAAGTAGTTTTAAAATAGGAACCTCACTCTAGGGTTACTAATGAGGTTTGCAAACTTTCACTTTTGTATTGTCATTTATTCTCGAACCATGCCCAGCTGAGTTGTTGGGAAATGAGATTAGCCTAGCATCTGGTCTCATCTCAGTGCACTTTTGCTGGTGGCTATTCTGTCCCCATCACACACGTGCCAGCAGCCACACGAGCTGCCCCAGCACAGGACCCCGAACACACCTGGTTATTCACACAGTGCCAGGCATACGCCAGGGGCTGTGGGATCCATTAAACCTGGAGGACGCCAGCCAGCTACTGTCAGAAGCTATTACATGGGAGAACCCAAAGAGCACAGCTCCTAGAGCTCAGCTGTGCTGACAACAGAGAGAATTATCCTGGAGGAGGCAGGGGGTGACCTTATCGCTCCCTACAACTCCCAGGGCACAGGACAAGAGGACAGTCGGAAAACGGACCAGGGGAGGCTCAGATTGGTCATTAGGAAGCACTTCTTCACAGAATGGGTGATTTGACATTGGCCTGGGCTGCCCAGGGATGTGGTGGAGTCACAGGAATGTTTAAGTAAAGACTGGATGTGGCACTCGGCGCCCTGGTCTGGTTGACATGGTAGTGTTGGGTCATACGTTGGTGCCGATGATCCCGGAGATATTTTCCAACGTGACCGATCCTACGATAAATTCAGCCACAGACAAGGCTGTACGAGACAGCGCTGGAGGTGGCTCGGCTGCTCCCGCCCGGGCGGTGAGACACCCACGCGCGGGAGCCTGGCCCGGCAGCCTGGCCGTCGCATCCCAGCCACGCAAGGACGGCGTTCCCTTCGTACACAGCAGCCTCCAGGGCAGCTGCTCAAGCTCCGCGGGCCTGCAGCGGGGCTGGCCGAGACCCCTCAGGCAAAGCCGCCGCGCCGGGAGCGCCCTCAGGGCGGCCCCGCCCCGCAGCGGCGCGGCCGGAACGCGCGAGGGCGCTGCGGCGCGCGCGGACGTGTCCGCTCCCACAATGCCCGGCGGGAGCCGCGCGCCGCCGCCCCGCTGCCCAGGTACGGCTCGCGCCCCCCGCGCGGGGCCGGCGCCGTGAGGGGCGCGGGCGGGGCGGGACCCGCGGCCGGAGCCGCCGCCCGGCCCTGCCCGCCCTGCCCGCCCTGCCCGCGCCGCGGCCTCGCTTCGCTTCGCTTCCCCTCCTCTCCTCTCCCCTCCCCTCCCCTCCCCTCCCGCCTGCCGGCCCCAGGCCCGGCCCCGGAGCCTCAGGCCCGGCTGCGTTCGCGCCTCAGCCGCGGTCAGTGCGGGGCCGTCGCCGCTGACTCGGGGGGTGGTGGTGGAGGCGGCAGCGCCGCTGCCGCGGGCAGGGCGGGCGCGGGAGGTAGCGAGGGCCGCTCGGGGCTCCTGGCAGGTGCTGCTCGGTAGCGGGAGCCCGCTGCGTGTAGGGGTCTCCGCCGCTCTCCAGGCTCTGCAGGAGGTTGTGTGAAGTTTTGTGACCTGGAGCGGTGCGGATCCGCCTAAGTCAGTGACCACTGAGTCAGCGCTTCTGCTGCGGCTGCAGATGGTCGTTTCGGAGCTGCCACGTAAGTAGGTGGTAGGTGAAAGGGTCAAGCTCCCAAACTTTGGGATGCAACTTGTTCCGTTCCCTTAGTTTTTCAGAATTGTTTGGACATTAGGAGGAATTTCTTCAGAAGGAGTGATTATGTATTGGATTAGGATGCCAGGGAGGTAATGGAGTCACTGGGCCTGAAGCCACTTATTAAGGAAAGACTGGACGTGGCACTTAGTGCTGGATGGTGACGTGGTGGTGTCCAGTCACAGGTTGGACTCGAAGATCTCAGAGGTTTTTTCCAGCCTCATTAATTCTGTGAATCTCGGTTCTGCCTCTGAGGTCTCTTTCCCCCTGGCTTTATGGAAAGGATTATATCTGCTGGTGATTCAGGATTATTCCTTGTTTCATCATACCCAGTGATGTCAAATTGGCTTTCTTTGTTGCATCCTTCTGTAGTACCCCAGTTTGTAACACGAATTTCTGAAGTATGTTGTAGTGAAAAAAATTAAGGCTCCTTCCTGTATAGTGCAGCTGTCAAAACCCTCAGAAGAGGGGACAGTAAATTGTCCAACAGTATTAGATGCTTTTGAAGTAAGCACAGAAGTTTTGTCTTTATTCTGTGTCAGACGGAGTGCAGCTTGTATATGCGTCCCAATTTTATATTTTAGAGAAAGTTTTTATGAGAGGCAGACATCTCAGCAATAAATGCTGTGATTAAGTTGGCTGTAGGCTATCAGGTGCAGGAGGCTAGGATTGCCATTGCACTAGATCTGCTCAGAATTTTGAGAAAGCTAGATTCTTTAAAAGTGAAGTATCGTGAGCAAATCATAGTCACAAGTCACTTTCAGACACTTGTTAAATGTGTTACAAGACCATATCAGATAGGTTTAAAACAATTAACTGTCAGATCGCAAGTTAGATGACGAATTTGTTGCAAAAGGCTGGAATGTTCCAGTTTCTGTTTTCAGTGTTTCTAGGACTTTTCTAGATGCTGCTTCAGGATCAAGTACCATTACAACAGAAATAAACAACATGATAATTGAATATGTCTTCAGAAGAAACAGTACAGTGAAGCAGGCTCTGGTTTCCATCACCTGAGGTTTCTCGTTTATGGGAGGAAATGAAACCAGGCACGTGTGCCAGTTCCTGGTTGTGAAACAGTGGATGCTGATGTGCATGAGGAATTGGACAGCTCTTGGGAAGGTGGAGTAACAGAGGAATAGCAACCCTGCTAACTCTTATCTGTCTGTACTCAAATTTTTCCATGCTCCTTTTGTCCATGAGTTCTCCCAGTCCTCACTTGCAGGGAGGCTGTGAATGGGAGATCAAGAACGATGGGGCAGAAGGAAACACTTAGGGAAATAAGAATGGTGCAAGCACAGAGTGATGTTTTTGTGGTGGACTCTCTCTGTTGGTGTTTGTGTGGGGGTCAGAATCCCTCTGAGCAAAGGGTTGTGATCTGGTTTCAATACCCGTGTTAGTTTTTCTGTGAATTTTTCCAGTTGCGTCTTAAATTCATGTAACATCATAGCCTGTGACAAGGGCTTCCACTGGCTGGTGACATGTTTAGGACTCTCAGTGGGACCTGTGAACCAAACACCTGCTGGTTGGATTTGGTATTCCACAGTTCTGTCATGGAATGAGGCAGCGAACCCAATCTGTTCATTTCCTTGCCACCTGTAAGAGATTTGTAGACAATTTCTAGTGGAAGTGCAGTCTTTTGTCGTCTTTTGGTGGTTGAGGGACAGAGAATTTTTGGAGGAAAACCTATGAAGTATGTAACAGTTTGGTGAATTACTTAATGCAGCTTTGAATAGATGTTTAAAAAAGACGTTTAGAGGTAGCTCTAAAAGCACTACCTTACCTTTCTGTGATCTCTAAATAGATAAGTGCATATCAAATTTAGCACTTGACTACATGTATAAAGCTGTATTGTTTTGAGAGCTGGGTAAAGTAGATTTAGTAAACTTTTTTTTCTTTGTTAATACATTTTGAGGTAAGGCTGAATGTTCTGTTACAGTATGTATATTATACATCTCTTGACATATATATAATCTTCCAGCCAAAGTAATTTTCTTTGATTAGCTTTGGCTTTTAGATAGCTTTCTGATTCTGCTGTTAGGAGGCTGAGAAAAAAGTTCATATTTTCAGTGGGTGGGTTTTTAAGATGATGGTAACAAAACCTAACTGGTGTAAGATCTTCAGCTCAACACAATTTCTGCCTTGTGTGATTTCGTAGTATAGTAAGGGAATTGGCTTGTCTTCTGTTATAGAGCCTGTATTTCTCTGAATATAAGTGGGAGTCTCAAAGAAAATTTTGTTCCAAGATTTATGCAAATATTTATTTACATACAGAATAGGCATAAAAATTCAAGGAATACCTCTAAAGATGTCTTTATAATTTCCTTTGTCTGCTATCTCTGCATACATGCCGTTGTTAGTGGTATTTATGTTCTTTGTCCTCAGTTGTAGGAGCAAAGAAACTGTGATGAGATTGAACATTGAAAACCTTAATGCTTTGGAAATAGAGCTGTGTTTATGCTGTGTTTCATTCCTGAAATGTTCTGAGCAGAGGAGAGTATGGATAGGTCAAACATAGTGGATGAGGGGAATTATGGGGTTCAGAGTCAAAGGTTGTGTAAACCTGAGTTACTCCTGTACCATGCAGACAGATAACATGTTTTCCCATTTTAAATGCCTCAAGCGATGGAACTTCCTGAACTTCACTGAAAGAACAGAAACATTTTAATATCTCTACTATCCTACTTTCCTTTTTCTTTGATTATCTTTTGAGTAACCTACTTTGGCTATGTTCAGGTCTTTCCAGTGTGTGTGGCCTCACAAAAAGAGCTGAAGCATGGTTGTTACCCAGGAAATACATTTATTATCTTTTTCTGTTTGTTCTTATCTCATCAGGTAGCTCAACATGAACTTTAACCGTCAAGATAATTTAAAAAGTGAACAGAATAAAATATTTTCTTCTGAGAACTGGCTGCGGGATTCTGGGTTTCTCCAGCAGTGCAGTCCTATTCACTGCCTTTTCCTGAAACAGGACATGGAGCTACATTCCTTTCTTCATGTTAGGTGCTAAGGAAGTTATTTGTTTCATCAGGGGAAATGCAGATCCATGAAATTACATTTTGTGCAAGTAAGTTAATGAAGGGATATTTAAACTTTGCTATTGCATCACTGCTCTTTTGTTTATATTGATATAGCTCCCAAAAGCCCCTGTCAGGATTGAGTTCTGAGTGGTAGAGTTGGTTATTGTCAGGGAACCATTGCAGTTTAAAGCTCCTCTGCAATTTTGTTGTGCTCTTGAGCTGCTGTCTTGGTTATATAGTTAGCAGCATAGTTAAGAAAACGAGTCCATGTGCACTCCATGGGAATTGTCCTTCTGGGAATTGCCCTTCTGTGCATGAACTCGGAGATCAGTAAAAGTTTCTAGAACTGTGGGTTCTAGAATTTTCTTGAATGCTTCATGCCAGCAAGCTGATCTAGAGGAAGTCCTGAAGTTGGGGTTGTTTTCCGTTTTTGTGTCCAGCTGATGGAAGCACTTTTTTCAGGAGGGAGTTCTCTAGTCAAGTGCTGAAATAACAAGGGCATCTGATAAAAGCCCCAAGGTGTTCAGCAGACTGCAGTCAACAGTGGCTTCCACTGCTGTTACAGCTTTGGGGAGAGTCTGATGTGCTGTACAAGTGAAATACGAGGGTATTAATTTGGACTTTATTCAGCTAATGTGATGGATCTCAAAGGAGGTTGAAGTTTGACTGCTCATGAAGCTGAATTTACTAAACTGAAAGTGATAACACATTTTTAGTGCTTACGTTGTATATCTCTTCCTCTCTGAGGAGTAAATGACCTTGAAAAGCCTGAATATTGTTGATTATTCATTAAGTATCCTGATGGATAGATAATCTTTGGAGAGTGGGAAAGAGAGAACATGAGAGTTCAGGTAAAAATAGCTATTTCCTCTCTTTTGGGAAGTGGTAGTGTCTTTTTTGGGGAAAATTTGGATTGTGGGAATGCAGTCATTCAGCTGCTGAGGCTTGTAAAGCACCCTTAACGTCATAGTTTGAGAGGTGCTGTAAACATGTCAGTATCACACAAAAGCATATTTCAGCTGTATCCAGAAATCTGTTTCCTTTTGCAGTTTCTGAATGTATGGATCTTGAGTAGCATCATCTGAGGGAGGCAAAAATATTTTTTCATAGTGTCTGAAGTGATAGGTGTAGTATATGGTAGGAGTCTGCAGAACAGCGTTAGGAGCTGAGGAAGTGTTTGCTTTTGGCTTCATGCAAATTCTAGCAGCTCGCCCACTTGTAGGAGAGCTAATTTGTGTACTGATGCTTAGCAGATAAGTAATCCTTTTAATACTTGTCTTGCTAAACTTTTGAATGTTTGATTTAATGGAAAGTTTGAAGAACTGTTTTGTGACTCGTGTAGATTAGTAGGTCCTGTTCATTTAAGACTAGTGTGATTTATAGTTTAAAATCCTGACTGTGCCCCAGTTGAGGCCTGAATCCACTGTACAGTTTGAGAAGTTTGATTCATCACAGTCGACTCTGTTGTTTCTGCTTTTACCTTAATTCTGATTCCTCCTGATTTATGTTTTGTTGCAGGTTGTTGTTAACTCTGTTGGCAATGTCTATGATTTTATCTGCCTCTGTGGTTCGTGTGAGGGATGGACTTCCACTTTCTGCATCTACTGATTACGACCAGAGCATGGGAATGCAAGAATGTAGAAAATATTTTAAAATGCTCTCAAAAAAGCTTTCTCAGCTTCCGGATAGATGTACTCTGAAAACTGGACAGTATAATATAAAGTAAGGCTTCTCATTTAAGTATTTGCAGCATCCTAGGTTGTGTTTCTCTGTAAATGAAGACGTTAACTGTTAACATTAGAAATCCTTAATCAAACTGAGATTAATTCTTGACACTATTTATGTATCAGAAATTTAAAACCAAGAAATTGTAGAAAAATTCTGACCTCTTCAGACTTTCATGGAAGTTCCTTTATAATGCACAAAGTCATAGAACATCATCATGGGAAGAGTGGCTTTGCACTGAAAGAGAGATTTGGATTAGATATTAAGTAGAAGTTCTCTGTTGTTTATACTTCACTTCCATTTTAACTGACCTAAATTCTGATTATAATTTAGGTATTTTAAATGAGGTGAGTAATTTCATCTTAACCCCTAGTTAACCATGTAGAAGTTACAGTGGTGGAAAGTGTACCACCTGAATGATCCTAGAAAGTGCTGAGACCTCTCAGTTTCTTCTAGGGATATGTGTGTTTCCCACATTTCTTGGATTAAAGCCCAGGATGGACTAAACTGTTCCAGTCGGTTTTTTTTTGTTGTTGTTTTTTTTTCTTCTTTTTTTTTAACAGGCCAACTACACTTGGCCTTTAAACTGTTTAGCTCAATCTAAAAAGTTTGTTTTAAGCTATAAGGCTTAATCAGGGTAGATTTCACTGCTTTTGTTTTTGATTACTTTTAATACTGTAAGTTATTCAGCAAGATTTTAAAGAAATTTGAATGTTTCATGAAAACTGGAACTCTAATGAATTGCCTAAATGTAACAGAATATATATATTGAAAACTGTCCTTTTCTGATTTTGTATTTGCTATCTCTGGTTGTCCTTGCAATTATTAATTCTGCATTCTACAGAACAAGTTTTATTTCTTCCCATGTTCTAGAAAGAGCCAACAGCCCTCCCCCCAATCTGAAGATAAGGTTTTGCATTTTGCGGCTGCACTGGACCATGTATTGTAAATTTGAGATGAGTGAAAAGCTGTTATGGGACAAACCTGCTGTGTTCCTGCATCCTAAAAGCTTTGTTATTTTCTGTTTCACAAGTGTATGTATATGTGTGTGCACATGCATAGATACATACATACATATATGTGTGAAACAGCTTCTCATATGATTGTACAATGTGGTGTTCAATTAAAACATTGCCTAAAAGTAACTTGTTTTTCTTCTAGAATACTGTTGGACTTTTCAGTAAACATTTATTCCTTTGCTACTCCAGATAAGCTTTTGTTTTTCTGGTTGTAGAATATGAGATCTGACTAGAAAAGCAGTTAATTCACTGAATATGAATTTAAAATTTTGACTATGTTTTTTCAATTCTAGTTTTATAAGTTCTCTGGGAGTAAGCTATATGATGTTGTGCACTGAAAATTATCCCAGTGTCCTGGCTTTCTGTTTCCTGGATGAGCTTCAGAAGGAGTTCATCACTACCTACAATATGATGAAGACAAATACTGCTATCAGACCATACTGTTTTATAGAGTTTGGTAAGGATCTGACTTTTTTCCCCTTCATTCTCGTATTAAGATAAATGAGTATTTAAGTAGGTGCAACTTAATGCACACAAAAAAAGTGTCCAAAGCAGTTTAGAGCTCTGTTTCAGGTGGCTTTAGAATCCGATTTAACTCCGGTTAGAGTCAATAAAGAAATACTTCTGGGGACATTAAATTAGGCTACTAGAGTTTTATCCAAACTTACTTCTGTTCATTCCAGTAAATTTTGGTTTAAGCCTTGTGTGAGCAAGTGTGGAGCTCATCTTCTGGTTAATAATACTAGGAGTTGTTTGACTTCATACTTGTTGAAATACTTAACCTGTGAAGTTATTGAGCTTCATTAATTTCTCAAGTAAAATATTGCAGAAAAGGAGAAATTTTTAGTTGTCTTACGATGTAGTGGAGCATTTAATCTTCAGACTCCAAATGCAACTCATCTCATATATACCAGATAACAGCTGTTATGAATTCCATTAATTTATGTTGCTTTAATAGCGTGTATTAGAAATTAGTGTAATTAGGTATTCTTATGAAACACAATGAGCAAAAAGAACTGCCGTTTTAGAAATACAGGGGAAGATACTCCAGTTGGTTAATTCCTGTCTATAATTCAGTCAGTTATTGACAATTTTTGTGTAACATTATTGTCCTCCTTGTGAAGATTTCTATGAATACTTTTTTTCTTCCACAGCATAATTTTTTCATAAGGATTTTTACTAAACTAAGAGAAAAGCTAGAATAAATGCAATAAATCCATTGTATTAGAAATGCATTCAGTCTCATGCAATGAAAACTCATTAGTTTCTTCAATTATTACATAATTAGATTTTTAGAGCTTAATATTTTTTTTAACTGCAGAATTAAATAACCCATGATATATTAGGCACAAAACAGAAATAGCATTAAAAATCCAAGATAAATACAAATATTTCAAACAATATATTTCAGTTTGTGAACTGAAAAGCTGCATGGTCTTGGATTATGTAATTAACAAAATCCATAAAAAATACCTTTTTATTTTAAATTTTGCACAGATAACTTCATTCAGAGGACTAAACAGAGATACAACAACACACGTTCTTTGTCAACAAAGATGAATCTTGCTGATATGCAGACAGAAATCAAACTGAGACCACCGTATCAAATTTCTGTGTCAGAACTTGGTTCAGCCAATGGCTTTTCTCATATACCTGTGGGGGAGTATAAGGGTACTGGTAAGATATCTGCAGGTAAGTTCCAGACTTCTGTTTTTGTATCCTTAAATGAGACAAATGCAGCAAAACTATTTTTTTTCTTAAAAAAAGCGCTTTTTTTCATGTTTCTAAAACATAAAGCTGGTATGACCTTATGTGTATTTTAGCTCAGATGTGTGTTTTGTCTCCTGCTCCAAAGGCTTACCTTCCCAAGGCACTCAGAGGAAGAAATGTCTCTGTTCAGTGGACTTTATTGAAAGAAAAAAACCCTGCAAATGAAGATGAGCACTTAACAAAAAGATGATTTTTATTTCTGGACCTTTTAAGATTTCTGAACATTTTTGATATTTCTGCCCAGTAAGACTCAGTGTTGACATAAGCTGAGAGCAATGTCAGGGTTAGAGCAGCTGGAGAGAGAAGCATCTCTTTAGGAAGCCTATGCAGTGGTGAAAATTCAAAGAGCTATGCTTGCTAAAAGATGCACTCTCTAAAATGAGTGCCTTGTGTACAACAGTAAGAATTGCAGTTTTGTATAAAACTGCCCAATTCATTTAAGTAGTCATTAATTTTTTTAAACTTTAATTTACTTCATGTAAATGTGGAATTGTGGTGTTGAGCTGGGTTAGAGGTTTGTACTAGTAAGTGAATCTTGTGAATGGGTTTGAGACCCACCTTCAGACATTTCCTGGAAGGACAGAAACAAAATGCCAAATCCTTGCAGTGATACATGGGCTCCACATGTAATACTGACATAATGTGATTTCAGTCCTCCAAGTTTAGTGAAGCAAAATCATAAATGGAATGGAAGTGTTGATTAATATATTTCCCTTTTTTTCCCGAAAGTACTTCTGTCAATAAATTATCCTAAGCAGGCACACACTGATACTGTTCACTTTGCAGTGTCAGGGTGCAATCATAATTCATAGAATTGTAGTCATAATCTAAACACCTCCTACAGTGTTGTAATAAATGAGATTTTGTATAGTTTATGTATATGTATATATTAATAGGATCTCTTTGCCAGTATATTATCCTTATTATGTACTTACTCATGAGGATTTCTCTAGAAGATTGAAAACTGCTTTCTATGGAAGATGAAAACCAAACAAAATCAGTAGGGTGCCCTGTTTGTACTCTGGGGCCCTGATTCCAAGAATTGCAGGTGCTATGAGACAGTGTAGAAGTAGCTTACAGTGTCTGTATTTGCAATTTAACAGTATTGCAGTTAGATTCAGGAAAATTAATACAGGAAGAGTGTGAAGGTGTTTAAATTGTTTAAAAAAGTGGAATCTTCTAGGTAGCATTGTACATGTCTTTGTTACCTTTTTACATGTGTGGGCTCTTTTTAAAAGTATGTAATGCTGTGATACCACTCTTTTGCCACTTTTGATTCTTATGTTATTGTTTACTCTTAATGTTCTCGTGTAATCCTGCTTTGTGGAAAGGATTATGGTGAGAGAAGGGGCAGCTGGTTAACTCTGAAAATTGTCTAGATTCAAGCTTCCTGCAATTGGAAAAAAAAAGCAATAATCATGCCTGTGACAAAATTGGCTGTTTTTTAAAAGTTGTCCATGTAGTGGGACAGTTTTTATTGCTTTTTTGAGTAAGAGTGTTGGAAGGTAGTACAGACCTAAATTAAAAAGCATAGGGACCATTTCCCTTTTGACTAAAAAAGAAGATTCAGCAATAATTGGCAGGTGATCTTCTATTTTTTTTTTACTTACCTCTCCACAACCTTATAGAAGCAATTCTGCTGTCCTCTTTTTTTTCCATGTTATTTTTATTCTGTTTCACATTCAATTGCTTTTATCTTTCTTCTTCCTCTGAATTCCATAGATCTGTGTTCAGTTATCCACTTCCTTCCTTGAGTTGCTGTAGAAACTCACCATCAAAGGGCTGTACATTATGAGAGGCTGGCACTTCGCTACTTCTTCAGCTCTTCACATTTTAGATGCTATTGAATAACAGTGTCTTTTTTAGAAAGTCTGCTAATGGTTTTGTAGTTCTTTACATTCATCACTTCTCTCCACCCTTGAAAAGAACTTTCTCTGGATGTTTGCTGCCCACTCATTTGGCTGGACTTC
The DNA here is from genome assembly GCA_037013685.1 of Acridotheres tristis. Taxonomy (NCBI): domain Eukaryota; kingdom Metazoa; phylum Chordata; class Aves; order Passeriformes; family Sturnidae; genus Acridotheres; species Acridotheres tristis. The sequence goes on from CM072894.1 coordinate 27,239,983, forward strand.
CAAGTTTCTCCATTGCTCCAAGGACAGAGTCTCACAAAAAAGATGTTTTGCCTAGTGGAATTTCCTGAATATGCTGTACTGTTAAAAAAAGTAGGACTTTCTGGAGTGAACTGTGTTAAATGAAGTTGGAGAGCATCCAGAGGTGGGAAGTTAGGTGGATGCAAATCTTGTTTTGTTGTGCAGAATGGCAGAGTTGGGGGATGAAGCAGCAGCTCTCCCTTGCTCCTGCTGTAGCAGGGTGTGCAGCCCAGGCTGTGTGCTGGCAGTGCTTGCAGCAGCAGCCCTTTCCCCTCCTACAGTTGTGCAGTGCAGTGAGGAATAGGGGTAATTCTCCATGTGGGAAGCATAAAGTGTGCAGATCATGGATAGAATCTTCCTGCAAAGGTACGTGTAGGTGTCGGCAGGCATTAGAAATAGGGTCACAGCGTGCTGATGTGGGATGTTTCAAGTTAGGATGAAATTACTATTTTCTGAGATTTTTTCAGTGAAGAAATATTTGTCAGATAAAAGTTATTTTTTACTTGATTGCATACTCCATTCTTTTTTGGGTTTTTTTTTTTTTACATTTTAGTTTTAAATAAACTTTTTTACAAGTAATGTAGTTTCTCGTGTCCTGTAAATTTCCTGAATTTTTATTTAAGTGTCAACATTAAATTCAGAATTTGTACTTAACTTGAACTGAGAATTTTTGATATGGTACTTAATCATATTTCTAAGACTGATGGATGTACCAATTTGAAGTCAATTGCCCTTCGCTCTGCCTTCTTCATTCTTTTTGGTTTTCCCTTCCATGTTTTTGTATATGAATGACTCTTGTTGCTTTGATTTTAACACTGAAATTTGTTGAGCCCTGGAGAGTTTAATGACATTCATAATGGTATATACTGTTCTTATATATTATTTTTTCCATATTTTTATAAGAGAGAAGTTACTATTTTATGAACCTTCATACACTGTGTTGATTTAGCTGACCAGACTCTGCTTTTCTCCCCATGGTTCCCAAAGAAGTGTTTTAAATGCTGTTTTAGCACATGATGATTTTAAGTTACCCAATACGTGAGGAGATGGAGATTTTCTGGAGAGCTGCAAGTGGAGAGCAGCAAACTAATTTTATCCACCAGTTAATGGAATGGAATTACTTTTGTCTAAAAACAGTCGTATACACCCACAGCTTTTTGCCGCTCTCTAGATGAGATGGTTTAAAAAAAGCCAAAACAAAACAACCAGTTGAGAGTAATTGAAAAAGGGTGGTTTGGTCTGCAAATAGCACATCTAGCATATCTAACCTTAACTGAGTGATTGCTGGGAGTAATGTGCCCTACAGTTACAAAAGCAGTGAGTTCTCTCAAAGTTAAACATGAGTTACGCTTCTGTTTACAAAAAAAAAAAAAAAAAAAAACCAAGTGATTATTAAATTCGGTACAAATCAATTAACTGAACTCATCCTGTATTTTATTTTTGTGTTATTGGACACTCATAATTAGACAGCCCTGCCTGTTTATCAATGTGAAATAGCTTTTGTTGGGGTTTTTTTAGGTTCTGTAACTTCATAAACTGTTTGAAAAACCTTTTTCCTGTATCTATGCAATACAAACAACTGGGATTGACATCTCTTCTCTGTAATAATGTTACAGTTCATTAACCTCATTGTTCATATCTTTACACTTGGTTGATTTGAACAGAATGATTTGAGTACAGCTCAGTAGTCCCATTGTTGTGCCGGTGTCGCCCAGACTGTTAAGAGTTTTGCATTGTTTTTTCACATTTGCTTTCTGTTACTCATTATGGAAAGGGACAGTAATGAGGAACATACATAACTGTTGCATGCTTGTGACCCTAGAGAAGCTTGAAAGAGCGGGTGTGCATGGAACGAAAGTGTTCTAATTTTAATGTGTTTTACTTGTAAGAGCTTAGAACAACCTGGAAGGTCCATATAAAATTGTAATATAGATCCCAGCTGAGTTTCAGTGCTCTCTTCATGTGTGTCTTTGGTAGCACTCACTGTGTTTTTAAGGAAGGGGACTGTGATAGCTTTTCCTCAGTGTTCTGTTCAGCAAACAAGCTAAATCACTCTCACCTAATGCATTAGTGTTAAAGAAGAGTGGAGGTTGTGAGAGAAGCTCTTAAATACATGACTTATTAGCTGGTTATTAATTATGCACAGATTTCACTAGCAAGTGCATCTTTTACTATTGATTGCCTGGCATGTTTGAGCAGCCATCAGTACCATACTGAATAAATTGAATGTACTGAGATAAAGACTAAATATAACAAGACATTTATATATGTGAACTGGAGGAAAGTTTACTTTTTGCTAAACCCTGTGCTGAAACATTTACAATGTTTTGTCTTATTAGAAAACAGAAATGACATTCTGTGCTTCAGCGATCTCTTGAGCTAGAAGCCACTGACAAATGAGATTATTATTTTACTGAATTTCTGAAAGCATTGCTTTGACCTTTGTTATCTTTTTTTGATCTGCTTTGCAGCTCCTCATCAGCGTCTGGAACCTGTGACTCTGCCAGGGATTGTCTCATTTGTGCTTAGTCTATTATGTGGAGCTTTGAATTTAATCCGTGGCTTCCATGCCATAGAAAGCCTTCTTCAGGTATTGTACATGTTTATGAATTTAAAAGTTGTGCATCATAGTAATCACAATTTTCGTTTTAGAAGATGCTGTATGAGCTGAGTTGTGCCAGTTTTGCTTCAGAAGTACTGTTTGTGAGGTCAGGCCTCTGTTCAAAAACCTGTATTGTTTGTGATCTCTGCATCCTCCTTGAGTGTGCTGCCTCATTCATCGAGGCTGTGAGTTTCAACAGCAGTGGAAGGTGGGTGGCCAACTCCTTCCCTGGTACCTTGGTAGCAGTGAGGATGTGAACATAATGTTCTGCTTTCTAAATTTATGCCAGGGTATGAGGTGTTCAATTTCTATAGATGCTATTTAAAAACACGAGTGAAATGATGAACAGCTTTGAAAATCTAGGCAGTTTTTTTGAAAAGTCCACAGAGCGGGAATCTTTAAACAGGTTTCATAAAATTGTTCTTTAGACAACTTCTGTAGTTTTTTTGTATTTAATAAACCTTATTATTGTGTATTGAAAGGATCAGTGTTGGAAGATTGCCCAGTGATTTCTTCTAAACTCCCCTCACCAAACAACTTCCCCAAACCTATTTTTTTTCTGTAAAATCTCTACTATGATCTTGTAGCCTCTCAGTTTCTTTCTCTCCCATTTCTTGTGTGTTGGTTGTTGTCACCAAAATGACACAGAAGGAAAGACACTCACACTCAGTGACTCTGAGGAATCAAGCAGGAAAAGAACCACTTTATTTACATTTCATGTCTATTTATAGAATTCCAAAAATGGCCATGGATTGGACAGTGAGGATAATACCTCTGACCCCATAGGTCCCATCAACAGTCCATCAATTCTCTCTTCCTCCAAAGAGGAATGCAAAACATTCATTATTTGCAAGAACAGATTGTGCAGAAACAATCTGTCAGCAATCAGAAGGCTGAAACACAAGGGCAACATCTCACTCTTTTACCTTTTAAAAAGAAAAAGAAAAATGAACAATGTAGAAAGGGAAAATGAACAATGATCAGTCTCTGCTCGTGGTCAGCTCATCAGAGTGATGACTCGCGTCGTCTGCATCTGAGTCCTCACTCGATGGGTTGTCCACCTGATGACTTTCAGTTTGGTCACAGCTTCCATCTTGCCTCTTGGCCAGATTTTGTCTCTGCGGTTGCAGGTCAGGACAGACACACCTCGAAGGTACCCAATGCCCCCCAGTATCTGTGGACACACATGCATACCCACGCCCCAAAGCGATAAGGTCATAAGGACCTTCCCACTGTTTGGTGACCAGATTTCGCATCCGAACTTTGACTCGAGGCAGATGAATCTCATCTGAAGCCTGTAACGAGAAGTGGTGGTTCAAAATGACAGGATTATTTGAGTTCTATGGCACTGTAAGGTAATTGATGGTGTACAAAGCTTTTGCCAACTGACTGTGTGGGGTTTCACCCTGCATTCCCCGTTTTTGTTTTTCAAGAACCCACTTCAGAGTCCTGTGAGCGTGTTCTACAACGGCTTGACCAGTTGGGCAAACTTGTGTGACACACCCCACGACTGTAGGAACTGCCGCACCTGTTGCAATGTGTAAGCAGGACCATTGTCAGTTTTCACAGCAGAGGGTATGCCTAGAGAGGCAAAGGCCTGCCTCTAGTGGGCAGTGACATCGCAGGCCTTTTCCCCAGTGTGAGCAGAAGCCCACATTGCAGAGGAGAGTGAGTCCACCGTTGCATGCACATACTTGAGCCCACCAAACTCGGCAGTCTGGGTGACATCGGTCTGCCAAAGTCCCAAGGCCCTAAGGCCTCTGGGGTTTACCCCTGCTGGCAAAGGCGGAGCCAGCGCATGACAGTCATTATGCGCCTCCACAATGTCACAAGCCTCAGTTGGAGACAGCTGAAACTGCTTCTGCAACGTCTATGCGTTCTGATGGAAAAACCCATGCCATATCTTGGCCTGGGCGAGTGTATCGGGCTGAGGTGCCACCCACGCAGGCTTAGCCAGCTTGTCAGCCCTTGCATTACCTTCCGCTGTAAATCCTGGCATCTTGGTGTGACTCCTTACATGCAGAATGTAGCGTGGATGAACCCTGACCTGAGTGGCACACCAAAAGGTTTTCAGTAAATGAAACAAGGCAGGATTACTGACCTCCTTCAAAACTGAACGACCCAACTGCTGTGTGATGTTGGCCACTTAGGCAGAATCCGTGACCAAATTGAAAGGTTCCTGAGAAAATCTCTCAAACGCCATGACAGCAGCCCTCAATTCAACCAATTGGGCTGAGACAGTCTCATGACCTTCCAGAACCTGCCACTCACATCCATCCTGCCAAGTAACAATGGCCTTTCCTGATCTTCCCGAGCCATCAGTAAAGATGGTGGGTCTTTGCACTGGCTCCTGTCTATGTTTGGGCCGTAAATAAAAATGATTTGATTTCACCACGTGCAGTAGCCTGTGGCTGGGCAGATGGTAAGAGATCTGCCCTGAAAAACTGTTGAGAGCACTTTGCAGAGAAACATTCTTGACAAAGGTCTCCACGGGGACAGAACATCCCTCCCCCAGAGGTTAGTAGGAGTTGAAGCAATGTGAGGCCAAATCATGGCCGTTTGTCTGTCCTGTGGGGCTCCGCCCACCCCCTGGCCTCTGGAAAGCAGCTGGCCAAGCACGGTTACCAGGTCCCCCAGCCCTGGGAGACCAGGAAAGTTCTGGTTGAGGTAGAAACTTAAATCTCCTGTCAGATTCGCTGTCCGTCTCCAAAGCGGGAGATGGGGTCTTTTCACAGAGATCCTCTGCAGATCCACGGGGACTAAAAACATTGCCCAGAAGGCTATCAACCCTTTTCCATTGCAGCAAAAACTGTACCCCATGTGCCCCATAGACAGAGAGAGTGCTCCAGAGATGGTCACCTAAAAGAGACCATGCTTCCCTAGAGAAGGCATCCTCGGGTACAGAGAGAAAACCCTGGCTCCAAACCAAAAACAGCCGCTGGAATTCCATCAGGGAGATAGAAGCCTGACGTCTGTTCAGGCAGTCCTCCCAGAGACTAAGAACTGATGTGTCCTCCGGAGAAACCCCAGAAGCCTCCATAGCTAAAAACCACCGAATCAGAGAAAAGGGAGAGAGAAAAAGATCTCGCCCACGTCCAATTCTTCACACGAGGTCACTAGCTGTTACCAAATTGACTCAGAAGGAAAGACACTCACACTCAGTGACTCCGAGGAATCAAGGAGGAAATGAACCACTTTATTTACATTTCATTTATAGAATTCCAACAATGACCATGGGTTGGACAGTGAGGATAATACCTCCTGACCCCATAGATCCCATCAACAGTCCATCAATTCTCTCTTCCTCCAAAGAGAAATGCAAAACATTCATTATTTGCAAGAACAGAGTGTGAGAAACTGCAAAAAGAATCTGTCAACAATCAGAAGGCTGAAACACAAGGGCAACAGGTTGTATTCTCACAAGTGCTACAGTGTCAATAATACTGGTTTATGCTTTCAAGCAACTCAGGTGAATATGCTGGTAGTACTTGGCAGGCATGCGCAGAAAGTTCTTGTGTGTTGCTCCAAAAAACCAAAAGACTTCCTTATCATTTCATGGCTGTTATTGTGGTGATAGACATAGAAACTAAAACCCCATGGAAGTTTTCTGAGACAAAATGGTAATCCTCTTGCTTGGCTGGTAGTCTTTTTATTCAAACATATCTGGACTTCATAGAGTCATTTAGGTGGGAAAGGACCTGAGTCCAACAATAACCCAGCACTGCCAAGTTCACTAAACCATGTTCCAAAGTGCCACATCTACAAGTCTTTTAAATTCCTTCTTGGGGTGGTGACTCAACCACTTCCCTGAGCAGTTTGACAGCCCTTTCAGGGAAGAAGTTTTTCTCCTGGTGCAACATGAGGCTGTTTCCTCTCATCTTATCCCTTGTTACTTGGGATAAGAGCCCAGCCTCCACCTTGCTACAACTTTCTTTCAGGTAGTTTCAGAGAGCAGTAAGTTCTCTCCCGAGCCTCCTCTTCTCCAGGCTAAACAGCCCCAGTTTCTTCAGCTGCTCCTTACAAGTCTTTGTCTCTAGGCCTTTCAGCAGCCAACTGCAATATTTTTGATACCTAATGAATTTTTTTGGGGAAATAAGGTAAAGAAGAATACCTGTGTTCCAGTTATCTTACATAGTATTGGATATGTAAAGATTGATTAAGCAATTCTCTTGAGTCTCAGCTTTTTGTGAAGACTAATGGACAGATGAACAAGGTTAATGAAAATGTTACATGCTAGATCCTTGTTTTTGCGTTGTCTTTGGTTTGTTTTTTAAAGGAAGAACGAGTGAACCTACATCTCTACTTCATCCCCAGTTAGGTTTTTCTGTGTTATGCACAATTCTCTCAGTTTATAAATAGGAATGATTTTAAAGTATGTTTTAGTACAATTAGTACTGAACAAATTTCTGTCAGTTAGTGTGATGTTGCTAAAGCTTATTTTGTTACCTTCCTGCAGTTGATTTTTTTTAAAAAGAACGCCAGTGTTAGATTAATCTATTTAAGTGATGACAGGATATCCAGTTAATTTTATTCTCTCTTATTGCATCTGGAGATAATAGATCGCAGTACAGATGGAAGATAATTTTTGTTCCTGACAAACGAGGCACACTAAAAACCCATTAAAGTTTCTCTCAATTTACTTTGTTATGGAAAAATCCACAAGGTTTAGGGAGAAATAGTCCAAAACACAATTAATGGAACGTGTTCTGAGGTGTCATTCAAAAGTGTCCTCTCTGAATTACTGTTTGCTTTTTAATAAGTGGTTTTATTTCGGTGTTAATAAAATTCTGTTACAATCTGTAACTGTACTCCACCAAATATGCAGTGGCACTGGGGCAAAGACTTACACACTGGGTAGAAGTTACTACATTGGGTATGTAATTTTTATGTGCACACATGGAAAGTTTTTCCTGGTCAGCACAGGACATGGAAGTGCTTCATATTGAACATGCTCTCAGCAGACACAAGTTGTACTTGTGAGTGGACCACCATCTTCTCAAGGGATATTTGCTCTCAAGGACAAACATTTGCATGAGTACCCACTGTTTTCCAAGGAAAGTTTTTGGTGGTTGTAGATATTTGCTAGAAATGCAGTTAGAATAGTCATTGAGCATGGAAATTTACTCTGCTCAGCTCTGTAGGAGCTGACAACAATGCATTTGAATAAGTTAAAGGATTTGTTTTGTTTTCTAAATACGTAGTAGAAAAATCTGTCACTTCAAGTAAATTCTTCCATCTTTCCTTCAAGAGAACCTTATTTTCCCAGTCTCTCTGATAAATTCCTGTGCTGCTGTTTGCTCTCGCTGCATGAGCACAGAGCAGCATTCGTTATTCTCTGTGCAGAGTTCTACCCCACCCTAGTGGCCAGTGTGGGTGCTTTCCTGTTACTTCGTTTCCATTTTGTGATGCTTTAAGAAGGCACAATTTTATGAAGTTGCTATTAAAGGTACTTACCAGTGTTTAGACTTGAATTTTCAAAGGCATCTCAAGAAGATAAATATCCAGTGTTAGAGCCAGGCTTCTTTAAAGCTTCTGAAAATCTTGGCAAGAGTTGTTTGTTGTAAATAAACATTTTGGTCAGACTCCAGATCATGATTTTTTTTGCAGACATACAAGTAAGCACTGATTAGTCCTAATTCTCGGTTTAGTGTGGTAAAGGAATTGCTTTACATCCCTGTGTGAAACTATTTTAAAATGCAATAATTCATAACTTTCATACTATAAATGCCTGGTGTTTCACTTGTTTAATTGTAAAACATGGCTTTTTGTTTTATTCTTGCAGAATGAAGGTGAAGATTTCAGCTATGTTATTGCATTTTTCCTTGGAACAGCAGCCTGTTTGTACCAGGTGTGTTTTTCTGTTTACATAGTTTGCTAGAGTTTAGAAACATTACCCAGTCATGCATAAGTGTCATCATGTTTTCTTAAATGTCACAGATATTTGAATAGGGTGATTTTAAAAAATGTTTCCTGCTCTGTTTTTTTTTCTTTAATCATCAACTATCGTGTAGAAGTAGATTGATACAAAGAGCTTTTGTTTGCCAGCATTTTCTCTCCAGCTGGATGATTAAGACATTTAATTATGATAATTATCTCTAAAGTAACAAGCAGTGGAGGTTATATTATTTTCTTGAAATAATAGTTTCATAGTTCAAGTAGACCTAACCATCTGAATAAATAGCTTACTGATTCTTCCCTTTGGGCAGATTTGAAGTAAATGCAGTAATGCCTAAGTACTGCACCCCGGAATTTTCCTCACTTTGTACTTTAATATGCATCTCCTTCCTTTTCAAAGCTTGTGGCTACTTTTCACTGTTTTCTTTTTCCTGCCTGACACTTCTCTTGCTTTTCTTGTCTGTCAGTTTTACATTTTTGCATCTGAATTTGACTTGCTTTTATAATTCATAGCAAGGTGCCCACTGGCATCTGTCATTCAGTGACATTGCTGTTACATTAACCTGTCTATGTCTCTCATGCTCGGTTGCTGTTATTACAGCTACTTTGACTTTTAATCTTAGACTTGTGGAGTATGCAGTTTTTACTTGTTTCTGTCTTCCAGCATTTAGTACTGTGTCAGACAATAATACAAGAAAATGCCTTTCTCTCAGTCTTTTGTCCAGGTTATCTGTAATCTTCATTCTCTACAATTTATCTCTAACAAAATGTCCAATGTGACTTGTGTTCTTCAACACTCCTTGACTTTCCATCAACTTCTGCCTTAAATAATTTAGATTGGTGTTAATTTTCCATGCCAACAGTCTGTTCCATATCAGATAAGCTAGATCTCTTCCATTCTTTCTTCATGTAAAATGTACACTTTTTCTCTCCTCTAGCAAACTGGATACCTTATATTTTGTATAGTGTTCATGTCTGTCCATTGAGACATGAGCATATGTATCTTTCCTCCACTGTTTGCCTTGAACAGAGCTGTCTGAAAGAAAGAATCCGTGCAACTTGGAATGTAGGCTTTTTATTAATATTCAAAATACATCTGTTGAAACTCTGTTTCCCACCCTCTGGTATCATTCCTGCAATATGTGATTGGTCAGTTTTCAGAATTTAGGGATGTTGGTTCTCTGGCATGTTCTAGTGTTCTTTGGCTGCAATTAAGAGCTCAGGACACAAATTCCCTGTGTTGCATGACAGCACATTTCACTGTCATTCACCCACCAGGCATCCATCATGCTTGTATTGTCTTGTTCAGTTAATAACACAGCAGTGTGTCTCTAGTTCCCAAGAAATATGTATAACTCAGGTGTGCAGACAAAAGAACCCACATGGAATATGATGTTTTAGGCTCACTGATGTGTCTAGTGTTACTTCATAGTTTCTAGTCTTTTATCAAGAAGAAGAAGTAACAACTGTCTCAGCTGTACCAGAAGTGGAAAGTGTCAGAAGTTGAGCCTTCAGTCATCTCTTAAGATTATTTTTTTTAAAAAATCAAAGTAAAATCAAGATTTCCTCTGAAGTAGCACAGAGGAGCCTAGCGTGCTCTATATAATACTTGCATGATAACACCTCCCTTTAGTAGTAGAAAAACAGCCCTCAGGAGTTTCGTAACAGTACTTGTTATAGTAAGCTGTTAAAACTGCACTGTTTTGGCCTTTTCATCTGTTCTGTAAGGGCAAATCCAGTAGTTCAGAGCTAGACCAATGAAAGATACAGTTCAGAATTCATTAGAAACAGTTTTTCAGTAAAATTCACAGTCATGCAACATCATGTTACAGCAACATTTTGAAACTACTGTTTTCAAGGCTTAATTAATCATTTTGATGAAGCATATCCTGACTCTTATTTTAATCTTGGAAGCAGTCATACTTGTTCATACATTGTCAGTGGAAGTGACAACACTAGGAAATTATCTGAATTCTTATTGCTGAGACAGATACCAGTACCAACTGATTGCTCTTTTAGATACGATTTGTGAAGTTGTCACCATAAGTAGGTTGCATTTACTCTGCTCAAAATGATCAAGGTTCAGAACACTTCTGTCTAGATTCTGAAACATGCAGATTATTCACCTCTAGTTTTACTTTGCTTTGGAGGAAGGACATACAAATCTTACTGATTATGCCAGTCCTCACCTCTCTGACAATATTTAGATATCCAGACGCTACAAGTAGCTTTGCTGCTCTCAGCCACACTTGCAGTGGAAATGCATGCTTTATAACAAAGTGGTAGAGTTCAAATAGAATATAAAATAACCTCAGTAAATTGCATTGTTCAGTTGCCCTTTTTTGAGGAACATGAAAAATTAAAAGCAAAATAAGTGGAGTTTTTTTGACTGAGAAAACATGCCAAATGCCCTGAAGAACAGAAATGGCACTTAGATAATCTGATAATGGATGCTGTTAAATCTGTGTGACCATAGTTATAAATCCACTGGGAACAGATTTGGAGTAGAAAGTAAGCATAAATACTATTGTTATCTACCTTAAAGCTCGAAAGAAACTTCCTTCAGCAGAAATGACCTGAATCCCAGGGGTGGGGCAAAGGATTTTTTAAAATTTTGTAGCAGTTAAGGGAGTAGTTCAAACAACAGAAGAAATAAAAATAATGCCTGGGTAAAAGTTGTGTCCTTTTAGAGATAAAAACTGAGGCAAAAGACTTGAACAGATTTCCAGTTACAGTAGGAAGAAGGCTGAGTAGGGAACTGTGGGCAGTCCTGCCAGACTGTGTTACATCACCGTGTGCAGAACATTGCCTGAAATGTGGTAGAATTGCAGGAGAGTAGTTGTGTCTCTCTCCAAATGTGATCAGTCCTGCAGCAGCTGAATCAGGGCAGTGGCTGTGGGCTCTGTATTTGCCAGGTAACCCTCAGCATCACCCCTGGCAGGACACTGGGAGGTGTCTGGGGGATTGCCTTGTGCTGAGCGCTGGGGCCCTGGTATTGTCCCTGTCCTTCCCATTGCTTTCCTGCAGAAGACAGTGGATGTTCCTTCTCCACTGCTTGAGTAGAACAGTTTTTTTTGACCAGAGATTGCCAGGAACATCCACTGTCTTTTGTCATGGGCCACTCATTGCAGGCTGTAATTAATTATTATGAGAGAGTTGTTCTCAGGGTTTAATGCAAGCAAAATGTAACCTTGTATTGATATCAGGTACTCTTCATCCTTCTATGACTGCTGCATTGATACTGTTCTTCGATGTTTGATTCAGACTTTTCCTTGGTTTGGGCTGCAATTTTTCAGTGACCAGATAGTTTTTCAGTAGAAGTTATTTTCCATGAGGTAACCTGATTTCTTCTTTATTTCCTGACAGTGTTACCTGTTTGTGTACTACACAGGCTGGAGGAATGCCAAGTCCTTCCTGACTTTTGGGTTGATCTGCCTGTGTAACATGTACCTGTATGAACTGCGCAACCTGTGGCAGCTCTTCTTCCATGTGACTGTGGGAGCTTTTTCCACCTTACAAATCCGGCTGCGACAACCCCAGGGAAAGTCCCCTGATTACAACGTCTGACAAGTCCTGGAACACTGAGACCAAGTCTTGTTCCAGCACTTACTCTCAGGAATGTAAAGCTGTTCTCCAAAAGAAGAAGCTGTCTGAATGGGGCTTTTTTTTTTTTTTTTTTAAGTAAATCAGTGTAAGATGCCTGTGGACATTTTGCACTTGGTGGTTGAACCTTTTTTTAATTTTTTTTTTTTTATTATTTTCTTGAAAAGGACACAAAAGAATGTGGTACTAGAGGAGGAAAGTGAAGCATATCCATGCAGTGAAATGTATGTAGAATATGACTGGTGGCATAAAAAAGCTTCATTCATACATTCATGGAGATAATCTGATGTGGAATTATCTGATGGTATCACATTATCTGGTGGTAATGTGAAAGCGCATTTTTACATTAATGGAGGAATGTGTAGAGTATGTTCTGCATATCATGCAAGCTTTTCACTTCCAAGGTCAGTTTTGCCTTTGTGAGGCAGTAGGGAATAGGCTAAACAAGTAATAATAGTGCTATTGCATATTAGCAAACCAGCTGTGGAATATGTAAGATACTAAATTTTGGAATGTTTTGTTTCACATTGGCATATATGTGAATGTTTTCTTAATTAAAATGTAACCTGGAAACTCAGTTTCTGGGGATTGGCTTCACCTGTGGTGTTCTGTCTTGTGCTGTAAGTTCTTTTAATGTGTTTTCATTATGATTTTCTTTTAATTATTCTATGAAATTGATTTATGTAGGGAAGGTTCATTTTCTGTAATTATTCAAAAAGTTCTGCCACTAAACCCAGGATTCTTGCACGCTTCAAGTGTTTGGACTCTGGAATGGTTGAAAGAGAATGGATTGGTGAGTAAATGGAGCGACTTATCCTTGCTGGAATACTGTTCTTCTTTTTATATATTCTTCCTTACTTTCAGAAATGGATGAATAATTAGCTCAAACCTGAGACAGACAACTGGTGACAGGAAAATAATAAATCAGTCTGATTAGCTTAAACAAGAAATACAGGGATTGTGTTGATTCTTTGGGCTTTATGGGTTGGGTGTTTTTGTGCTGGGATAACACCCATGTGATCTAGTTGAGAGAATAATCATATACTTCTAAAGCTGGTGAATCAACCAGCAAACCCCAGCCCAGCATAGAGGACCACCTTCACTTAGACTGGGGTTTTATTTTTTATGACAGTTATTTATGATGTTTTATAAGGTACAAATAGATGTAGGTTTTTATCTAGAAGTTGTAATGGAGCCTTAATGGCAGAGAGGTTGCAATTCTCTTGTGTTGCTGGATTTGGGAATTGACAGAGCTTTGCTATGCTATGAAATGTTGGCCCAGGCAAATTTTCTTGAGCATTTCATACCAAAATGTTATGTGTTTAAATAAGTTACTTAGAGTCAGATTTTATGACCAAGAAAAAAGGATATCTTATTTTCTTTTTAAATAGATGGAGTATTAGTTAAGAAAATTGTGCCTAATACAACCAAGAAGAATGAGAGAATGAAACTGCAATGGGATGTGGTGGAGCTCAGACTGCCCTCTGAGGTGAAGCCTTTGGAGACCCCCTTGGTGTGCAGGCTGCAGGGTTGATGCTTTGCAGTTAATTCTCTTCCCTCCCCACTAAGGGAAGAAGATGTTGATGAACATGAGCAACAAACAGCCTTTGCTTAGCACCAAGAATTGCTTGTATTAGCATCCAGTGTACCGTTCTGTAAAGACGAAGAGCAGTCCTTTACCATTTTAAGTCAGTGATTAAAAAATAGAGCTGTTATATTTTAAGTATGAAACCAAGTTTTATTTTACTTATAGTGTCTAGAAGAACTCTTATACCTCTCTTTTCACCTCCACTGATAGGCAGGGAAGCTACAAGCTACTATGAATGCCTCAGGTTGTTGTGCACATACAGAATTTTTTGTTGCATCATTTCTTCCATTTATAAGCTGGCAGAGAATTCTGTTTTCTCTGAGGCACTGTCCCTTCCTGCTATTCCCAGAGATCATTTTTAAGGAATGAAGAGTTCCTTTGTCATAGCATCTGGAGCCATTATTCCATTCCAGTTATGCTGGCATTAAATAATTGCTGATTAGCAGGTATAATGAACAAATGCAACTGCCAGTGTAACAGAAAACAGTTGGGGTTTTGTTTGCTTGTTTTTATAGCACTGATAAAAATCCCATTTCACAATGAAAAGTTAATGAGCATGACTGTTCTTCATTATGTGGTATTACTAGGTGCTAAAAACATGGCTTCTTAGCATGTTTGAGATTGATTGTAATATTAGAACTTGCTGACATTTTGGTGTGAGATTAGAACCAAGATACAGCAGGCCAGGTTGGAGGTGAAAATTTATTGAAAATTCCCAGGATTTCCTTTTTGCTTACACAAAATCAGCACTCAGGCAGGGGTTTCCCTGCTGATTTTACCAGGTACTTGAGTTACCAGACTTAGGAAGATGAATTTAGGAAAGCTGATTACTCTCTTGAACAGCAGGCTTTACTTTAGTGTGAAGTGCAGATGGCCATTCATTGTTGCTCGATTGTTCTGTATTTATAAAGGAAGACCTCTTGGAGGTTGGAATGGGTTCATCCAACACCCACAATAGAATGTTTATCTTTCAGTAATGTGCCACTGTATTTGCTTTCAGGAAGGAATGACCAAAGGCTTGCCTGACTTACACAAGGTAGGCATATAATGCCATTTCCAGTAGATGGCAATAGTTACTGCATCTGAAATTCTCTCGTAAGATCTCTGGGGCCAGCTGCTTACAGAGGAGCTCGCTACAGCTGGTGTCCCTGGAGCTTTTTATTGGAATGCCAGTGCCGTGCTGCCCCAGCCGCCCCTCCGAGCCGGCGTGTCAGTGCCGGGCTCTCCTGCTGCAGTCCCAGCTGGCACTCACACCCCTTTCCCAGAGGAGCCATGGGGCAGTGCTGACCCCAGCCCTGCAGCTGCCTCACCTGCACTGCAGGCAAGTGCCAGGGCAGGCAGGGGCTGAGATGCTCAGGGACAGAAAATATGACTCTGCTTTTTACAGGAAACTATCTGGCTCTCAAATGGCAGGAAAATGTTGCTGCTCCTGCCCCCTATCCTGCCTGAAATTCAATTTTCTCAGTCCTCCCCCCACCTCCCTAGAGCCTAGTTGCTCCTTCAGTTGCAAGGACAGAGTGGGTCAAGAGCATGGAAATTTGAGTTTTTTCATCTTAAAACAGCTGAGCTGCCTTTTTCCCAGCAACATCCCAAGCTTGCTCTCTCTGACAATTCCCGAACTTCAGTCTGGAAATGATGGTGCCCTGAGGAGCAGTTGGGAAACTTAACAGAATGAAAATATTTGCCTCTGGGCATACTTTTTGGCCAGGTGCTGGTGTCTGTGGATGTTGTCTAACACATAAACAGTAAGGCCAGAGATATTTGCAGTGCAGGACACACATATAAGAAATTCAGTGTGTCCCAAATGTATCATTTTATTAAGTGCAGGCAGATACTTGATGTAGCCAGATCTGTGTTGGGGAGAAGTGGCTGAACACCCTAAAATTCATCAAAATGCTTTCTGAGTGGGAAAAAGATGCATTTGGGGAAATCTATTCAGCCAGACTGTGTACAGTAATTGAAATGAGAGGGCACAGCACTGGAGACTCCTGCCTTCTCTCCCCTGGGGAATACTGTTCTCCAGATAGTTAAAAAAGTTGCTTACATCAGGCAATGTCCTAAACTGCTGTTTGTATGATTATTTAGGAGAGCACAGAAAATATTAAATAGTTCTCTGACAATTTTCATGAAGACTTTAATACTTTATGGCTTTTTGTTCCTGCAGCTGTGCTCTCAGTACACTCATAAAATCCCTCCTAACCTATAACAGATTGTAGGGCATTTGGTTTTTAGCTGCCTGTGTAATGTCTTCTCAACTAAGAGAAGTCATCTGGAAGCTGCAGGGTTTTGTTTCTCAGCTCTACCTGAAGCTCCTGTTAATTGGTACAGTCATGTGTAGTGTTTACTTTTACCTGTAAAGATTGAAAATGTTGCATTGGCAGCAGTGCTGCCTCCTTTCAGTGTCCTTGAGAGGTCAACTACCAAGGTGCCTGGGGAATTCTTTGGCAAAGGTGATATACTTTGGAAAATACACCCTTTTTTTTTTTTTTTTTTAATAGGACACACACACAAATTTAAGCTCTTCATTTATGCCAGTATATTTGTCAGCTGCCCTGAGACTGATTCCAAGGGCAGTTGGGAGCACAAACCCAGGGGATGTTTGCTGGGCAGCCAAGCCTTTGGGGCTCCATAACAGGGCAGTGCAAAGGACCAGGGCATCCATCAGTGCCAGACAAGACCTGGATGTTTCTATTTGCAGATCCAGCATCTCCTACACAACTTAAGTCTCATCCCACGAGCCAAATGCAGCTAAAATAAAACAGACACACTTTACCAGTGAAACAGTGTTTAATATAGTTAAATTACTTAAATAGATTTCAATTTCCATGGGAAATCATAACTGTATCCATTTTTGCAAGATCCAGAGTAAAGAGTGTGTGAATACCCCTTGAAATGATCATGACACACTGTCAACAATCACAGCTAGAGATACTGGGGACTTGAAATTTCATTGACAACACAACTTCATAAGATGAATCAAAAGTTAAGAAGACTGCAGACTTTTGGAAAGCAGAAAGCAAACCTAAAACCAAGTGTATGGCATGAAGGTCATGAAAGTCAGTGAGGGACAAAGGGGATGGGAGGTTGAGGAGGGGAGAAAGGCATAACAGGGTGATGCAACTTAAGTATTTTGCAAACCAGGAAAGATGTAAAGGAGCAAAAGTATAGTACAAGGGCAGACTTGGCAGTTTTACAGAAGTCAATATACTATACTTTTCAGAGATGTTTCCTAGTGGAAGGGAGAAGGAAAGGGGCGATGCCATTTAAGCTCATGTTTAAATGGCTTAATGCTCAGGTCATGCTTAGCAATAGAGCAAATTAATTAAGACAGATCCATGGATTTTCACTTATTGTCATTGTCGAGTAGGAAAAAGAAATTGCCACCACCATAGTGCAATCATTGCGCTGTGAGTACTACAATAATTCTGCCCTGAGAAGAGTGGAAAACAAGTTTATTAAATGTCAAAAGACTGGAGTAATTTTTAGTGCTAGCCAAATTCAATATCAAAACTTTCCCCTCATAGAATATAAAAAATATAGCTTTTTTAAAATTATTTTCTTTTTTTAATAAAATATCAAGGGATTTTTCTTTCATAGTTAGAAAAGGTACATAAATGATAACAGTGAACTGTTCAGAAACCCCCCCACTAGTGATAAAGATGCCCAACACAGTATCAATGGCACTATTTTAAGGTTGACCACCTCATATACACACTTGCCATCATAATCTTTTCTGAAGATCACCTAATTCCTGAAAATTGAGAATCTGTGAATCAGTTTAAATAAGTGCTTACTACAGGAAAGTCAACTCAATGCTGCAGCACATAGTTTCTTATAATGTCACATGGCAGTTACAATGTGAGACAACTCTCAGATCAGCAGGATTCTATTAAGACCATCTATGAAAAATGATTTCTTAAAAATAAAAGTTCAAATGAGCTTTTTTTTCCTTTTTCTCATAAGAGCTCCTGTTAAAGAGTAAGAAGGTTTGGTTAGAGCTCTTTTTGGCATGTTTGAGACCGTCTCAGGAGCTAAAACTCAAAGGTCCTGTTTCCATTGGGAAGCCGCCGTGAAAAGCTGCATGGAACCATTCTGTGACTACTGCGGGTTTTTCCTCTTCTTTGGGGTTGTAGATTTTTCTGGGTTTTCATTTTAAAATGCATCTGATTCAGCCTGGAAACTCACCTGTTTGTTGTTGGTTGATTGTATAGTGATAATCTGAAAACTGCCAAGTCTGTGTTCAGAGTATTACACAGAAAAAAATTACACAAAAGTCTACAGGTTATATACACCTCCCCCCACACCTCGGTGTGGATAGCCTGCCTTCTAATTTATATATAATTTACAAAATATAGAATTTGGTATATCTGTTAGATCTCCATGTTCTCAATATTACAAAATAAAAAATACAAAAAAACCCACAACAAATTTCAGGGGAGTTCCCCCACAAAGTGTCTCTTGTTTACATCTAGTCTTTCCCATGTAAACTGATAGATACCAAAGAAGAGCACAGACGACTTTTTAATAAATATGGTTGTAGAGCCATCTTCCTTTATCCTGATTTTCCCCTTCATCAGGTGTGCCAGCCCCACTCAGAAGAGCAGTCATTTAGCCATGGAGAAGAAGGGAAAAGAGGGGGCCAAGACTTTAATGTCTTTTCACACTAAAACATTACCAATGCCCTTCTAAAAGGCCTTTTTGTGTGCTGCAACAGTGGGTGTCAGTTTTGAAAGCCCATTCAAAACAGCTAATAAAAGCACAGTGGTACACTTCAAATAGCTGGCAGTATGGGATGGAAACATCATGGGAGTGCAAATCCATTCCAAAATAATGCTTTGTAGTGAATCATACATTCCTTCAACCAAGTAAATGTTGTGTTGCATCAATAAATACTTAAATAGCTTCTTATGCCATCCTGTGGTAGCAGCCATTTTAAAAATGCCGAATTCATGTCTTAGCTGTGAACTCTGTAATGCACATCTTTGGTCAGCTTAGCACTCAGCCAGGAACAACTCCAAGGTGGTTTCTTTCTATTGCCTTTCTTAATGGGTGGCCAAAGAATTTGCTGATACCAGCTCTAAAGTCATGGGGTTGAAATTTCAACTGCACCGCATGTTCAGCTTCACTGCCAAAAAATGATTCTTCTCCGATTCACAATCCTGGGTAATGCAAAATCCGTCTTTGTGTGGCGCTGCAGTCAGTGCTAACTAATTGGAGGCCCTTCATTTAGAAAGTAGGTGGTCATTTCTCCTTTGCCTTTGACCTTTATGACCCCTCGATACTCCAGCTGGTAGTTGTTGGCTGCTAAAACCTGGTACATGTCCGTGGTTACCTGCAGAATAAACAAGAGTAAACAGATATTTGCCTTGTCTTCCACACAGTTTTTCCATCTGCTTTTGGAGTAATCCATGGACAGCATAAAGTAGGATCAACTGTTTTGTTTCTAAGTCAATCAACATTTGCACATCAATCACTAACTGAAAGGTTGGCACAAGTTGCTGAACAAACACAACCATTAGAATCTGAAAAAGTACAGATGTCACACACAGTTCACAATTGGGGAAAGTGCATTTTTCGAAGAGGTCACTGGATAAAGCATAACAAATTAGTCACATTTTTTAATACACACCAGTCAGTTCAGTCTACTCAGATGCATTCATTGTATCACTGGAGTGGCAGTAGGGAAATAGGTCAAACTCACTAAAATATCCTCAAAAATTACCCAGAAGTTACACAGTGGATGTACAGCTTAGGAGTCGGGTTGTTTTTATGAAGGAAAAGGTAGTGGGCAACAGGGGAGAACTAATCAAATGGAATACTCTAGCCAGCATCCAGATTGTCTCTGCAGATGCTAGTCAAAAATAATCACTTGTGCTGCACAACAACAGAAGTTTAAAGACCAGATTTCCTGAGGTATTTATTACGATGTATTTTCTCACCCATTTTCAGGTGGCTTTACAGACCATCTTGTAGCAGGGCTTAAAGAGTGATGCATAAATATCGATCCAGTTAACTGACAGGCAAGGAAACAGCATGGCTTCCCCTCTTCAGCTTTACATCAGCTGCTCTATTTTTATAACCCTTCAGTATTTTCCCAAGGAATGACATTCTGTTACTGTGGACATTGGCTCAGCAAAAGCAGGACAGTGGAATTGAATCACTCACTGGAAAAGTCATATTTGAAGGCCAAGGAGATGTGTGATTATCAGACAGATCCCATTAACCCCTTGAACAATCCTCTTTCTCTGTTGTGTATTCCCATCCTGCTGATGCCTGGACCCTTGCTGGCCTCACGCCACAAATGGCACAGTGAGCAGCAAAGTGAATTACAGAAATACCTTAGCTGAATCAGGCCCTTAGAAAATGGAACAACCACCACACACAGCTGAGCAGCATGTGTGAGCAGGGATCAGACAGGAGTGTGCTCAGTGCCAGTGAGGCACACAGGGAAGGAAGCTCAGCTCAGCATTTCCACTCAGAACTAAAGTGCAAGTTCTTAAACAAAGGTTGCAATGTTGGTAACGATTAGAAGACAAAATTTTCTGGTACCACCAGCATTCCCTAAGTGACCTTTCAGTTCTCTGTAGGTAAATGCATGGAATAAAGGAATAAAATGAACTCAAAATTTCAATTCTAATTAAGTTTCAAAATGTCTAAGTGATACAGGGCTGGCAGTGTAATTTTTCCAGGGATTGTCTTACCTGAATCCTGTCAGGCACTCCTGTGCTGTCCATTCTGCTGGCTACATTCACTGTGTTGCCCCAGATGTCGTACTGGGGTTTGCGGGCTCCTATCACTCCAGCTACGACAGGACCAATATTGAGGCCTGGAAGAAGAGGAGAAATATGTTCAGATCCATTTGCCTGAGGGAGGTTATTTTTCAGACAGTAAAAATCCATCCTGAGGCTCACTGGTTCTAGCTGTGCTTTACCCTGACATGTAAAGCTATGGCCAAACTGTGGGGAGAGAAATGTTAAAACAGAATTTGGCTTCTTCAATCCATTATGCCCAACTGACTGGCAGGTCGGGCTGGATCTGCTTACTCCAGAGCTACTTTCCAGTGCCAGATAATGGGATAAAGTTTGTTTCCCACCTGGCTAACAAGCAAACTGCTCACTTGAAGTCAGCACATACCTGCAGCAATGCTGAGGGCATGCAAGATAGCAGCCCAGAACCTTCCAGAACAAACACCACACTTGACATCCTCAAATTTCTTCTCCCCTTTCTGTCGCTTTTTATTTCCTGACTTGAAAGACAATTTAATGCCCAAGAATGCCAGAGATGGAAGCACAGGGGCAAAATGAGCCCAAGGTCAACCACCATGTAAGACCATGCTGTGGTAGGAGCTACACTGCTCCTAATTCCCTAGGGAGCTTCAGTGATGCTACTATACCCTAAAAAGCTACTGCCATGTTTCATAGAGGCTGAAGTGATCACCAGGCACCAGACAATCAACACCACTGCACAGCTAATGTAACATCTGTGGTTTTTACTGTCCATAAAATCCCCAGCTCAGAATGACCACTACCTACATGGAATCCTGTGAGCACAAGGACATTACCTATCTTCATCTGGAAGTTGTTGAATGAATGCTCATTAATGTATTTCATTTGGTCCATTAACCTCATGGCAAAATCTGCCAGAGCTTTGATGTGAGTCTTGCCTTCCTTGTCATAAGTGGAGTCGTTGAGGCCTGAGGCAGCCATGTAGGTGCTGCCAATGGTCTTGATCTTCTCCAGCTGCCGGAATTGGTCTTCGCTTATGATCTGTGTCACAAGAGCAAGAGAAGCAAATAAACCTTGACAAACACACAGATGCTGGTAATGTCCATGCCACACGTCCCGCCTTGCTGCAAGCATTACAAAGTAGTGGACAGAGCCAGGAAGACAGAAGAAGAAAGGGGATTAGAAATTCAGAGGAGTGACAAGGGAATAGAAGAGATTTCAGTGTGGAAAAAAAAACCAAACTGAAGACTCCTAGAGTAAGAAGAAATGAACCATGGATTCAATAAACCACCCTCCTTCAGGAGCTCAGCAAAGTCCAACTAAACTCATGGTTTCAGTTCACTTTGTCCACCCAGTTTTTCTGTGACTTACTTCATCAAAATCAGCAATGATCTCATTAAGCAGCCTCAGACACTCCACCCCTTCATTGTTGGCTTCCAGCTCCACATAGAACTCCGAGAAGTTGCTTATGGAGGCGAACATGACAGCCACACACTCGCAGGACTGGTAGTACAGTTCATCATTGCGCCGCTCCTGAGCCAAGAAATGGGCTGCCACATCCTTGGGCAGGATGTTGTGGAGGAGGCGTCTGTTGTAAGCCTGCAGCTCCTCCATCTCCTCCTTCTCTTCAGTGGCCTAGTTTAGGGGGAGACACAGTGATGCACTTACTCTTTTGGTAGCTGATCTGGGGAGGTGAAAAAGCTGAAAATTTACTTGCAGTGAGGGTGGAAATAGAACGGGGGAAACTGCAAAGGAGAGCAGAACCAGAGAGATGCAGAAACTTGTGTTTTGCAGTGGAAAATTTTCCATCTCTTCGTGCACACAGGTATAGAAATGGAAGCAGAGAATAATGCCAGAAATTTCAGCATTGTATTTCTGAGCCCTGAACTGGGTAACCACTCAGCTCATCCTTTCTACTGTTTTACCATTTATAAATGAGGATTACAATGCTTCCCAAGGAGCTTTAATTAATTGTTGCTTCCTCAGTGCCTTGTACTCAAACCACAAATACCTATAATTAGAAAAATGTCCTGCCACTCAGAAGGTAGAAAATCTAAATAAAACCTGCAGTCCTGTGGCCCCCCAGCCATGAGTGCTGGCCGGAGCCCAGACCTGTCCTGCTTGCTTGGGAATCACATACAGGGCCCCAACATCACTCATGGGCACAAGTAGTGAAAACATTAACAGTGAACCCAGGGACAGGAGCATAGTGTGGCATTATCTACAGTTTGTTGGTTACCCAGTACTGCTGCCTGGGGCCTAATGAAGGCTGGACATTGAGCCAGTTCCCACTGCTTAACAGGAAACTGAATGAAAATGCAAATGTGAATCTTTCACACCCTTGAACACAGCAAACTAAAGCTCACTGAGCTCTGGGAAACAACTCAGCAGTGAATATGAGCTTCCTATATTTATAAATTGTGTTACATTACATGTTCTTGCAGCAGTAACGGCTCAGTTGCCCAAATTCATTAATCTCAACCTTCAGATTTATAACCCTTTACCATGGGGACCATCCAAGGTGGATTTACAAGGCAAAAAGAGGTTGAAGAAAATAACTGGGATGAGATGCACAGAGTATGCAAAGTACCAAAGAAGAGCAAAGCATTATTAGCATGCCCAGTTATAAGCCAGATTCAGATTAAATTCAAAGGCACTTTATCACACTCCTCAACTTGACAGCGAAGAGCTCAGTCATTTGATATTAATGCCACAGACCACGTGTGATCCTCCCACAGCCAACACCCACTAACCTGAAGTTTCCAGAGGAAATCAAGCCTTGCAGTGGATTCCACTTGCTGGGCATGCAAGTACAGTGCCAGGACAAAGACAGTAATGATGACAGGGGTCACAATCTTCAGTGCCACTCGTGTTGTCACTGGGGGGCTGTAGCCAAGGAAAGAGCAGAACTTCCCTGTCACTGGAAGAACACAGCCTTGCCACACACCACACTTCGCACTTTCAGGCTAAGCAGCCTCTCAGGAAAAGGCTTTTTTTCCCTTTCCCCTCAAAGCCTGTGTAGGTAAAGCAATACCTGCAAAAAGCTGGAGACTGGCTCACAGGTGCCAGTTTCTAAAGGAGGACTTGGAAATTGGAAAAGTAATCCAACTTCTCTAAAAGGGCTGCATTGATAGCCACACATGCTAAGGGCGACAACACTGATGTGCTGACAGCCCCTCAGACTGTGTTCACCCTGTCTTCTGCACTGGCTTCCCCAGGCTCCTGAATCTGGAACTGCTCTAACTCATGGATTCTCTAATTAGTCACTTCTTAATGGGCTTTGTCGTGTAAGTGCTCTGTAAGCTGAAAAGAGCACTAAGGCACATTCACACCTCCTCTGAACAAGCAGGCAAATAAAAACTGTTAAATATGAATTACGGAGGTATACAGTATGAAAATATTTTGATAAAACCTTTAAGTTGTATTACAAATAAGCTCTGAGCTGACATTAAGTCCCACAGGAAAGAGGATGCTCTGAGAGTAGCTCTACATACAAAAGGGCAGCACTCAGTGCACTCAGGGCATCTGCACTGTGTTGTACCAGCTCACAGCAATGCACAAACACCAGACAGTGCTGGTGAGTCAGTGTGCTGATATTGCACCTTGTGAACAGAAAATACTCACCAACAAAAACCTATACAATATTTAATGCCGAAGTGACTCACCATGAGGATGTATCATTTCCAGACACGCTGAAAAAAAAAGCACAAACACGAGGTCAGTGGAGTGTTTGGCTCCCTGCAGCTCTTGCCCTTCCGCACATCATTGCACAGCACCTCTGCAGTGTGGCACCTCTAACACTGTGTGGGGCTACAGCTCTTTTGAAGCAGAAAACTACTAAAAGACGGGAGGGGGAGGAGAAAAACAGGCTTCTGAGCTACACTCAAAACTCCAGAGCAATCGTGTGACATGGTTAATGTGGGTAAAATATCTAAGAAGCATTAAGAGTGAGAGAATAATTTGGGATTTTAATGTCAGTGTGGGATGCTTGGCAAATGCATGTGCATCCATCACTACTTCATTAGGTCAGACTACAAAATTTGACCTAAGGAAGAAAGCTTTGGGCTGTTTTATCTTGTGAGGGATAGCTCCTTTCTTCTCCTTTTATTACGGCATGAAGATGTGTTTAATTCCTTTAATCCTGCTCCCTTCTTCTGCACATTCCTCACTGGCAGCGTGTGCCCAGCTCTGGGTACCACACACGAGGGCACTGAAGAAAACCCTTTAGCACATTCCTATTACTATTGACAATTTGCAAAGTAGCCACGTGTATCAGAGCTGCTGGGGGAGATGGAGGGTGTGCTTTTTGACACTGAAAGTACAGAACGAAGCTTTCTGGTAGGTAGCAGCTGTTTGAGCTCCTGATTGATTGACTGATCGCTTAATGCTGCTGGCTTTGTTCTTCAGTGTGGGTGGAGTATTAGGTGGCTGAGAACCATGCACAAGCATCTTTCAAAACACTATTTAAATGGAAGGAAAGAGATCAGTGTTTAAATTACTATAGTGTCATTGATGCAATTAGAACTTTGCAGGCTACAAATGTGATATTAGCCCGAGAATGTGACAGCTCTCTAGAGAGCTTCAGGCCACAGTTTTATGGGATTGGAGGGAACCTTGCTACACAATCAGACATCTAAATAATCAAAATTAAAATAAGTAAGGGAACCTAACTGGGCATAACATCAAAAAAAAAAAGCATAGCAACTCTCTAACCCTGTTTGTTCCAAGACATTTTCTGCAGTTCTGAGCATGGAATTTCTTCTGACATGGATTTTGCAACCTACTGTTGTCTTGCACACAATCTATGGCATGGCTCTTGGCTAGCTCCAGCACTGAACATGTGTGCTTGGACACAAACACGGTTTGGAAAGCCTGAGGACTCCCACATTAAAGGCTGGATCTAGCTGGAGACACTTCCCACATGCAGCAGGATTCCCCTGCTTCCCTAAATCACCACCTGGCCAAGGATGAGTGGCTGCCCCCCCCAATCACTCTCTCTTATGATGGGAGCATGGTAGATCTGACCCTTAGTACCGAGGCTGCAGCTCACTGTGGGTGTTGCTCTAAAACCTTCATCAGAGACTGTGAAGTGCAGCAAACCCAGTATTTACAATAACTCTCTGGAAAAGTGAAGATGCCCAGTGCAAGCAGTATGGGTGTTACTCTGGTAGGTTGTTCCCCCATGGAACAGACATTCCCAGTAGCAGATGGTTCTTTAATTACTGGAGGGGAACACAGAGAGAAGCTTGCTAACTACACTCCTGCTCAAGTGAAGTGCACATTTTTAGTAGGAAAGGCAGTTCATTTTAGAGACAGCTCCCATAGGACCAAAGCATCTCACTTTTCCCAGCCACAGTGGCAAGGACAGACTGCTGGAACAGAAATGATGGGTTTGATGAACAAATCACAGGACAAAGCTCTTTGGGCTTCCCTGTGCAGGAACTCAGTTTAGAAGATGACATTGGCCCATCTTTAGGGCAATGCATTAGTTTTATCTTCTGCACAGGAAAAAGGTAACACAATAGCCTTGTGCATCCAGTTACAGTCCATGTGTCACAGGCTGCTGGGGCTGCAGTCAAGTCTAGCAACTCCCCACGTGCTGTAATCAGCCTTTCAGCTGCATGCATGCTGGGCTGGTTTGTACACACAAGTGTGAAGTGACATCTGCATCACTTCTAATTAGTCAGAGTACCACAGTGGCTGCAGAGCAGACACTAATTATGTAGCTACAATGGGCACCCAATTAAAGCAGTATGAGGTCATGGTGGCTTTTCTGGTTTTTTAGCATTAGCTGGACAATAAGGTCCATCTCTGAACTCTGTGCTACATGCTGAGCTCCCATTTCCCACAACACACAAATGGCCTTCCAGGCACTGGGGCAATAAACAGCCATCCATGGAGCTCTTTGGACAAAACAAATTGTCCTGGATTCCACTGGAATAGAGTTAAATTTCTTCCTAGCTGGTGCAGTGCTGTGCTTTGGATTAACTATGAGAATGATGTTGATAACACACTGATGTATTAGCTGTTGCTAAGTAGTGTTTATAATAAGGACTTTTCAGCTCTTCAACAACCCCAGCGAGCAGGCTGGATGGACACAAGAATTTGGGAGGGGACACATCCAGGACAGCTGACCCCAACTGGCCCCAAAGGAATATTCCATACCATATGGCATCATGCTCAGTATGGGAACTGGGGGGAAATCTGGCCTGGGGCTGCTGCTCACGAACTGGCTGGGCATTGGTTGCTACTACTACTACTATTATTTTCTTTATTTCTGTCCCATTAAACTGTCTTTATCTCAACCCATGAGTTTTCTCACCGATCCCCTTCCAACTCTCTCCCCCATCCCAGCACAGGGCAGGGAGTGAGTGGCTGTGTGGAGCTGAGCTGCAGCTGGGGCTGAACCACCACACAAATCCCATTTAGTGAGAGATAATACAGCATCACAGAAAGCTATTTCTGGGAAAACATTCTAACCTTCTCCACTTTATTACTGACATTCTGATTGTGAAGTGATGTAAATTATACTTCCAAGTGCTGTAATTTCGCTTAGTGCTTGAATTGCAAGAATGAAATTATATTTCAGATATAAAATGCTTTTATTTCACTAATTGTGTTAGAAAACACTAAATAGCTTCTGCTGATAGAACACCTAATATCTGAAAAAAAAGGAAGAAAACCTCATTCTCCCTATACTTCCCTATAGAAAGCTCCATGGGGTTTCCTACCTAATTTCACTCACTTGAGTTAACAAAATAATTTAAGTGATTACTGCCAATGGCAGAAAAATCTACACTACCATTAACTGGCAATGTCAGTAAAAGCTGTATTTCCATTAATTATTACTGGGCACACAGAAATGCTGAAATCATGGAATAGTCATGTGAAGGAGAGAAGTAACCTGATACATCAGGCTTGGAGGGTTGATGGTTAATGATGGCTTGGAGGGCTATGGTTAATGGCTACCCTGAAATCTGAGCAACTACAGAAGGTATTTCATAACACACTGGGAAGGGCCATGGGAATCTTCTCAAACACCCTGCTGTCCAAGGCAGGAGCAACCCCAGCTATCAGCCTTGACAGATAGTTCACCTAAACTGACATCATTTGATTCACTCACATTTAGTACAATTGTTGCCTACAAGGGGAAATCATCAAAACAAGGAGTTAACACAACAATGCAATTCCCAGCAAGAAACAAAACTTGTGGAGGAGGACAGGCTTGTGGATGTGCCAAACTTCCCTCCCTGGTGTGGGGACCTCCAGGAGATGGGGAACCACCACAGCAGTGGAAGGAGGCTGGCACCAGGATTAATGTGTGACCTGATGACAAGCCAGCTTTTGTAAGTAAAAGGGCAACTGTCCACTCCCACTGAGCCCAGACCCTTCTGCTGGGAATTGTGCTGAGCCCAGCTGTGACACTGGCTTTTCAAACAAGGACATACATCCAGCAGCAGCTGGCAGGAGATCACTGGACAAACATCCAACACCACCATTCCACCACCCCAAGCTGGGTTTGATATATCGTGGAGGCTCACATCACATCCCTGAGCCAGCTCAAGTTTGTTGGAGGATTTTTTTTTTTCTTATTTGAGAAATGACATTTCTATATCGGGAGTGTAATACCAGAATTAAGAATGACTAACTACAGCTCCCCATTTCTGGAAAAAAGGATATACAGATCCACTCTGATTCCAGTTATATTCTGTTATTAATAGATAGTTCATTAGTCAAGTCCCACATTAAAAAGATCTTAAAGGGAACTGTATTCTCCTACTCTTCAGAGGCTGATAGCAGCACTGGCAGAGCTTTAACTTCCAGCCATGCCTTCTCTGCTATCCTGCACTTCCTCTGCTTGCACCACAGCCTTGGCACTCCCATCCACTAATGCCACACTGAAATCACTGTGTGAAAGAAATCAGGCGAAGATTTCAGAAATGAAAGGCACTTACTAGGTGTTGGCTGTGACCAGGAGATCTGCATTGTCAAAAAGGTTGACCCCTGGCACTTCCACAATGAGAACATATATAAATTCAATGATTAACATAAGGATCAATTTTCCAATACAGCTGATCTGAAGGAACACAGAGCAGGCCAGGAGACTCAATAAGACACTGTAGGTAAAGTACTGTATAAAAACAAAAATGGGAAAAAAAAACCAGAAGAGAGATAAATGTCAGCTGGATAAATCAAAACTGAAAGGAAACTAAACACAGGGATAGAAAGGGATTGGTAGTTATGTAATTGAGCTGACCAAACATATAAACCTGGGGCTGCCTATGGAATTCTCCCACATTACAGAATTTAAAACTGAATGGATGAAGAGGAAACTGTGGCATTTTTCTCCAGGCATTATTTGCTTCACTCTCAAGAGGCGCAGACCTCACAGCTGGACACCCAAGGCTGTGACATAGCTTTTCCCTGGACACAGTTACTAAATTAGCAAAAAGAATCACCCAGTTATGCTGGATTAGGTCATGATTTAAGGCCAAATTCTAGACTCAAATTTGTATATCTGTGTAACACGTAGGACCAAGGGTACTGGCAATTCAGACTCCTGGACAGATGCCCACCTGAGGCCAATGAGAAAGCCCTGTCCCCTCTGACATGACACACTGGCTCCATCAGCAAGCTACAGGTTGGACAAATGTCCCCATGCCCACCCCATGACAACTCCCTGATAATTTGCCCAGCCAGCAGCTGCAGAGGTGCACACGTGTGGCTGTGGAGCACCTCTGGCACACTGGGTGGTGCAGCAGGAGCTGAGTGTTCAGCATGCCAGGGAAAGATAGCAGGGATGCAAAATGAAGAGAGGCATGTTATCCAGCTCACCACCTTCCTGCTATCAAATCTGTGAAGATTAAGCTTCCACTCTGTCTAGACTTGACTATTTCTGGCAAAAACCCCATATCATGTGCCTGAGGCAATCCATCCTTTCAGCTACAAGCAAGCCCTAGTTGAAGTAGAAATATGCTTATGTTCTGAGCTCATTTATTAATAGTCTGATCTATTAAACTAGAGAAAAGAACTTGTACACCTTGTACTTGACTCCTCAGTCTGGACTGATGGTAGGATTCCATTGTCTCCTATTGAACACTGGGAGCAACAGGCAACAGCTGTAGCAGATCCAACATGTGCCTTGCAGAGTGCAGGTGAGGGACTCCTCACTTCTTAGCCCACTGAACAGAAGGACCTGGCTCAAGGCTGCCAGAGCAACTTCACTATGCAAAATGGCTATTCCACATTGCTTAAAATTCCTCTCTGTCCTGAGCCAGCACTTCATACAAATTCACAGTGGGCACAGATTGTTTCTAGATCTCCACTGTGCTAGATTCTGCTCCTGGGTCTTTCTGCAGACACACTAAAGCCTCTGCAAGGTTGAGAGTCACAGTAATGGTGGTCTCAGAAACCTCACTGAATCACATAGGGACCATACTCCCGTTAAGTTAAAAGGAAATATGTTCAGTGGGATACCAGGACTTTCAGTAGCACCTTGGACATCTGGATGGTAACAGATCCACAATAAATCTGTCAGGTCCCCATAAACCCAGGTGACCTTGACATAAATTCTGCCTCCATCCTAGACAGAGTTGTTTATCCTTTTCAATTTCCAGTAAACAACACATGTAACAGCTGCGACCTAAAAACTCAGAGAACAGTCTTGAATAGCTATGCAAAAAGATTATTTTTTTCCTTTGGAAAGTATTCTGTCAGTGTGAAAAACATATTTGGGCTGGTTTGGATTGTGGGTTTGGTTGGGTTTTTTTTCCATTAGAAGCATTTAAATTTTTTCTAAATTAGATGTCCTGAAGACACAGGAATTGCATTGCAAATTGAAGCAGACCACTATCTGGGCTGCTGACCTGTCTGAGGCCAGAGCTACCATACCTTGGGAAGGAATATATAAGCCAAGTTTTTAATCAGGATATAAAACAATGGAGGGAAGTGTCAAATCTATGACTAGACATTGATTTTCAGAGAATTGATTTTTCGGTTAAATTGAGCACCCACAAATTCCTTTGAAACTTGCAGTCCTGCATGACATTAAGGACCTCATGGAGAGGGGCATTTCCCCTGCTATAGGCAGGATCCAACTATTTTAAAAGCCTACTAATTATTCAGCCCTAAAGGAACTTAAACATTAATATGGATTCATGAGAATAACTTCATACACTTAAGTCTGCATGTAGTAGCCTGTGTCAGTCCTGTAACATCAGTCAAGAACAACCTTGCTTTCCTTAGAATCCCTGAGATTTATCACACAGGTTTTATAGCCTTTTTCCAGACTGAACTCTGAAACCCATTTTTTTCAAGCAATACCTCTGGAAAGTTGCAGTTGGGCAAAGGACTGTCACAGAATCCCTGCAAGGTGCCCAGGCTGTAGTTGGAAGTCAGGTTGCTGATAAGGCAAATGTCCACCCGGTCAGGAGTGATGTTGTATTCAGCAGCCATGCAGCTGGTAAGATCCACAGTGCTGCACATGAACTGGAAAACAAAGATGGTATTAAGCTCCACAGCATAGACAAAGAGAAGAAAACAAAATAGTTTTTATATCAGTTTAAAAGCCCCTTGGAAATGCTCTAGCAATGTGCAAAATATGCAACATGAAATAATCAGCTTATGTTTTACTGCATGTGCAGTAGCTATGTGTTTTCTCCCCCAAAATATAAATTAACAGCATCCAGATCCCAGAAAACAGCCCATGTCTCTCTGAGCCTGAACTCAGCCGTGTTGTTTGGAATCACAGCCAGACCACCTCAGTCCCAAAAGTGCAGCTCAAAGCAGAGTCGTCACCGTGCCCATGTTCTCTGCACTTGGAGCAGGAGGCAGCACCGTGCAGGGCTGGCACAAAGCCCAAGGAACACTTATGTCCCACTCAGTATGGTGGGAGTTAAATAACACATCAGCCTCGTGCCAGCCCTTCCTGCAGGGATATGCATCAGGTTGGCTCCTGTACTTGGAGCAGAAGCATTTAAAGAATCACAAAAGGACCTGGGCACAAATCAGTGCCAGGCATATAATGGGCTCAAGGGATGGAGCTGTTGGGCTCCCATTTCTTTTCTGTGCCCAAAAAGCAAAGGGCACCAACCTCAAATGCTGTCAGTCCTAGGCAGGATCACATTAAATTCAGTGGTTTTAAGGGTCACAATGCTGCAGAGAACCAATAAGAAAACTGCAGAACTGAATGGATGAAAAGGAAATAATGGACATACCATGTTGACAAAGGCAGACAGAAATACCAGGATAATGGCAAAGACCCCAACTAAGGTACTATTGGTCCTGGACTGTACAATCTTCTTAGAAAGAGTCTGGAGAGGAACTGGGAAAAGCTGAGAGAAGAAAAAAAAAACAAAACAAATAGAAACATAAAATTCTTGTTTATTTTACAGATTACAACCTGCATTTGAGCTGCCTGCATCCTCCAGCGTGGATCTATGTGGATTCTGCACAGAGGCTGGAGGATGGTGATGGAGATGGCAGCTCTGGGACAAGGGCAAGCACAGACGTGACTGCCTCGTGGCAGCAGGCCCAGCTGGCTCTCCAAATCTACTTAGCCCTTCCTAATGGGAGTGATGGCTCCCGAGCCCAGATAGCATGGCTTGCAGGGCTGTGCTCATCCTGTCGTGAGAAGCAAACCACAAGCCATCTGTAACTGAAATAGCCAGGAGCTTGAGCCTGCAAATTACTGGAGCAAAAATTTTAAAACGCAGAAATGAAAATAAACATCATGTCCCTTTGATCAGCAAGGCATATCGTAGGACTGACTCCCTGGTGCCATTTCAGACACAGACTGTTAAACTGCCCAGGCAAGCCCTGTGATCTGCCAGACCCTCGGCAAAAGGCGCTGCAGAGATCAGCTGGCCCGTCTGGTCTGTGGCACTTTGCTCATGGTGACAAAAAACCCTCGAGTGAGGGCAATCAGGGAGCTGCTGAGCCTGGCTGCCCCAGTGACTCACTGCTGGCCGGGCCAGGAGCTCCCTGCTGATGGCTACTGACTGCAGCCCTGCAGGTGCTGCTGGCATTCCGGGTGGCAGCAGTCTGTGTGTCAGAGCAGAGGCTGCTCCAGTGCCCTTCCCAGCCTGGGTCACCCTGGTGGGACCTGAGGCCTCCCTGCATTGCTCTGGCTGCAAGAGTGTCCAGGAGAAGCCAAGGCATCCCTGTCCCTTCATGTGCCCCCGCTGTGCCAGTGGAAGCTCAGGGCTGGAGCAGGAATTTGGGAAACCCTGGTGCCCTGACATGCTCCCATGGGAGTTTGTGCTCCCACAGTGCCCTGCCCCTCCACATCACCATGCCAGCACAGAAGGGCTCTGCCCAGGACTACCTAAGCCTTTCCCAGAGCCCAGCTCTCCCTTCCCTTACTCACTGCACAAATAACCAAGCCACTAGAGTATATTTTTAGAGACACAAAGAAACAGCAGCACAGCTCCATGGCACTGCAATTTAACTATGACTAATGTTTCTATTAAAAGTCTTGCTTTTCCCTTTTATCCTTCACTCTTACATCTTCAGATATGCAACATTTTGTCAGTGCTGTGCTTCCCACACAGCAGCCCTACAGTGTAATTACTGAGAGTTGGAGCGGCTGATTAGCTGGGGACTTTTTACAGAAGCAGGGAGAGGCTGTGGCAAGAGTTTTGAAAGAGCTGATTTCACCTGCTACCAGCACATGTTCCAGATGAAAGGAGAGGACAAGGCTCTGTGGGGGACTGGAGAAAAGGGAAAAGTGGGGTTGTAACTTATTTGCACTGAACGAGGACTGATTGAAATACACTGAAAGCTTATGCAATCCTTCAGGCTCAGTGGCAGCCACTATAAAACAAAGGAAAACACTTTTCTCTCAGAAATAAACCCTGATGACATAGAAATCCTTAGCTTGGTTGATAAGCCAAGGGATATGGAAAATCCAGTGGGGCTTTCCTCTGCTCTAGCCCCTATAGGATATGGAAGGAGAAGGAGGATCTGTACTGCATTTAGACAGTTTTCTCACTAGACTAGAGCAGGGCAGGTTTTCCTGCCACTTCTTTGTTTAGGCCTCAAGGCCAAGCTCCACAAAGGTATTCAGGGATCTAACCTCTATCTGTAGTCTCTGGGAAATCAGGCACCTAAATAAAACTTCGGAATTTTTTGTTGTGGATCTTGGCTGAAGGCCCTGCTGCCAGCAATCCCAAAAAAGCCTGACTTTGAACCAAGCCTGAGATATCAAGCAAAGCGATCAGTGGAAGACACTTAAATTCTAATGAAAACATGTTTTCTTTGTATTAATCTTGGTTCTCATTACTTTGCAAACTAGGAAAAATTTTAGGTCAGTAAACAAGTACAGCTGGGAAAAGTCCTGAAGAAGAAAGAAATGCCAAAACCCATAGGAGGTCAGGGCTGCAGTTGAGAGTGCAACAGCACAGTCATGCCATGCATCTGAGGAACCTCTGCCTCATGAACACTCATGGGGACCCTGTCACATAAATCACGCTCTCCCCATTCCACAGAGGCAGGTGGAGACCAGGAACACCTGCAGCTTCAAGGACTTCTATGATAGACATGGGGAGCCTATCTCAGGTCTGAAAATTCAGCTCCATTCTTGCAATGTTTCCTCCATAAAAACACCCACAAGTCAGGGGTATAGCACAAAAGTAGAAAAAAGAAAAGAAGATGACTTTCCCTCCCATTTTCGAAAAAACAAAAATAAGACCTGTCCTTGCAAAAGAAGCAGAATATTACTGTACATTACAGTACAGTGAAAATCCAAGCAGCCCTGTTGGTTGGTCCATTGGATTATACTGTCCAAAGTGACACTCAAGTCCTGCCTGAGTGAAGAACAGGAAATCTGATGAAATGGCAACTCCCAGCCCACATCTGCAGTACTGAGAAGGGGCTGAGGGAAAGGATGTGATCCATCTGGGCAGCTGAGATCCATGTTTGGGCAGCCACAAAAGTGTGAGGTCACTCACTAGCACTCTTGAAATCCCTATGTAAAGAAAAATAACCTCAATGGGAAAAAAAAGAAAATTGGATTGTCCAGTTGATTCCAGTTCACTCTGAATTGAAAAGCATAAGTGCAGGTGAAGGAGGGCACTGCTGTGCAGGTGAAAGTACAAGTTTAAAAAGTGTTCCACAAAGTGGCATGTTACACTCAAAATAATCCATAACCTCCAGTCATTTGCATGACAAAATTACTCCAAAATAAAGCCCATTGTTTGGAACAACAGCTGATCTAGGACAGAATAGAAATATTTCTTCTTTTAGTCTTCTTAACATCTAGTGTGGGTATGGAAAACTGCTTAGATAATTGCTGTTATGTTGTAAGATGAGGTCTTTAAGGTCTGATTTTTCAATTTGTAATAAAAGCCTTTGAGTCATTTTGAAGTACATTAAGATGCTGGAGTAAAAGACAACATCTCCAGGCAACTTGATGTTGCAAGTCCATTTATGTAACTTACTTCACAGTGATTATTAGTCTATTAACAAAGTACAGTTTTCAGAGGGTTTTATTTTTCCTGACTGAGACAAAAACCCCAAATGCTGAGACAAAAAACCCAAATGCTTTAGGAGCATCTAGACCAGCTTTTGGAGGCAAAGAAAGTGATGGGCAAGCTACATCTATGTAGAGCTACAGAAAAGCTTGTTTTCTCATAAAGGATAACTTGAAATTTCTCTCCTATGTGCTCCCAGAACCATGCAAGAAGTTGAATCCCACACAGCAGTGTAGATACCAGAAGTTAAAGGATTTTAAGAAAAAAACACAAACTTGGTAAGTTAGTAGCAAAACAGATGTCTGTCAGCAGAGTATTTGAGAAGGGACCCTGGTTCCCATGACCTCAGACTCTACTGGGAAGGGACACCACCTCACAGTGGCCAAGTCTTCATGGAGCATCAAAGCAAAAAACTGGAACTCTCTTGTTTATTACAGCTGAAGAAACTTGGAAAGCCAAGCTGGCTGTGCTGGCAGTTCCAGGATCAACTTCTAGTCCGTGGAGAATTTTATAGTAGAAGATAATAATGACAGCAAAATAAAATAGAACATGATCAAGCTGTTCAGAAAGAGCCTGCTGGCCATTGTCAAAGCTCAAAGCCAGAGATGGAGAGGCCAAAACAGGGAGGGAAAATCTCACATGAAAGCTGGAAAGAGGAAGAAAAAAGAGACACTTATCATATAACAGCACAGCAAACAGGCAAAAGTTATGCTTATGCTGATGTCCTGGGGTGGACACCTGCTTTCCAACTTTGTGAGGAATGAACCACTGGTATTTAAAACACATGCTCTCCTATCCCACATCTGAGTGTGAAACAAAGCAAACAATGCTGACATTGCTGTCTTCAGGGATTTCATCTGAAGGATCTGTAAAATTGCCTTCCTTCTGCAGGTGTGTAGAAGTGTTTCCTGGAGCAATGTGGAGTACAAAAATAAAGTAACACCCCTTATCCAAGGGCTGGGTAAACCCATTTGTTAAAAATCAGACTTGAAACACTAAGATCCTGGATGACAGAAGTGGGCTGCAGCTATTGGGAGCTGACAAGCTAGAAATGCTTGTTCCCTAAACAAGCCATCTCATAATCAGGTGCTGTCAGCAGAGGCTAATTTGGAGCACTAAGAAGGGGTAATCAAAAAGGAACCAGAGCTAGAAGGCCCAATATTTTCGATATTTGCAGTCTCTGCACAGAAGCCACACTGGATGTTATACATGAGCATGTTGTGGCAATGAAAACTCACTGCTGGAAATGTCAGGGGCTTCAGAAAATCCCATTAAATTCTGATGTTATTCTGAATTCCCTCTGATGTCTTGTGCATCCAGAGCCTATGCACTGAGGCAAAGCCAGCCTAGAAACAGTTGCAGGCACAACTGAACAGACCTCTTCTGCAGGAATTTGGAAGATCAAGGCAAAGAAAGCAAGAATGAAATCTGCCTACCATCCCAGGGACTGAAAATCCTGTGTGCCTTTTAAATTAATCAGTAGTTAAGACCAGTAATAATTTTAACCAAAAAGCCCAAACCAAAACCAGAGGATTGGAATGAAGAATCGAGTGCTGCTGTCAGTATGTGGAAGTGGCCTGTAAATGCCAGAGGGTGACAAACAGCTCTGAGCCTTGGAATCTGGCTGGTTGCAAGTCAGAGCTCCAGGCCAGCCCCAGCTCTCATCCCAGCAGAACCAGTGAGTTGTGGTGGCTCTGCTTGGCTGGCAGAGAACTGCAGCAGGAGGAGGCAGCTGAGCTCAGCCCTGAATTCCCAAGTTCTCTGTGGCTGTGACCAAAACCTTGTTACATTGGTGGTTAATTAAATGTTTAGAAATGGATGACTTTTAGTAGCATTCTCAAGTGCAATGGACACACCAAATACAACCAGGCATCCGTGGGTACCATTCCCCAGCTCAAGGCACCAAAGCCTTCCTATCAGCAGGTTATTTCTGACTCTACTTCTCACTGCTGGTAAGCAAGCAAGACCAGTGGGATGCTACACTTAGAAACTAGGCTCCCTTTCATGTTGTCATAAGGCCAAAGGAAACTCTGTGAGTGAGTTGTTAAGTTCAAATAGAAGTTGAAACTTCTTTCAGTGGGAACAGTCTGCAGCTCTTATTATATGAGAAGGCAAAGTTTAATTTCCAAATCTAACTCTAAAAAAATCAAAAAGACATGTAAGGTGCAAGTCTGTCAAGAGCACCCACATTCAACTGTTGAAAATGGCACAGAGAAGATAATTAAAGTGAGACAAATCATCTGCCTGACATTAACCATTATCCCACTGCTTTTTTTCTGGAGGAAACATAATGCTACTGAGCTGTTTTATTCCAGGCACTGAGGAATAAAGCTGAGAATAAAGCTGAGCTTGGACTAAGGAACTTGAATCTGAGTATGTTCTGTGTTCAGACACTTCTAGACTAGAAGGATCCCTAAAACTGAACACATCAATGTTTTTAACAGGAACACCTTTGAGTGAAATAGATGAGCACAGCATCCTTCCCACAGTGCTCACTGCCAATTTACCACAGGCTGACAAGAAGAATTAATATGTTTTTGGACTTCACACAATGTATTTCTTTTCTGATCCAAGCCAGCCATAAGAAAGGGCCCAGTGAATGTTGGAAGCTCTGTACACTCATCTGAGAAAGGCTGATAAAATTCTATATATTTATGGCTTTTACTTCCCTCCAGGACATTTTTCCTCAATGATATTCTGTTTCTGATTATCTGCCTACCCAAACACACGTATACAGCAGGGGCCAGTACACAGGCAGCTCTGCAGGAAGTTTACAGGGAGGAAATGAATGGTCAGGGTTTGGTCCCACATTGGAAAATGTGCTCTTCTTACATCAATATGAGAGTGTCTGCAGGGGACTTAATAGACATGCAGATCCACAGAGTGATTACTTCTTGCTGAGCTACAGAGATGCCAACCCTAAGATCTGTTTGCAGTTCATTCTGCCTTATCAAAGGCTTTTTCTGTAACCCTTATCACATAGTGTGGAAAGGATGGCTAACAAAACACACTCTGTTAGCTGAAGAAGCAGATTGCTGATCTGGTTATCTTAGGCAGAGGACTACAAAGAAACCATAGTACTCACCTTTACACAGGAGTAAATGACTGAAACAAACACCACTGTGGTCAGGATCAGGAAACAGGTCAGGTAAAAACCCAGCATAAATGTAGAGCTGAAATCAAGGAGAGGTTTGGTTGGTTTTGTTTTGTTTTTTAAATGTACATCATATAGAATAGCTACAGCTCTGCTCTCCAGAACACATTTGTACAAGCTATAACACACTGCAGAGGCTTTCCAATTAGGATAGCAGTAGGAGACACGAGGTGCCTTGAATACCAACAGATATTCTGGCCTATTTAGAATTATTCAGACAGGCTGCAGAACAGAGAATGCTGCATCTTTTACAGCAATCACCTTCCTGCTGGGGTCACAGAGGTGGGACTGAAAAACATTTCATGCACTAGAGGAGGTGACAGAACAACTTGTTGTGGCAGGTCAGCCCCCAGCTGGCTGTGGGCAGGGCACCCCTGGGAAGGAAGGAGGGCTGAGTGCTGAAGAGCAGCTGGGTGGGAATAATCTCAGTGGGAATGGCTTCCTGTCTTGCACAGGGAATGTCTGTGCAACACCACTCTCTGTGCTCTGTCTTGTAAATGGGATGTGAGCAACCTCAGAATAAGGATAGTCAGGGATAGCAGCCTTATCTTGGCCAGCTTGAGAGGTTCCTGCTCCTCCCAACTTTGAAGTACAAAGAGAATTCCAGGGCCAACTTTGTACTGTGAATTTTCATCTGTTTTCCTCACGAAGATATTCAACACCAATTTCCTGGTGA
The DNA here is from genome assembly GCA_037013685.1 of Acridotheres tristis. Lineage (NCBI taxonomy): Eukaryota > Metazoa > Chordata > Aves > Passeriformes > Sturnidae > Acridotheres > Acridotheres tristis. The sequence goes on from CM072894.1 coordinate 27,278,715, forward strand.
TTGGTCTCAGTGTGACAGGATAGGCCCCCTCCCAGGAATCAGCCTTGTTCATAATCTAAAGGAAGTATTCTTGCAATGTGACATTGAGGGCAACAACACCAAAGCCAGCTGGTCTCTGTGTTCTCTCATGACTACTAAGATAATTGTACTTGCAAATTCACTGTTTGAGCCTTTTCTGAAATTCCTTAAAGCTATTCCTCTTTATCATAATAAATTGACACTGACATTCTGTCTCTAGTTTCAAGTTCAGATTCCATGGTGTGTCTTTCATGAAGCTCTGATGGTGACACATATGCACCTGTGGTTTCTGTTGGTGTTTAACTGCTACCTTCAATAAAAGACCAAAGCTATGCAATTGAAATATAAGGAAAAACAAAGCAAAAGGTGAAGGGAAGTGTATCCGACCTGCAGTTAAAATATAGATTTTATTGCTCACAAATCACCTTTCACATAGGCCAGGCTGACTAAGGACACTTCAGAACTTGCAAAAAAAAAAAAAAAAACCAAATAAACAACCACCCTCTTTATTGGGCAGCATGGAAGGAGACTGAACAGCACAACATTTACACCACACTGCCACAAGGGATTGGCTCTGGCATAATACAAAGGAGGCAGCCATATGGTTGCCACACATCAGAAATTGTCAAGTTGTCATTTAAATGTTAAACTGGGTTTTATGGAGACAGCGTAGTGGCTGCTTAGGGAGTTTGATGAGCAACACAAGGCTGGTAGAGGGCCTCTGCAGGTGTGAAGTTATGATAGCAATATCCAGAAATCCAGAGTGTAAGCCTCTGTTAAATTAGTTACTCTCAGAGAACATTTCTGGATGTAATTAACAATGCATTAATTGCTGAGAATTATCTAGTTCCAATTTTGAGCTTCTTTCAGCTTCACTTGCAGTTTCCCAAAGCAGACCTGTCTGTTTACACAGTGCATTTGTCCTGATGTTATTTTGCTGATTCAATCCTTCTGTGAGCACTCCTGCCTGGGAGAGTGAACAACAAACATCAGATTACGTGTTATTTCTGTGACCTTCCAAGTATCTGATCTGAGCACTACAAACCAATCTCTACTCCAAAAAAATCTGTGGTGGTAACAGACGTAGAAAACAGTTGTAATGGCATAAAATAGTGCTGAAGCTCTCTTTAGGGACAATTTTTTGTCTTCTTGTAAGGAAGATAAATTTGGAGCATTTTCAGAGTTTCTGTGATTCTGTTCGTCAGTTTAAAAATTACGAACTCCAAATTTATTTCCAACACAGCATTGCTCAGTGAATGGTGTATTATTGCTACTAAACCAGAGCATAGGAAATACCCACATGCTGTAATTTTAAGTGACTTTTAAAGAACTCTTTGAGAAGAAGTTCCATTTCTGCAGATCTCACTGCTGGGAAAGGTTTAGTGGATGTGCTGTGCCTTGCAGACAAAGCTGCAGACCAGTGCACTGGGCCAAGAGCACTGTGCCCCATAGCCCTGAGGAGCTTATGACATTCTTACCTGGGAAAAGAAATGATTGCAACCCTTAAACCTGGAGAGAGCCACAAGCTCAGGCATGTGCAGCTCAACCCCCTCGTTACCTGTCTTCTTGCCCAACTGCTCTGAGTCCAGAAGAATAAATGTATGAGAGATTATGCCTCATTTGCTAAGCAGACCCTGAGACCTCATGCTCTGAGCAATGAGGCTAACATGCATTTTCACCTCCCTGTCCCACTGTGTTTAGATAAGAGGACAGCTCAGCCTTGTGCTGTGTGTGCTATGCCTTGGTAGGCAATCCTTCCTACCCAGTGATATTTCCTAACTGAATTTCCTAAGATGAGGGTAAATTATAAGAGAAATCGCATTGGGAAAACAGAAATCCTCACATGCCAGTGAGGAGGTTTTAATCTGCACTAGAAATGGGTGAAAACAATAAGCACCATGCATGACTTGAGCATGAATTATTTAAGTATTTTTCTCTTCCCCTTGGTGTTATGAATTTTCAAGTGAAAAACAAAGAAAAGTAGGCTGGAATAGAGGAGGGGAGCAGATGAGAGCAAAGGGATGAAAGGGTACTCACTGTGGCACGATTATGATTTGAACAAAGCAGATGAAGAGGAAGACTAGGGAGGCACAAGCCACATAGGCTCCAAACCTGTCATCCACCTGCTTGGAGTACTGCAAAAAACACAGTTATGTTAGTGGGAAATGTAGCTGGCTGCCTTCTCGCCACAAAAACTTCTTACTTGGCTTTTTCTAGGTCCTTGGAAAGCAGTGCTGGTAGGAAACAACATTCCCAACTCCCCTTCTCCCCCAGGCAATCTGTAAGGGCTTGAACAGTTCCAAAGGCCAGGGAGGAAACTCTTAGAGCTGGGTGAAGAGAGGATTCACCAACTGCCCCTCGCACGAGAGGAACAGAAATGGATTAACTGGGACCAAGATTCTAGGTCACTGTCATCAGACCTAAACTTCTTCCATGAGAAGTTTCCTCCAGGAGGGACAAATGCTGTTAATGAGAAAACCTTGCACGTGAAGCAGGTGACTGGTTCTGATGGCAGTGAGAGGCTGCTGTGCTTTCACAGTCACTCCTTCCAATTGTCAACGCATCAGCCACGTGGGGGCTGCAGCCAGAAATGCTTTATTCAGCTTGAAGCTTGGTTCTCAGCACAGACCCTCTCAACGTTTGAACCACAAAACAAAAGGTGCTCTGAGCAGGTGAACCTCTAATTTCCCTGGCAGTTTTCAGCTATAAAATTGAAGATAAGGAATGGGGGGAAATTACATGCTCGAGCTTTTATCCAGTCCCACACTGATTCATTGAACAGCTGCAAATCCTGAAAAGCTCTGCTTTTTTAATAGGTAGTAATTCTTGTCAAGGAAAGACTGCTTCTAAATGAAATTATAAAATAATTAGTGCAAACTTATTATGAAGTTTTTTCCCACTGAATAGTGAGTTTAAGCCAAAGACCACTCAAGCGTCCTAAAAATCTGTGCTTGAAGAAAAAAAAATAAAAAAAGGATTACTTTCTTTGTGCAATTAAACCCATCATTTCTTATGGTACCTTTAATAATGTCATCCAGGTACCTCTAAACTTAGAAATTAGACTTGGAAATTTAACTTTGCAGCCATCTAGAGTTGATGGTAGCTGATAGTCTCTACTATATAGTCAGGGAAATTATCTTTGCCTCACAGCAATAGCTGAAACCTAAGCAGGAAGAAATCAACTGCTTTTGAACTTTAGGTCTGTTACTCCCCTTTCTCACGTTTGAGGGATAGAGAACTATTTTGTGCTTAATATGGGCTCCCAAAAATATCCAGAGTACAGACTGAACCCTAATAGTACCTGGGGCTCTTTGAGGGGGACAAAGGGCAGGGAAAAGTCCCTCCAGAGGTGTTTCAGTGCTTAGGTGGGCTGAAGTGGGTTTCTCCAGTGATTTGAAGAAGATAAGAGGTGACTGCAAGCTCTGTTTGGAGTCTTAAAGTCAGAGAAACAACGTGGTTTATTCTGGATTCCCTTTACTGCTTTATCACTACATATTCATGTGTATCTGATAGAAATGGCTTTGCTTTCCTGGTCAGTGCTCCCTCCAGATGACTGTGATTTTTTTAGGACAAGTTATATTAAGGTTTCTGTGAAGAAGCATGGATTTTTTAAGATCACAACCCCACCTCTAGCACCCAAACCATAACTAAACCCTAGATACAAAAGACTGAGCTTCTGCAGGAGAATAAAAACTCCTAACAAGCCTGCCTGATGCTCTGCAATGGTTTTTGGACACCATTACCTTTTTCTCCAAGTCAGGCTCCCTGAATGTTAAGAGGAATTTGCGCACGTGCTCGGAGCGCAAGCGGTCGATGCTTCTGGCGTCGATGGCCCGGCCCAGAAACTCATCCACTTCATCCTCTGGGTTCATACTCTCCTGGGTACTCCTGGGGATGTCATGGAAAGGGAGCATAAGAGCACAAGATAATTTCTGCCTCTGCACCGTGTGTTATCATTGCAGGGTATAATGAGCTGGAGGTTAATGGCATTTTGCTTATGACATCTTCAATTGGGAAAGGGACTGGGAGCACAGAGGGGATTGATATCAGCTCTAGAGCTCACTGCCAGTCCTCAGTCACTATTACAAGGCTTCCATTTATTTGCCCCTTTTCTATAATACATCTGTTTCCTTGCACTCAGGTCTCATTTCCATCTTTCATTCTCTAAAACACTGGATAGGCTCCTTCCCCTTCCCCTCTGACTTATTCTTCCCTGCACTGCTGTGCTGTTGTAGCTGTTAGTGCCTGCACTGAAAAAATGATTTATGCACCCAGTCATATTTCTTCCTTTCTAATAACAATTTCTGTAAATATTACTCTGAAAATTTCCAAACTTGAGCAATTCTCCCTTTTTTGAGAAAAAATTGTTTACAGAACAAACGTGGGGAAAAAATGTGGCCTGACTCCCCTTCACACAGTTACTTATGAGTATAAAGCATAAAACAGAACGAAAAATATGTTTACGAGGTATTTACTTAAGGAAAGGTTGCAAAAGAAAAAAGCAACAGAAGAAAAAAATACAAATTAGATTCTGCTTTCTAAATATCTGGAACAAGATTATAATCTTTTGTGTCACTATTTTTCTGAATCTCTGCTATAGCTTCAGAAAAATGAGGCTGATTTTCAAAATCTGCTGAGAAAAAATAACACTGTAAACTTAATTGTCCTGAGGCATTTTGCACTGAGGATCAGGAAACCTGAAGCACCTCCCCAGATTCTAGTTATTTTAAAAATCTAACAGTATTTTAATGACTTGATGCTGTCACTTTAATGGCCTGGCCTCAAACGAGCTATAGGCAGAAATTAAAAGCTAATCCTGAACTGCTGTTTTTCTGCTTTGCTTGCATGATTGCCCAGGTTATCCCCAGGGTTTGCCAATAGCTATCCACTGAAATATGCCCCTCCCTTGCACTGGGGTATATTCCAGCAGATAACTATTTCTGTGTGCAAACCCCATGGTGGTACAGCAACTTAGGGCTCATGTTGTGTGACCCTCAGTTTAGGCACTCTGGAGGAAAAGTCCTGGGGTCTGACAAGCATGATGAAAAGCTACTCTGCTTTATTTCCCTGGTTTCATTTGTACTGCACCAGAGCACACAATGCACTCTGTGTTGCAGCCAGCAGGCTCCCACAGGTAAGGCTGTGCTGGAAAGCAGCTTACAATCCAGAATGTGGCTCTGTTTTAAAAGTTAAAGGCCCCTTTCCAAAAGGAAGGCTCTTTCAAAGCTTTCTGCAAAACTGGATCAGATTTTAAGAAGCCCTCTGTACCTCAATTCTGTGCACCTCTTGGGAAGAGAAAAATAAATCAGGTCTATCTGCTCATTTCCATTCTACCACTCCTTGCCCCAGCCAGTGAGCTGAATGTGTCCACACCTCAGCTGGGTCATGACAACACAGCAGTGGCATCTATTCAGTGGCCACATAACAATTACAAACCTAGTTTGTCTCAAAGTCTAATCTCTATTTTAGCCGACCTTAGTATTTGAGAGGGGTTGGGGGAAAGAGGTTTATATTTTGGGTTCTAGAAGTTATTTAGTTCCTAGAAATTAATATAATCAGCTTTGAAAATTAAAGTTTTTTTTTTCTCCCTGCAAGGTCAATTTACTTCCTCAGAGGAAGTACATCTGCTTGAGCATTCAAGGGGATGCTGCTTATTTTCATTCAGTCCTTGCAATGTCTTCTGAGCTCATAAAAAAGAGCAAGGAAATCATTAGGCTTTGTATTTACAGAATGTCTTCCAAGATGCTGTGAGTTATGTACACACTGGGTCATTCCCATTTCACCATTCCATACCACGCGGGGAGGTGTGATGCATTTTCCAAGGCAGAGGAGGCAGCTCAGCACCTCGGCAAAGCACAGCCACGTTCCAAGTTCCAGTCTGAAAACATCACTTGGGAAGATGCAAAGAGAAGAACCTGCCTGCTTGGTCTCTACCTTGGCTGCCTGCAGGTTTGTAATAGGTTGTTTTACTGCTCAGGGTGTTTCTAATACTGCAGTAACCTGCAGGGTTGCAGGCTGTGTAGAAATACCTCTGCTGGTTTTAAATTGCTTTGCTGGGATATAGGCAGTGGGCAGCCACCTGACACAGACTGCAGGGAAGCTCAGTCACCTGGCACAGACTGAGCTGTGCAGGTAACTTTCACAGCCCGTTGTACCCAAGCTAAATTACAGTACAGCAAGTCTGGATACATTTGCATAAATGTAATTTTAAATTGGCATATAAAAGTTCCCTGTGCTAAGGAGTGCCCTGGAGGCAGTGCCTGTAAGTCAGAGCTGAGGTACTGCCACAGACTAATTAAATTCATATGTCAAAATGCCTTTTGATATATTGATAGTGTGGTTGGTGGGGTGGGGTGGGAGGAAATGAGGATTTCAGGCTGCCATGAAACTTTCTAAACCACATCCTAAAAGCAGTGTTGAGATTTCTTCAAATGCAGCCAACAGAAAATTGTGTCAAGGGACAGGAACAGCACAAACAGAGCTTGTAGCAACTTTTTTACTCTGCTTGCAAATGTGAATGCTACCAATTAAACCAGAGATGCTGGCTTCAGAGTGGTCCAAAAATGTGCTGCTGATTTAATTACTTTCTCTCAATGCAGTGTGACCACTGCCAAAACTACATGTATGCCATAATTTTAAATGCTTCATGCTTAGATTTAGTAACTGAACCTGCACTCAGGCACATGAAGTTTGGTCCTGTTTTCAGGGATGTGTGGTTCCCACGTTTTCCTTTGCTGCCAGACCAAAGCATTGACCCTCAGTATTTCTGCAAGTGAAGGAACTGCCTTAGTACTCGACACGGTTTAGGTACCTAATTTTAACCATTCTCACCATGAAAACACTCTGCTAGAGATTTATTTTTGCCAAATCTTTGTCCTTGAGTTAAACAGATTTCTCGATAAAGAGAATCAGAGGCAAGTAGTAGCTTCTTTTGGTACTGAACAGAAATGCAAAAATCCTGAAATCTGTATAATAAGCTGGCACCATACTGAGCGAGACAGCTCAGCTATTGGCTGTAACAGCCCAAGGGACCTTTCAAACTGTAGGATGGAGAACAGATATTATGGTCCTTGGAGCAACAGAGGAGATGTTGTTCCTCAGCTATTGTTTGACTCTGCTGTGGACCAGCCCTGAGGTAGCTGATTTTTTTGCGTTTTCTTGCAGAAACTATGAGGAAAAATACTATTTCATGAGGAATACTGAAAATTTCTGTATTACTATGAGTTATTTTGTTGTAATCTGTTAGCTCTTGTCTGCCCAAAGCATATCTAACACCGAGTTCCCAGCACCCATGGATACAACAGGAAAAAGTAAACAGGAAAGAGTGGGACCAGTGAAACATCCCACGGTGCACAGAGCTGAATGTTACAGAAATCCAGTTTGCAGGGAAGGGCAAGGGAAGGAGAGAATGTCTCTTAATATTGCCATGTTCAAAATAATTTTCCTTTTAGGCAGCTGCTCTCAGTGCTCAACCACCATAATGTGAATTTTCCCACAGCTGGATACTGAGAGCCCACAGAAGCATTTACCTGTCCCAGCTCACAGAAATCCACTCAGCCCTGAACCAGAAGCCTGAGAAATATGATAAGGAACAACAGCAACATGTTTTAGGCATCAGTCTCCTCTACTGTTGCCTAACTTGCTCTAAGCAAGCTTATAATTAATGCCATTCAGCAGGAATAATTCAGTGGAATTATTCTAAACACCTTCAATAAGGAAATGCTTTTGTTATGTCCAATTGTAGAAGTTAAAAAGTGAATGTGTCTGGGTTTTTTTTCCTCCAAAGGCAATTTTTCAAAATATCGCTCTCATTAAATTGTTATTTTAACAATTTCTCTAAAGTTCTATAGGAAAAAAATGAAAACGCTGCTAAAATTCGGCTATATTTTAGAGCATGAAACTTTGAATTTACTTTTTCAAACAAGCTATCATTTCTGAGTTTATTTTTATATGTAGAAATAAGTAATATGCAATAATAAGTAATACAAATATATACAAATAAACTCAAAAACTATACAAGTATTTCAGTACATACATAAACCTTTCTTATTAGAGATGTTCAACACAACTTTAGAGGAAGATTTTGTCTTGGGTTATTTTCAGAGTGGAGATTATTTGGGGCAAGGGGAAGTGCAGCAAAAGCATTATAATTATAAAAGCAAGTTAGAACTACCAAACAAATAAACGTCTTGAGGGCAGTGGCTGCTCTGAATGCACATCAGTCAATCCTGTGCCCTCAACTGGCTGTCCCTCCAGGACAAACCTCTGGGGAATCCAAACGTTATTTTTGGCTTCCGGGCATCAATTTTTGTCCTTTTTTAATATAAGAAAAAATCCCAAACGTGTAAACATAACAGTGTATGACAAAAGTAAATTTGCTTACTTGTCCTTGGGGTCCTCGAAACCCTGCAAGAAAGGAAAAGGGCACAAGGGTGAGCAAACAGGCTGACCTTGAGAACACAAAGCATCCCGGGAACAGCATTTCACAGGGGACTTGTCATTTGCTAGGTGTGGATGGACAGCTTTTCCCACCCACAACAATATTTTGTGCAGCCTTGTCAGCAGGCAGGCAGAGCAGCTTCGGAAAAACACATTCCTTCAGATATAAATTCATGGAAGTGCAGATAAAGGAAATGTTTCAGCTGACTGCTGGCACACTTTATTTCAGGTGTCTTCTTTTTAGCAGTCACCATTACAAAAGATACAATGGAAATTGTACTGATAACTGAGGAAACAAAACTCAGAACAACAGCAGAAATCGACTTCTATATTCAACAAGGCTGCATCTCTTTATGTCAGAGCTCAGCTAAGGGCAATGGATGCATTTTGGTTTTCATCTCTCCCAGGGGATGGTTTTCATCATTTTGGTTTTCATCTCTCCCTGCTCTTCCCCTCATCACATGCACACATAGAACAGGCTTTCTTGAATAAGATTTCAGGAATTATTAATAATATTTGAAATAGCCCAAATAGTCACAATTATTTCAGGACCATCTGAATTGATTAAGTGTGAGTATTTATGAGTCATCCATAGTTTTAATGGCTAGAAGGCCTTAGACAAAATTTTACATGGAGGCATAAGTTTATATGTTTAGCATTAACATACCTAACAGACCAAACTGCATCAAAATTGCCATTTTGCATGGGTTGAGACAAAATGTGCCCTCTGACATCCTGGCTTAAATTTAACTGTAGTCAAGAAAAGTTGTATATTTGACAACTAGGGTCAAATACTCAGGCACAGAATTTGTACCCTGTGTTCCAAAACATAAAACAAATGTAGCAGGGAGATATGAAGAATTGCTTTTGTTTTTCTCCCAGAGACCTCAGGCCAAAACTGCTCCAGGCATGGGAGGATTTTCCAGCTGCTGGACCTATGGCAGCAACCATTCTCGGGTCAGCACACTGAGATCCATCCTGACTGAAAATCAAACATCTTTGGGCAAAAGCCTTCCCACAGCCACCTTGTCCAACACCATCAGAACCAAAACACGGAGCAGATCCTAAATGAGAACAGATTTTGCCCTTGCAGTGAGTTAGCAATGTGGCCACATGGCAGCAGGAAAGCCAACACAGTGTCCCTGAACAGCACCAGCTTTGCCAGAGGGAAAAAGTGAGGTCTGTCACTCAGGTCAGCAGCCAGGACTGTGATTCACTGAGAGAGCAATTTCCATTTTTACATACTCTGTTTCAGACTAAAACCACACTTCTAAACAGAAACTGCCACTTCAACTTAACCCATCGGAAATTCAGATCAGGGAAGCCTCTCAGTCCCATGTCACAACCACCACTAGATTCAGTGGGAAGAAGGAAATAGTAATGTTGATTCTAAGTTAGCATGTCCGGTTATCTAAGCCAAAAAAAAAAAAAAAAAGTACTTTCTGATGTCACATTAAAGAGTGAAGTGATCTTTCAACTTTTTGTTGTGTGGTTTTCTCCTTTGTCTTTTGCCTAATTATTTTACAGCTGTCAGAAATATCTGATTTATTTATTTATTTATCCTCTAAGTAATCCTACAATGCAGTGCCAAAAATGAAAGCTCACTGATTAATCATGGAGGCAAAATGCTCACTAATTTGTCTGGTGTCAGAGTCAGGCTGAAAAAAAAAAAAAAGAAAATCAACTGTACATGAATAGCTACCAGCCAAGAAATAAGCAGAGGGAAGCGATGAGAAAACAGCCAGTACTTGCTTATTAGATAGATATCAAGGTCACATTTTCAAGCTTAGCCAGTTGGGAACTGGATGACTGACTGCAGTGGGAGAGTCCCCTAAAATGGTCAGATTTTCATAACCAGCTGCATAACCATCCATCCCACTGAATTCCTCAAACTAAACACAGATCTCACTCTCCTGCTTTTGAGATGCACAGGTTTGAGGACACAGGACAACCAGGTCAAGTTACTAAAACACCTCAGCAAGCACATCCTCAAAAAATTCCCCAATATTTCAAGAGTGGAGTAATATCTAACTGGCCCTTTATATGGGTGAACACTTAAGCCACATGGAGTTTGATTCAATTTATGATGCTAATTTGTGCTTTAAATTCTGGAAATTATTCTTGCTGGTAACCCAAAATAAACTGGTGTTTCAAAAGTAAAGACCAAAAAAATATGTATTTCAGGTAAAGCAGAAAAGGAAAAGACTATCACATTTTCTTGCCTGGATCTTCATTTAACGAGACCATATATTTAAGAGTGACTTGAACTTTAATTAGAGAGAATCAGCCTAAAATTAAATGTTGTAGGAATCTCTTTAAGTTAAGCAAATTAAATGATTCACTTCAAACACTCCCATTTCATACTAAACATTCTTCAAGCAGAATTGCCAAAAATGGAATTGTTATGGAGAAAGGTCTGTGGGATTATTTTAGGAAAAAAATCCTTAAACACGTCTTCTTAAAACATGGTCATTTATTACAGGATATCTTTCTTATTTGCACTGGAAGACTTTGCCAGGATATAGAGGAAATATACCTCAAGGATCTGGCTGTGACCAGGGATTTTCCTCCCTCTCCACTACAGCATCCATGTTTCAATCACTCACCAAGAAGTCTTTCAGGAAGAGGAAGTGATCACACCTCAGGGTCACGCTGCCCACCCTGGTTTGGGTTAGGAAGGAAATTTCCCCTGGGTTTTGTTTAATGTTATGGTTAATGTTTGGTTAATGTTTTGGTTAATGTGATTTCACCTTCTCCAGTTTTGTGGGCATGCTCAGTTCATTGAAAAATCTGCACTTCAAATTATTTCCTTCCCCTTGCACAAGGCTTGAGCACTAATAACATATTGGTCTTTTTTTCTTCTCCACAGCTGGCAAATAGTTTAATATCTTCAGGAGTCAGACTTTTTGCTCCAGTTAAAGCCCTTGGCTCAGAATGAGGCTGCTCCCATCAATTGCAATGATGTATGTTATACACAGGATAAACACACAACCAACCCTGCAGGAATAGGGTCTTCATGGATTTTTCTTCATTCCTACTCATAATCTGGTAGTCAAACTTCCAAAGTCAAGCAGGAAAGAGAAATACGAGGGGCTAAAGGCACTGTCCAGCACCCCTAATGTCATCTGTCTGTGTCCCACTGAAGGTTGGACAGCTGGGCTGGGGCTGGGCTCAGCCTGTTTGGGTACTGCTGCACAGAGATATGTCAAAATTGGCATTTCAGCACAAACATACAAAGAAATGTGCACCCCTGAGAAAAATAAAAGGCTCATAAAAATGAGGTGCCTGTCATTTAGGAGAGAGGGTATAAAGGGATAGGAAGAGAAACAACCAATTCCTGGATTTAAGAATATAAATCCCCTCTTGACTGCTTATAGATTGGTACCCAGCAGGCAGAAACAATGCCAGTGGTTTTCTAGGGTGCCATGAAGATGGGAATTGTCAGCAGGGATGAAAATGGTAGAAGGGATGATGGCTACAAGAATCAGACAGATAGGAGTTCACAGGAGTTCAAGAATAGCTCCATAATTATGATGATAAAGTAGCCCTTGTTCAGGCCAGAATTCCTTTCCTCTAGAAAGGACCATAAGGCATGAGATAGGTTTTATCATAGAGCAGTACTAATGGACTGCTGCACATAGGACCTCATGCAAATTTTATTCAATCTCATTTTAAATATCCCTGACACTGGTGTTTTTTCTCATTCCCCCAGGAAGCTGTATTACTCTGCCATCAGATTGCAAAAGCAAAGGTAATAGCATTTAATAATTGCTCTGAGACTAAGACAGTCCTCTCTTTGGCTTCAGGAACATTAACCCAAACTCAGCTGAATCAACTCCCTTAAAGGCTCTGCTCCTTTGTCTTTTCTACAGGAGATTATTAAAAAAGTCTTATTTTTCTTTGGCAGGTCAGGTGACTCAGAATCTACACTGACATCCTCAGTGGGAGTAGACAGGCAGGAGGAAGAAAAGAGGGAATGCTATATTACTGCATCTATCCCTATGGCCCCTAAGGCTTACTACTTTATGGGGGATATTTTATGAATATCTATTGTGCTAAAAGCTCATATGACTGCCATCTCTCTGCTTGACTTCTAAATTAACTAAGCCTTTTTCTTTGAAGATTAAAACAGATTCCTTAAATAGAATGATAAAGTATTTGTCAAAGACATGACAAGCTGACTGCTATACCATAACACTTCAAATCAAGAGCGATTAGAAATAATAATTCTAACTTAGAGAACATTGGCTGCAGTCATTAACATATTGTAAATATGCAAAGAAAAGTGGAATAGATTTTATATGCTTTTAACTTTTCATTTAACTCCAAAAATAAGACAGTAGAAGGGCTGATAAGCTTCATGACCTTCTTAATGGCAATGTGTGTGGGAAGCATGAATTCCACCCTTAAAAACTTTGTTCTCAACTTCAGCAAAGATCTTAAGAGCAAAAATGACAAAGAAACTCATTTTTCTTGCCCTGTTCCCATCCCCAGAACAAAGTCAAAACAGAACTTATGTGATGTTAAAGCAGAAATCGAAATAACTTTGGACTTAGGGACAAAATGAGCTCTGTAAGAGTTAAGGCAAACTTGCAGAGGTACTTCCCAGAGACAGTGACCATGGAGAACATAAAAGGGAGAGTGACAGGCTGAGAGTGGATGTTGTTAAAAGCAAACCTGTTTTGGCTCTACCACAAAACTCATTATTCACATCTATTTTCAGCACTGTTGTACCTTCTGCTTTGTCCCTGTGGTCAAAAAGACAAGGCTATGAAGATAGATGCTGTCAGGTGTAAATGTAGAAGTAAAACTGAAGGACTTCAAAGCACTCAAGCCAAAAATAACATAATTTCTGTTTCCAGAGACCAGAAAGAATAAAGCCTGATAGGAAGGATATTTAACAAGCATCTAAGTGCAGAACAACAGACTAGCAGAAAAGCAGTTTATGAAACAGATTAAATGATGAGTGTGTCTGCTATAGCTGGAACACAGACTAATGAGGTCTGAAAAGGAAAGCTGAAGTGCTCCTTTTCTGCAGCCCACCCCACTTGACAAATAGACTTTCATTACATGGCGCTGGTCACAGATGGCGAAACCCTCTTCTTTCTTCAACTCAAAATGATTCTGTAGACAGTCCTCAGCTGGCAGACCAGGCCTGGCCAATGCCATGAATTTATCTGGGCCATCAGATTTAAATCTATAGATCATAAGAGGTTACTTTGGTTGAAATAGGCTTTCTCCACCTTACTTTTAATTAACTTTTGGCTCTGAATTCACACCTCTGAAAGGTGCAGGTTGCTCACACTTTCATTTTCTGTGAACTCTGAATCCAAATTTCTTCAGCCCAAAGGTCCCATTTTCAAGTGACATTTCTGATTCTGTGCCTCATTTGTGAACAGTTTTTAGAACTTGCAAAGCAGATATAAAAATAAGCAGTCCTAGAAATGCTCTGAATCAATTCCTGGCTTCATAATCTCTGCCCTTCCATGTCTACACTCCAAACGATGATAAACACAACAAACTTCTCCAGAAACTCCTGTTAGCCTTCTAATGAGCTGCAGACAGACTGGATCCAAGCCTAACCAGCCTTAATTGAAATTGCCCACTGGTGCTGGCCAGAGCTGCTCACCCTCTCTGAAACCCAGACCCAAACCTGCTGACTTGCAGCCTTTTGACATTAAGGCTTACTGTCTGCTTGAGGAAGCTTTGAAAATCATCCTGCTAAGTGCCACAAATCCACCTGTGCAATGCTTCCATGAACATCGGAGGAAATGTTTCTGTGTATAAAAGGGAATTGTATCTTTATTTCTGCAGGCTAAATTTAGTCCCACTCAAAACCAGTCTGACACATTTTAGTACTGTCTCAATCCAGATGACCTTTCCCATATGAGTAAAATTTATTCTAGAAAAGCGTACTGAATGGTGAAAAAATTACCAGTGCAAGGCTTTAAAGCAAATATCATACACTATCTAGGTTTCTCAATAGCTGCTGCAGATCTGCTGTTGCACTGATTAGTTCTTTAAAAGAGGGATTCTTATCCCTCTTTTAAAGAAGTAATCAAGGATGATTGCAAGTCCTGATGAAATAGAATAAAAGTTAGGCTAGCAGATGAGGATACAAAACAGTGTAAGGCCTCTGGCAATTTGAGCAATGTGTATTGTACTCCCACTCATTTATACCAGATCTCATGGATCATGTGAATCAGGCAAACCCTTTTTCCAGGTGAGCACCAAAGCAATTACACAGCATAACTGCTGGACGGGATTTCTCCCCTTGCTGTTTGAGAGCTATCAAAACCAAATTGGCTCTATAAAACCCAGACTAGACTAGCAATTTCCTCCTAGATCTATAGGAATACATGGAGATTACAGCAGAAAGGATTTTGAGAGTTTCTCCCTGCTTGATTATGAGTTAGATTACTACAATAGCAGTGAAAAAATAGTGGGTCAAATTCTTCTCCATTTGGGGGCCCTGTCCAGCTTTGCTCACATCAGTGCTGCAATTACCAGATTTAGCAGATGATTGCTGGAAAAGAGGATAATGATGACCTACAGTTAAATGAAACCTTTAGAAGGAGGGTGAACCCTCAGTGCCTAATTCATGGACTCAAATCCAATTCTCTTTGATAGAGCTGACTGAGGAAAACTTGTCCTATGGAGCTTTTATTTTCAATTTTAGTTGTTTCTGATATTTAAGATGTAGAATTGGCTCAGAACCAGCTATGGCATCTGTTCCTCTGAGGCACCTGTTCCCCAGTTTTGATTTCCAAGTAACCAGATCTATTGTAAGGGCAACTTGGTGACATAAAGAGAGGAAATGAGTTGTACTTTCAATGCAAAATGCAAAGAACCATTTGATTTAGGACAGGGGGAACAGGACAAAGAATTATTTTATTGTTGAATGAACCTGTTTGTAGATGAGTGTTGTTTTATTAGAAAATAAACACCAAGCAATCAAATATCATGTAGAAGGATGTGCAGAGCTCTGAGCAGCACCACAAGGAATCAGGCAACACCAACCTGAAAGAGCTTGTTCTTCATCATGCCAGACATATCCAGGATCCACTTTTATAACCTTGTCTCACATTTTTAACATCTGCATGCAGTAATATTTCCTACACATATATAATTTCTATTTGATTTTATGTCAGTTTTTCACTTTGTAACTCACATCAACTTACACAATTTCACTGTAAATTAAATGGTTCATTAGCTGTACTCAGACTCATTACAGAAGCATAGTCAGACTGAAACCAGCATTGCAATTTTCAGAGCTTCCTCTTTCTGTTCCTAAACTTCCTAATGTTAAACCTTTCCAGCAGCTGGAAAATGAAAGGAAATCTTCCAGGCATCTACACGGTGCTCAGTAACCCCGTTAGCCACTCAGCTCATGTTTGATTGTAACAACTCAGAGGTACCTGTTTCTGAAGCAAACCTTCCCCAAAGCATGTACCAGTGACACAAGCTAAGCTGTCACACCAGCCAGTGTCAAACAAATATGATGGCTGCATGGCAGCCTTAAGAGCCAACAGCAGGACTTCCCACAGATGATTAGAACTCCTGACACAATTAATTTTTTTTTTTTAATTTATTTATTTTTTTTAAAGCCAGATGACATCAGGCTGTGTCAAGTCTGGTTGTAAGACCTCAAAAACGTCCAATATATTCTGGGCAGCACTCCTGATGTGAGAATGCCACCATGGTACTGTCATACAGGAATTGAAGGGGCATTTTGTGATGTAATGTCTAACATGAAAAGTTGTGGATGCCCCTTCCCTGGAATTGCTTAAGGCCAAGTGGGATGGAGCTCTGGGAAAGCTGTCTAAGGAAAGGTGTCCCTGTCTACAACAGGGAGGCTGGAACAGGATGATTTTTAATGTCCCTTTCAACCCAGGCCATTCTATGACTCCCTGATTAATAAAACCTCAGGATGAGTGCTGGGTTCAGCGAGGGAGCTCCCTCTTACCAAGAGCTCAGTGGGAGCAAGAACAACCAACGGGCTGGAAAGCACCAACCAGGGAACAAACTTGATGAGGGAATCAGAGCTGTGCAGAGACATGGTAATAGTCTTCAACCATAGACAAGACAATTGTAAGGGAGAGAAAATTAAATTGCCTTCTGTCTACTGTGAATAGCTCATGCAGCACTGTGGTTTCAAACTGAAGAGAGGATATGTGAAGTAAAACATCAAGAAAATTCATAAAACTGTTGAAGAGAATACCCAGCAAGCCTGTGTGATTTCCATCCTTTCAGGTCTTTAAACAAGGGCCAGACAAGTAACTCTCAGCAATGTTAGGGGTATAGCTGGCTCCTGTACAAAGCAGGGAGATTGATGGCACAAAGCTCCATGCAGCATAGATTGGGAACTTTCTAAAATCTTTGCATGTATCTCATATTCTTCATATATTATTTATTCCTTATATATTCTCCTAATAGAGTCTTTTTGACTTTATTGTTTCAATACTTGCAAAGGATTTTGTGATGCTACTCCAGACTGAAAAGCCCTGAATAAAATAATTAAAATTTGTTCAGGAAAACCAGGGATTTCACAAGCTTCTTATACAGTCTGTTCCTTACATCTAAGTTTTTTCTTAACTTATACCTTCTTTTCAGCAAATTAGGATGATTATTTTTAAACCTGGCCTTTACAGTCATGGAGAATGATTTATTATTATTTTTGTGCTTATAAACATTCCTATATTTGAAGACTTTTGTTTCTAATCAGTCTTCTCCCTTCTAGGTTAAAACAAACACAATATTTCAACACTATTGAAACTCTGCTAATTTGCAATTTTGTCCACTGGATTATCTCTAATTTATCCACATTCTCCTAAATTATTGTAATCCCAAACTGGATGTGCTTTACTTGATACAAACTTAATAATGTTGAACAGATGCAAGAGAATAATTTGCAATCTAGAACAGCCCTGTAATTTTGGAAAGTATCAACATTTGCCTTTTTATTGCTGTTTACAACAAACCTCTTTCAGTTTACAGTCAACTACAACCCCCAAATTGTTTTTTCTTTAATAGCAATTTTGTTTTGCTGATGAAAACTGAGACATGAGTATTATTTCCAGAAGTCTAAAATTCATCAATATTTATAAAAGCCCTCTGAAATATATACTGGGAAAGGCAAAGTATTTCTCAGTGGTGTATAAATATTGTTATAGCTATAAATATACCTGTACTCTCAAATGCTTTTAAGTCCACTTATTTTTGACCCTTTTGCCATTACAAACTGGACTAGAGAGACAGTGGGGAAGACAAGGCTGGTTTATGGAGACTTGGGGGAATGAGCAGCACAAAAGTCTCCATTTCCAGAGAGATGCATTTGCTGGTCCTGGACTGATTGCTTTTGTTTAGGAAACAAGCTGTGAAAAGCAAGACAAACAGAAAGCAGCTCTGCTGTTCTGCCAGGCTGTGGCAGGCTCTGTTCCTGCTCTGGACAGGCACTAAGTTGATGCTGTGCAGGTTCCCCTGCCTGCCTGGGGCAGCCCTCGAGCTGCTCTGTGCCCCCAGCAGGGCTGCCAACTCAGAGCAGGGCTCCTGGCCCTCCCAGGGCATTTGTACCTGACCTTCATCTGCACATTTACCAGCCTGTTCAGGGCAGTGGCTCCGCCAGCTAATGCAGGTCAGCATCAGCAGAGTGCAACACTGATGGCTCCGGGCTGCTGCCTCCCTGGAGGCTCTGCAGGGCACGAAAGGCGACTGCTGAGCAATGGGAAGGGAAAAAGCAGGATTTGTGGTGGTCTAGAGAGAAGACCAGTGCACAAGGAAAGGGCAGGGGCTGTTGGGCTGGATGGGATGAGCTGACACAGTTGCAGCCTCACCTGACTCAGGGTAGGAGTAGGAAAGTGACTCCCATTTTCCAGAACATTTTAGATTACCACTACATGGACACGTGCAGGATAATTTTTCTTATTCATATGTACAAGTGTCTGAAAAAAACTCCTGTGTGCACAAGGGAAAAACTTTTACTAGAAGCATCGTGGAGAATCTGCTGGACCTGGGGCAGGTAAAGGTCCAAGCCACAACACGGAGAGAAGCAGGCAGCAAAGGGCTCCCCAGGCCACCCTGCCATTCCACACCAACCCCACCAGCTGCACTGGTGATGTGCCCAGACATGGCAGCACTTTAAAATGCACTGACAAAAGAGGAGGAGGAGGAGAAAGAAGAAGAATATAGGGCTACATTTGATGGTAATCCATCTCCTCTCAGATTGCTCCTAACATACCCTAAGAATAGAGGCAGCTACCAGAGCCAGCATTCACTGGAAAGAAAAATGGCCAAAATATTTCTCTTTTCTATTAAATATAACAGTGCTTTCCCAAAAATGCAATTCAGGGAACTTTAATATTCTCTTTCAGGGAATTGTAAGTAGAGCCACAAAAAAACTGTGTCTCTTTTTTTTTCCCTGAAAATAGGGTTGTCTTTAAAATGCAAAATGTTTTATATTTGTCACAAAACCCAGTGCACTTTATAACCATCTGTATTATTTCCTACACACAAATGTATTCATATCTACATATTAATAAAATAGAACTGCACATCACTGCAATATTACCTGGCTCCTGCCTGAGGACTATCTTACAATTACCCTGATAAATACCTGTTTTGAAATTACAGAACTAAGGAGGTCCAGATCTTGAAGAGAAAGGCAATGTTGCAATGCCCACCTTTGGCATAATACTTAGACTAATCCAACCTTACATGTTCACAGCTTCCAAGACATTTAGCAACATGCAAAAGGTCTGGGGAAATGTGGAACAAAGAGCACATTTTCAGGAGGTTTGAGAGCTGGTGCTGCTTACCAAGATCAATGACATGTCATCCCAGAGGAGTACTGATAAAAGCCTCTGTAGTTCTGCTCCCCTTCTGTCTCTCTGTATTTTGTATTTCTAAGCAGGCAGTTTGCAGCCAGCGTGCACTCTGCATGCATTAAGCACACACAGCATACATGTAACACAGTGTTAGAGATTACAGAGTACTGTGCAAAGCTGGGTGGTACAAAGAAATGCATATTTACATTAGAAGTTAACACAAAGAGAGTTAAGACAGGAGATGGAGAAATTGGCCCTGTGTTCTAATCACTAAAATGTCTATCTAACAAATATTAAAATGAGGAGGCCATGGGGAGCATGTTTGCATTTCACTAATGCATCTCAAACATAACAGATCTGTAAATCTGTATATAATAGATTTGAAAAAACAGTCCATAAGAATAACAAAAAGTCTAGCTGAAAAGAATACATCTGAATCAGGTTTCAGTTGGTTTTCAAGAAACAGCCTGATGCATGCAACATCAGCTTCTCAAAAGAGAGCTTAATACAAGAGGCAGATTGAGCAGAAGAGACTTTCTGAGCTGCTGAATTTTCAAGAAGGAAAATAGCATTACAAGGAAGGGCTCAACATAAGGGGAAAAAAAGTAAGTCTCTCCTCCTACAAGTGAGGGGCAGTGAAGTTTTTAGGACTCAGCTTGGTATTTCAATAAATAATTATGTTTTTCCAACTGAACAACCGGCTAGACACGGCAAACTGTAATTAACACCAAGAAGCATAGTACCACTTGGCATGCATACACCTTGTTTCTGAACAGAAGGCTTCAAGAACCCCTTAAAAGCTATTCAAAGAAACTTATAATTATAATTATGTGCTAGTGTGATTAGTCTCTTCTAATAATGTCATGCCTATTGAGCACACCCTATTGAAAAGCCCACATAAAAAATGCACGGTTCCACTGATCTGCATGCTCATGTCAGAAGCTCTCATTTGCAGATCTGAGAAATGAAAGAAACATTACTATTACTATGGAGACTAAGAAATTTGCTTTAGCACTGTAAAATAATATTAAGATTTAATAATATTAGCACCAACTATTAATAAATGTGCCAGGATTTTTATCTTTAGTTTTTATCTTTAAAGGATACCATATGCACTTTCTTATAGCTATGCCCAAATTTTTAAACTGTGGGTTTGAATCTCATGTTCATAAATGTTTGTAAATACTTAAAGGCTTTGGTGACCTGGAGCAGAATTTTGACTATAGACAACACAGTGAGTAACAAACAGATACTTTTGACTGTGCATGAAGGGTCAAAACAGCATAAGGTTATAGAACAATCTGATTATGCATGCAATTATAGAGGTGCTAAATATTCCTATTATTATTAAAAATAGCCACTATAATATAAAATATCTTCTTAATTATTATTGAAGAAAACAAATATATCATCTACACCTTTATGTAAAACAAGGCGTAAAAGTCCTCTCAGTGCAATTGAATTGGTAATTAGCTCTTGTTCGTTTTAATTTAGAAAGACTGTGAGAGGTACAAGAAAGAAATGAAGATGCCTGCTACCTTAGGCCAATTAATCCATGTACTCCAGAATGTATTCTCCAGGATTAAACAAGGCAGTGACATCCCTGGGGCCCCACGAGCACACAGCTTAGAGAGAACAGCACCTGGCTGTGACAATGCAAGCCAGAAACCTCTACAGGTACTGAGCTAATAGAAATGTATGTCAGATGCCTCTTGAATGCTTGGGTGATGGAGCAGTTTTTACAGATAATCACTTCTTCTCTCACAGCCTGGATGAGTGTTCAGAATGTGGGACAAGTCAGACAAAAGAGCCTTCTTTGTGCCATTCAAGCTCCCTTCCCCTCTCAAACAACCTTGTGCCTCATCTCACAATCACTCACCTCCAGATGTACCGATTATTGTTATTTCTGGAGTCAAAGTAGAATTTTCCACCCCCGTTTGGAAAACGCCCTCGGGGCTGTAAAAACCTTCAGACAAAGCAGGAGGGATATATAACAGCGTATTAAGAAGAAAATAAATTAATGTCCATAAAGCAAGGCATTACCATTCTCTTCATCTCCTTGGAGACCTGGTGGCCTCCGAGGTGGTTGTAAAAGGGCCGGTCAACACCCCAGTGTGGGGGGTTATGGCTGATGGAATTGGCACGCTGGCGGTTCATCTTGGCTATCGTGGCTTTCTCGTCTTTCTGGAACACAAACCAGAGAGAAATGCATAATCAATTTTCATACTTTTACACGCCACTCATTCTCCAAGCATCTCTCACTTCTGATCTCTCACTCCAAAAGCTGGCTTTGCACCTTGAACTCTATGAAGCAGCCGCTGATCAGAAGCAGTCCCAGTCCACCATCTCTGTCTCTTATTTTAGAACACTTTACTCAAGTGGTGCCCATCATTTTGTTCCTTTACTTGTTCTGAACAACCACCATAACCTGTATAAACATAGGGAGCATTCCAAAATGGAGACGTCTGTTTTCTTTATTAGAAAATTGAATCAAACTGAATAATTTCAGATAGAAAATTGCAGCTCCAAGCTGAGATACTACACAGAGGGTCCTCAAAAAGCAAAGGAAGAGTTACATCCAGAAGAGAAACAACACACAGAGTGATCTGCTTGAAGAATAGGAGCCTTGAATCTCCTTGAAGCTATGGGAATACAGAACACCTTTCTACATAGGCACAAGCAAATAATTTTCCACACTTGCAAGAGCATATTCCCAGACATGCTAAGGAAAGTATGCAAAACTTGCAAACAACTGTGTACATGTTAAGGGTAATGCAATTGCAGCGTGTGACAAAATGGTCTTCCCAACTCTAGTGCTAGCTTCCAATTTGACAGTGACACAAATTCTCCTGAAGTTTGGACAAAGTCTTTGATTTTGTTATCAAGGCTTTGACTCTTGGCTGCAATGGGAGCTTACTGTGAGGTTAGCACAGGATCTACCAGACAGGTTTCATTCAAGCTCAGTGCCAGTTCCAAGTGTACAGAAGTGCACCATGTAACTAGGCTCAACAACAGGCAGATTAGTTCTTTATTTTGAATATAGTCCCTATTCAAAAAGACAGGCAGGTTTCCACATGGAATGTGTTCTGAGGACAGAAGTCCCTCTACCAAGGGCTGCACTGCAGACTGGCTCAGGGAGGATTGTGTGATTTACCTGTACTGACTCAGAAGGCAGAGGGGTGCCAATTATTATATCCTTGCTTAATACAAACTCTGGAGAGCTTGAAAATTCAGAAGGTAAGGATCATTGCTTATTACTTGAGAGATTAAACTTTTTCCAAGAGAATTGCTACTTCAATGACATTAGAGAAAAAAACCAGACTTAATAGCTAATTTTGGATTTCCAGACAACAGAGTTATTTAAAAAGAAAGCCTCCATTGCTTTCAGCTCTAAAATTTTGGTTCAAGTGTTATTTGACAATACAAGTAGGTCCACTGCTTTTCTTGCCTGGAGTCTGCATTCCATACCTATTTATTTTGATTCCCCACTATTCAGTGTAACTTGTACCTCTCAGGAGTTTGCAAAATACCTGGTGTTATCTCCATGGTAACCACAGAGTTAAATGTCAAGTGCTGTGCTGCCTTAAATTAGGGTTTTTAAAAAGAAATTTAAAAAGACTTGCTGAAATTCAGTGCTGGAGAAAGCTGCCTGATTGACAAGCATGGGAAATCATCTTCTCTCTCCTTGCAAGGCAGCTACAATGACATTTCCCTTGAGACCACAGCTCACCACACGGGCACCAAACACTGCTGAGCACGTGGGGCTGCAGCTTCCTGGCCACGGGGCCACCTGTGACAGGAACCCTGTGCCCCACAGCAGCTGGCCCCGTGACACTGAGCAGCAGTGGTCCTGCAGATCCAGGGTGCCAGCAAAGACCTTCACCCAGCCAGGATGACAAGTGTAGGCTCACGAGGAATATCTGTGGGAGCAGACCTAAGGGAGCTGTCAGCTCCCTGGGATGACCATCAGGGGAACCAGAGATGTTCCCACATGGATGTTTCCAGGACAGCAAGTGCCTCCCACATCACCTCTTCCCCACATTGAACCCACCACTGGCTCATCTGCAATGGGTGAAAATTCCAGCACTTGGCACCAGCTGAGTTTCACATGAGCAACCATGAGAGAGCCACTGGATAACCTCCAGGAGAGACATCTTTTAAATGTTTCTAAAAATACATTAGTGATGAAATCTTGATGTCCAGATTTGAGTTGATTCGAGGTTTTGTTTTTCAAGACTTGTTGCTCTTTATAGTCTTTGCCATCATTTGTAATACTTTCTTGTGGCTTTTCCAGTTATGCAATCTTTTTCATAGTTATGCTTCTTTCTTTTATGACGTGATGCCAGAAAACTGGTAGGAAATACAGTTTCATTATCTCCAAGCAAATAGATATTGTTTTTCAATAACAGAAGTGACACTGTCAATCCATTTTATTCCAGCTAAGGGGAGGGTTTTCAACCAAATGGAATAAAAAAACCCAGATGTTGAAACCAGTCTGGGGACCCATAAAAGCAAAGCTATGTGGTTACTTTACAAATGCCATTACATCAACAGATGATAAAAGTGATATACAGCAGGTTTTTTCCCCATGAGTTAGTAAATTTGGTTAGAATTTGAGAAAAACTTTAATGCCAAAGTCCATGAAGACATACTACCCCTCTCAGCTCATGAGTGATCCTCATGCCTGCTGCAAATGCTAGTGAGTCTGAAGCATTACTTGATGAATTTGAAGGAAATAAAAGATCTCATACATATTTATTGACACATCTGGACTGAGGTAAGGACAGGACAAATGGGTAAACATGCAATTCTGAGATTGTTTCGAACCATGAGGTCAGGCGCCATAAATTTTCCACGGCTTCATGAACTCTGGCAGTATTTCTCCCCCACCTCTTGTAGGAAGTTTCCACTGGATTGTGGACTATGTTTCAGCAATATTTCCAATCAGATTAAAACACATATATAAAAGCACCCTGCACTTTTGCTTTTCCACATTACATAATGTTCTACTATGTCATCTTGAACAATAGGACTTTGCTGTTAACATCAACGCTTATTAAAGAAAAAATAAAACCTGTTGTTTTAAAAACTTGAGATAGTTTATTTTCTGCAAAATCACTTGTTCAGTGAGTAATGAAAATAACAAGTTCTAAATTCTAAAAATGAAGCATTAGATGGGTCACAGCTCCTCTGTGGAAATTTATGAGGATGCCTCCTCTGTTTCTTCCTGGCTTAGTGACAGCATAAGGACAACTTGCACACAAGGCTGCCTAAGGCATAACAAGACTGGAAAAGAAGAACAAAGAAAGAGAAGTGGTGATACCTTTCAGTCCTACCCATTACAGGTACTACAAACAAGAGAAGAAGGTGCAAAAGTTTCTGGCAGCAATGAGTTTTTCAGATTTTAGGTGGCTGAACTCCAGAAGGCTGTTGTGGGAACTTTTCAAATCTGGACTCACAAAGAGACTGTAAATCTGATTCCCAGGGGTTTTATTGTGTTCCCACCACCAGTTCCCACACACTGAGCTACGGCAATGCTACAGCAGAACTGCAGAAAGAGCTAAGGTTTTCTTGTACTTATCAATTGAATCAATACCTGGTACTTCTTCAGTGTGTGTGATAGGATTTCCCAACATATTGATCACTATCAATGCAACAGTGAAATCTGATCACGGAGCAGCCATATCATATTTATCTACATATTATTCTTTAAATTTTCTTGAAGTCCTTCTGACATGTGCATGATGTTTCGAGTAGTGATACATGCTCCAAACCACTGCCTTCATAAATCTGCATGAGTGGAACCCTGCTGAGCTCTGATTAAATGTGTTAAATTGAGGAATCATCACATTAGATTGACTGTGTTTTAGGAGAGTCACATGCTCAACATTTAAAGGACCATTTTGTTTCTTCAGCTGGACGGAATTCCAGGGCACTATTTAGAAAAGAATGAGAATTGTTTTTCTAGGAGTTACAGCCAAAGTTTTGTTGAGCTGTTTCAAGGCCACCATCAGCAATCCTTTAACTGGTGTGTACCTGCTATTGTTAAAAGAAACACCCAAGTGTAATCAATTGAAAGACATTAGAAAAAATAAACATTTTTTCCCTTTGCAGACTTTGTGCACTCAGCACAGCGTGTTTGGTCAGCAGTACTGCTCATCTGCAGGCACATTTTGTTTCTACTCGTGTTCAAAGCAAAGCATTCCCCTCGATTTCTGACAGTGTTGAGGACAATAAAACTAGCTGTAAAACTAAGTGCTGTTAAACTCTTATTCATCTTAAGGTCTGTTTCCTACTTCTCCAAACACATTTTCCACCCTTCTCAGAGTGAAGCAGAAAGCGAGTGACATGCTCCTGTACAAACACCAGAAACTTGGGCAGCACAAGAACTGGGAATAATTAAACAGAGTACTATAAAAATATCAGGGAAGTGATAAGATAGCAATAATGACTGGGACAAATGTTTTGAATAAAATTCAGAAGGGCAGATATAAAAGTTGTGAAGGTGGAGGACCAGAGTTATGCGATATGAATGCTACAGTCTGCAGGGTAAGGCAAACAAGCCCCGTGTAACATGGATAAAACAAAACCGCTCTATAGAAGGGTAAAGACATTCCTGTGCAGGCCATTGCGATGCCTAGGGGTTAAGTTTGGGAATCACTAAAATGTGGGCAACAGTTTTAGTAACTGTAGCTGATAAATTGCTGTTTATCTGGAAATACAGGCTTTCAGATAAAGAATGAAGCCAGTAAGGAAGAAAGGCAAAGATCTCCTTGGAGAATTCCTGAATTTCTACCACGCTATTGTATTAAGTCCATTAACAACACATATCCAAATAACTGTGAAAATTAACTAGATAAGAACCGAACTTACCTTGTGTAAATCACCCTGTAATCACCTGTAAATCACCCTATACCATGCGAGGATAACAGGAACTTAAAATTCTTCATTACTGTAGAACTGAAGGAGCAGACTGTTTTTTTCCAGGTAATCACTACTGCCACAGTACAGGCAAAAGAGAAGAAGGCTCATAAGCATAGGGTTATAAATGGAAAGCACTGATTCATAGAATCATTTAGGTTGCATTTAGGATCATTAAATATAACTGTAAACACAGCACTGCCAAGTCCCACTAAACCATGTCTAGAAGCAAAACTTGAAGTGTGATGTGCTGAAGTCAGAAAGACAACCTCCATTCCAGATCTGTGGAAAACTGCCAAATTCCATTTCAGTTCTGGTAACAGATATTTTTAATAACTATTTAGTCAGTGATCATGACACAGAGCTTGTAGAGCAGCAAATGCTGGGTTTGGATTAACAGCCTTGAATCCAAATTTTTCTAAAGAGAAGAAAATGCAGTAGCTGTCACTGGCTTTGTTTCTTCCATAGAGCATTTGACAGAGTGCTGTGCTGGAGAGTAAGGACTAAGACAGATGGGGAATATGAAGCTGGGAAATAGCAAGAGACAGTGCTGAATGAGGAAGTATTAGTCTGGATGAAAGTTACTAGCAGAGTTACTCAGTTACTGCTCTTCAGGGCAGATTTGGTAGAATTTTTTCTTACCTCACCTGGCAGCAAGTGGGCAATGACAGATCTGGCTAACGAGAGCAGCAGAGGTGTATTTGATACATAGGAAGGAAAGGAGTATTAGCACCCAACATTTGAGGACTAACACAGTAGAAAGAGAACTTGAGACATTGTACAAAGTCTACAAGTGTACAAAATGCATGATCATTCCCTTAGAGATTACAGACTCTTCATTTCATTATCAGGAATCACATTAGTTCATCACAGAATAAATAGAAGACACTGAGATAATCCAGCTTTGCAAAAGGTAAAGGTTTCATTTGATGAGTAAGAAAATACGAGAGGTTGTGCTTGTCTCTTCTTTGCTGTGTGAAGACATTAGAAGAGTCTGTCTCAGGAGAAAAAAGGAGAGGGGATCCAATTGCTGACAGAGAGCAGAAAACCAGAGCAGCTAGATTTTAGAGCAACCCAGTGCTAGCACTAATGGGAGCAAACAAACCACAGGAAAAGATTCAACAGACCTTTACGGCAGAACCTGCTAATTTCATCCTTTTATATGCTTTACAGGCAAGTGCTCACCCATGAGGGCAGCAGAATCACAGGACAGGGCAAACAGAAAGGTGAAAGTAGATCTGGAAGTAAAGATGAGGAGAAAAAATCCAAAAAGACTGGATTTTAAAACTTTGCATTTTGTTCTCATTTAATAGAAAGCAACTCTTCTGTGTATCAGACAGAAAACAAGGATTATATTTTGAGATCTAGCAATATTATTAAAGACTGAGGGAGCAGCATCTAGCTTTTTTCCCTCCTAAAACTGCACTGACTATATTCCAGTTAATAGCATTTTTAAAAAGGAAAAAGAAAAAAAATATTTTCAAAGAAGAAGCTATTTTCAGTTCCTGGAACAAAAATATTAGATAGATGGTCCTCCCACTTACTCTATGCCCAAGAAATGGCATTAACACGATGAAAAAGTCAAACAAACAAAACAAAAAAGACAAAAAAGTTGTGGCTCCCCATGGCACCAGTAAGCAGAAAAGGAACAGAACACATACCCTTACATTTTATCTACTTATCATAAGTCATGGTATTGTTGAGTTTTGATGGCTGTGGGACTGATGAACCAGGTGTCCAGATACTTCTGCTGTGTGAAGTGAGGAACAGCTCAGCAGTTACCTGGAGCTGCTCTCTGGTCAATGCTAATGCCAAGCCTTATGTGCCAGGACAGCAGGAACCCAGACACAACTCACAGGAACTCTCCACTAAGTTAGGTGAACATTTTATGGCCACTGCTGGAACAGAATGAACTGAAAACCTGTCTAAATACATCACAAGATGTCATTAAAAGCAAGCAGAAATGAAAGGAAAAGTCAAGTACCAGAACTTTGCCCACCATCAGGCAAAAAGTACAAGACTGACTGAACTGACAATGGGCAAAAGCTTTTCTCACTTCTGATCCTCATGCTAGGTGAAAATGAGTTTTCAAACAGGGAAAGAACTTTAAACACTGGAATAGATTGTCAAGAGAAATAGTGGATGTCCCATCCCTGGAAGTGTCCAAGGTCAGGCTGGATGGGGCTTTGAGCAACCTGGTCTAATGGAAGGTGTCCTTGCCCTGACAGTGGGGTTGAGACAAGATGATCTTTAAGGTCCTTTCCAATCTAAGGCTTCCTATGATTCTATAAAACTGTTCACAGAGAGATAAAAAATAGCTATGGGAGCACAAAAGTTCCAGCAGTATGGGCAAAACAGAAACTCCTCAAACTCCAAATACCTAATACCCATGACACTGGCTTTTTTATATTTCAGCTTAGCCCAATAATTACATAAGTCATGCAAATGTCCCAATTTTTAGGTACTCTGGGACACAGCACATTACAGCAGTGTAATAGCAGTGCTCAGAGACTTTAGCTAAGGGCTACACTATGTAACAGAGCTGCAATAAATACATATAAAGCAGTTAAAGAATGGCCCATTTTATTTTCCTATGGCAAATCAAGGCATAAAAAAGCAAGTTCCTCAAAAACCTATGTCTGGTATGGAACCGATATCTCTTATGAGTCTCTGTCCCATCTCCTACTCAAAATACATCCCATGTTCAGCAATGAAGTCAGGTGCCAAGCACTCTGAAGTCTCTGTTTCTGAGGCTTTTTTGTCAACACTTGCAATCAGCAGAATCCTGATCTTAGGTTTTCATCTTCTCTCCAGAGAAACTTTTGGTTCTTCACAAGAACATGCAGACAACCTGGTGACTGCATGATTTAAGAAGTCAGTATAGGTTCTCCACTCTAGAAGATGGGGTCTGACCACAAGAGTATTGTGGCTTATATTCTTAAAACTGCCCAGGAAAGAGGAATACCTGAAACATCAGCTGGCTCATTGACAGGCAGTGATGCTCAGGAACAATAAATTTGCCCCATAAATTCTAATCCTCTTTTGAAGATGACAATTGTTAATGAGATTTATTTTATGAGCAGATAGACACCAAAACATCAGCTTCTCTCTTTAGCAGATGATAAAGGATTTTCTTGGAGATTTTTTACACAATATCCATTAAAGAGATTTAAGACTTCCATTCTCTCAGGAAATGAGGCAATGGTAGCAAAGTCTTTCTGTAAAGGTGTTGGTTATTCAAATCAACCATGCTGTTGCAACATGACACAAACACTAATTCACTTAATCTCATGGCAGTCATATTTACAGATGCGGGAAGGTTTAATTGGTTTTAGATTCAGAACTATATAAAATTATTTTCAATTCAGGCCAGTCTGTATATGTTTGCCCATACTGTGATAAGCAAAGTAGGGGCTTCAGTGCAGAAATTATTAAGAGAAATATTATTGGCTATGCTCAACTAGATCCAAAAGATCCTTGTCTAGTTTTTCAGTCTACTGTTTTAAAAAAGAATACAAACTAGTGATAATTTGCTATCAGTAGTGTCACAAAAAGATTTATCAGCTGAAGTCCACTTGAGTTTGCCTTGATTCAAGTTCAAGTCAGTAGTGCCCTCATAACCTTATTTTGTGCAGCTGACCCATGTTGGTGTGATCTCATCTTACTGTCACAATGATGATTGGTCATTACAGTGGACCAATTCTCATCTTCAGAAAGAGAAGCTGAAAAGCAATGATAGGAACTGCTCTAATCTTCATGTTCATTCATCTGGTCAGCAGGCAGACAAAATCACCTCTGGAATCTGACAGAAAAGATCTTTGCGGTTTTAATCCATTCCTTTAAGTACTTCTACAAAATACATATCTATATTAACAACATTTTTCAACATGATTTTGAAAACAACTAAGGACAATTTACTTGAAAGCATTAGAAAGAGCTTGATGCAGACACCTTTGCAGATGGTTGCTATTCCCTTCTATGCTCATAAAAGGTCACGAAGAGGAGAGAGAAACAGGAATTTTTGTCACTGAATGTCAACTGTCTCATCTATAAAGGCTTTACTTTGGTGTGTCAGAGAGATTAAGGTGTTAAAGGTATTTAAACCTGCATCAGTTTTTTTGTTCTTACCCGCTTCTGGCTGCACCTCACAATCAGGAAGGTCTCAATGCTGTGCTCTTTCAGGTAAGCGTTGCGCTCCCCTCCAAAGCCCAGCTCCACCTCATAGTCTCCATTGAGATAGTTCAGGGTTGCTTTTGTTATGTGGATGCGCCTTGAGTGAGACAAAAGACAAGCAAGTTTTGTAGACTCTGAAAGATGATCACCTAAAAAGCCAGGTCCTGTCAGGGATGGGTTCCATGTACGGGAACTAGCAAGCAATAAACCCCAATTGATTTAGCCATGCCACGCCTCTAACACATTTAGTGTGGGAGTTTCATGGATAAACACAGCAGCTTTGATGAAGCAACTTACCCAGCTTTTCCCCCGGCTTCCATGTGGTTGGCTAATGTGACATCATTGGACCACACATCAAACTGCCACTTCCTGAGGCCCAAGACCCCGCAGTGAACTCTCCCACTGTGGATCCCGACCCTCATGTTGACATTCACACCTGTAACCTCACGGACCAGCCTGAAAAGAGACATGGGGGACAAGGGCCTTTACAATAACTGAATGGTTGCAGTCAGTGGCACAAACTTGCATCCAGAACACAAAAATCCATAATGGTCCATAAATTATTCACAGATACACATGGTGCAGCTCATCCACATCAACAAGACAACAGAACAAAACTGGACAAGCTGTACTGCTCTTGGATGGCCAGGCTGGCCAAGAAGAACCCTAATCAGAACGTGGAGCTCTTGGAGTAAATCCATGTACACTGAACTCAGGATCAAGTTGAGAACTCATAAAAAATTATCTCTGGGGCAGTAAAAGGACTGAAGCACTAGTCTCTGGTTTCCATACCAAAGCTGGACATAACCTGCCAGCACTCAGCCTCATTAAGAGTAATAGCATGTTGCAAAGAGAAAAAGGAAATGATTTCAGAGATCTTAATTTGTCTGTATGGCACCAAGCATCAGCTCTTCCACAGATGAAATATGATATGTGTGTGAAATACCCCACTGAAGCTTGAACAGGCCTTAGAGCAGTAAAACCAGAGAACCACATCTATTGCAGTCACTCCAAAAAGGCAGCTACAAATACTTCAGTTCTGAATGTAATGAGGTTTTGGATGCTCTGCTTACTTGGAAAAAGACTGCTGGAATACTTTGTGGGTTTTCCCCTTTAGGGCAAAAGTTAACTGCAAGAACTGTTCACATGAGAAATACATTTAGGAGCGTGGATAGGGAAAAGTCTTGATGAGGCCTTCAGAACAACTCTGCTTCTCTTTGTTGCTAATCACATCATTCCCAGAACATCCATGCTTCTCAGGTAAATTCACCTACATCACATACCACTGTCCCTTTCTTTGAGTAGTAAGTTCCTTGCAGCAAGGACTACTTAATACCTATCAGATCTCAATCTCTTCAGTTTTCAGGTTCATCCAGTCCTTTCTAGATAACATCATCTGGATAGGTAAATCCTCCCAACTCCCTACCATAACATCAACACATTCCTAATATCTATGCTTTAGTTATTAATGAAATTGCATGAATAAATATAGACCAGTTCTGGACTCCAGTTCACTTCTAACAGTGCAATATGTCCCTGAAAACAATGTCCAAGATGACTTCTTGTTGAAACAGCTCCTATCCTCTTTGAGTTCCTTTCTCTTTATGAACCTTATCTTATGTTTCACTACCTACCCACTGAATTGACATTCATTAATGATTTTTATTAACAAGTAGCAGAGATTGTCTAGCAGGTAAAGGAAGCTGATATGGGTAAGGTGTTACAGGCTTATGAACGGAAAGAGCTCCAACCACAACACTCGAAAAAGGAACTGGAACTGGAGTAATAAAAATGTAGCTGCACCCATAAACCTGATAGGAACAACCCAACTGCAGTTCCTCCCTCCACTGGGTGCTAAAATCCCTCCTGCACCCCCTGCCAAGCCATGCTACTGACACAAGAAAGAACAGGGAACTTTTCTCAGTAGAGTCATGATGAGCAGATGACTTCGTCCAGGCTTTGTAGCAAAAAAATAACTCTGGTTATTCTTTACAGACGAATGAAATATTCTTTGTTACCTTCCTTTTTTCAGTTCATTTATACCAGCAATACAGTGAATACAATTTTCTTGATGTCGTTCCTATTTGGGGTAACATTCCCTGCTGTTATTAGACACAGATGAAATCAGCTTATGGGCAGGGCCCTGTGCTGGTGAAGTCTGCAATCAAATGTTCAGTAGTTATTTGTTATCTGCAATCAAATGCTCAGTAGCTGTTGGTTACCTTAATTGTGAAACCTCGTATCTTGATCCTTAGGGGAGGAGGGGGGAAGAGGGAGAGCAGGGGTAGTGAGAATAGAGTCACCTTCCAGACTTATTAAGAGATAAGACTGTTAAATGCATTCATTATACAGAGAGTGGGAAAGAAGTTTTAAAGGTTGTTGAAGAGCTATTTGTAAACAAACACTGAGTGCACCTCAGCTCTGTGTTTATGCCAGGTAAGGTGGGTTGCAGCTAATCAATGAAGTCTAGACTTCCTGGTGTTATTTAGCCTTGTGGGGAATTACACAGTAACATGTGAAGACCTCTGGATTCCATCAGGCCAACAGCTGTGCAATGAACACAGTATTCTTGGGGCTGGTGGCTGAGGATTGCTGTTCTTGTGTTTGACAAGACCCTTTGTCACCTGCTACTTAATTGTATCTTACACGGAAGAAATAGCATTCTTTCAAGGGCTACTGGAAACTGGCTACTTGCAAATCCTCTTATTTTGCACATTGATACAAACACCAAAAGGAG
Source organism: Acridotheres tristis (assembly GCA_037013685.1). Lineage (NCBI taxonomy): Eukaryota > Metazoa > Chordata > Aves > Passeriformes > Sturnidae > Acridotheres > Acridotheres tristis. The sequence continues at coordinate 27,311,826 of CM072894.1, forward strand.
ATTGGTGTAAGGCAATGGAGTTTAACACCAGGAAAGAAAAGTTAGAAAGTCCTGACATTGTACACTGTATACAAAGCAAGGGAATGCTGTTGCATACTGTGCTTTGAATGGAGTCTCCTGGGTGAAAACACTGCTTTTCACCCTGTGTATTTGTGTTATGAAAATGAGATTGAAAACTCTGGGGGTGTATTGATGTCCTTGCAGAAATTCAGATGGTTAAGGATGTACTGTACCAAGTTCAGCAAGTGGGTGCCTCTAGATTTTATCAAGCTGAAGTGTAAACTCCATCAATTTACTGTATGAAATAAGAAGAGAACTGCTGAGAGATCTTCTACTTCTCAGTTGGTACCACTAATGCTTCAGAAGATGCTTTCAGAAAATAAAAATATAAAAAAAAAAAAGAAGGGAAAGAGCAGGAGAGTCTGTGCAGCAGGGATGGTGTGATGGTGTAGATACCAAGGTCAGCTCAGTTACCATCCAAAATGACTGAACTTTGCACCTAAACTTGCATACACTCAAGATGATCAAATAAATCTTTCTTCTCTGAACTCTGAAAGAATTAGCCTGTGAAAGCACATGTACAATGCAAAGAATACTCAACACTGTCTGTAATCCTCCAACTAATAAAACTAGATACAGGTCTCCTATTTGTTGCTCTCTAAAGACAAGAATGGTCTGGACTAACACAGCTGTTAGTCTGAGGAGCAGGCAAAGCATCACCACAGGTTTTAAAATAAAAAAAATAAAGATGGGGAAGTAAATAGAAATAAAGGGAAAAGACCATGGATCTGTCCCAGTCTGTGCCAGAGCAACTTCATGCTTTATTTCAGTAATTAATTTAACTAAAGTAAGAAAGCCTTGAATCTGACCCTTTTGGTACAGGGACATATAGAGAAGGATTTGTTGAACTAGAAAGGACAGATCTTAGCAGAGCAATTTTAAGGTGAGAAAAAAGCTGGTTTGAAGAGACAAATGAATAGCGACTGAAATTTAATAAAGTTATTATTAATACTCTGAATTCACAATTCTGCAATTCACTGGAATCCTCCTTTGGGAATGAGACTTCCAGTAATTACAGTAACCTTTCCCTTTTTCATCACGAGACTGAGCTCCGATATCTACATGACTGTATGAACACAAGTATCTGTTTTGTTGCTGTCAAAACTTAACACCATTTTGGTTTTTTGCTCCAGCTGGTTTCCCTTTTTGCTGGCCAGAATTCTCTGGTTTGGCTACCTTGCTCCTAATATTAAGAAGAACTAACAGGAAAGAGAATCTACTTGCATTTGGTTTGAGCTTCTCTAGGGGGAATGTGGTACTTACGAGATGGCCTCTATCATATCCATTCCCATTTCAACACAGCAGTGTGCATGGTCAGCTCTTGCTTCTGGCAACCCAGACACACAGTAATAGCAATCACCCAGGATCTTGATCCGTAAACAGTGGTTCTCCTAAAAAAAAGATTAGAATAATAAAGGAGAAAGAAGTATTCAGCTTATGTTCATGCTTGCAATAGCTTGCCTTTTAGGGCAGTGAATATCTAAGAAATCCAGTGAACCAGCACAATATGTCATTCTTGCAACAGGAGAATAAAAACAAGAGGAAACAAAATTATAATAGAAAACTTACAGCTGCAAGCTTATCGAATCTGGCAAAGAGCTCGTTCAGTGTCATGACCAGCTCCTGAGCAGTGCACTGGGAGGCCAGACTGGTGAAACCTTCTATGTCTGCAAACAGGATGCTTGGGAAAAGGGAGGAAAAAAAAAAAAAGAATTACAAAATTTGTTGCTGTTATTTGTGTAAGTGCAAATTCCACAGCAGTAGTCCAGGTTGGGAAAGCATGTAGGGGCGTCCCAGCCCTAGAGCAACAAGGAGATGAGCAACTCCAGTGGCACCTTATGATGCTGCCCCTATCCTACCTGCAGCACCCAGGAACTCCTCTCAGCAAGGCTGCAAGCACAAAATGACCAATGTGCTGCCAAATGACAACTGCAGACCTTGCCAACTGAGGCCAACTGTGACAAAGGACATCACATCACACGTCCACCCAGGATGAACTGGGAAAGCCACCCAGGATGGACTGGGAAAGCCCTGTGAAAGCAGCCTGGACTGTTTTGATAGCACAATTATTTGAATCACAAGTATTATTAATGACTCTTCCATTTCAGTATTAGTGCTGTACTGCAAGGACAACAGTGGGTTGTGGTTTGTTTTTTTTTTAACTGCACAAAGATTCTATCTCATTGATAATTACAACATGGAAAATACTGACTTGCAATCAAACTCAGCCATTAGGGCAAATTTAAAACTCCTCAGTAAAACAATCAGCAGACTTCATCTATATAGGTCTAAGATTAAATGTAGATATGCACACACATTTATATAAATAGAAAATTCATAACCCCTACTTGTATATTGGAATATTTATCCAGTGGTTGATTTGTTCTTTGAAGTTGATTATTGCCATCAAGATGTACTTGGAAAAGAAATCAAAAGTCTAAATAACAACCACTTTGGAATTGTTTCTTCTTTGTAAAATAAAACTCCAACATGTTTTAGGCAAATTGCAGAGGTATGTTTTCAGTTAGAATTCTCTGCAATGCCTTCAGTCAGAAAGCAAAACCAACAAAAATATTTTCACAAGCATTTTTTGCAAAAATCCCGAAACACATTTCAATTTTGGCATGCTTTTCATATTTTCCTTCTACATTTCAACTCAAATAAATCACCAACCAAACATATTGCATTAAATACGTCTTTGTTAGTCATGCTGATGCTAAACTGTACAAGAAAAAAAACAAGACAGGAATGCAGGGATGTCTGAATCAAAATATATTTTGCCATTTTCAAACATTTGAGAAAACATACAAAAATAAATCAAGATTCCACATATTTACAAATAAAAGTAAACCTCCTGAAGAAACACACTTGAAATCAAATGAAAGCTTAGACAAGTCTGCACTACTCATAAGCAAGTTAAGTTTGTGCTAATATGTAATGTACAAATGGGAAATATCTCCAGTTCTGGTGGCAGTAACAAAATGTGTCTTGTTGCGAGCACGTTCCTCTTCCAAAATGGGGCAAATTGCAAATTACTCATTTTTGAACATGTTCACACTCTGCTTGTATTGCAATAGCCTTGTGTTAGAACAGGAGAAATCAAGTTCAGCTGCTGCTCTGACGTTCAGATCTCAATTGGTGTATCTGAAAATGCTACACAGGGATGCCCTGAGCCTTCTCCTCACTCCTGATAAATGTGGATAAATGACTGAGGTTGCTCCCTCCATTCCCCATTACTATCATGCTAGATAAATGGATCAGACATTTCTAGAAGTGAAATGGTGGCAATACTTTCAACCCCACAAATGAAGCAATCCCAGAGACCTATGAAGCTGCTTTACACAGATTTGTGTCAGCCAGGCAGCTGTGTGACCTGCTCTGCCAGCAAACAGCTACACCACTGAGCTATCAACAGACACTCTCTAGGACACATGGGCTGCAGGAAATGGAAAACCTCATCAGGGTATGGAAAGGACTGCATGTGAGATGGCAGAGGACAGAGCAGGTATGTGGGAACTGAAGATGGAGAGGACAGACAAATCTGTGTCAGGCAACTGGAGAAAGAACAGGACATAAGAGTTGGAGAAAACAGCCCTTGAGAACAGGAACTCTGCTGAAGCCTCTGTCCTCTGCTCTCAGCAAGGAACTCTGAAAGCCAACAAACCAAATTTTAATTCCTCTGCCTAATCTCTCCCCTCTACACACTGCTGCTAGCACTGCAGCTCCAGCAGCAGAGATGTCAGCCAGGTGTCTTAGTCCCAGCCCTGCTAATGACACACAGGGGAGGAATGGGAACCAAGAAACTTCTGCTCCTTATGTTATTAGCCCTTGTAACTCTCAAATTCAGCCTGCTCCCTGTAAAGTACCCAACAATCCAGAAGTGACTAAGAAAAGAGATGTCTCTTACAGTAGCCTTGAGGGAACAGCATATGATCTTCAACCTGTGTTTAGTCAGAGCTGTTATTTGAAAATGAAACCTGTTATGTCTGTGTCTTTATATACACAACACACACAGTGAGATGTCTGAAGCACCTCCAGACCCTCCCAGTGCATCTTACCCAGACTAGCAGCCTTAAACACACAGCTTCCCACTACCCTTAACTCCTCACTCACGCTTCAGTTTTTCATGTCAGACTACCCTTAGCAATGAAAAGATTTTATTAAAGGACCATGGTGTTGGTGATTGTGATGAAGGGCCCAACTCGTGCCAACTATTTGTCAGTCTTCAGAGGTCATATAATTTCCTTGCTGGTGGGAGGACAATGCCAGTAACAGGCCTCCCCTATGCCAAAATGTGTAGTAAATGACAGTGGTCAACAAAAGGTCAAATGAAACAAATATTATAGCTATAAAATATCATAGGATAAGTGAGGCAGTGGTTTAGCAGTACTATCAGCTGAAGCTGATTAGAAGGGATTGACCACACAATCTGCAGCCTGGGCATCAGCAACTATTATCAGCCCTGAGTCCCAGTCCCTTCATCTGAGAGGCTACTGCTTTGTGGAAAAAAACAGTATAGCCTGTAATTAAAATGTTGTAATGGTTTCAGAGCTCTTGATATATTTTCCACTTCATAACTGTCTTCAGATTTACCATCTGATTGGATTTTGTCCAGCAATAACCAGGGTATGACCTCAAAAAATACAGAAAATGGTTTATTTCTGGGAAAGACAGAGAAGAAAAGAGGAGTTATCATTAATTTTATATATCCTTTTAAATTCTTTCTGTTTTATTTTCGTTGAAAAGTACCACAAATTGTGTTTTAGGGTAGAGGTGAATACTTTCCTAAGCTCCTATTTCAGTTCCTATTTCCAGCAAGGACTGGCTCAAGATTCCATAGCTGTACATGGCAAGCTCAGTTTTGTGCCTGTTGCCCTACGTGGCTCATGATACTGACAGGAAAAAAGGATGAAAAAGAGCCTGAGTCAGATCCTGCTATCCTCCCCTCTGCTTAGGGACCAGCCTGATACCTACCTGGTCTCACTCAAGCCCCAGGCAGGGGAACAGGAAAGTGGATACAGGGACTGGAGGACCCCACAGCTGATGGCTCCTATGGATTTCACCATGTCTGAAGGGCAGTACAGGGCAGGTTGGGCTCACAGCTCCAACTGCTGCTGCCACAGGAATGCCAACCTCTGCCTGAGCTTGGCTCTTCCCAAAACCATCAGGACACAGTGGACTGCATGGCCTCCATGAGCAGGATGTCTGAGCTCTTTGTGCACAGTGCTTCAGAGAGCTGCAAAAGCAGACTGAGCTGAAACGGAGGGAGGCACAGCTAGGGTGCAGAGAAAATAGGAGAAAATTCCCAACCTGATGAGTTCAGCTTTCCCACTTTGTGGTCTCTGATGCATTCACACAACAGTTAAGATACACCTGGACAAGCAGCTCTGAAAACAGCAGGAGCCTCAGTGCAATATCCCAGAGACAAGCTCAAGTCCATCCCACTGCACCTGGAGTCCTACACTGCAGGTCCTTTAAAACTATCTCCTGTAAGTCAGGTGATCTTTGCACTACTGATGTACCCTGAGGCAGAAGCATCACAGGATCTTTGGGATGGCAAAAGATGGCAAAGGAGAACTTTCTTTGCAAATGTGCAGGAAGGGAAGAAATATGGCAGAAAGCAAAGAACATAAGGAGTAAGAAGAGCTAAGGACAAGGTGGGAAGCAGGAAACCACGAGACGTTTGAAAAACACACATCTACAGAGAATGATTTTGAAGTGTAGACTTAAATGTCTGAAGCTAATACAGTTATCAAAGGAGAGACATGACACAGGTTTCCCTGCAAATGCAGGATTATTCAAAATGCTAAATTAAATCATGAGTGCTTCTATGTAAAAACAAAAAAACCCCACAGTCATGTTCTATTTCAAGCCATGTGCGTGCTATGCACGCCAGCCACAACATAAATCAAGCAAGGCAAGAAACACAAACCCTATCACCATCACAACGGTAATGCCAGTCATGAATATAAACACCATGTGTTGCTGGAAACCAAACACCACAGGCACTGCATGGGAAACAGAACAAAACCCCAGACTTGGTGAGCTTTAATGGCTTATAATAACTGCAAAGTGCTTTTGACTGGATCTGAACTAAAGCCATGGTATTTTACCACAAGGAACACTACCTAGAAGAGAAGAAAGAGTTAATGTGTCATGATAAAATAATCATTGCTCACTAGAAATAGGGACTAATGAGCAAAGGTGTAAGAAGAATGCCACTGGCTATAGACACAGTCTGGCCTTGCCAGTGAGCTCACTAGGCTAATGGGTGAGGACAGGGTCTCAGGGTGCCACAACACCACCCATGCAATTTGTGTTGTATGTCACTGAGTCATACTGGGAACAAGGAAGAAGAAAGAAGGATGAACCAAGGTGAAGCTTACCAAACTCGAAAGGCTGGGTCAAACTCTTAACACCAAACTAGGCTTTGAGAGAGCCACAGTAATGCCTGCTGAAGTTGGAAGGGGCCTCCAGAGGTTATCTTGTCTAACTTCTGCTCAGGTAGGGCCACCTAGAGATGGTTACCCAAGACCATATTCAGATGTCTTTTGAGTATCTCCAAGGTGGGAGCATCTCTTCAGCACTTTGGTAGATGAGTCAAGTTTTGTGCTTGGACATCTGTTTAAAAGCCAGTTCCCCTCCAGCACTGTAAGCCCAGAATTATTTTCCAGCTCCAGTGGCATAAACATAGTATTAAGTTCATTTAGAGGTTCCTGGAATAGCCAAAACCTCAGGATACATCCAGTCTCTCCTTCCTAGCTATAGCTAGGGGATGGGATGGCATGGAGATCCTCTGTGCCTTCTACTCACCCGGTGCACAAAATAGGATTCCAGCTTCCAGAAACACTGAGAACATCTCATTATGCTCTTTCCCTGCTGAATTTGATAGAAGCAACAACAAAAGGACAAACCAAAACAAGCTGAGGACAAGTTCACAGCAGTGCCACAGTGATCATGGTCAGGTGGCAGCGTGTCTGGGAAAAGCAAAAAGCAGCACTAATGTGAGCAAGGGCAGCAAAGCCCACCTAGGGAGAGTGAAGTAGCCCTCACAGATCATTGTGTCAGTGACAGCCCAGTGACCAGTCCAGTAAGCTGCTTCTAGACTGTCTCAGGTCTCAATAGCATGTCAGCCTTGCTCTCTAGGGAAGTCTATGTGACAGGCTAAAGACACAGCCTTAGCGATGCAAAAAATGTTCTCCAGAACAGCAGGACATCAGACAGACCAGAGGTTACAATTTTTCCTTTTCCTACAGTCATGGGAAAAAAGCAAACGCAACAGCAAAAAGATACACGGTGTATCCTAAACATATATGGTCATTTTGGAGAAGATCCATTTAGTATTGGAAAATCACCTATTGTTTCAAAGGACCCTAACACTGCTGTGACACCTGAGCTGGCACAGCTCCCCCTTGGAAACGAGGACTCAGTCTTGCACAATGTTCCATCTTGAGACTGGTCATGCTGGCTCTCACCTGCTCAGGAGGGTGAGGAGGCACACACGTACACAAATGTTGTGACAAGCACAGGGAACTGGCAAGAGAGGGAAAAACACAAAATAGGAGGAAATACACAAAAAAACCCCACAAAACCCTGGAAAACTGTGAGCCTTTTCACTTTTTTCTTTCCAACAAAAGGCAGAAAGCCTCCCTCCCATCCCTCTTCCAAAATTGCCAAAAATGTAAACCAAACTCACAAGCCATATTTGAGAACTTCACTCTGCAGGACCATACTAAGTGAATCTGGAGACAGCAAAAACCAAAGAAGCAGGAGACCAGATGGCTCTGGGAGACACTGGTGGCAACGTGCAGACTGCCATCCACAGCCACTGCATGATGACAGCCAGGCTCGTTGCAAAGACACAAACTGCAGAGCCCTGCTTTGACTTGATTTTCCCATGTTTGCTCTCAGGTGAGTGTTCAGGAGGTCAGAACTGCCTGAGGGGCTCCTCTGGGAGATGCACATCTGCAGCACAAGCACTCCACATTTGTGGCTGCAGCTCTGTCTGCATTAGCAGTGCTGGGAATGGCCCATGGAAAGGGCCTGGCCCTGCTGATGCTCAGGAGCTGCTGAGAAAAATGGCACCATACTGTCCATCATGGTCAGTGCTCCTCACATCCATGCCTGTGGTCTGTCCCACACCGACAGCCCAGGAAATGAGAAGAAATTTAGATCCTCAAATCACTAACCAGAAGGGGAAAAATGCACCAGTCATGCAAAGAAAAAAATTTCCATGACCTCCCTAGGTTTGCAGTTTACAAGAATGAGTAGCATCCCCAGTTACTGGAACTTAGCTATAGCTAGGCAACATCAGTACTCCTTTTTTTATTTTAAACATGAAAATCTTGCTATCCTCTCCTTCTAAACATTTTGAGTTACAAGATTTTCTTATTTCAGCAGACTATATTTAACCAGATTGATTTTTCACTGGAAACAGCAGTAATAAATACTCTTTTGGGAAGAAAAACTACTTGAGGAAGGCAAAATCAAATAAAAATAGATATGCAGTGGCTACCAGCCAAACTATAGGTGTGACACACTATAGATGGCTTTGAGATGAATGAAAGGAATTTTCATCCTCCATCATTGCCAGCTGAATTAGACTGTCTGTCAAACCTAAAAAAGAGATCCAACCATTCTAAATAAGACCTTGTGTTATTAAGGAGGAAATTTAGATCTTTTTTCATTTATCTAAGAAAGGACTGATGGAAATGCCATTTTTTTTCCAATTCTTTTGGAAGACAGGGGAAAAAAACATGTAAATGCAAAAGATCCCAAATCCATTCCATCCATTCTATCTCCAGTTTAAGCAGGCAAAGTTGAAGGATAGGGCCTTTTGCAGGAAGGGGCCATGCACAGTGCTGACCCCAACCATGTGCCTTTGCTGTGGGTCTGAGCAAACCCAAACCCACTCATCTCTGCCTGATCAGTAAAAAAGATATTGCAGGTCTGTCCAAACTGGAGCTGAATCCAGCCCACACAAAAAATAAACCTCAGATTCATTTTTGTTCCACAAGACAGCCTGGAATATAGAACTGCATGTAAAACAGAAAGGAAAAGCCATATTCTGGTTTTCAAACTTCCTTTTTCCTCTGAGCATTCCTGAAGTCTGTTTTCTGGGATTAGAGTAACCTCTGATATCAAAATCCTGCTGTAAACCAGTAACTAGGACAACAGAGCTAAGAGAATTTTGAAAAAAGGGACCAACACAGTTGTAGTTCTGTTCAGGGCAGGAAGGCACTATTCCTTCTTGCCTTCTCTTTGAGACAATACCTTGTAAAATTGACTGAAGCTATAGAAGTAGCACACTAGGAAAGAGAAACAACTAAAATTTTAAGCATTAAAGCAATAAAAAACGTGTTGCACAAAACCTGTGCCAGCAATCGGTTGTCAGATAAGGCAAGACAGTAATATATTTTGTCACAGTTAACAGTTTCACAAGTATATCCTGGCTCAGGCACATAGCAGAGAGATGGAATTGCCTCTAATCAGGTTTGTGATGCTTTCTGTTATATATTGCTCAGGTCTTTGTATTTGATGGAGAAAGAATGAGCTCTTCATGGCTGTGAAAACTGCCTTCAGTCTGTTCTTCTCTGGTATCACGGATATTCAGGCAAACAATGATGCTTTTGTACTCCCTAACCAAAAAGCTGCAGTAATTCTGCATGAAGCCATCATTTCAATCTAACCTTACTTCGCTCTCTCTCCCAGCTTTCCCAGTATCCTGTCTTTTTGGGATTTATTTACTTTCTCATTTCAGCAAGTCAGCGTTTTCCCTCTGGAAAGTCACTACATAATGAATACATTATATTAGTATATAAATGTCATAATTTAAAACATTAAGGAGCCTTTCCCAAAGTGGGTAGGTAGCAAAATACACAGACTTCCAATGGATCAGCTGAGAAGGGACAATTGATGTGATGCTCTGTGTACACGATTTCCATTGGTATCTTATTAGATCAATAACACAAAGTGGCCATTTGGTGGGAAAACAGTGCTGAAGAATGTGAACACGAGTCTTCCTGCCCTTTTTGGAACAGCCAGCATAAGTGGACTCGCTGCCCCCTCACTTCTGTACTTTTAAATGTAGCTGAGCAATTGTGTTTTTAAAATTACACTGATTAAACCATAAAGAGAAATGGGTGCAAAGCATTTAGAGACACTTAACTGTGCACACTTTATAATCCTCACTTTTCTGAGAAACTCCAATGAACATCAGCAGAGAGGAACTGTAAAATGAAGACATAATTCTACTTCAGATATTTTGAAAGTAAAAATGGTTGTCCAAAGAAAATGGTACAGCTTATTAACTGAGGGATTAATGTTATTTGATTAGTAAACAAACCTGATAATAAATTTAATAAAAAACCACATTGATGTTTTCAATGACAGGGGAGATTGGCTGCAATGTCAGAATCAAATGAAAAGGAAAAAATCCTGCAGGAAATTGAACTTGCTATCTGGTTGTTGTACACTGCATTAATTTTCCTTACCTGATAAGAGCCAGTAATGAATAGATACCCTCAACTCAAAACTAAAGTCTCCCAGCTTTACAAGGGCTATCATTTAACATTAAGGGATTTTTTTCCTTTTTAAGATGTCACCTACTATCACATCTGAATTGACCAGTGGCACATGGGTGGCTATCTATCTTTGGTTCCCTTGGGTGATACAGAAAACTCCAGTTTCCATGGAGAAACAAGGTAAATATAATGAAATTCTGTAAATTGGTATCAGCAGGAAAACCACTCCTCCTCAGAAGGCAGTTCAGGTCAGTTACTGCATAACGATTTCTATGCAAAGATGGCCCTTGAACAGGGAATACGAAATTCCATGCACCTCTTCAGCCCCTAACATATCTCATATTCCAAAATACTTGGCATATTTCATGATTTCATAGAGAGTAAGCAGTGACATTAAGCAACTGTTAAAATGTGCTAGAAAAGAAACAACACACTATTTTCTAGAGACAGCAGTATGATATATAGATAAAATACATAAAGATGCTCAAGGTGGCATTGGAAAAACCTGGCAAAGCAGGAATGTGAATCCCTGCCTCCAAAGTCCAGGAAACATCCTCACAAACCCTACTCCTGACATGCTGAAGCAGGAACCATGGTGATGGCAGGTCTGCCCAGTGCATATGGAAGTCTCTCTAACTTTCCCCTAAATCTCCCCTGATTTTTGCAATCAGTGGTTTCTTCTCATAATGAAGCAGACATATAATTTTAACTTGATTTCAAGAGAATTACTGTAATTGCCACCACCAGAATAATAGATCTGCATATAAAGAAATGGCTTTTCTCTTGCATTTTCTATTGGAAAATTTAATTTCTGTGTTAATGCATTAAGATATTTCTCTAAGCCATTTGCTTGCTACTCTCAATATTCACAAAATATTATCACCAAATGTAGTTCCTGCAAACAGCTATTAGTTTACCAGTATACTAATATCAATAAAATCAAGAGTCTGACCTGATCTTTTCTATAGCATAGAAAGCCACCTTGGAGACCACTTAAAACATAAAATATGGTAATGTGTCTCATAGCATAAAAATGAGAGGAAAGTTGCTGTTTCTTCCTACATCTATGCAAAACCAGTCTAGCTAATTTCTGTCTACTTTTTATACCACCACAGTAGCAGCAATTTTGGTTTTCTCAAAGCTGCATGAAATGGAATTTAAGTGCCAGGGAGGACACGTGCCCATGTGAAGTCTAACACAGCTGGCAAAAATTGTGGCTAACAAGTCACAGGACAGACAGGTTGGGACTTTCCCTGTTGGAGATCTGGGGAATCCAGAGCTGAATTCACTTGCAGAGAAGGAAGGAGTTTGAACAAACTCCCTCAAGGGAAATGTCTTTTGGAGTATCCACGTTAACAGCCACACTGATCCTGTCCCTAGCACTGATATATGGAGGTTTCTAACAGATGCCTTGCATTAGAATGATTTGCTCTTCCAGGCAGGAGTAGCCATGACTATAGTAAAGTGCTTCTCAAACAACACATCCATGTTCTCCCTGGGGGTCTGTGCAGGAACTGATGTGGTACAAGCTCCCAGGTGAGCGGGGCCTGGGGCTGGCAGGCAGATCTGGAGCAGTGGAGAGGGCAGCAGAATGAAACAGAGCATGCAAACAGAACACAAACCCAAAGATCTTGGAACAGTACGGAATTTGCAAGATGCTCACTAAGGCAAATGGCAGCTGTGGTATTTGGTGTTTGTATGGCTGGGTTAAACCCTCCTGTAGTTCACATATCAGGAGATGATTCCCTATTCTTACGCACCAGGCCACTCTCTGGAAGCCTGGAAATGCTTAGCACAGCTACTCTTATTTCTTATACACCACAATAAACAAACTTGCAAAAGTGCTGGATTCTAACAGCCACTGCAAAGAAAGAAAGAAAGAAAGTGGTGGAGGGGAAAAGCGCAGCAGCCCACACAACATCAAATGCTGGTAGGCTCAGTGCTAAATAGCAGATGATTCTTACTGAATAACTGCCCTAGATTTTGCAAACAATACAGGGAACAAAAATAGAAACCCATTTACATATTGCTGTTAATAACTTTATTTATAGTGTCACAGCTAGAGCACAATAACTGCAGCCACGGCTTAACTTGAAAGCCATTCACTGTAGAAGAGTCAGACAGATACTGTTTTTTCAATCCTTATGCAACTGAAAAAAAATCCTGCTAACAACATCCAGTCGCCAGAATCCTTGTAAACAGAATCAGAAAAGAAGTTAACAGCAGTCAAAGCCAAAAGCAAATCATCCCCAGGATCCCCTTGGCTTCTGTGCCTTCTGACTACTTAGGACATGCTGTGGTCAATCAAAGACCACCGGGGCTGGAAACCCTGGCAAGTAATTTTTCACTTCAGTTCGAGACTCATGATAGCACCTTACAGGAATACTTGACTGTTATTTAATTTATTTCTTTGGTTGTTATTCGTTTGTTTGAATTAAGAAATACAGACAGGGCTCAGACTAAGTCAGCAGCCACAATAAGAAGCAGCATGTGTCCAGCATTTAAGAGAATCCCTCCCCAGTCCGTGCTGCCATCTACATGACTGCAGCCAAATCCTACCTGGAAATCAAGATTCCTACCAGCTAAAATACCACTGGCCTGACACAAAAAATTGGCATATCTTTAAGGTAGAAAAACATACACAGAAATTTGTATCCTTGATTCCACAGTACTTTGGAAATACCTGCTATTTATAGGTAAAAAGAGTGAAATTGAAAGCAAGAAAACCATCTCCTAGGACCTGTTACCCAAGATGTGAGAAAACACGGATCTAATTTTCCCTCTGCCTGAATCCAGCCTGAACTGGACAACTGGCTATTTTAGATTGGGAACAGGGGTGCCCTCAGGACCTCATGCTGCAGCTGCTCATTACATATAAAATACTCAGAATAATTAGAGGCAGAGACAGCGAGCCCTCCGCTCTGCCCTGCTGATTATGGTGCACGCTGTGACATGGGACAGTGGGATTCAAGCTGCTGCTCTGGGGTTTGATTCTTTTATATAAAAAAATGAAATAGAATTAACAAAAGAGAATGAGGATGCCTTCTTCATTTATGGCCTCTCCTAGGAGATGTGGCCTCAAATGCCCTCTGGCACATGGGAAAACTGAATTCGGACAACCTACCCTGCATGTGGGTTGAGCCTCTACACTCCCGATGAGCATGGTGTGCCTCATCTGGCCTTTGCTACCTCTGTGCTGTACTTTCTGCCACATGGAATGTCAAGTGAATCAATTAATTCTCTGGGTTTCCATTTGAGTGAGGAACAGAAGGATGCCCCTTTGGCACAGCAGCCCAGGTGACCTGCCCCGCTCGCTCCCCCGCAGGTACAGCCAGCACCCAGGAGAAGTGCCCAGCACAGAGTGTGTGCTTCTGCAGGCTCCCTGCCTGTTCCTTAGGCACAGTTCCTCAGAGCCTTCAAGACACAGTCATCAGGACATTCCTGCACTGGGAACCAAGCATTTCTGAACTCTGATCAGCCCCACTACCAAGTCAAATTAAAGAACTCACTGTCCATCTCAGGTTTTAACTTTTCAGACAAGGTATCATTTTCAGTTACTTCTTCCCCCATTGCATACTTCCAAGGAAAAGCAGCTCAGCAGGTAAGCCACATCTGCAATTTCAATGTCCCTGGACTTTGCAAGAAATTTGTAATCAGTTCCAGTTTCAACAACAAAATTTTGCTCAGTTTGCAGCTGAAAATTATAAAGGGTACTGGATAGTAAGAACAGACTATCACTTACAATTTACACTCTGTAACACAACTTTGTCTCTACATGACACCTGTCATCCTAAACTGTGACCTGATGTGACTATTCCACAAAAAGGAACAATCTTTGGGAAGAAAGGCAAGGACGTTTTTTCTCATTTTTAATTGAAACAAAGTAGAACTATTAAATGAAAAGGCCTCTTTTTCTCTTGCCTGGAAAGGAAATTAATCTCACAAAGGGGCTTACAGTAGTTTTGAATGCAATCCAGAACAAAAGGTTCCAAATGAAACAGAATAATTATACTTTTATGGATCAGCTCTTGGCATTTGTTGAAGCCTGATCTGTAACTGCAATTGCTCAAGTTCCCCTGAGCAGAAGCCAAAGTTTTGTTTGTTTTGTTCTACAAATTGATTCTTATTAGCTCATTCTTTGGAAACAGCCAAGGCACAAAGCAGTGGTGCATTGGTGTGCATGTTCCTGGGAATAGAGGCTCTCCACCAGCAATGGCACATAACTGTGTGCCATCCACTATCTACACATGCTTGCATCTGGTTTGCACTGTCCCTTCTCTTTTCCTCCAGACATGCTAACAATTGGTAAATTTGCTCCTTTCTTTCCAAGGTTTTTTTTCGTCTTCCCCGTATTTTTTGCCTACCTCTCCTCTCCACTAATATCCCATCAGATCTGTGACACAGGTTCTCTCAGCTCCTTCGTGGTTCAAGGAGTTACAAAGCACCTCTGAATTGCTGCTTCATTCAGCACTGATGTATGGGTCTGCCAGGCCTTGGAGATAACAGAAATTAAGTAGTTGTGAGAAGAAGGAGGGTTGTCCTAGTAACCCTCTATTAGCAGCATTCCCCACAGTGAGCAGGAATGGAGCCAGTGTATGATCACATTCTGCAGAGAATCATGCTTAAATTAAAAAACCTACCCAAACCACCACCATCAGAAAACCCCAAAACAATGAGCTGACATGGTGGATCAAACTGTCACTACTGTAACCTGCTGGGAAAATTCCCTACTGCTTCCTACCTGCACCTTCCTCTTCATGTGAGAGGACAAGTCATGCTTCCAGATGTTTTGCACAGCTACTGCTGGGACAAGCAGGCATTTACAGCTGATCTTACAACTCAACAAAGTCCTGGTCACCCAGCCTTCTGCATGCCACTTACTGGGGAGGTCTCTGCAACAGGAGGCTAGGAGACAATATTTTGCTGATGGTCACACAGATCCATCACATCAGATTTTTCGTCTTGGGGGTTGCAGATGAGGAAGTTGATTTTGAATGTTGATGATCCTCCTATATATTTAAGGCATCGATTAGGAGGTTGATTCAAAAAACAGATATGGGTACTGGTCAACAATGTCATTAGATTTCCTCAGTGCCTTTAAAAGCCAAAATCACACAGCAACCACAAAGAGCTCTGCTGGTCATGGTATCAAGGAAGATAACACCTCTATTGCTATACTTTGGTTGCTTTTTAAATAGTGTGGTCACAGAGAAACTTCCCAATCTCTGAAAGCTACCTTCAAACTTCCAAGCCCCAGAATCTACACAGATTTACAAATCCTTATTCCCACCATTTAAACCTGTGTGCATCCTTCTTGGGCTTTGTAACAGAAACAGAAATGGGCACAGAAAAATCTTAGTTTTCTAAGAAGAAAACTTTTATCATTCCACAAGGGCAATACCATGCCAATGGGATGTGTGTGATGAAATTAATTAAACCTTTGATCTTTTGCCTCCTTTGCTCTTTTGTGCAGTCCTCTGGTGCTCCTCATTTCTGTTAGTTCAGTTTCTGAAGTGACCTGTTCTTAGCTTGGTTTCTTACAAAAGCTCCACTTACAGAATTATGAAGACTGCACAGTCAGTACCAACCTCTCCCCAGCTTTTTCACCACTTAGTATAAAGCAAAGTTAATGAAAAAGAGAAAGTTTAGAAACTGCACTATGACTTTCATTTACTGAAGGACATAGACTAAGTTAGCAATGGTACTAACTTGAGTCACAGGATGCCAGACCACTCGAGAGCTCTTCTCCACTAATTGGTTTCAGCTTTTGTCTCTTCTTCATTATTTATCCAGTGTCAAAATTATATATACACCAGTAGGAACAGATGCACAAATTAGCAGCAATTGTTGAGGGATATAAATATAGTATAAAACAAGAGAAGTTAATCCATCCCCATCCAAAACTGTGCCTCTGTTTTATAGCTTCTTTAAGACAGCTTTAAATACTTTTGCAAAGTTCCCTGCATTACAGAATAAAAAGTTTAACCAATTTTTACTTTTCAGTCATTATCATCTAGGGAGGAAGCAAAAAGGTGGGATGATGATTTTAATAAAAACCTCTTCAAATGTTATATAAACTCAATGTTCTTAAAACCACTTTGCATGTTAACTACATGACAAAGCAGTTCATCAACTGAAATCTCACAAAGTCTTTACAGGAGAAAAGCAACTCTGTAAAAGCAAGTCTTCACAAAAGAAAAGTTTTGTTCAGAGAATACTCAATTTTTTTTGCCAATGTTACTCCAGAGTACAGTGGACTGGGAGCGAATTAATTGAATAAACATAATTAGATGCCTTTTTTTTACTATAAATTTGATACATTTGTTTTTATCAGACTAACCAGAAGTCATACTCGCATTTTTAAAGAATTAATTTATTCTTAGTACTATTGAAGAAAAAAGAGAATCCAAATAACCTTGATGAGTTAAAATTCTGCTCTGTAAACTTCTACAGGCACCTTCATTATTCTCTCCAAATTACTTTTCACAGTATTTCATCATTAAAACATCTGACACTGTTCAATCCACCACCCTGTGAACTTCACAGGCCCTTGTGTAAACTCAGAATAGCAGGGTGTGAATTATACATCACAGGCCCTTCCTAATTGCTGATGGCTTGCTGGTGGCTGCAGATCTGCAGTCACCTGGCACGCTGCACTTCAGGGATGTTATCTTTATTCCAACACACGTGTTTAGGGAGTGCATCCAGCAGGGTTCCCTGCAGCCACTTATTTATCTGTTTTGTTCTTCAGAGGGTCCAAGGCTCGCTCACGCCCCTGAAGACACCAGGGGATCCCAGCAGGGACCAAGATCACAATGGATCAGTTCAAAGAGGAAAATCACAGAGCAAATGAATACTTCAACAAGTTAGCATGTATTTGTTCTTAAAGGTTGCTGTGCACACACACAAAGAGGTAGATTTGCTGAAATATATAAAACTGCTGTATTTTTTGGCTTAAAAATTTTCATGACTGAACCATCAAGACATTTATTACTGAGAGGGCATTATCCTGGGTTTAAACATTCCCTGTAATATTAACACCCAGACTTATTGCACAGCTTTGAGGTCAACTCCAGGTGTATCAAGGCTGCAAAGTAAGTGAATTTCTTTATATGTGAATTTTAGTGTGAATGACAATCTCCAAAAGACAAGTGACTTTTTCCTCTCAAAACCAACAAATTGATTAGGAAGAGACAAGTGATTAGTGGTCGTAATTACAGAGTATTTCCCCTTCATCCATGGCTGAAACCTACTTCTGCACTTTCTAAAGCTTATTGCTAACTTGAAAGAAAAAAGCAAAATCTGCAACATTAAAAAGCAAAGATTCACACCTGCCAGGCATAGGTGAAACTCCCAGGAGCTGACTCTTGACAGAGAGAGTTCCTGCTTAGGTAAAATTCACTGCTGTCATTTGGGGAAGGACGTGGGCAGGCTCATTTCCCTCCTACTCACTTTTCTCATCCTACAGCTTCAACCAGAAGTTACAACAATTAAATGCTCTGAACTCACATGAAACCCACAGTTACCCCCCACCTACGGGCAAAAATAACTTTCTACTGCTCGTGGGCACACGCTTTGAATAAGGAAAAGGAGGGAAAGGTCTTGCCAAGCCTTAATTCTGAGAAACACCCAACCAACCCATGAACACGCTTTGGAGGAAATTGAAGCTCACAGACTGGCACAGAGAGCAGCAGCAAAGATGCAAGACATGGATAAAAGTGGCTTTTGGGCTTTCGCCTGCTTGATGCTGCTCTTCCTTGTTTTCAAACAGAAACCATCAATTTTCATTCTGAAAGTAGACAAGGAGGAAGATGGATTATACAGTAAATATTTAAAAAGTTACTGCTCCTGCCCTTTCCTGGCAATGAGGCCTTCCAGGGAAATTAAAGCTACATAAACTTTGGCTGAGATAAGGGATTGTGTAATATTTGAAAATATCCACGGAGAAACTGTCAGAAATTTATACCTGCCATAATGTAAGTCCTTCACCACCAAGAAACATTAAGAACGGATGTCCTGTGTGTGAGGACAGTGGGAGGAGGGAAGAAAAAGATGTTTGCTCAGTAGAATTTTTCCTCAAATAGTTCATAGTTCACAATTCCATACAACCTTGCAACCTGGGAATTAAAAAAACTTCATAAGCAACTAATTAGGCATCACAACACCTAAAAGGTGAAGAGGTTAAGTTGACACAGCTGGTCTGAATGCCCTGACACTCAGCCAAAGTGCAACTATTTGGTCATTTTTAAGAGGAGAACCTTTTGGTGGTTAGAATGTCATTAAATCAGAAGAAGAGTTACAAATGTTTTTCATTTAAAAAGCTGAAAGCAAATGGTCTTGTTTCATTTCTGCAAATGGTTTAGTTCAAATTGTCAAGAAGTTTAAGAAACTCTGAAAACAGGCTAATGTTGTTAAGTACATGATTCATAAGAATTATGTGAAGGGGTGAAGAGAGGAAACTGTCACTTTTACTGCACTTGGATGTCAGCCCTAAAATAAGCTTCTTGAAACAGTTCATCAAAGGAATTTCAATGACAAAGCCAACCTTTATCCCTTCACAGAGGACTTCAAGCCTCCTTTTATAGCACAGAGATTACTATATTTGGCCAAACCTAGATAACATTAAAGCCATTATCACTGCAGTGAGACACTATAAATAGCAATAGTAATGCAGAGCACTTAAAATTCTGTCTGGGAAGCATGATAGATAAACAATATTATCTCTGCATAATTTAGGGCTTGTCTATCAGACATAATCTCATTCATGATAACATGAACAAATTTAGTTACATAATTCACCTTGCTGTTTACCCAAATTACTTGCATAGTCTTGGGAACTCCTTTCCTGATTGCTTTTGACAATAGACTTTATATTTAACACACACACATATGTGGGAAAGGTCAAATCATGCTCTGAGGTTCTGGATTTGTCAAAGTTAATTCTCATTCAATAGATCAGGACAGGAAATGGTTTCATTCTCTCTTTAAAAGTTCTGTTCATGTGCATTGAAAAAGAGTTTATTAACCTCAAACATTTGCATCTTTGTTTTGTCACCACACTAAAATTTTCAGAAGAACACAATCCTGAAACAAATTTTGCTGCCAAAAATTACAGGAAATTATATTTTCATTGTGGATAAATTAGTCTCTGAACTTTACTTTCCATAACAATAATCAGGAGATTATGAACTCATTTGCAGGAAGTCCAGATAAAAAGATTTGCTCAAAAAAAGATTGTCTGTTACCCATTCAGGTCAAAAAGACCACAGTATTTTGCATTTTAAAAAATCATCTTTCCCTTATGGAGAGATGGCCCACCCTCTAACAGCAGTGTACCACAGTAAGCAATATCATAGCAGAACTGCTCCTTATTAAAGGATCATGGCTATGTTTTACAGACTTACTGCTAGTACTTGAGGAAGATCTCTTCTACACAGGTTTAAATTGACTTATTTTTTCTTAAAAAAAAAACCAAACAAAATGTGTGTAATTTTTTTTTCTAAAAAAAAACAAAACAAAAAACCCTGAACCATGTAACCTAGAATCTAAAACTAAGCATATAACAACAGAACTGTAAAGTTAATGACACTTCATTTTTAAACTAGAAAAGAAAGTCTACACACATTAACTTCACATAATTTTAGATTAACGTTTTCTGCTGGTAGAGTAGTTTGGGTTTGGTTTTTAATTAAAATTAGAGGTGGTCCCAAAAGCCCAGACCCAATTATCCCTGAAAATTAAAATATTTAATCTTATCTGGAAGAGAATTTAGTAAGCCACTTCTCCCACACAAAATGTCAAACCAGGCTAAGTGCACAAGGCTGTGCTCCTGTGCCTCCTGAGTGCAAAGGACCCAAGTTAAACCCATGTGGAAAGAAAGCTCCAGAGCCTCATTATTTCCATGTTGATGGTGGGTTTGGAGAGCAACCTCACTCTGAAGATCCAGTAAAAATCAAGATGTCAGGTTCCAGGCATTAAGATGACAATCAAACTTTTAAATCAATAGCTAACAAAAATTCCCATCCATTATACTTTCATTTAAAATCTACTTTTATACACAATCTGGGAGGATGGGGGGAAAAAAGACTTGCTGAATACAGCGGATGGAGAAAGAAAACTCACACCTCTGTTCAAACACAGAGACCTTCCCACTCCTCTGAACTGCAGAGGAAATGCTCCTGCTGATAAATCATCAACAGGAAGCCAGATTCAATGGCTGGGCACAGCACCCTTGCACTGACTTCACATACTTCTCAATTGCCTTGACACAATAACCTTTAGCTCATAAAAACTTCGCTTTTATGACATTTTTTAATAGTGACGAACTCAAAACAGAATTGCTTGGAGCGTTCTCATCTCAAAAGCCTCCCCTTGAGCATTTCCCTGTGCAAAGTAAAGAGCATGCTTGCTTTTATTCAGCCAGCTCATTAATCAACATCGCTGAGATGCTACCTCCCCCCTCCATGGTGTTTCTCTGTGCACGTAAATGCTTCAAAATCATCCACAGTCATTCCCACTAGAGGTGGTTTCAGTGCACCCAGGCAAGAGCAAAGGCTCCGTGCTGAACTCCTGGTGTGAAATGAGTCATTTGTTCCAAATCATGTTTCCTTTCTTCAATATTCGCACTTAGTTATTCATTTCCCTAAAGTACATGAAGATGAGATGTTCCTGAGTTATTTTCTATTTGCTCTCAGCACATACACTATTTTATTCCTATTTCTTATCTCACTTTTCCAGCCTTTTCCATGATTTCAGTGGGCTTTGATTCAGGACCTCCCAGGCACAGACAACAAAGCCCACACTTTGAGGAAGATATAATTTAAGTTGTTTCCTCTTAAGATCTTTTGACACTTCAGCTCCCTTTGCACTGGAGATAGTTGGCACCTGCAAGGGCCTGATTCCTAAACACTCATTATCATGAGGAACAAAGTTAAAATGACTTTTAAGCTGCAGAAGTGAAACTATTACATAAATGCTTATATTATTCAATAAATATGCAAGATGTGAAAATTAAATGTTTGCAAGTGTTCTGTTAGCTACCTGTCAGGAAATGACTGGTGCAGATACCCATTTATGTATTTGTGTTTCACCTTTCATGTTTCTTCACAGCCATAGCTGAAAATCATAGCTCATTTCTCTTTCTATAATCTTAGCCTTGTGCCATTTTTTGTTCCACCTTTTGAAATCTCCATACCAGCCATTATCTTCAGTCTATTTTTTTCCAGTCACAATTGTTACATCAGGTTCCCCTTCCCCCTTTAAAAATTTTCATTTGCAAACTTAGTTCTTACTGTTTATTTAGTTGTTGTATCTGTTGTCATATAAATTAAAATTTCAAATCACTATCATCCTAAAGAGATAATCAGCTTTACTAAGATTTGACTACTGAGCAACTTTCAAACCTGCAAAATAATGACATATGGAAATTGATGTGGAAGACTAAAATACCATAGTCTTATGGCATAGCTAATGAATTGCAGTTAGTTTGAATGTCAAGTTGACCTTTGAGTAATGGAAAAGAGTAATTCACAATCAGCATCCATCACAAGAAATTTACACTGCTACTTGAACAAGCTCAGTGTCATTAAGGAAAAAATTAATGTGAAGACACAAAACTTAATTTACGGTAGCACAATGTCTGCTGAGGACACTGTGGACAGCCTCTTCCCCTTCCATTCATCACCATGCACATATCCTTTATTTTTCATCACTGAACCGTTATTGTCTTTGATTTCTGATACTGTTTCTGTCTTCATTGTATTGCTAGTGGATGTTTATCTCTTTACTGAGTCACAACCAAAAAAACTGAAGGGCTGAATTCTATCCAAGACAGCACACAGACTCTCCTTGATTTCAGTGAGTTTTATGTAAGACTCTACATTCAATACTGAGCAATTTCCCAATTTTCTGCTTGTACATTGCCTCTTTCAGCTACCCTCGATCCTAAGGTATTGTCTTCAAATGCATCAGAATTTCATGTGGATATTTCATGTCAACTATTGGAGGGTGTAGCATGCTAGAAACTCACTTTTATTTGTGGAGCATAAAGTATCAGAAAATACCATTCACCAACATACTAAAATTGGATGACAGAGAAAAGCTTCACAAGAAGTTCACAGGAAAAAACTCTTGTTGTAAGTGGAGATGGAAAAGGGAAGCTCTCTGTCCGCAGTCCGTGTGTCTCAAAAGAAGTATTTATAGACTGACAGAGCTGTTATACAGTGCCAGGACCTGGTTAGCTGAGACATAAGTGATCTCCAAAGAGATCAGGTACAACAGCAGAGGTGAAATGCATTAAGATTAAGTTAAACTTTGCAACTGCAGCCTATAAAGCTATCATGTCACCTGAAGTACTACTTTATTGCCTCTTCCCTGGGAAACTGGACAGTGGGAACCAGGAGAGGTTCAGAAGCTCCTGGGGCTGGGCTACCCCAGCAACACAGGCTGAATTTGATTTCGCATGACTTGCCAGAGATTGGATTTGAAACTCTTCTCCTCATCCAGGTAGACCGAGGAGCAATGCATTGCTGGGTGACTGAGCAGGTGTCAAAGCTGTCACTAATGGACCCCCTGCTTGTAATTCCAAACTGCCAGGAACCACTCCAGAAATTCTAGACCTTGGCCAGGCTCTGCAATTCACCCTGTGCGAAGTGTTCCCAATTTTTAACTTGCATTCCATCATCTCTTATCAGAGGAGTGCTTGTAATTGTCCAGAAATAAATGACCTCCAATATAACACCTTCTCAAAACCATCAGCACTTACTCAAGGAAAGAAAAAAGGAAAAAAAAAAAAAAAAAGGAAAATGTAGGGAAGGAGATCAGTTCAAGCCACTTCTCAAAAGAAGATATTGTTTGAATGAGGCAATCCTCCTACCATCTTATAAACAAACTTTGAAAAGTCAGCTAGTGACACTTTAGAGTCTTTACAATGATTTTGGATTATGTGTCACTGACATCTCCATCCCTGTGTGCTCAGGGTCAAGCATTGGGAGGGTCTCTGCTCCCCCACGGCTGGGAGACAGGCTGCTGTTCTTACCTGACATTGTCATGCTTCTGGATGTAGATCTTATGAAACATCATGTCTTCCTGTTTGGCATTAATGTCAGCTTTCATCTCCATGGCAACATGTCGAGGAAGTACAGAGAGCAGGAGACGCTCCTGTGGAGTCAGACAGATGAACCAATTAAAACACCTGCTGCCCAGTTAACAAACACACTTTGTTCCTTACTGGGGAGAAGTGACTCATCAGTTTGGTGAGAGATTAGTACAACCAAGAAAATGGGTTCCATAAAGCCAGTAGCTGATCCCCCAACCACTCATATGCAATTCTGTTCCCAACCCCACAATAAGAGTCAAAGGTTTTAGAAGAAAAAGTATTATTTTTCATTCCAGATGCACTGGGCTTACAATTCATGGTTGCCAATTCTTGCAAATGAAGGAGCCATGTAACTCAAAGAGTGTCCGTGCACTGATCTTGGAAGGGCTCTAGTAAATTATATTGTCTGACCTCCCACACAGTCTCTGCACACCACCACGAAGTCTTCCTTCACCTAACACCAGAGGAATGATGCCCTAACACCCTTGGGCACTATTTAAAATTCTTTCCTTGCTTATCTAATTATCGAAGCACATTCCCCCAGCAGGCACAAACCTGCTCTTAGCAGCTAAAATGTCGTAGAAACGCCCCGATAAAACCAGCATGAAAAGTGCTACTGCTACACTTTAAACTGCTGTTAGTGCCCAATTGCATTAAGATCTGTAAACCCACCCACTCACCTACAAGAGTATTTTCAATAACCACATATCATCAACAGTTTGTGGCTCTCGTTGCCCCTCACTTGGCACTTTTATTTACTGATCGCGTGATTTTGTAACATTTTGCAAGCTGGTCCTAGAGTATGCAAAAACTGAAAAAATGATGACTTTCTGGTGATTTTCCTAAAAACTCACATAAAAACAAGTGCTTGTTATTATTCTAAATTTGGTGCGAATTTCAACAGAAATTACAGAATTTAAACCTGCAGGTAATTTGTGCCCCAGGGCACAAATTTATGCATATCAGGAATCACACCTGAGAATTCTGCCCAGAGCTTCACTCTATTCCCAGTCACACCCTGTGAAGTTAAAAGGTGGGGAGCACCTCCTTTGTGATCAGCTCTGCACGTCCAACCTGCAGGCAGTGCTCTGGAATAGCTGAAGAATCCCAAAAGCTTCTGCCACTCTCGTCTTTATATTTCTTTCCCTGCAGTGAGCAGGAGGAAGAAAAGGGCCTTCATTCTTGATGCCACAGACAGAATGTGGTGCAAAGGAAGGTCCCCAACCTTATCTAACAGCTCATTAATTCTCAACAACACAGGGAGCAGCAGGGTTCAAACATAGGCCTGACTCAGAAGGGTCAGCAATCCTGTCCCAAGTACTCACATCACCAAACCACTTGCCCATGCTGCAGTTATAGGCACATTTCTGGCTTCTAATTCCTAGTTTTAACTGAAAGTTCACCATTTATTCCTTCCTCTAAGGAGAAAGAGGAGCCCTGGGGGAACCAGAGCAAGCTGAATTCACTGAAAATGTGCTCAGCATGCACTGAGACATTTTATACTCTGTAGCACTGCCCAGTATTTCTTTTTCTCCCTTCAACGTGCACCTTAAAGAGACTGAATCTGCCTTCAGTCTTTGAAGAGATAGTAATAACTCAGAAGATGTGTTGGAAGGATTTCTATCTCTGCTTTAAACTGCAGCAGTCATGAAAAGATACTTGTTTTTTAAAGTACTGTCACTAGCATACTGCAGGTGCTAACAGTTACATATCCATTTTTTTTAAAAAAAGCAGCTCATGAATCATGCACGTGTCCTTAGGCTTCTGTCAGCTATTGGTGCACTCCTTGAGTGGAAAAGCACAACACATTTGTATGCTTTCCAGAGTAAATGGTGTATACACTGTTGTCATTTGCATATTCTAATAGGCATCCTCAAATGTGTGAAAGCTGCTATTTTATGTGTGATTTTACACATCCTCTAAATAACTTGGAGCTTTACGGGAGGTTCAGGGGCACCCACAGGTTTGGAACATTCCCTGTGGGCGCAGGAGCATGGAGGGTTTCCTTGCTTCCAAAAGGGAGACAGGAGCCTGAGTGTCTGTTAGGAGCACTCCAGGACATTGACACCTACATTTCTGAGTAGCTTTTACTGGAGAGCCCCCACCCCTACTCTTCCTGACACCATAGGCACTCGCCAGATTAAATCACCAATACTTTCAAGACACTTGAGATCTCCAGGAGCTGCACTAATAATCAGGGAATAAGACAGCTCATCAGGTGAAACAAATGCATGTGGCACAACATCCCTTCATGCAGCTACTAATTAGGAAATTGAGCTGTGTTACAGAACTGAGCATTAGCTTTATTCTGTTTGCTTGGGGTCATCACAATCACTGAAAATAACCTCTGAAGCTAACAGGAGAAGGCTATAACAAGTGCATTTCTAAGGCATAAGCCACATGAGAACGCCTTCAAAACAACAAAATCCTTATGTTTTATTTCAAATGGAGCAGAGAAATTCGGGTCTCCACAAGAGTACAATTTTCATTTTGATACAATAACTAGAAAGAGCTGCAGCCCTTGCTGTAAAATCACATATTATGCACCAGTGAGGTGACTAGGACTGCTGCTTTACAAGTATAACAAGGCAGTGTTCTGACCTGGTAAAAAAGCAAGAGCAAATCCATATATAATTCTCACTTCAAAATAACATGCAAGTATAGTTCCACTGAATTATACATTAAACAACTGCATCCCAAGGAGCACTAGTCTCTAAAACAGGCAGATAGATGAAGGAGTTCAACACAGATCTACTCTGTTTACACACATACACATGGATTTATGTGTACATGGGCACACACATTCTCACAATGACTCTGCAAAGGAATTTTAACTATTTATGAAGTCCTCTCCCAAGATGACCTCAAATCACTACGAATATTTAGTATCTTTCTCTGGTTTACTAACAGTTACTTTTTGCCAAAAGTGATACTACATGAAAAAAGGAAGAGAACAACTTTACAGAGACAAAACACGTGCAATGCTAGAATTAAGACAGTGCAGTCCCAACAACCCACCTCTTAAATGCTATTTGCTCCCTACAGAATGTGGAGAATATCTGATTTTTCATCCAAGAATATTTTGTTCTGGGCAAACAACAGTGGTTCCTGTTATGGCTCTGCCCTTATCTCAAGTAATGAAATCACAAGTTGTCTCTTTTCTGCATTGGACATTCTGGATTTTCTATTTACTTTCAAGTTAATTTTGGGTGCCGGTGATGCTTAATAAAGGAAAATACAAGGTCATTTGCCTGAGAAAATCTGCCTGCCTTTAAAAGAGAACAGCACACACGAGCACCATCGATCTCCAGAAAAAGACAAGCAACTATAAATAACAGTGTTGGGCTGTGCAGTTGTGTTTTCCTCCACCCCTGTTTGGAGACTGGCTCTCTCAGATGTGGGCTGAGCTGTCCTTATTTGTGTCTGCTGTCACCTCATGCTTATCTCAATGCATTATGTATAGAGAGGCATCTGAACTGAACCTGGAGATCAATGTCAGTGCAGGCTGTGGCAGCAAATAATCTCATTAGGAGTCTCCAGCTGCCAGGACCTGCAGTTATTGCTGGTGAGACTGAAGAGCACTTGGTAGTGACTGGCTTTGTCACATGTTTTTCTGATGTCCTGGCTTTCTTATGTATGGTATAGTACTTCCTGGAGAGGGGGAGAATTAAAAGGCATCAAGATAGGGCATTTTTCAGGACTGTTCTTGGGAGCTGCTTCTGAGACAGAAGTGTCCAAATCCAGCACAGCACAGGCATCTGAGCCATGCTGCTAAGGCAGTCTCTCAACAGGGAAGACAGAGCTGTAATTAATAAATAAAATGGCATATTCTCTTGGCTCAATCCTTTCCTCCACTTCAAGGTGTGGAAGGAGGAGTGGCTGCTCATTTCATCTTTTTGAAACAATATTTGTTGCAAGGGAAAAAGGAGTCTTGAGTGTAAATCTTGTTTTCATACATAAGGTACCAAATAAGCAGGTGTACACGTTATTTCACAGTAAGGATTGAACAGCAGCTATGTCAGCCAGAGATACCTCATGAAACACTGCCAAAACATAAATCCATAGATGCAGATGGGCTGAGACATGAAGGAAAATGAAACTGAGCTGCCACAGACATGCAGAGACTTCCCAGCTGATTCATTCCCCTGACCTCTCCCCAAACCCACACAGGCCCCCTGAGATATCTCCCAAGGGACGAGCAGAAGTCCCATTTCATGATTCATTTTAAATTGGATGGATACACTATGAGATCTCTGCAGGGCAGAGATGTGTGTTAGCAAGGGAATAGTTAAGCTGCCCCTAAAGACCTTCTGTGTCTAATTCCGAGGACACAAGAGATTCATTGCAAGAGAACCCACAAATGAATTAGGGGAGCAGACACAGTCAGCACCCTGACAACTGAGCTGTATGTTGGCAGCAAGAGGGCTTTTTACAGAAAAATACAATGAACCTGATGATGAATCTTACTTTTTGAACAAATACAATTAATTTGAAGCCAATAAGATATAGAGAGGTATGTAATCAGGTAGGAACCTTTGGGAAAGGAGGGAAGAAGACTTTCTTTGCAGGCATCAAGGAATGTTATGTTTTGTGGACCAATTCTTGCCTGCCTTTTGGCAGTGGCTTGACTGACAATCACACCAGGCTTTGACCTTACAAAGAGGGTCAGTCCAAAGCCTGTGTGTTACATCTGCATCTAACACTTGGCAGCAATGATGGGTGCAAAAAACCTATGCAGACTCTTTGTGTACTGTGTAATTTTAATCCACAGAGCACATGCCGCTGGGAATGCTGCTTGTCTCTGGAAAAGTCCGTCAGAATATTGGACAAGAACTACACCCTTGAGCTTTCTTTCAAACCTTTAGAAATCCTGTCCTCTAACAACAACCTATTCTTGCTTGGATTACTCACAAAGCAAGAAGCCTGCAAACCCTATCCTACAGGAACAATTTGCATGCTAATTCTGTTCCAGTGTTTTCATTTTTTATTTCCAACTGTTGTTCTTACCTGCTGCTGGTTTTCCCTTTGAGAATGCAGCCTGGCTTGTATGCATTCCCTGGTCTCCTGGAAAGCCTGTCTTTGGGACACCTCTGCTGGGTAGTGGGTACACACGCCTACAATGTTTGTACAGGAGAAGATGAGAACATTGGAGACCAGCTGCAACAAAAACAAAAAAAAAAGAAGAAAAAAAAAAAAGAGAGAGAAAAATACTTGGTTACACTTTGGAAAATTGCCACTGGTAACAAAGCACCAGCCAGAATCCTGCCCCTACCATGACTCCTTAATCCAACACATACTTAAACCTCAAGCTGTTAATTCCAGTGTATTTTACTTCTCTAGTCTTTCAAATATAAAACTTCCATATGTGACTTCAAATATATGTTCTTTCCACTGTGTACTACTTCACAAATAAAAGGTACAATTCCACTGGTAATTCTGCAATCTTGCTTTTGGTTGTCTATTTTCTGAGAACTGAGACACAAAACAATCTAAAAATGCATCATTGCTCCATCACTGGAAGTCACCTATAACTCACACAGAGATCTGGCAGAGAAACACTAATATTTTCATGTTTGTGTACCTACATATCTGGCTCAAAAATATTTCAAAGGTACATTAACCATTATTTTAAAATAGGACTTAAAATAACGAAGGTAAAGTGTTGGTATTAACAAGGTCTCAGAACAGCTTTTA
The DNA here is from genome assembly GCA_037013685.1 of Acridotheres tristis. Taxonomy (NCBI): domain Eukaryota; kingdom Metazoa; phylum Chordata; class Aves; order Passeriformes; family Sturnidae; genus Acridotheres; species Acridotheres tristis. The sequence continues at coordinate 27,341,199 of CM072894.1, forward strand.
TAACCTAGTTCCAACTCAAAATTTTATGTTTCTAGACAAAAACGTAAGTTTTTTACATTTCTATGCATGAGTACAGAAATGAGTTGCTGAAGTATATTTCAGCTGGACAAGCACGAAGGCAGAGTTATGTCACTCTTCTACTCCCATGTGTGTTATGTTTTGTAAGGAAGCAGTCACATAACTTTTGCTAAAAACTTGTGTTGCAACCTTTTATTTCCCAACTATTTTTTAATATAAAGGAAAAAATATTCATGCCCATTGCTGGTATTTGTTTCAAGCAAAATGTTCAAAGCTTGTTCTGATGGCTTAATGTAAACATTTCCCTTAACAGAGGTCAGTCCCAGTAGGACTTTTTGAGACTTGCTGTACTGGATCACCCTTTGAGGACAGACACATTTGAAACACCTCTCATCTCTTCCAGGGGGAAAGACTGTCAGACCTCCAAGATTCTTAATAATACAGATCTTTGCTCTATTCCCTAATGAGCCCAAATATATCCTTTGCCTTTATTAATATTTTACTTGCAGCATTAAAAAAAACCAGTTTCCAGCCCAGCCCATTCCCTGAAAATATGGAGCCACTCTGAACAGCAGGAGAGCTGCAGGACACCCCTCAAGCCCTGAGCTCACAGGGGGGGCTCAGGACTCCCCAAACCAACTTGGACACTGCAGGAGAGAGGAGCTGCCCCCATCTCAAACACGGACTCACATCCCAAGAGTAACAATTTCTCCATGAAAATCTGACTGGTATTACTCCAACAGTTTGACTACACTCATGTGCTAAGGACAATAACAATTATTTTATTGACAATTCTGACTTGAAACAGGACTGAGGCAGAAAAGTCTCATCTTTCAGCTCAAAATAAGCAACACCATCAACTACAGCCAGAGGAGGGACTCCTCTCTGTGGATGGCTGCCAGTAGATGGTAACACTCCAACTTCCCAAGCTCCTGCATCCAAGCGCTGCATTTTGGGCCATGTCCCTGCAGTGAGTTCCCACATTGTGTGCCACACCACAGTACCAGGACCTGCAGGTCATGGACACCCCCAGGTGACTGTCACCAGTCCAGATGTATCTGGAGACAACTGGTTTTCTAGGATGAAATCATTCTCATCCCCTGCAGATGTGTTGCTCCATGCAGAGCCCACAGTTCGCACTGAGGTGGGGCTTTTGAAGATGCAGGCCACACAGGTGGATGTGAAAGAAGTCCCAATCCTAAACTCACACATTCCCTTCACAATTATATTCTCACTCAGCTCTTTCTAAGCCTGGCTGCATCCTGCCAGATCCAAGGCTCTCCACTTCTCTCCTCCAAACTGATCAGACACCAGTCAACATCCATCCAGATCCTGCACAGTTAACCTGAGCCACTGCTGCATCCAATGGGCTTTGATGGTATTTTTTTGGTGATAATGACGATTTTTAAAGATGAAAAATCCCCCCTAGCATTAAAAAACCTCCACCCAGTATTTACTGTATTGAAAAGAACCCAAAAATCATAAAAGGGTTGTCAAAACAGGGGTTTCCTAGGATTTACTCTGATTCCCACTCCATGGGCACACTGACTGAGACTCTCAACCAATGAAAAGAACTTCTACAGGGTCAATCTGGTTTACATGGGCTCAAAGGGGTTAAAATTAAACAGCATCTTCTGCATGCCCAGATTACAGCAAGACTCCCAAATCCTTGATATTGGAATTGTGCAGTAATTAGAAAATTTGTCAAGGCATATAAAATGGTATAAGCATGTATTTTGAATGGATAAAACTGAGAACAAAGAAGGTTTTAAGGAAATAAGCAGTTTTCTGCTTTAATCCCAAGACTGTGAGATTTCATTTCACTTACAGTCACTAGCACAAACCTCAAAAAACCTCCCCAAAACAGTGACTCAAGTCTTGCACCAAGAACAGGAGACAACAAGTGGTTTAGATGCCAGGCAACATATCAAGAACTGACGCAGTAGAAAGAGAAACACCTCAATCCTGAAAACAAGCTCTTTTTAGGTCTTTCTGAACATATTGGTGGTGCCAACAAAAGGTCATCCCAATGGGGTCCACACACAAAGAAACAAAGTTTCTGTGATGATGCCTTGAACAGCCAGGCTGTGTGGTTCATATTGGACACTGAGACAGGGAGTACAAAGAACACCATCAGAATTGACATTATTGATAACATTTTTGGAACACCAAGCAGGTTAACTTTTCAACACTCACTGACATCACTTTACACAAACCCAAAGGATTTCACAGTCTGATTTACAAGACAGGCTCAGATGACCATGCTTCATCAAGTAGGAACAAAAACTATATTGCAATGTAATTTTTAAGTAGCAGGGGGACAGGTATCTGTATTTATTATTCCTGTTTAGCAGGAACTCATTTAATTCACAGTATGGCATCTTTGCAACACTCTGAAACATAAGGAGTGAAATTACTGTGTAATATCTGTGTTACTGTGTAACTTTTCTATGAAAATATTAAAGATCTGCAGAGATTTAAAACTGAAGCGCCTTTTATTTGCAGCCACACTTGTTAGTGAGCAAGGGAATTTTGTTTAATATCTGCTCAGCTTTAATATCTGCTTTCTACATAGCCATTTTGAAACGGAATAAAGGAAAAAATTCTAGGAGCAATAGTTTTTTTCACAGACCTCTGTCTTAACAAAATAAATTTATATCCTGTTTGCCAAATGGTACTACTTGCTTATCAGCTTCCTTGCCATTTTGCTATGGTAACCAGCTTCAGTCCCAGGAGGAAAGAGATGATGTAGATACTAAACATCTGATTCCCTGAGCTCCATGGCCTGAAAAGTAAAAACATATTATGGCAGCTATTTCAGACAATCTGTGCTTGAAGAGCTCTTCAAGGCAATGGAAAGATAAAATTGTCTGTTTTGCAGTTGACTTCCTTCCCCTGCCTAACTAGAGATTAAAAGTAAGAAGATTCCTACCTTTCTGATTTTGGAAAACAATAGTTTATAAAGACCATTTAGCTTAGATACAACTCCTAGAAAAGCTAATAAACCAGCCTGCAGTATTGGCACATGTATTTCATAAACTAACACGTTTACTCTTCCATGACCTGTGTGAGGCAGAGAAATGCTGTTCTGGTGTTACCAAGGCAGAGCTCTTCAAAGGTGATTCAGTACCTAAGGAAGAGCTATGTACTAGGAGGGGTTTTCAAAAACCACCATGACTCCTTAGTGCCACTGAAATAATAGATCACTCAATCTCAGACAACAAAACAGTTTCCAGTCGCTTTGATTTCATCGCACAAACAGAGCACTGCAACGCTTTTGTTGAATCTCCCGCAGGAAACTGTTTTCAATAATTTTTTCCCCTGGTGACTGGAGGGGAAAAAAGACAAGAGATGGAAACAGTTTAGTTCCACATGTTCTAGGAGTTATGAAAACCTGGTATTACAAAATCAAAATCAAGAGCTAAATTTGGCCTAACACCAGTGTTACAAAATTGATGTTTTGGGCACCTCAGGCCAGGCTGAGGAAGGAGCAGGATGTCTCAGTGGCCAGGAGAGAGCCTCCAGACCACCACAGCAGAAAAAGCATCAGCTTGCATCAATATTGCCACACTCCCCCTGCTGTGTTTCTATCCGATAATTCTTCAAACACCAGATGCTATTCAATATGTAATTAAGAGACAACAACATGCTTAAGAGAAATAGCATCGAGACAAATTTAGTTAGTTCCCTACCTCTGCCAGAGCAAACAAGGCTGGCTACTGACATGAGAAGGTGGACCATATTCCTTGCAATATCATTGCTAATTATAACAGTCACAGCTTCTGGTTTTTGCCAAGTTACTCTGCTTTGGTCCACTTCTGTTGCAAAGGCTCAAGATTACTTCTGTCCTAAGATCACAGCATTAGGCTATTCCCTTTAGTTTCCAGCACCACGAACCAGTATTCTGTTTTTCTATTTATTTTTCATTTAAATCAAAATATTGTTTTGATATTTTTGTAAGGTCCTGTTTTGAAAACAATTACTTTTGAAGCTTTTACTGTGGAGCAATAAAACTGTCACAAGGAGAAATAAAGCACATATATGGAGATTAAAAAGTCATGCAAAACAACCTGCAACAAACACCAAACTATGTACCCTCTCTTTCCAGAGTGTGACACTGCTTTGCCTCAGCTTTCCAACTCTCATGATACTCAGCCAGTAGCAATTTTTTTGTTAAAGTCATCATCTGTGCAACAGCCAGATTAAAAGCAGATAATACTTGGCTTTCTAGACTACATTTCAGAGTGGTTGTATGTTGAACTGGCAAAGTGGTCCAATTATTAATTGCAGGGGCACACACTGAGATTATCTTTACTTTTGAGAGTTACTTTTCAAAAAATATTATGAAATCTTGAATGCTTACTGTAAACAATGTAAGAACAAAAATATGACGATTACAAAGGCTTTAACTATCCAAGAAAATTCTGCTGCATCAATATGTGCAATCGTGAATTGGAAGTATGGATAAATTCTAAAGACAAAAAGCACAAACATTACGAGAATGTTGTTGTTATAAGATATGGCTGGTGCCGTTTTTTAAATACATTCCCTGATCAGCAATTAACCCTCTATTGCCTCTTTATACACTGTCTAATAAAAAAATTGGAGCAGCTTCAGAGCCAAAGGCATAATGAAAATTAAAATGAAAGACAACATCAGCTGGCTCCAAGATCAAATTACTCATGTATTTGTCTTGTTTATACAACAACATCTTTCATTTCCCAGAGCTACAGCCAGCAGAGTATTAAGACAGTGAAAACTTGTCGATTATGCTAGAAGGATAATTAAACAGTTAAAGTCAGACAGCCTTCTCCCAGTGTTTGGCCAGTAAAGAACAGTGTAAGTACTAATGAAGAAATCAGGAGGTTTCAACTGAGTATTGAGAGACAACTGCAACACCCAGAGATTACATCAATTCACGAGCCTGGGAACAAATTCTCTGAAGGTGCTGTGTGGTGCCTTCCCTCTCTGTTCTGCTGCTGCTGTACAGCAGCCACTGCTTGGATCTTGAGCAGAACAGAAAACCTTCCAAAGGCTTCTCTAACACAAGAGCAGTGCTGCTGAAGCCAGCCATGAGTTCAGATGCCTCCCTAAGTTATAGCTGAACTATTGCAAAATAGCAGAATTCTTTAGGAGAGTATTAGGGAGCAATGTTCTACATATGTAGTAAATCTCTTCAGCTGATGGTGAGAACAAAAAATGTCTCTGCAGAAACACTTCTGAAACTTTTTTATGTTCCTTCTGTTTGGTGAGCCTACAAGGAACAAAAGCTGCCCACTTCACTCTTTCAAGTAGATTCTATATTTGTCAGAAAGTTACTTGCTGAGAGTGACACATGGTATTTAGGCTGAAAACACTAAAAGAACCCTTATGCCACTTGTGAATATCTCTGTTCACGAACTGCAGTCAATAAAACCATTAATCTGATGCCATCCATTCTGTGAATTTCAGTGACCATCTCACCTTTCCAGCCCGAATATACACTGATCTCTCAAATGTGATGCTAAACATCAGGAAAGCCAAACAAGTATTTTGCCCCACATAAGGTCATTCTTTCTTTAGAATGAAAATAATTATAATCTAATTTACCTTTTAAATACACAGTTGCATGTGGAAACATAATACACTATACCCCTAATCCAGAGTAAAAAAATCAAGATCTTTATATTTTTCAATTCTCTTAATTGTTTCAGAGGATATAAAAATCTTTGATGCTGCATTCTTAATTGTAATGCTTTACACCTTATCCTATGTAATTTTAATTCATTTACTGATTGGTGTAACTGCAAATCTTCTGGGCATTCTTGCCCACCAATATTTGTACTGTGATGCAGAATACAGTACTTTTGATTTGGGGTTTTTTATCATTAAAATCTTTAAATCCTGCTTTTATTAAAGAACAAAATATTACCAATACAGATTTTTTTTTCATGAAGCTTCTCAAGAGGAAAAAATCTTACATAAAATTGATAAATTCTACTTTGCTATCAGTGTTTTATTAATTTTTCCGTTGAGATTTTTCATTTTCTTTCATTACTGACTGATAAGATTAAGAAGCAGAGAATATATTGTCCTAACCAAATCTTGGTGTAACATCAGCTAAAAGAAATATTTGTGTGTCTAAGTTTTCCTGGAACTCTATCACAACCCCAGAAAAGCATCCTTTGCACTGTGCTTCTCTAGAATAAAACAGTGAGGAAGGAGATTCCTGGGTCTGTCCTCCATCCCCAACAGATCTCTGTGGCAAACAAGTTTTTCTTTATCTCCACTCTTAACATACTTTAAAAGCTACAAATCAGCACTGGTTTTCATGCAAGGATCCTCGATGGTGATTCAGATGAAGCAAGGCAAAAGCTGCATGGGAAGTTGGCATTCCAGGAAAACACCCTGTGGCTCTTGGATGCAAGAGTGGGACTCTGAAACAACTTAGGGGGAGGCTTTCCCCACTAAAATAGGGGCATTTCCCCTTTCCTTTCCCCTGCTGACAATTCAGCCTCTGCTTTTTAATTAAAATAACCACCTAAGTCTTTGCAACCAGGCTGTCTCCTTGAAATCCAGTGGCTTCTTATCTTAAGGGATGGAACCCCAGCCAGGTGCTTCTACCGAGCACAAGCTGCAAGTTTGGCCTGTTTCAAATCTGCTGTGGCAGCCTCCAGAAGGAACAACATGATAGAAGTGGAAAACCTGGATTAAAACACAGCTCATGAGCAATACTGTGCAGTATTTTTAACATTTTAACCCTCCAGCTCACTTAACCTGATCCCAGTAAAAACACATTTATACCACCAGTGAATTATTCTCCCTGGAAGTGTATTTATTTCTGATCCACAGAGGCGACAAAGACTTCAGCAACCAAATACAATCTTAGCGAAATAAAAGCCCTTCAAACAGGCCTTGAAACATTAAGTACTTCTCTTTGAGGATGTGAAAGTGGATGAAAGCTTCTAGACTTTCTGTGCATGACTCACAGCTGTCACTGGATAAACATCTTCCCGTAAAAAAACATGTCAAGATAATTTTGACAACTGTACAAAATTTGCCCAAATGCATGAGAGCTTAGGCAATTTAGACAATGACTTTAGTTAAGAAAATTAAGCAAAGCTCTGATATTCCAGCAAAATCAATTGTTCTGCAAATAATTGTAATCACGTTTGAGTTATTTTCATGCCAGTCCTACCTGTCCCTGTGCTCCCAAGACAGGAGGGGCTGGTAAGATAAGATATAATAGGTGTTAATAGAAAAAAAAATATTATAATTGAATAAAAGTTGGATTAAGATATCTGGTTATCCAGATTCTGCACAATGTCTCTGAAGCTAAAAGGAGCACTAATCAATGAGGAGAAAAGTCAAGAAATGAGTTTTATTCATCATTTATATCCCATTTCCTTCCCTATCGGATGGAAGGGATGTGAGGGACGGAAGACAAATGCTGAGGTTATCTACCACGCTCTCTTAAAATTAGTCTGCTACACTGACACACATGAAAGTCCATTAATACACACCAACTAACTCAACAAGCAAATACATAAACTGATCTAAGCCATAGTGGGAGCAAGATTATGTTTACTTTGCTTTTCTGCATTTTTTTTCCCTTTGGAACAGGTTGTGCCTGGCAGCCATACCAAGTACGAGATCTCAGCAGAAGAGACTTCTGAACCCAGGATCCCAGTTCTTCACAGTCACCTCTGTGGCTGCCACTAGGTCCCCTCCCCATCCTCCTGTCCAGGGGTGCTCTGCCTTGCCAAACACCCTCCACAGTGCCAGCAAATGCTGGCACAGAGAAGCCATGCCCAAGACTTGTGGTTGCATTCAATGGCTATGGATAAAATGTCTGTACTAAATAGGCAAAATTATGAAGACAAACGCCCCTCTGCTTCCCCCTGTCACAGTGAATCCTAGTCCTTAGTGTTCCTGGGAATATTTCAGGGAGCCCTGGGCTCAGATACAGGCAATGCATCACATCCCTTATCTTCCATCGTCATTTAAGCACAGGAGTCACCTCCAGGTCAATGGAAAAACAAAAATATTTATCTAGTTACATGAAAGTCTTATTTATCTGGGAAAAAGGAACATTCTCCACTTGCTCAGCAGGCAGAAATGAGTGCCCTAAATATGGTCTGTAAGATATAAAAATTACTATTTCCCAAGCATTTAGAATGCGTGTTTTTGGGGGGTGGTGAGTTAGACTGGTTTTGTTTGTCTGTGTGGGAAGAAATGTAAAATAAGAGAAGGAATGAAACACAGATGGGTATTTTGGTTTTGATTTTAAAAAGACCACCTTTCTTCTTCTACTGCTGGATTTCAAATCAAGCCAGAGCAGCTTGCCCACAAGCTCTGTTCCTTCCTATTAACATCCCCATCCCAACATATATTTTCAATAAACAAAACTTACCAAGTACTACCAGCAAAGTTTGAACTCTTGAACTGAAGCAGTGCCTTGCACTAGATGAGGTGAAGGAGCAGCATTCAATGCAAAGACTGTGCACAGCCACCATTAATATCCAAGTCAATGTATGAGGGACCTGGCTGGATCACATCCTCTCCTTCAAAGGCTGCTGTGTGGTTTTGCCAGCTGTTACAGTAAACTGGGCTTACTTCTGCAGAAGAGGGGCTGCACACAAATCTGAGATTTGTTATCATATCTGGCTGCTCCAGCAGCTGAGCATACTGATCTCTAAACAGATTTGGATTCAACAACACAAAAGCTCAGTAAGCAAATTCCTGACCAAATTTTAACCGAGCCCAATGATCAGCTTGAAGGCACATTCCTTGGCCTTCAGCTTCATCATGCTGAATTTCTGAAGGTCTACAGTAACATAATAAAGATTTTATTGAGAAGCTCTAAAAGACACTTCAGAACTGTTTATGAAGGCAAGTGTAAGACAACCCAACGACATTGTTTATGATCAGCTCTGTTTATAATACAAATTACAACATAATTTAGCCTGCCTCTATATCCCTGTACACAACCCCTCTCCTCTGTGCCTTTGGAACTGCATTACTGCACTCTTCGTGAGTCTTTCATTCTGCCTTCTTTACAAGTACATCCTATTATTATCCACCCTGTGCTTTCTTCTCAGCTCCCCAGTTCCATCTGTCCCCAAACACACACAATTCCTGGATCAAACCAAATGACTGCTTATAAATTAGCCAAGATGAACCTCGTTCTGTTCCAATAGCATCAACAGTTTGGTTACTCGCTACCATGTGAGTTTTTCACAGCATACTCTGTAAGTCACAATTTACACTGCTTTGCAGAATCTGAAGGAAAACATTTCAAGGTAAATTTTCAAGACATATGTATTGAAAACATTATCCAAGCCCCATACCACAAGATTCCACCATTAATTTCTGTAAGCATTATGAAATTGCAGGAAGCTGGGTTCTTGAATCAAGATATGCTACAGCCAAAGGATATTTTGGTAGGATCTTAAACCTGCTTTTTCTTACTGCCAAATGTGTAAGATGAATATACTGAAAATACTGGAATTACAATCCTGTAAATTACACTGTTTAACAGAAGTAAACAAATTAACCTCACTTTCCTGGAGATGCACAGTTTGGAAGAGCCTTTGAATTCTGACAATTGAAATAAGTTGGGCTGGCTGGGAATTGGGAAGGATATAAAGAAACTAAATCCAAATTTCTGCTGCTAGTGGAAAATTTTGAGCCTGTAATTGAGCATGTACTTTTATTCTCCTCAAGATCATTACCAGAGATTATGCAGCTGAATAGGTTTTCTGAGGTGAAACTAAAATAGACTGAATATCATACTAACCTCCCCAAGAGATACTGTGCACCACAGAATTGAACTTTGAAAAACAATAATTTACAATTATTTAAAGCAACCTAATATGAGGAAGACAGACAGAAAAAAAGTAGAGAGTGCTTATTTTCAGAATTTTTTGTAATATGACAAGAAAACAGGACCTAAGCGACCTCCTGGACTATAGAGCTCATTTCCCAGTTGCCTCTTAAAAATTGTCATAACCAAAAAACTGATACCACAATTCTGTTGAAGTTTGACGTCCTCTGAATAGCAGCAGTTGCTTTTCTCATATTATATGCAATATTTCTCTTAATATATTCCAAAGAGACATTTTTCCTGGAGTGGACAATATTGACAACAAACAAATTAGCTTGAAATCTTCTTTCTGTGTCATCATCATCTTCTGCACCGTGGCTTAAATATTTAGTCATGGCATTAGATTTTTAATTTCCAAGAATACAGCTCCTGTGCACTTGGCCTTGCCTAGTAAGCCTTTCACAAGTCAGCCCTTGTATCATGTGCAGATTAACTGGTTCATTTCAAAACAAAGCAACTCTATGGAAAGTACTTCAAACGTGGAAGATAACTGGATAAACAACTGCCTAAAGAAGAAAAACAGCTGAGAGGTTTTGCTGTCTACTGAAAAACATGTACAGTTGTAGCCTTTATGTCTAGGAAATGAAAGTTATACAAATGAAGAATTTAGCAAGAGATAATAATAAAAAAGCGATATGAAATGCTTCAGTATGTGATCAGATCCATGACTGTGGCTTGAAATCCTAAACTGGTTCTTTGCCATGCTACTGTAATGTGATAGCATTTGTCAGTTTAAATCCAATAAGGAGCTCCTAAGCCATTTTGATAGGATAAAGATATTGGAAGTAGTTGTCTACTCTTATCAGTTCAACTGCATCAGCTTAGGACAAAACTAGAGAAAATGATTAATTATATCTGTAAGATGTTATTTCATCACACACTTCTTTGTGCTTTCTGGTGAAGCAAATATGAGCTATCCCTTCAAATGTGAAGTAGGGGTCCTTGACAGCAGGGATAACTGGCATATCCTGCTGCAGAGCTGTTAAAATAACAGTAAACAGAAGAAAAAGAAGAAAAATCACAAATCCAGATATGCAATGCAAAGTAGGAGAGCACAGAAACGTAACAGACTAAACCAAAAGACTTAACTGGATCATTTTTGTCATGGACTTCATTTATCCACTGAGGTCTACAAGTCAGGCCTTAAAAGTAGCCAACTGCTCTTTGAGAACAGCAAGTACAAAGTAAACCGTCTCAGATGTACATTGTCTGCCTATGAACAAAAAGCCTCCAAACTATTCCTTTTTAAGAAACAATTTTGGAAATTTATAGCAGAAATCATCTGATGAACACAAGTTGTCCAGCAATCAGATGCTAAGGTGTTGGCACAACGTCAGGCATCACAGGCAGTAGTGCCCACTGCTAAGTTCGTCTGGTGCTTTTGTTATTGCCATAACCTGCTTGACAATTTCTCAGGTGGCTATCATCGACAAGTTTTCTTCTTGCATTCATGTTTAACTGGAAAGTTCACAAAGTCTTTGCAGTTCTGGAAAACACACACACACACACACACACAAAAAAGGAGGGGGGCAGAACCCACACCAAATGGCACAGAAGAAAGAAATGGAGATCAAAACAGAGGACCAAGAGTGGTAAGTTATGGACAAAGAAGCACAAACAGCTTTTTGGAATGATTACATATTTCCTTCCTATAGAACCTGAAATCGAAACCTCTAATTTTTTCCCATTTTCTGCCTCAAAAACAGCTTCTGCTGAATAACAAACTACACATACAGTCCCTTCAACCAGCAGGTCTGCAAAGGACCAAATGGACTCTGTTGCCATCCCTTGCGCAGAGAATTTAAGTATTAAACACTGTATTTGTCCTGAGACTGCCTTGAACCAGAGAAGTGAATTGAGGCTGCAGCAGCAAATACCTAAATGCTGAATAATATTCATCACCTCACAGGCAAGTTTTCAGTTGTTTCAAGCAAGGCTCAGTGGGCAATGTGTCATATTTCTGAGCACAAGCATCCAACTTCAGAGATTCCATTTGCCCTTAAAATATCACTTTTACAATGCAAAATTGCTGTGTCTGATTATCAGCACTGCACAGAACACAATCTTTAAAATGGCTGTTTAGTTACTTCAGAACAAGCTGTGATGTTTTGAAACTAGCTGGAAAATCAGCATCATATTTTATTGGACTTTCAATATGTATATGAGTTAGTTGAATATCCAGGACTTGGACTCCAAAGAGAAGATTTACCTTCCCCAATGTTTCCTGCCACTGTGGATGGGTCAGATGCAATATATCATCCAACTATAATGCTAAAAGTTGCCTATCCACAAGAAGAATGAGAATTAGAGATTGAAAACCACAGAAACAGGAGGATAAATTGGCTAACTACCCATGCCTTTCTTTAATTCAAGAAACATGAGCAGCATGATTTCTTGGAGGAGGGGAAAGACAGAGAAAAGAAAGACCTCAAAGTGTTCATTGTCCTAACTTCACTGCCCTACATACTGTCATAAAAGCCACTGCAGAACTGGAGTCAGTGTGGCTGACACTGATTAAACAGTAAAACAATTTGGTGGATCATGCAGAGCCAGTCTGCAAGCATGGCTTCTCAGCTCTGCTCCTGGCAGCCTGAGTGCCAAACATCAGCTCCTGCACCAAAGGAAGAAAAGATACACCTGGCAGGAACAGCTTCCACTTTAGGGAGAAGAAAGTCAGCCCTTGGTCTGAATGCAGATGGAAAATGTGCTCAAGTACACTGATTCCTAAACTGTCTGGAAGCAGATGAAGATCCCTGACATTGAAAATCATCCTATTAACAGCAGGTGCAATTTCCTCAGGGGAGATGAATGACTCCCTGCAATGGCATCTTAGTCTTTCCTCAGCTCTACAGAATTGCCTCAGCCCAGACACATTTAAATCTCACCCCCCAGGAGTTCCATCAAACCCCCTTTTTACCTCCTCTGTCTGTAACAGCTGCATTAAACAGAGAACACACATTTCTTCATGTTACCATACACCTCATGTAGTCAAGAAGTTTGTGCTAAGACCCACAAAATATTGACACTGTCTCTAGTATTTTATTCAGACAGAGAGGATTTATTTAATCCCTGAAGCTATTCCCACTAATTTTTACAACTATCATGGGGAAAGGGGGGGTATCTTTTAAAGAAATTATCAGATTCCTCAAAATAACTTTTTTTTCATATATTCCCTGTTTCACCAGTCTGCTCTGATCTTTAGGCCTCAATTACACTGTTTTCTGCCCCCTGAATATAATTCTAGTCCTTCTTTATTTGGCAAGATACACAGAAAATGGACTTACAGTCCAGACCTCTAGGATTAAGATTCAAACAGAATTTTAGCACTTCCAGGAGACCTTTTACTTACCAGATATCATTGTACCAGATCCCTTCCCATGTCTATTCTGGTAAATCAGACCTTCCTGTCTTTTGTTTGGCTATTGCCTCCTTTTCTCATTGTGTGCATTACAGAACCCAGTTTTAATTGCTCTGCAACACCTGATTTAAAACCATTTTGGGCACATTCAAGGTATGCACATTACAAATATTCCCTAGATCTTATGCTGCAGGATTTACCCATTTAAGCAGCATGAAGTGATAGGAGAGCCACATGCAAATTCAACCGCAAGATTTTAAAAATTGCCTTTTTCTCCTGGTCCCACAGGGAAATAGATTTTTGGCATTTCTGCCCACACACTCAAAGAGCATTCAGGTGTATAGCTGTCATCAGTTCATTAAAATGCTTTGATGAGGTGTTTTTAGGATCTAAAACTCAGGATCTGTATAAAAAGTTAAATTTGTAAAAGTCGTTTAAAAAATGAGCTGCTCCCACAGTAAAGCATTTACTTTGGGCACCCAAAATCAAATGCAATTAATGTACTTTTTTAAATGCTAAAAAAAAACCTTAGTTCTTGTTCCTCTGCATATTCTAGTTGAGCAATTATATCCTGAGTTTTGATGGAGACAGACACTGAAAGGTATTAACAAACACAGTAAGGGTCACTGTTCAGAAGAGGAGAGGCTGTTGATTTTATTTCCCACTGGAATCTACTGGGAATAAATGAACTAAAAGATTCCAGAAGAACAGCTTGTTCCCCAGGCCTTGCTCAGTTCAAACAGGAAAAACATAAGTTATTAAAATATATACACAGAGCACGAGGACTGAACACAGGCTGCAAGTTCTTTTGCTTTCCAAATCACAAGCCTAGACCATATGCCTTTACTCTTCTTACTGCTTTACTGCTTTTTATTACCACTAGTGACATGTCAGCACTTCTGCCCATGCTACCTCCCTCACCATACTGTCAGAGGCTGCCCATACCACAGAGGTTCCCATTCAAACCAAGTTTTCATAGTGGTTTCATACCCAGGGAGCTAATGGCTGAATAAAAAAGGGACAAGAGTCCCCTTCAAACAGGCTCAGTTTTCCAAACCAGCCCACAAACCACCATGTACTGCTACTGTGCTAGGCAGCAAAACTCCAATCCTAGTAACTTTAGAGAAAGATACTTCATGAAATTCCAATAACTCATACAATATTCCTCCAAGACCCCATTATTTTGGTATTGACTCTTCAGCATCATGGTTAATGATTCTTTTGCTATCCTAAATGCAATATGCAAGGAGACAAGAGAGCATTGATCTCAGCCCATCTTCTTGGTACTTACCTGCTACAACCCCTGCCCTATTACTAGGGCAAACTCTAGATTTACCTTCTGGTTTTAGATACAGAAAGGATAGAGTTAATCTATCCTTTCTATATCTAACACTAACAAGCATTAAACGATTTCCTACTCGATCATTAACCTGTCAAATTCAGCATAATAAAATCATCATCAGTTTAAGGAACTATAAAGGACTTGTCATGGAGAGAATTTTAAGAACACGACAATCATGTATACATTTAAAAAAGTAGTGATGATCCTTTGTACAGCTGGATCCTGAAGAACAATTTTCCACCTTCACATAGTAAAAGCAAATGCTTCTGCAAGAAGTTTCTTTCTTTAAAAAAACCTTCTTAAAACTTTCTGAGCTTTCTTGCAAAGAGCTCATTTGAATCACACTCGATGTGACACTTTAATGCTTTTCAGGAGCTAGGCAGTGGTCTGGTATACTTTAAGTTTATGATTTCTATTTCCTTGTAGTCTATCACAACCTATTAGAACTATCAACAAGAGCTAAGGTGGGAGAACTAACACAGTAATTTTCCATCCACATTATGCCAGCTCTCAAATGCCAGACCTCTACTCCCAGTGTGTCTGCAGAGCCTGCAGAGGCAGTGCCGTGAGTATATTGCAATCTCAGCTGTGAGCAAGTTACTGCTGGCCAATTTTCTAATACAGCGTTAAAATGCAAGAGATAATTCCAGGATCTCCACAAGCAGTAGGAGGAGGACAGTATTCCAGGCACAGTTTGCACTCCTGAGTTTGGAAACATCTGCACTATCAGATAAAGAGTCTTTTGTGAGCAGTACTAAATTAATGAATTTCCATGAAGTATAAAGAGAGCCACAGAACAGAGATCCTTAAGTGGTAGCACACTGACAGATGAAGCCTATAATTTTGTGGGAGGAATTTCAATGTAACTGCTTTTCCCTCACTCAGTTGTTCCTTCTGGTGACCAGCTCCACTACCTACACCCTTCCTAGAAAGAGGGCTGGGAGGGCAGCCAGGAGTTTCAGGCTCCTGATCTACCTGAGCACCCTGCAGCCACCAGGTTTAGCACAGCATCCACACTGAGTCCCCTTAAAGAAACCAGCAGGTTTAGACCCACAAAAAAAGATTTGTCCTCAGGACGCCAGAAAAGAGGGTCTTCAAGGTCATTTCAGAAGGCATCCTCTCCTTATTCTGAATAAATGACAAACTAAGCCCTTTGGGTACTCTCAGAAAGGAGGGCTGCTGGCTAAGGTCTGGGTGTGTCCACTGAGCACATCTTAACAGAGCCAACAATGTCAGCGGTGAAGTGAGCAGACAATCTCAGGGTGGCCTTGTCTGATAGTGATGGACGAGTCTGTCCTATCTCATTCACTCACTCCTTCGCTCCTAGCCCTGCTTGATTTATTTGTAGCAGCAATACATTCATGTTATCTGACAGCTACTATTAAAGTGTCACAAGCATGTGTATGCAATAACACAGATGCTGCAGGGAATTTGCTGCAGGCCACCACCTCCTAGGCACAGAAAGCAAGGGGAGGCAGGGGAAATACTTTATAAAACAGAGATCTACTCCTTATTCCTCTTATTCAGAAAGAAAATTGACAAGGAAAACTACTACAGATACCAAGCACAGGCAGAAGGCATGGTAACATTCAAACAAAATGAATGCTCCAAGTTTTCCCACCTGTGTTCTGATATTTACAAAACCCAGTAAAACCAAAACTAAACACAGCCATCCATAGGGAAATATCCCACTCAGGTACCCCACACAAGAAGATGGACAGACTCAAATGGCAGTGCTGCATTAAGTAGAAGGATGATAACGTGCTGCTGGAATAGTAGGAGACACAAGAAAAATCTTCTCTCTTCACTTTTTTTTCTTTCTTTAGTGGTGTACAAGTATGGTGATAAAATGGCCTGCCTTTGGCTGATGACACTTCCTGCCTCCATGACCCCTCAAGTACTTACAGATCTATTCCTATACCATGCTTGACAATAAGAGAGATAGTACCCTCGTGTCTCATACATACAGGACAAGCAAATATTTAGTTCAAGGTCACAGCAAAAACCAGCCACAAATCCAGGATTTGCCTACAGATTTCCAAGCAACAGATTATCCAATATGTTAACAAAAGCATTCACTATATTCTATGCCTCAGCCTCTGAAACAACAGCTAAACAGGGAGAACTAAAGCAAAATATTCTTGCTGTGTCACCTGAAGTCAGAAATGTTACAGAATTTGCCTTAATCATATACTCTATGAGTTCTGAGAAGGGAAAGTGACTCCAGGTCCATAACTCATGAAGGGCTGGAAACACTTGACAGCTGCAAAAATCTCAGATACTGAGGAACACAATCACTCTGATCTAAAGAACAGCAGCTTCATAACAAATACCAAAGAATTATTTCTGTTCTGCGTGAGACAGAACTTTTAATTTGCAAGTATGTGGAGGACATGTAAGAACCTCCCTGGCCCTTTTTCATGGCCTGACTGAAACAATAAAGTAGTTTGCCGTCAATATTCACGGATCTTTGATCAGAATGATCATTACTATATTCGCTGAAATTCAATGCATCAGGTAAAACAGTATAATTCTGTTAATTCTTCAAGGAGCACTGAAACTAGCCTCCAGAAAGTCTGAACCGGATTGTTTGTCCCCTGTCAAGCATATAAAAACCTCTTTATTTTATTATTAGGACAGATGTCTTACATCCTCTTTCCATACTTTAAAAAGTAAACATTACAAAACACTACTTTCTATCACACAATTACATAAAAATAAAAATTTATCATATCTTTGTGCTGCTCGAGTAAGTTGACTGAGCCAGCAGATGTGGCCTGATAATCACAAAATGTAGCAACACTCATAATTGAGCAGAGTATAAAGTGAGGTCAAAAAAGGTGCTACTCAGTATTTATTGGTGCCTGTGCCACCATTTTGATGTGGTTTGCTCACGATTCTACCCCACAGAGCCTAGCAAATGCACAGCTGGAAAGGTTCCTACATCTTCTCATGTCAGAGAAACGTCTCCCTTAAACCATGAGTGCAGTGCCCTTTGCTCAGCCACCCCCATCACCATCCTCCAAGCACCTTTCCTTCTATTCAGCAGGATGGCCGATGCCTCAAGGATTGACAGGGAAACAAGCTGTAACCTATTAACTGCATAATCTGCCTTCTCTCCTTTTAGTGCTAATATGGTCCAAAGGAGGGTATGGGTCAGATTTGCACAAGTATTTAGGCCAGATGTGCAGATAAGCAGCTAGACTATGTAGACATACATTAAATCACATTAAACACCTATCTGCACCGTTTTAAACTGAGCTTCTTCCCCTTTATCAGATTCATAGTAATTTAATTTGAGCTGATTAGAAATTAAGGTCTCCGGGGCCAATACAAAAAGTTTACATCAGATCCCTCCAAGCCACACTGCCAGCCACAAACTGCTTGTTGTTGTGTAAGCAGAGATCCAGTGACTGCAAAGAGGTGCCAGGTGAGTAAACTGGGAGGGTGGGACACTCATGTTGTGGGGGACACAAATCCTGAGAGTGAACAGAAGAGGAACAGAAGGGGAGGCTGATGATGGCTGTGTTCGTGTGCTGCAGCCAGCTTCATCTCAAGCTGTGCCTTGGCTTCAAGTGCCCCAAGGGGTAAAAGTGCACTAAAAACAAAGGCCAAATAAAACATGCTTTAATTCGCAGCCATTAAAACCCCAGCTGCAAATATAACTGAAGCATGTTTCTTTTTAAAGAAGCAACACAACACTTTCTCCCTCCAGCCCTGTTGACTTCAAAGGCTTCAAAAGTAACTTGATGCCACGACTAGAGGCAAAGCTGCCATTAAGTGCCAACTCCCGCAGTTGCAGCGATTTTGAGGCCCCGAATTCTGTTCTGATTATTTGCCTTCAAATGAATTTTAAAAAATGAAAAAAAGAAAGAAACAATGAAGGTAAGATGGGAAGCAGTTTCCAGCATGGCTGTCTGCATGCCTGCATGCATGGCAAGAGCTGGGGGGGGTGAGTAAATGTACAGAACCCATGGCTGCAAGACATAACCTTACAAATACTTCTGATACACTCTAGTAAGGACCATCTCTCCCTAGTACTACATATGACTCACTACAGAGGATTTCTTATGTCCCTGTCCCCTTATTGGAGTTTGTTCTACCAGCCTTGATCAAGTTGAGCACTTACAGAAAACAAGCCTGAAACCCCTTTTAAAGTGACTTCTCTGGCGTGCATATGCCACAGCTCACTGGGTTTCAAAGTCAGCAGAGCTTTAATCCATGGTTTAGCACATCAACTTCAAAAGAAACAGAGTTCCTGCATCCACATCACACACACAGAGACTCCCTGAATTCAGCTTGCATGGCTTGCCCTGCTTCGTGATTTAGCCTCATGAAACCCTCCCCTGAGCTGGAGCCAGGGGCCAGGTGAGCTGTGACTTTCGAAGACTAAAGGCAAAGGGTGACAAGGCACACTGTGCTGTGTCGACACTGCCAGTCCTTCCCCCTCTGACAACCAACCAGAGCACCAGTCCCTGCCTTGCCAGGACTGCTGCACTGCAGCCTAAGCTCTACTGGCATGTCCATGTCCTCAGCTACAGAGAACTAACAGAGAGGAGATGGAGGGAAGAAAAAAATAACAACAAAGGGAGGGAGCCCTGTGGCTACCATGCTCTTTGAAGAAAGATTTGTTCCTTGCTTATGCTGGTGATGTTCTGGTACAGACTGCACATTAACAAGACATTCCCAAGCTTTTAATTTTTTTTTTTTTTGGTGTTCCCAACAAGCACAAACATAAAAGTTACACTTCAGAATTTCCTTTCCCTGCACATTTAAAAATAATGCAGCCACACCAAAACTCCTTGGCCACTGCCAGGTCTGTGGAGAGAAGAATCAGTTCAAACAATAGCCCCTCTTTGCTTTCCAATTCTCCATCAAACAGATGAGAAAGCAGGGAGAGGCAAAAAGCTGAGGAACAAATGGCTGAGTTGACATATGTCTTCACAGCTCCCATTTAAAATGACCAAGTAACTATTCCTTAGCCCAAACCAGAAGGAATACAAGTCTTCATATAAAAGTATCTGGCATAAAGGCAGATGCTAATCACAAAAGTCTAAGTTCAAACTAAACACGCTTGAGGATGCATCCCATTTGTGCCAGTACAATATACAGGAATCTTGCAATCTTTCAGTTTAAGTAAGAGGGGTAGTAGAGGATTGAGAGCAAATAGTCTTGAGGGACAAGGCTGTAATCCAGTCACACTTGTACATGCATCTACATTATCCTCTGGACAAGACCTGATGGAATAAACTAGAGCAGTCAAGTGAGAACAAAAATAATAAAGAATTATATATTTTTTAGCACATAATGACAGCACAGAAGACTTCAGCCCAGCTTCCACCTCTGCAGCAGACCTACTGTCCAACCCACAGCTACTCACTTAATATCATTATGTGCCAGAGCTTGGTTGTGGATTATTTCTGTTTCATATTCCTTCTCATATTTAACCAGGCCTCTCAGAGAACAGTTTACAGTTTGTTACTATTAAGCTCCACAGTCTCTAGCACAATGCAGCTCCAGTCTTGATCCTATGGAGAACAACTTAATAACCATTTATTGCAAACAGTGTGGCCAGCCAGTGGCAGCATGAAAGGCTACAGCAAGGCACAGAATACACAGCATAATTACTCTTCGTGATTTAACTGCACAGTCCTGTCCCTTGGACAAAGCCTTAGTGCCTTCAGCTGGTCAGAATAATCTCCTAATTTCTACAAAAAATAAATCAATGCACTTGTAACAGCATCAGTAACAGTTGTTTCCTATAGCCTACCTCAAAAATCTCAACCTGTTGAATCCACTCTGCCACCCAAAGCCCCAACCAACATGCTGAGTCATAGCAGGCAGCCACAAAGGCCATCTTCAAATAGCAACCTGAAATATCATTGCTTTCTTCCAGGCCATCCTTGTCTCTTTCTGAGATATATTTTCCTATGACAACAAATAAAACCTGTTTTACTTGTGTTCTACTTAACAGCAATTTGTAAAAAAAGCAGCAGTGAAAATAAGAAACAGACAATGCCTTTTTCTTTAAGTCTTTCCAACATAAAATAGGAAAGAATGCCTAAAGGTTTCCAGGCCTGCACAGCTTTCTTGTTTTGTTTGTTTGTTTAAACATAAGTAATTCGGAAAGCATGAGAGCAGGACGTACTGGTACCAACTATGTTATCTCAGCAGTGCTGCAATTTCCCATAGCCTACACTATCTGCAGGACCTCTGTTTCTTTATGGTCATGAATTCAGAAACAATGATAGAGCTGAATAAAATCATGAGCCCTGATGAATAATAAAGCACAGAAATCCTGCATTTGACCAAGGCTTCCTGGCTGGTGCCTTAATGGAAAAAGCTTGGCATGGGTGATGCCTTATAAACTCAAGTACTTACTATTCAGGAGACACACAAAACCTAGACTGCCCTGAACCCAACCTTATCACCAGTCTCAACTTTTCCTCACTACCTTTCATCTGCAAGGGGTATTGAGTGTGTTGAGTACGCCTACAGTGTATTCACAGGCAGAACTAATGAGAACCATGAGTGATGCAGGCAGGCAGAAAACCATGAGGGTGCCTTAATTACAGCAGTGGCCCTCCTAAATGCAGCTCAGGGCCCCAGTAACACAGCCACACAAGTGCTAGCTGGCCCAGCTGGGCTGACATCTGCCTGCAAAGACCTTGCAGATGTAGTCTATTCCTCTCTGTCGAGGCTGGAGAGCCTTTCCACTGGGCAGAACACCCTGAGCAGCAGGTACAAGGAATGTCAGACCAGCTGAGTTTTGCTTTCTTCAGAAGTCACAGTAATTCTGCTCTGACAAGCAGATCTGGATTGTGAATGAACAGCACACCTGAGTACCTGGTGGGGAGATCTCCACAAGAATCCACTTGGTTTTAATGTGTAGTGGAGAAAAGTGCATTTCCCCAGCTTGGGAAAGGATAAATGAGAGGGGATGAACCTACCATATTCTGTCATTGCACAAGTCTAGAAAATAGAAAGTTAGCAGCAGCACAGTGGAGCTTGCAGTGTAATTTCCCTCCAGACTACTCTAAACTTGGAATGGGGGTTTTTCCAAATTTATTGCTTCTCTGATTTCATAACAAATTAGCTCCATGTACCATTACAAAAATTGCTTTACTGTCAGCCCTGCAGGCTTAATTTGGGGTCTGGGAAGCAGAGGGCTCTTCCCTTCTCACACATTGTCAACAGCCACACACGGTTTTGAACACTGAGTTCCACCCACGCTTGTCCTTGTACAACCCCAGTGAGGCCTTCACAAGGTTGGACAGGTGTAAAAGGACAGAACTTGACCTAAAACAGCAATAAAAAGCCAAAGCTGGGGGGGAAAAAAAGCTATTGCTCTGACATTACCTGAATTGACTACATTTTCTGTTTTGTTTCTTTATTTATTTTTTAAAAGAACATCAACATATCAAATCAGAATGAAGATAACTGAAGGAAAGGGGTAGGAGGAAAGAGAATTGCTGCCAACAGTCAAGGCAATACTACTGTTTTCATAGAGCATGTGTTCCCTTTGAAAGTGGTCTGATAAGCCAGAACAACAGCCACCTTGCTACTCCAGCACTGTGGGAATGCAAAATAGATGGTTGGAAAATGAGCTGGCAGTGTCACAGCAAATCTCTCGTATATTTATGTAGGTGACTCTTGAATCTAATCAATTTTTTCCATCTTTACTACACAGACCTCTCACTGATCATAAATACTATGCATCCACCTAGCACAGAAATAACTCCTGTTGGGTGCCTGTTCTGTGTGGTGCAATGCTCCTATCATCAGGCAAACAGGAGCAAAGGCTCTAGATTAAAGTAATCCAAGTTAGATTTGGATGTAGTTGCACACACTAATTGAAAAGATTGCCCCAAAGCTGCAGTAGTCCTAAACACGCTGGGTACACGTGCAAGCAAGCATGCTGTCGTGATGCTGACAGATGATGAATTTGTTTGTGTAGTGAATACGTACAAGGAGGAAGCAGCTGGAAATGCATTGTAATGTGTGCTCTATACGAATCTAATCTCTGCTAATATTCTTCGGATTCTAGCTGCTGGCCAGCTGGGTGCAACTGTGACAACTTTGGTATAAATTTCTGTTTGTGACTAAAGGACCGAAGAACTTTAGCTGAAGGGCAGATATTTGAGGAAGGGCCAGCATAGGCTATCCTAAAATAATGTTGTTTGAAGGCATAGAAACAATAATCTTCAGCTCAAATTAACTCACAGCCACAAATTTTTGGTTTGAACACTGTCCTCTGGCTTAACTCAGTCTTCTCCTGCTCTTAGTTGTCTCATTTATACATGAAACAGGGTAAACAACTATATTTTTAAATATTCAACGTTACTTTCTTGCAATTAAGGAGAAGCTATTTCCTTTTAATTTCCCTGTGTGTGAGAGAGACTCTCCATTCCTTTGCTAACCCCTTCTTCTTCCATACATCTAATTTCAGGAAATTAATTCCCAAGCCTGGCTAACCAAACCTGCACACAGTATTCCCAACTCCACAAGGTCTCATTCTGTGTACAGCAGAACTGCCAATCCCCCTTGGATAGGGAGCACTTCACCAAATGCATCCCAGGGCTGTACTTGTCTGTCACGGCTGCACTGCTACAGCAGCTTAGTCATTCTCAGACTGACTCATGCACTGTGGTCTTTCTCCTCTTCTGTCATTTCCCACTGATGAGGGCTAAGCACAGAGCTGAAATTAAACCTATGTGATCATTTAACACTTATCAACTCATAAGATCCTACCTCTAGGAAGGAATGTGCAGCTGTAAAGCAGGGTTTAAGGCCAAGGTTTCTCTTTGTCAATAAACAAACATCACAACAGACATCATCCAGAAGACCATTCTAAAAGTTCACTCAGATTAATTTCTTTTCTCAGATATCCACCTGCATTTGCTATCCTTCAGACCTATGGCATCCTCTCCAAAATAAAGCATTGTTTAAAACTCCTTGTGATTCAGTGTACCACCATTTGCCTGTTACAATTTCTTTACTAATTTTCCTCCCTATCTGCACTTCAGCATGCTTAAAACTTGCTTGCATTTAAATATATCAATTACACCATCACTTCTCCATATCTGTTCCTTAGCAATGCTCCTTTCACCTCTTCTCTCCCTCTCCCTCTCCCTCTCCCTTGCTGTTCAGCAGTATTGTCCTGAGGCAAAACAGTTATTCACCTTTAATCCATTCCTAGGTGGTCTTTAACTCAAACCCAGCCTTGGCAGCTGCTATTCTTCCCTTGCTCTATTTTTATCTTTGTAAATATGTTCAGGCAGGTAAAAAAAGAGCAGGATTGCTGCAATTAGGTTGGTAGTAAAATGACACAGTGTGATAAAGAAAGCCAGTTTGTAACACCTCAGAACCTCGTGTTCTGTAACCCAACAAGAACTGAACCAAGAGGCAGAAACACTGACCAGGAACAGGTGAGATATTGCTCACAGCTCTGCCACAAACATCAGCTTGTTCCTAGGAAATAACAGGGTATTAACAACAGGCAGAAATACTGGTATCCTTGTATTGTAGGCAGTTACAACTTCACTGGCTGATGGTTCACCTCATTTTTTCGATTACTGTTCAGATCCGTTTTTTCTGCTTCTGCAAGGTCAGCTCTAAGAAATAATAAAAACTGATTCACGCTAACAAACCTCGAAGCAGTGAGAGAGCATGGAATCTTTTGGCAGCATATCTGGAACTAAATATTTGCTGGACACATTTCTAATCTAGGGACTTGGCCAAAATGAGGGAGAAGGCACGTGAAGCCAGCATTTTCCAGAGCAAGCATAAAACCTCACACACATAATGCCACACATCCCCTGCTGAGAGATCACAGAAACCTGGCTGCCCCAGAGATCATTCATCTGAAAGGAAAAACAAGAGTGGACTGGTAGGCTGGGAGGTACATCGGCCAGCCAGCTGGGCTGTGGTGTGCCAAGGAATAGCTGCTTTGACCCTGCTCCATGCTCCTTTTTCTCCAGTAAATATTGCTTCTTGCTCCACTGAGGCAGAACTCGAGCAAATGTTTACACTATGGCAAGACTAAGGTAAGGTTTAAAAATACCCTACTGAACATGTTACTGTACGTGTGATGAGAACGTGTGATTGCCACCATGGGCTGAAATGAGCTGCTTACTTTTGTTATCGCCTTTCTTTTCCCATAGCAACCCTTTCCAATCAAGTCATCCTAACTGATCTTGGAAATCAATCAAACTTCTATTATGTTTATGTACAATAGACCACCATGACTCACTTTCATCTACAATCCTTAAGCTTCAAACACTGGTTTAAAACAGGCCACAGATTATAATAATCATGTTTACACAAGAAGTGTAATGTGCCAACCTGTCAAAATATTGTCAATATTTATTCCACATAAATTCATCCCCCAAAACTGAAGCAAAAACTAAATGAAAGATTACAATGGAGGCAGGCTGGAAAAAATGTAGAAGCAAATATTTGAATCAAATACTAACAATATATGGATGAAGTTTAAAAAAACCCTGAGTATTAAAAAGAGAGAGACTTGTCCCAAATAAATTGGGCAGCTTTGCAACAAGCATAAAGCACATGAAATGAAAACTTTCATGACCTATGGAAGACATCAATACCAAAGAGAAAGGATGGCAGAGTCAGGAGAGAGAACGCAGTGCAAACCTGGGTAGGAAGAGGAAAAAAGGCTACCTACATAGAAAACAGCAAGAAAAGCAAGCAAGCAACATGCCTTGCTTTCAAAGGATGAAAAAATATAACTAGATGGCCAACATCATGACAAGATGAACTATATTTCTATAAAAGTGGAAATTGGACATGCCTTTTTCACTGCCACTCCTCAATGAAAAATGCATGTGGGAAGGGGCTATGTTATTCTGAAGGGCTGCAAGGAATCTTTAAAAACAGACTAAGCTCACTAAGCTACTCCATCTTTCATGTTTCCTCAAGGAACCATATTTTCTATTATATCTGGGGAAAAACAGAGCTGATTTCCACATCATTTAGTACTTTTTCTGAGAGATTCTGCTCCGTCCTATGCAATGCAAACTTGGATGGATTTCAGTGGGAGTTAGCAATTGAAGTTTGCATACAAATGTCAGGAAGGAACTCCATGTTATTTGTACCCAATCTTATTTTTCCATGTGAAGTCATCTGGGGTTTCAAGGCTGGAGCCCTGCAGTCCAGGGGAGTTTCAGGTAATCCATATCTTGAATTAAACACTGCACAAACAAAAGGGCTGACACATGAAAAAGTTCTTTCTGCTTTGCCCAAGTTCAAATCTGTATAATATGGGGTGATACAAAATGAACTTGAAGGGTTCACAAACTAGTTCTTATTTCCATAGATTTTAATGGAAATAATACATACTTTCAGATTTGCTGCACAACTCTCAGCTCTATGGGTTTACAATAAAATCCTGGAACTGGAAAAATGTGACACTAAGATGAATTCAGTGGTTCAGAACATGAAAACAAATAAGAGTATTAACACTACTTACTAGTCATCCCTTACATTCCTATGGGCTAGAAAACATGTCTGACAAATTCGTGGAGATAAAATTATTTCACTATATCAGTTTTCTTATGGCCATTCTCTGCTGTTACCTTTTCAGTTTATCTACAAACTCCCTCTATAAATCAGTCTTTTCATTACAAAGTTATTTTAATTTACTTCTGATTTCTTTCTCAGTTTCTCTCTCTAAAATTCTTAGGATATTCAATATCTACAATGACATACACATACCTTTATTGCCAAAAGAGTTTGCAGCATGGAATGCAAAATTTGTGGGTTTTTTACTCTTACTTCAAGAATATATGGTGGAACAGCATCCATTTTTAATTTTTCCCTGTTTAGTTTGCTCCTCAGTATTCAAGTTTGCCCCAGTTGGGACCTAAAGCTTATACAGAACTGATCACCAATAAAGGCAGTTTGATTTCTTGTTGTATCAGATATAAAACACCTTGTAATATAAGCATATATAATCAATACAAAAATCAATGCAAGTCTGACCAGTGTTTGATCATGGATCAGGAAATTATCCAGTAATTGATCATGCATGGTAAGACACAAAGTAGAAGAGCAGGAAACTCTTCTGAGTAAAATTAGATGATAAACTGCACACAGAAGGAAGGTTCTTCCTAACCTCCATCACTCACCATAATTCATGCTCTGAAGCATAAAAGTTTTTCTCTACAAAGAAAAAAGGGGGAAGTTACTGGTGGATATGTTCCAAAACTTGGGTAGACATAATTTTGTTCAGATCTCATCAAGGATGCAGCAGTACTAGAATGGGATTAGTGATAGAATATGCCTACTAATTATAACAGTAAATATTATTTGCTGTCCTCTTCTGACATATGTTCTGTTAGATCACCATGAGACAATGAACAGACACGCTCATTCAGCTTCCCACAGTGGAAGCTCCAGAAATAAATAATTTTTTTCCTAAAAATATTTTTCCACCCACAAACAATGGCTGTTAATTTAAAATTCCCCAACATGCACAAATCAGTCTTTTGACTTTTTTGCTTTGTGACAAAAATGCATTCCATATACCATCATGTCCATTCATCTCATTTTGCCCTAGTCTTCCTTCATCTTCATTAACCTCTGCAGTTCCCTGCCATATTGAACCACTCTCTATGCTTCATCACATTTTCCCAATTATATTCATAGTGTCTGTGTCCATGCATCACAACATGAAATACTGGACTTTGTACAAAAGGAAGTATTCCTAAACCTTTATTTGCTGTTTCTTGGCAGGATACTCAAAGTAATGCTACCATTAGAAGCTGCAGCAACTCAGCAAAGAGGATAACAATGTTAGTGAGTAATTTTACCAGCATATTGTGACCTAGGGGACTCCCCACATGTAACATGATTATTTGCTTTAGAAAAATAGATAACAATGATGTTTGCAATCCAATATTTAAGGAAACTTTGTGCCCTTTGGCATCAGGGCCAGCTGGGTGATGACAACTTCACTCAGCTTCCCAGTAGTTGGACATATCTAAAACATAAAGGAAGTATGGGCCTTTGAATTCCTCTATTTCCTGATAAAGGAATCCTGTGGGTGGAGCTGGGGATGAGTGAGGTGCTAAGATGGATGAGTATTTGGTGAGGAGCTAAAATACAGAGAAATATTTCTTCACTGAAAAATAAGTCCTGCAGAACTTTGCAGAATTCTGTTGGACAGTGACCTCAGGTATTAGGCTGACCTGGGAACAAAAAGCCAGGATAAGTTATAGAGCAGTCTTCCCTTCTCTCCCATGCCAGGGAACACACATTTTCCAATGTGCTATTTCAAGACAATGCGAGAAGCTTAAAAAACTCATCTAATCCTCTTTATTCCCAAGTGTTGGCTTTGGGTGGGCCAGCACTATTTGTGCCCCAACATCTCCTGGTCACTTCTCTGGCTCACACCACTTCACAAGATAGAGCAGGGATGAAAGCAAACACCTCCTTAAAATTCTCATTGCAATCCAAACAACAGCTGCTATTCCTTCTGACGATGGCACACATTTTTCAGCCTGGTTATTTCTGTCATCTCTTTTAAATTCACACATGTTAGTAGATTTGGATTTTTTTCTCCAATAAATCTTCAGTTATACTCTGAAGCTTGTCATTTCAGAGCTGGGTACAACAGTAAGGACAGTGGGGGTCTGTCTGTGTGTGCTTTGCTGCTTAAGTGGTAACACATTTCATATTGCCCTGGATTGCTGGATTCTAAAAGCCTTTCCTTTTCAAAATGGGAAAGCTTCTGAGGCTGGTTCTTAACCACAGACCACTCTGTGCTCTGCACACCTCTCATAACTGCACAAGAGACCATGACAGCCTTCAGTCCTGCAGCTGTTCCTCGAGAGGTTCAGATCTTAATGAGACTTTTGGTCTCAGATGAAAGATGATCCAAACACCCTTTTCTTTGACTGATTCACCAGCACACAGTACAGATCATCATTTGGCCATAACTCTGAAACAAAGCTATTCTATGAAGCTTTAACACATGCCCAATTCCGTTTGAGAACACAGAATAAATACTTAATCTATTATATCTATATAATTTGTCCTATTTCAATCCTCTCCATTGGTGGTCCAAAATGCACTGAAGAAGATCAAACCTTTTACAGTTGCTTTCAGTTTAGATCATGAGATCTGCATGATTATCAATATGAACATCAATTTGCAGAAATTTTCACTAGCAAGCAAATACTAAATTAGAGGTGCCAAAGTAGTTTTATTCTGAGATTTCTTATAGGAGAAGGAATAAATTAAGTTGTAAAGAAATACCCTAATGGGAAATTTGAAATCTACCATATTTTTTAAAATTATGCATTTGTTATAACTATCTATGCTTTCTTTCTCTTGCATTTTTTAACATTAAGATGAACATTTGCATTATGGTAAACTGTTAGTGAGGTCTAATACAGAAGCACTGTTTGCAAATATTATTAAGATAATAAGCAAGAACTTCATTAGTCTGAATTTTCTCATTTAGTTCTTTGTTTTATTCCTAATCTAATTTTCTATGCAGTTTTTCTACCTGAAACTGAAGTATTGTGGGTTTGACACCTTTCAGAATGGAAATGCTTAGGGAGACACAAAAGAAGATGATTAACTGTGAAAGAACAGAGTGCTTGTAATGCAAGTTCCCTGTGGAGAGATGGAGCTCTTGCACATGGGCCTGGAATGTTAGTTTACCTGAAGACACCTTGGGTCCCCTGGGTTCAAGATTGCCTTAGTTTAACAATGCTGCCAACTCTCGCAAGAGCTTATCTTTTCATAGCTTTCAAGCAGTCCTTTATCTCCTTTAGATTTGCCATCAAATAAAATTTTATGGGGGCTATATTCAATTTATAGCCATACACAGAAACCTTAAGTTGTTCATCTTTTAGGACATCTGTGAGGCAGTAGAGAAGTTTACATGACAACAGGACAGTGCAAAGAGACATGAGTTATTGCTGGCCTAAGGCAATATGTCTGTCATGGCATAGTTCAAAGCTGTGTAAGTCTTACTAACTCTAGTTTAAGGTGAGTTAATTAGGTTGCACTAATGCTAATTTAAGGAGGTCATTAGTCAGTGACATTCAACCTGACTGCAGCCAGCCAGCTCAGGTGTCTTTGCACTGAATTCCTTAGCATTGTAGGCTGCAAGGACAACAGAGACAAAGGTGTAAGTCGTTGAAAAATGGAAATTACATTTCCTCATGTCTTCAGTGGCAGCACTGATAGGCAGTTTTACAGTCTATCTTTAAGTTTCTATCACTCTCTCCAAGTCAATCAACTCAGGCTGTGGTGCCTTCTGCATTTTTATATTCCAACTGAACACATCTCAAGAACATGAGGAATACTGAGATGCCATTGTACTAATGATATTGCAATAATGTTCTGATGCTCAACAAAATCAAGATCTAGATTTGTGCTGGAAACAATCCAGAGATCATTGCTAAAATAATCATTTCACCTCATTGAGAATAAAGAAAACCACAATAGTACAAGACCCTGTGAGACAGTAATTTGTAATTATTAACATGAATCAATTCAAAACTAGTAAAACACAACATAAATGGTAAGCAACATAGTTGCTACAATTTCTACTAGCTTTCTTCTATTCCAGCTCGTTATTTGTCCATTGTCCCCACTTTAATTTCAACCTAATCTGATTTGCTTTGAACAACACCTGTTAAGTCTTGTGTTTTTAAAGGATTTTTTCCTGAAAACAAGATAAATCAACCATTTGCAAAGATGTGAGCAGTTTCTTTGACTTATCTCAGGGGCCACAAGCAAGTATCATTAGGAATGTCCTTCCCTGGAGATACTCTAAAGCCACCTGGAGACCATCCAGAGTAACGTGCTCCAGAGGACCCTTCTTGAGCAGAGGTTGATTAGTTGACCTCCAGCTGTCTCTTCAAACCTTACCCAGTTTATGATTCTGTGAAATAGAGAAGGTGAATATTTACCAATGTTCCCTATAAGAACTAAAGCAAAACTGCAAGAAACTGCTGTCAGAAAACAGCATTTAACTACAAAAATACTCATTCCCCCTTTATTTACCATACTTTAACATCTTCACCTCTTTTTTGTAAGCAAAATTACATGATGCAGTTGACATATATTTAATCTCATGATATGAAATGAAGTCAAATGTTTAAAAAATAAACTTCAGAAGCTCTGGTACTGGTATATAAACTGGAACCTGGTCTGCAAGACACAGATAGCAATGCTGCCATTCTGCTCCAACAGGAGAACACAGATGATTAAAGCAATACTGTAAGAAGTAGAGCAGTTGCAAGACTGACATTATAATATATGAAAGGCTACTGCAAAAACAAGGAAAATAATCTGTTCTGTTCTTCCTGTTCTTCACTGTTAGCCAGGACAAGAACTTAATAAAGGGAAAAAAAAAAAGCAGATTATCATCATTAGTTTTCTTCTTTTTTTTTTTTAAGGAACAAACGCAACTTTGAAAATGTGAAGATAATTAAGCAGTGGAACAGATTGCCTAGGGAAGCTGGGAAATCTCAGACTCCAGAGATGCTACATAATAATTGAGACAGGTCAAAAATGACACTTAAGCCTTCCATCTTGCTTTTTAAAATTATTATCTTATGAGCATGACTTTTTAAATGGCACAGTTTCTTAATAAATACAGTGTGTCAATTAACATGTCTAAGGATTTTACATCTCAGTTGGCTTATGCTAGGAGAATGAAACATTGAATAAATACTGAAATTATTTTATTTATTAGAAACACTTATTTTCTAATTAAGAGGAAAATGCACTCCTGCTTATGTAACGAAGGGATTCAGCAGTGTTCCCAATGAGGCCAAAACTCTCACCCATTTCAGTGAGATAGCAGTAATTATGAGCATCATAATCATCTACATAAGACTTTTTAACACAAAAATCAAAAGAAAAACCAAACAGAACAATCTTTTGCTTGAGAAGAGAAAAAGCCCTCTCGTGCTCTGCCAAAGATGTTGGCATGGATGATAAGTTCCTGCTGGATGAGGGAGAGCAACGTACTAGCTTCTTCCTACAATGTGCTTATTTTCTTAATTACATTATATAAAAGGAATTTCATTCCATCTGCTTCATTGGTGACAATTTGCTCGAATTATGGAGTTACTACAAAAGTCAATGACACAAACATAACAAATGTGAAACAATAAAACACACAAGAAGTAAGAATGACTCTATTAGTTTAAATGTTCAGGCTGGTTTTCATGTCCAGTTTCACATTATAATGAAAAAACTTGCTCATCTTCCTAATCACATCATTTCTAATACGGGTTTTGCTCACTGCTACTATTTAATCTCTTCAGGCACTGAAGTCATTATAGGACAGAAGTAATTTATCTGCTTAAAGCAATCTCAGTATTGCAATTTGGGTTCTGATGGGACTCCGCTTCACTGAGATCTTCATACTTAATCACTGAATATCTAAAATGAGAATTTTATATCAGCAGGTCTTAAGGACAGAGCTATGGAAAAGGAAACCCATCCATCTTCCAAATGATAAATGTTCCTTTTCCATAAAGTTGTAGGAAAGACTTGTTTAAACCAATGGTTCACTCTCATCTAGAAGACTGTGTGCCGAAGTATTCCCTCCATTAAAAAAAAAGAAAAAAGAACTTTCCAGTATTTATAAACAAATGACAATGATCAAGGGCATGGGAGGAAAAGGTGTTCTCACAAAATGATATGGGAGACTGGAAATGCATATCTGAAGTAAGAAAGTGACTGACAGAAGTATGTGCTGTCACAAAGTACCAGCAGAATGGATATCAGAATCCTTTACTGTCTCTCATAACTCAGGTCCAATGGGTTATTCAAAAGTTTACCAGGTCCTTGGCAAAGCTTGAAAAATACTAATGATGCTGATGAAGCCAAAGTCTGGTCAAGTTTCAAGGAAAAATTGGACCCATCTCTGGACAGTTAATCATAGACGTGACCAGAAATGAAGTTCAAAAATGGCAAGTGGTGAAGGAGTTACGTGTCTAGCTCTTTAGAGTTTATGTTAACCTCAAAGCTATTGGCTTTCAGAAGAGTAACTTCCTTGGGCAAAGTAACTGCTTTCTTCTGAGTTCTGTAAATTGACCTCTGAAACACCCCGACTGGTTACTGTCAAACACTCTGCAGATGTAATACCATATGCTCCTTCCTACGCTTTGTTTTCAGAAACAGTGCCATGGAGATGCCCTGAAAATGCCCACTAACTGGTATTTTTCCTCAAAGAAGAAAGTCTTTCTCCTAAGTTTCCTAAAAAGAAAACAGAATCATTACCATTTCAGTAAACTTGTGGTTTAAAATCAATGCAACAGTACAACAACCAAGTGTTGCTCATATTATTTAACCATTAAACAGAAACTTAAGGAGCTGAAGTTGTAATAACATTTCCATTGTAAGCAGAGTTCACATGTCAAATGACTTAGTCAATTCTACTTTGTGACTGCATACTAAGTAGTGTTACAACATGTTTGGTGGCCAACCTCAAAATTATTAAATTCTCACCACTGATTTCAATGTGGGATACTCAGCTGCCTTCAAAACACACTCTTGCCATGAATTTCCAATTGACTTGTGCTGTATAATGCAAGCAAACTGCAAAAAGATTCTGTGTAAGGAGGAAAATCCTTTCCTCCTCCATTTATATCACACAGCAGATTCCCACACCTTGAGATGAAAATGGTCTTTGAAAGCTAAGCCTGTTGCCTCCATGTAGTAAGCAAACACTACCCTGCTGGAAATAACAGAGAGCCCTTGATACCTAAGGCTGTGTATGGGTGAATATTATTTTTACTGGCCTCATTAATTTAAAAAGAGGGTTTCCATTTTGTGGAATGCCCAATGACAAACTGCCTTCTGGGCTGAGTTCTTAAAACCTCACTGCAATAGCTTTCCTGATTGTCTTTCAAAAGGAATTTTAATTCTGCCTCAAATTCATCTGTTTATTAAAAAGGGATGCTACTTCCCCACGTTAAAGAGAAAGGGCAAAGCAGTGTTAATTTGTAGTAGTCCTAATGCACAAACCGTTGCCCTCTTGGGTGCAATATTGCCACTGAAAAAGCAATGTGAGATGTTATCGCTGCAGTAATAAAACCAAGAAAACATTTCACAACAGCAGAGTGCTTTAATCCCACAGGCTTTACAGAGATACCAGGACAGGAATTGTGGCTCTCTGAAATGCAGTCACACACACTCAGTTTGGTGCCATTGGATGAACCTGTTGGAAAAGGCTGGAAAAGGCAGTTCAACCACACACAGGACAGCAGAGAGGAGGAACTGAACAGCACCATCTCTGGGGGAAATTCCAGTGGAAATTTAGGTAGATTGAGTACAACCTAGTACTTAAACAGACCTAACATTTCCAATTATACCATTTAATAATAAATATTCAACATGTGCCAGAATTGTTTTCAATCTGTTGTTGGATAAATTGGTCTCATTTTTAAATAACCTCAAAGAGAAAAAAACCCTATCCACTGTCAAGGCTGGAAAAGAGATGGTTGGGACAAAAACACCCCACAAAGTCCTGAAGATGTTAACTGGCCTTGGAGAAGTCATTAAATACTAGTATGACTGACAAACTTAAAACAGAAAAATGCCAGGCAGAAAACGATCTAAGCATCAGTATCTCAGAGGACGCAAAACACTGTCTTCAGCTGTAAAATACATTGTTCTAAAGCTTCTGTGTATGAATAATGGCTTTTTTTGTTTGGTTTACTTGTATTGCATTGATGAGCAGGAAGATGGAGGAAGGAGACAGAAAAGCAGAAGGCACTCCTGTCTTACCAGCAGGCCCCTAAAAGAGCTCTCAGTTCATTAGAAAAGCCCTGGAGAGTCCCCTTCTCTCAAGCTAATCATCCTGGAGAGCTCATTTCTCTGCAGTCTGTCTGTCCGAGACCAAGAGAACGACCCTTTAATCTGTGCAGGCTAAATTGAACCAACGGGGGCTGGCTGAATCATTAAATTAATGAATCATTAAAGTTTGTTTTTTGTGAGAAGCAAGTGTCTGAGTAGAAAAATAACAATAAGAAAGACTAGAGCTCTGAAGTGCAGTGGTTTCACGCTGGCTGCACAATATCCATCATAGCACGACTCAGAAATCCATCTTCACATAATGTTTCAACCCACTCTCAGTAAGGCCCTGGATAAGTCCCATCTCTCAAAGTCATAGAAGTCAAACTGTACTTATTACTAATTCAGGCTGAGCAGTGCAACAGCATTAACTCTAGCATGAAATACCACAAGCAGCAGATGTCCAGCAACAACTGTTCTCCTACAAATAAACAAACTAGAGTGTTGAATTCTTGAGTTGGATCTAAAGAACACCAAACTTCACTCAGAGACCCAGCAGAGAACTAAAACAAAGCAAAGCATACTGATATGAAATGCTGAACTTCCTTATAGGGGCAAAAAATGTCTAAGAAAGTCAAGTGAAATCAAATTTATATCCTAGAAAGGAGGAGGAGGAAGAAAACATCCATAGATTGAAATAGCTTATTTTATTGAACTTTATGTAAATACAGATGAGCTTATGTAAGTCCATTATTGCTCACAAAGAAGTTCTCAGTGTCAATTCAGTAAAAACACTTTAATTACTGCTTTGAGTAGACACTTTCTACGTGTAATTATTTCAAGCACTATTCTCTAAAAACAGAGCTATCAGCTTCACAAAAGGTGGGGATTAAGAGACTGGAGAATCAAATTATTCCCTTATTTAAGAGCAACTTGCTAAACTCCTATTTTCCCCCAGCTGCCATACATAGCTTTCCCATAAAAGGAAACTACTTTGGCTAACTTGAGTTCAGAAGTAAAAGAGTCTTTTTGACCCTGATCTGAGAAGTACCTGCAGCAAAACTCTTAAAGAATGGAAGAAGAAATTTCATGATGAGACTTAATGTTCTCTGCGTGATGGGACGTGGTGGGCTGAGGCACAAAGAAGAGTTTTCAACTAAGAGAACTTGGGAGCATGCACTGCTATTACAAAACCATTCTGGGATTAACACCACCCACACAGAGACTTATTGGATCCAAGAGATTTCAAGGTACAGAGTGGCTGATCTTTAGCATCCCTAATGCAGTCAGGACCAATTAACCCTACTGATATTCTGCTCCATGTGCCAGAGATGTTTATTCTGCACCCAGCTTAAACCAGTTAGAAACAAGGGAATCAGGAAACCCAATTAATGCTGAGCTATCAGACAAGACAACAAAGGATTCCTTGTTTTACACCTGTAGGTTCAGGAGATGAACAGCAAAGTTCCTTTTGATACAGCACATACTGAGTGCTACAACCACTCCTTGCTCATAGTTTGGTACATTCATTACTCAAAACTGAGCCACAGTGCCATGATGAGCTACCATGAGCTATCTAATGCCACTGCTTAACTGTTTTTATGCTACTGCCCTCACAAAAGCAAATATTTCCTTGAATATAATTCCTGTGTGCATTTTCCACAGCTGCTTTGTGAGCAGAAAAAACATTCCTCCACTCAGGGGCACTTTGCTTTGGCAGGGAAATGATGCAGAACACTATTCCTGCTACAAAGCCATCACACTACCATCTTTTCCCTCTTTCCTGCAAAAAAATGCTCACAGCATTGGCTGAACCAGCTCCACACAACACTGCCAGATACCAGCCACAAACACTTCACAGATTTGACTGCAAACGCTTTCTAGAATCTATGTCCAGAACTAACTCTCTCAGAAACCTCACCACAGTATTTTAAGTGACATTTAGACCTCAGACACGAAAGGACCGTGTTCTACACCAGTGGCTCATTTAATATATAGGCCAGCTGTTGAGTTAGATGTCTCTTCACAACACTCACAATACCCGTTAGATTGCCTGGAGCTCCTCTCTTTGAGGACTCTGCTAAAGGCAAACTAGTTCGCAAACAGCATGTATTGTATGTGAAATACGGCCAGGAACAGAAGGAATGAATCTAAAGGAGAATATCCTCAAACACAAATGCTAAAGAAAAATAATCCTATGCTTTTTATTTGTTTACAACGAAGCTGCTCAATTTAGAAAAGACAGATGTCATCCACATTCACAATCTTAAAAAACATATATAAATAAAGAGCACACCTGGCAGCTAAAGTTATTGCTTTTCAAATTCCTGTGGTACAATAAATCTGAATAAATTGAATTAGGCACTTTAAAAATACAAACTACTTTATTCCTATAAAATCAGTGCAGGAGATAGAAATGAAAGCTTTTGATTTCCATTTCATCTTGATACAAATAGAAGAGGTACTTTCTATCAAAAAGTGCAACATGAGATGTGAAAGCTTCCTGCAGGAAAGCACTGCTAAAAGAAGAGATAGATCCTCTTAATTAAGGTTGTCTTGTATTTGTCTCCCTAAAACAGACATGATCAATAGGTGCAGAATAAAATTGATTGCTGCAGCACATTTCATTAGGTGAAGCAAATGTCTCCATAGAGATTAAGCATGTCTTTAATATCTGAAGGTGGTAACACCTGTCTGCTTGAAATTGTGATCTCTCTGGGGCAAGGTTTTAAAAAACCCAAAACAAGCCAGATTACTAGTAGCTGCATAATTCTTACTGCTGTCTCCCCTACTCCAAATCACCAAAACCCACATTACAGAAATTATCTTTAGGGCCCTTATCTAATTGACCCTTTGTACTAGCACTAAATGTCACATCCGTCCCTAGCAACAGCTGCTCGACTGAGCAGGGTCCTGTCTGTCACGCATATTTCTGCATCAGAGTCACCCTGGAGCTCCAGCAAAAAGCAGCTGGGGGCACACGGAATGGTGCTCCTGCATGGCCAAGACAGGAAGGGAGGAGGGATTCTGCACACTGGAGGGGTGTGGGGGGAGCATCTGCAGAGCAGCATTGAGCAGCCAAGGCACCCTGCCAGAGGAAGACAAATGGTGAAGACAGCTCTCAAGTAAAAGGCTGAGCACAGATTTACTGCAGCTACCACCCCGTGTGTGTCTTCTCCCAGCTCCCTCTCACCCCAGTTTTTTTCCACATTGTCAAGTTGCTGTTTTCAAAGGAATGCAGCCAAATGGTGAATAATGAGCCAGTGCAAGGGCATGAGTCAGGCAGGGATGGATGGATGGATGGATGGATGGATGGATGGATGGATGGATGGATGGATGGATGGATGGAAGGAACACACCCATTCCACTGCATGTGGGGAGTCTTATTTGGTTTGCTTTGCTGCTGGTTCTTATTTCCAAAAGGGGTCCTTGGTTACTCTTCTGTTTTGTCCAACCCCCTCACCTGTGCATGAGAGAATGAGAATGCAGAAGATGGGTCTGGCACCACAGGAAGTGTTTTGCAGCAGTGTAAATGACTAACAGAGGATGTGAAGTCCTGAAAAACCAATCCCACTATTGTTTTATGTTTTCTTTCGCAGAAGGGTAAATAAAAGTGCTTCTTGGAAGCCAAACAATAGGAAGGCTCAGAATGAAAAGCAGCTGAACCAGCATTACCCCTTCATCCTGCACCTTTGCTTAAGTGAAAACTATTATAGGACTCAAGCTACTTGGAATGGCATGAAGCACTTTTCTGCCAGCAAAAGCCTTGAGCTGAGGATTACTCTGCACCCAGACTCAGATCTTGCTAGAGTTTCCACACAGCCAAAGATTCATGAAACGTTCCTCCATCCATGTTGAAGGAATTGTTTTCATTGTAACTACAGTCGCACCATCTGTCTGAGTTGCCTAAACAGTACCATGTGCACAGTTTGAGCTGCCCTCTCAGTACAGATATTTACACGCTCTTGCACAATACACTTACTGAAAGATGGATGAAAGGAGGCATAATCCTACTGAGGCAGCTGCAGGGAAATTTAGGGAGAGGCATTTGGATTTGGAATGACTTAGAGTGTTCAGCAAATCATTAAAACATTCTCATCAACAATCCACAAACACATCCACAAAGACTGAAATAGCTTATTATGTACGATGGGAAGATAGAGTCCTGGGAAACAACATTCCCACTTTCCCCTCTCCTAATGAAATTTACATTTCTGTTGCCAACTAAAAGTTTATGTCCTGCAAGAGAGGACTAAAAGGTGGCGAGTTCTTCACTACATGTGAGAAAATTTCAGTCAACTTCTGACACTGACTTGAAAGAACCATCACTGTAAATAAGTCACTGGTTAATGGAGCCTTTTCTAAAGTAAGTTTTGTGAGCACTTCACTCTTTTCATAGTTTCCCTTCAGATCAGCCGCAAACCAGCAATAAAAAACCGCAATTTGTACTTAAGCAAAACCCAAAAAACTGGCATGGAATGACTAAAGGTGTAACTACAAGCACCATCCACCAGTTTCTGAGGCTGAGGTTTGTGTCTCCATGCACTCAAACCTGAGAAATCCACGACAGTTTTTCTGTGTTGTGACTAATCGTTCCCAGTGAAAGGAGATATTGGCCAGCCCTGTCTAAACAAACCAGATGAGGCATGTTCAGGAAAGGTGTTAGCTAACGTTTTAAACACCACTTAGCTCCTACTTTAGGTAAACAGTTTAGCTAAAGCAGTTGGTAAACACTGGCCATTTTCCTAGTCTGGACAGTGGCAAAAGTTGCTTTGTCCAGATTTTCACTCTGGTGGTTTATATGAACTATTTTGCTTTAAACAATTCCTCAAATGGAATCGGCTATGATGACCACTAGGAATTTTCTTCTCAGGTGTGGCAGGGCTACACCACAGGATCAGTGGGCACATCCACACCTTCCCCCTCCTCACCACCTACCCAGAAACAACAGACTTCTACTGAGGTGAGATGAAATAAGCCCATCCTCTAAGATAAAACAGGGCTTGTAAATTGAGGGAATACATTTTGTTGAACTGACATAGCAGAAAAAGCAACTCTGGGACACATAAACTGTTCTCTTAATTTCTTCTATCTCTCCCCTTGGACTATCCCACCTCCAACAAAATTTCTTCCTCTAATGAGGTACCTAATAGTACCTATTACTTATTATTGTCTAGATGACCATCCTGAAGTACTGCCAAGATTGCACCAAGGTTTTAGGGATCTACATTTACATTCAAACAATATGAATCTCAAACACTTGATAAATTTATTTAAGGGAGACTCATTTATAATGGGACTAACTCTTTTTTCAAATCTGCAGGAAGTTATAATAGAGGTGTTTTTGATGTAGTTCTGGTTTGCAGGGAAGAACTTTCGCAGGGTTCAGAAGAGAAAGGTGACCGAAACCAATGTTATCCTCTGAATGTACAGACAAAGAATAAAAGGAATGAAATGAGGATGACGGGACTTTAAAAGGCTTCACTAAGTTCAGGAAACTAGCTTCAAAAAGAAAACACTGAAAAGCTGCCAGAGGGAAAGGACAGAAGCAGGACAGAAGCAGGACAGAAGCAGGACAGTAGACAAGAAGGTATTAGCTGCTCAGATTCACAAGTTTTGAAAATCCAACACAGAAACAACTTTTTGTGGCTAAGTATGAATGTGAGATAACAGCAAACATCTCTTGCCCCAAAAAACGAACCTACATCACAAGAGCAATGCATGTACTTAGGGACATGAAAGATGAAAAGGAAATATTCTATAAATATATCAGAAGGAAGCAATCAATGACTGAGAGAGACTAAAGTAAACCATGCTTCCATTGCTCCTTGTCTTTACAGAAAGAGCTTAGCTAGGAATAAATACTTCACACAATTCTAAAAATCAGTCAAAAACACAAACTGGAATAAGGAAGGAAGCAGCTAAAAATGTAAGACTGGGTAAGTGCAGACAATCCTGCAGTTCTGGTGAAATCTAATACTGAATTTAATCAGAAAAACACAAACCTGTGGATCATTGCCAATCACCTTCAAGAATCTCCCATTAACATTAAACACTCAACAAAAAAGAAAGTGAAATGTTGCAATTCTCTCTAGAAAAAGAAGGCTTTGGGGAATAATTTGAAGCAGAGGGTGAAAGATCTGGATTAGATTAAGAAGAAGGAATATGAGAGGATTACAGTAACTTCATATATTTTAGCAATCTTGAAAGAAGAGAGAAATTAATTGTTCATCACATTTAGAGTAAAAGACAAGTAGTTGGCTCTATTTGCAAAAGAGAAGGATTATTAAGGTCAGACTCTAGGGAATTTTTCCCTAAATGTGGACAGTTAAGGATGGGAACATGTCCCAGGAACACTTGTTGAACCATGTGTCTAAAAATGCTTATGAACAACAAAAAAAAATAGCTTTCAGGAACATCTTGGGATATTCAGTTGTGCCACAAAAAAAGGGAGTGAGTCATGAAAAATAAAGCTATGTAGTTTCTTGAAGTCCTTTCCAGGGGTAGATTAAATTTCTGATTCCAAAAGGCTTCAGGAACAAACCTGAGCTGATATTGGGAGGGAGGGGAAAAACAAAAGAACAAAACAGCAGAAAGCAAAGCCCACCTGCAAGTAGCTGCTAGTCTCACAACTTGTGATTCTTTTTAGAAGAGCTGAACTGACTTTACAAAAGGATTCAGAAGAATATGCTTTTTTTGGACAGCGATTCAAACCTGACGCTGTGCTATGGGTGCTCTGATCTGCTCCCAGAAAAGCCTCCTAGTTGGCTCTTTAGGCTGAGAAAACAGCCTTCACAGCTAAATCAACCCTCCAAATACTATTCACTGCTCTTGACAACAATGACACATCTTGGAACGTTAACTACTTCACTTGAAAAACAAGCAAAAGCCTGCTTGCAATGAGGGATAATGCATGTGACCCATATTAGACATGGACAGACCCTTGCATTTAATCAACTACTGGAGCTGGGAAAACATTTCTTTTGCCTGAGCATTGCTGAAGTGGCGTCACTGGTGTGAAGAAGAGAATTTGCATGATGACTCCAACCAGAAGGTTCTGTGCCATTGGGGTGATGCTTGGAACAACTAATCAGAAAGGCTCTCTCAACAGAGATGTGCTGCTTATTATTATCTGCTGGACAACAATTCATTGACAAAGTCTTTGGTGAATGAACTCAAAAATGAATGTTTCTTCCCTTCCCAAGATAAAAATGTCACTCCAGTGAAAACAAATTTTTCTCTTGCTTTTTTTTAAAATAAAAAATCAGAAGTGCTTTTGCAGGGGCAGGTTCCTACAATAGGACAAGGCACATGTATTCCAGACATCATACCTTATACTATTACTGTAAAATTACCTGCAACAAGCAAGGCTTCTTCTACCTGAATAAGGAACAATACTGCTTACACCACCAGCTCCTGCCTGCATGCCCTGTAGGAGTCAGTGATCATCTTTCCTCTGCCCAGGACTAGTAAATGTTTCTAATTATAGCTAAAACCCCTTCTAGTATGGGGGGAAGTCACTGTCTGCCATAACATTTATAGTAGTTATACACATTAAAACGTTGGAGAAACATGATCTAGTGATACAGTGAAACTGGCTCAGTAAGAACTGCTGTGAGATTGGGAGGCTGATACAAAGGTATTTTTAAGCAAGCAGTTAAAAGCAGCCCTCCAATAGTTCACTGCTCATTAAATTAGTAAGGCATACAAACAAAAATATTTTGGGAAATTTAACTTCAGGATTGTTTTTGTGGAAAGAAGAGCACGTTCCAGATGAATGAGGCTTTGCTAAGTTTAATGCTAACCATGTATTGTAAATACTCTATATTGTAAATCTAAAGCCACACAGCTGCAACCCAGAATGGTGGATACAGACTGTGTGCAAAGTTTAGCATGTTTAGTTTGTATGCAGATAGAACATCAAGCTATGAGTAAACCTACTTTATGTTCCTTTTCTTCTGATTATTCTTGTGAAACACAATGAACTGAAAAAACCTGAATTACAGGCTGACTTGAGATCTGTATCTTATTTTGGATCACTTAAGCTACATCCCTAGATTTTTACTGGACTTTTCTACAGTTATTACAAATATAACAGATGCTCAGTGTACTTCCATTACCATCAGCACTTCTGCATATTCCTGTAGATGTCCTGAAACACAAATGCTTAGCAAAGTTTTCTGGGAAAGCTCAGCTTCTGGGTTGTTTAAAAGGAAAAATGAGAATTATAAGCATGTACCTTATAAAACAGCATAATAAAAATTAAATTTATCCAAGCAGTAAGCTGAACATCTGTCAAAGGAGAAGCCTGAACTGAACAAGTTCAGTGACTCCTACCCACCTATACCTTTACATTATCTCTAGTACAATATTATCTTGAAGAAGTGCCCTCACACTACAGTTTGTTGAACTACAAAATTTCCACAATTCCCACACAATAAACAAAACCCAACTGCAGATACTCTGGAGGGAAATTAACATTAAAGAAAGAAGCCCTAACAAAGAAATACAGTTCTGTTCAGTGAGGAATTGCACCCAACTGATGCTTCTGGTCCCAAGTTTTGCCTGTGTTACCCTCAGCAGGGCATGAACCTGGGTTGCCTCCCTCTCCCCAGGTGCTATTTAACACAGTTTCTGGGAGCCACAGTAACTTTTGAGACCTCTACATTGTCAAACATGGTAGAAAAACAGTGAGCTGGTTTAAATCTATCCTGGTGAGGGAATGAGGTGAATTCACAGACAGTGTGATCGCACAGCCTTATTTGCTTGGAAAACCAGGCTGAAAATCCCAATTAGAAACAGAAAAGCCTGTCAAAGGTTGTTTCTAAATCTGCTGGAATGAGAGTGTGGGTTACAAGGAGCTCCAGGAGCTGCCTGCTTCCTTCTCCATCCCACAGGCAGGGGTATGGCTGAAGGTGCCCCTCACCAGGACCATGGGACTGCATCCCCCTGCCTGGCCCCAACCAGAGGCATGAGACAGAAAACCAGCAGACACAGTGAGGGAAGTTAAACAGGCTTTTCCTGAGGTACAAAAATCACATTCCTTCAGACCCAAAACCCCCAGTGTCCTCTCCAGTCAGGGCTGGGCTTTTTCTCCCCAATATGAACAAGAGACTTTCCCTTTTTAAAAATGAAATTCAGAACAATGTCCATCAGTACCCTGCGATCCAGAAGGCACAGAGAGGTTTCCAGTTTTGCTCTCCCCAGCCCTCCACAGTCCC
Organism: Acridotheres tristis; assembly: GCA_037013685.1. Lineage (NCBI taxonomy): Eukaryota > Metazoa > Chordata > Aves > Passeriformes > Sturnidae > Acridotheres > Acridotheres tristis. Next base: position 27,384,794 of record CM072894.1, read on the forward strand.
CTTCTGCAAGGTCACCTCCTCCTCACACGTGTCCATCCTTGGCATTAAAAAGTGACAGGAAAATCCCCAGGACCCAGGTGAGCCCCAGACACTGGCACTGTGCACCTGCACTCCAGACAGGATTAAACACAAGGCACAATGTTGATTTGTTTCTAGTAGTACACAGAGTTACTAGAAAAAACCTCCCAAGTAAAACAGTGTGAAGCTCCAGGGTTCATAAACTGTTCACAGAAATACAGCCACGCTAGCAGGGCTTCATTTGTTGTTTAAGCATATGCAGTCTCAGATCCATGAACTGTCAGCAATTCCACTGGCATACATACAACTGACAAAACCACTCAGCCTCTTTTGCAAAAATTTCCAGTCCTCCCATGATGTTCCAATTAGATCTGCTACTAATAACTGTCAGCTTTGCAAATAATTTCACATAACTCACTTGGGCAGAAATCTTCCTCACAAATCCATGGCTGGGATTGAAATAATCATCCATCACTCGTTCTCACACCATAACACAACCATATTTCACCCCATTAACTTTCCCTTCAATGCCCCACAGTGCTACCCTAGTGACACTTTTCTGTGTATTTGTTGAATTACAATATACACAAGAACATGTGAAAGTGGGAGGACCCAGGACAGCAGCTAATCATCTTTGGGTCCAGTATAGCTTTCTTGGCAGCTGAAGGATTGTCCGTAGCCTTTCTTAAGGACCTTCTCCCATACAGAATTCAGGACAGCATGTCCACTCCTTAACTCTGATGCTATCACTCTATCTTCTTCCTAATCTGTGAAAATTATTAAGAGTTGTGAATCTACCCTAGACCAGAAAAGCACAGATATTAAGAAGTGCTCAGTGGTTCCATAAGCATGACGAGGTGCAAAGCTGACCTGTTTGTATGGGAACGTTTTTCTCTACTTTTCTAATTTCCTTCAACTCAGAGAAAATACATGGCGGTCAGTGCAGCATGCAAAATTAAATCTTGGCCCAGCAATCAGAGACAAAGTAGTCAATAAAAGCTGAAGAATTTCTTTCATCTCCTGGTTTTTGTTTTAAGAAATGCATATCTAGTTTGAGCTTTAGATTGGGAAAGAAACCTCTTCAGAAGTTTGCAGCTCCTGCTCTGTTGGCAGAGGGCAAACTTTGCCTATCAGAGCAGGCACAGGACACGAGGACCCCTCTTTGCCCCCAAATTGTAGCTGTGGCCTGGGATACATTTATGTAGTTACCTGCCCTGAACTATCACACAGTGGTGCATTACTCTTCTAATAAGTGGCCACATTCCTTTTCAGATGTGGGTGCAATGACTCATTTTCTATATATAGTATATATAGAAGTACAAAATACTGCTGCTTTTTTTTCTTTTGTAGTTGTTCTCAACATATGCTTTTCCATTTCTCATTACTGCGTTACTGAAACAGTATGTAGAATATTTATGAGACTGAAATACAAGTTAACTGTGCCATTCCTCATAAATGTAGATTCTAAAAGTTTCTCATTTTTATTGTAAAATTTTCATTATTCAAAAGTAATCTAAAAAGAGCATTCCTAGACAAATAATTTCCTTTACCAGTTTGTCAGGTCTAGTATAGTTGTTCAAGGGTTACAGGATTAAAAAAAAAATCCAACTATGTTTATATATAGTAATACATTAGAATATAATAGAATCCAGTCAACAAGGTAAATCTCTTTTGTGTACTCTCCACTTTTCTGCAAACCATCTGCAGCTGGGAAGTTTCATTGTTAGAGGTCCATTAATGAGATCAATACAAGCTATATCCACAAAGGATTAGTTGGCTCATATGCTATTGAAAGACTCTTGGGTTCAGCAAACTGTTTTGGTTCTCATGTGCAGTGACGCCTAACCAAGCCCCTCCTTTCCTCCTCCAACAATCCAAAACCTGGAAATGGAAGCATTCCCATTTTTCCTCAGTATCAACTTACACACACAAAAATCAGGCAATAAATAGATTCAGGGATTCTAAATTTATCTTCAGTGGATACTCTGGGAATGATGGGGGGGTAAGTAAAAGGGAAGGCTTTCTGTCAGATATTGCACCTACTGTATTTATTAACTGACTTTTTCCCTGCTTTCCTTTGTGACTTAGGTCTAGTTATGCATTCAGCAGTTTTAGTTTTGGCTCCTGAGCAAGCCCAGCTGCAGTTGCTGCCACCTCATATCAATAGCACTTAATGGCTCTCTTGTATCCTCTACTCATACCCTAGAAGTCATAACTTCTATCTCTGGATAATAATAGGTGCAGGTGAAAAAAAAATTAATAGACAATAAAATTTTAAAAACACTCCCTCCACTTTCATCCCCTAGGGTAAAGCAGCAGAAGGACAATAAACACAGAGCTGCAGAGAACAAAAGTCTGCTTGTTTCTCTGGGGAAGAAAAAAACATCAAAATGTGCATTTGCTGTAGAAGAAATACTGCCTTTCTGGTTGTGTCTGAACTCACATGACAGATACAAGTTGACATAATGCTGCAGTTATTTATCACACAGATGTTTGAAGATGCCTCTTAATAAAACACAGTAATCACACACAGTACCACAAATCCACCAGACCAGGAAAGCTAATATTTACTCAGTACTAAATACCTAATGACCATGCAAGCCTCTGAGGAACCAAATTTGGTTACTGCTTTGCTACTTGGAAAGCCAGACTTCAGAGAAAATAGATTATGTGGATTTTTTACCAAGCTATTCAGCTTTACATTTTCCATCTAACAGCCAGTCACAGAACACAAGTTTTCCATTTCCAGAAATACTGTGCCTTTCAGCATGTCAAATGCCAGTAAAATGGATTTTCACCTTTCCATTTAGTTTTGTATTGGTATAGCACTCATAGAGAAATACGAGAGAGAAAGAGTTTGAAGAACAAAGCAGACCTTGACCTGAGTCAGGTCTATGCACCAGGAGGTAAGGAAGGAGCTGGAGGAAAGCAGGGTCCCTTGCTGCACCCTTTGTCCTTTGCTTACACCCCTCTTTTCCTGCCCAGGTGGCATTTCCTGCCTTGCCTTTGCATGAAGAAGCCTTCATCCACTTTTCATCTGTTTATTTAACAAATTTACACAGTTATACTCTGGCTCTACATATACCACATAACCTTTAATGTTATATTTTTAAAAATGTATTGTCAACTGCAATTTTTATCACTCAGAGAGAAAAGTGTTCCTGACACGCAGCTTTCCTCTTGGACCAGTTTCTGTGCAGGTAGAAACACTCTAGCACAGTGCAGGGCTGTGTTAGAACTCCAGAGCTAGCCTGGATCCCAGGGAAAGCACAAACAGATCAGTGTGGCTTTTTTGCTTGAGCCAATGGCTCATTTTCCCCTCACCACTCGGTATTGCTTTGTACAGCAGTGGAAAAACCTGAATTTTAGGAAATTGCAATTCAACTGAAGCAGGCAACAACTGAGGCAAAAATCTTCACATACATTATTTGCTCAGTTCTACCCATTAGGCAAAGGCAGGCACTATAAACAGCAGGAAGGAAGAAGGCTGCTTTGGATACTGGGAAATAGTGTCACTAAATGCAATGGGCAATGCGTGGATACAACCCATAGAATTTCTGTTCTGTTCACACAGTTATGTGATCTAAGTTACCCTCTCTTACTCAGGAGAGAGATCTTGAAACTGTAACATGGAATTCTCTGAAAAGTACCAAACTGAATACTTGGGGATAGTAAAAGGGAAAACTGTGTCAAGGATGATTACAGAAGAAACAGAGAACACCATCTCTCTTCATATAAACTGAGTTTTGCCCACATCTTCATTAATGGGTGCTGTTCTGAAATGGATTTGGGATAATTAGAAAAAGACAGGGAGAAGGAAGACATAAATAGCAGAGGTACAAAAAAGCTTTTTTTACAAGAAGAGATTACCCAGATGAGGACTTTGCAGCCTGTGAGAGAGAGATCACTGTGGAGAAGAATATGATTATGGTCTAGTACCAGGAATAGCACAGAGACAGTGAGCAGGAACAACTGTTCTCATGATGCAAGGAATAGGGGGCACCAAATGAAATGGTTGGACAGTTTGCTTAAAACAAGAGGGGCCAATTTTATTTTTTTTTTATTATACACTACATAATTAAGTTGTGGAACTTATTGCCACAGGATGTTTTGAAAGCCAAAAGCATAAATGGATTAAAAGAAAAGCAATTAGAGAAATTCATGGAAGAAAGGTCTACCATGGGCTATTAAATACAATGATGCAGATACAACCTCTGGCTGAAGCAGAACCCAAATGGCTGGCTGCCAGAAGCTGGGAAAGAATACTGCTGCTGCTGCTGCTGCTGCTGCTCTACACTGGCAAAGCAGATGCTTTGGGAAAATAAAGTGAAGGGCTGAGCACTGGTCTGAGTCATGGAAGGTCTCTTCTGTGACCCAGTGTAGCTGTTTCAATGCTTTTCTGAAATGGACTAATTTGTCTTTGATAATCTGATGCTTATTAATATCCAAATTTAATTCCTTCCCTATACCACAAATTAACAGAAATATTACAAAGAACAATTATTTAAAGTAATGTGATTACCTATACATCATACTTTTAGATTTTCTTTCATCTGGGCTTTGCTGCATGACTTAAAAGCCACTTCACCTAAACCTACTGCTGCATGAAATTTCATGTCCATGACAAAAGCTTTCTATGCCACTACAATAATGCTTTCGTGTTGAAACCAGAAAAACATCTTGCTAAATGCACAACGGTTATTGCTTGGAGGAATAGAAATGTATCAAAGCAATGAAAGGCCCCATCCTTTCTCATATATATCAGTATAAACTAAATCCAGTGCAATGAATTTCCATAGGTCAGCAGTGCAATAGAAGGACGGGATCACCTCATAAAAGCCATTAAAGACATGCTAGATTGTCTCAACAATACAAATTAACAATTGCGTTCTTGCAGGTTTCTCTGGGCAGTGCAAATATGCAGAAAAATCAATTACTGAAATAACAGCTAATCAATAATTCAGGGCTATGCAGAAATGCATATGCACGATGCAATACAAATCACTGTCAGCTTCTAGAGTTCTTCTGTTTCTGCTTTAATGTTTCCCTAGCATAGTTTTAGAGTGCTGACTTATTCAGGTGCTTAAGGAATAAGATGAAACAATTTTATCAAAGTGAGATTTGTTCCTCCTCTGCATTTCCAAAAAACAGGGAAAATGAGATTCAGGTAGGCGGACAGGTTTGAAGTGAGAGCAATTTGCACTAAACCTTTTACAACTTTGTAAGAGTTTTCAATATTTGAAAAGTGTCCATTCCCCTTTTCTTTTAGACACTCTTCACAAAACAGGCTGGAGAGGGCCTTGTTCTGATGCATTCCACAAAACATTTGTGGGGGAAAAGTATATACAAAGAAAAATGTTAAACAAAGGAAAATGTTGTATCACCCAAAAGGGGTAGCTCTTAAATTCAAGATTCACATTCAAAAGACTTAACATGGTTGGCTTCTAAAGCAAGTCCCTAAAATAAAGCTGTAATAATGAGCTATTGGACATAAAAGGGGTAGATTAACCCCCAACTCCACCTTCTCTGGTTCTTCTGCCTGGACTATAAGGTCTGTGTAGGGATGGTTGGATACTCCCCTCCTTCAACAGGAATTCAAGCTGCAGACCTTGGATGCCAAGGGGAGCACTGGGGCAATTAGTTCCCAACCTCCAGAGCTCCCAACCTCACATAACACTGTAGGTTTTCTGCAGATAGTAGATAGATGCCCCATACTCACTCTGAAAATAGTGTAGAGCTCATTCTCAAAGGCTGCACTTCCCAGAGTTACATGCAGGAGAGAACTGGAAGCCCCATAGCTGCACTGATATGGTCCTATGGCTAAAATTCCCAATGCCCACAGAGCATCCTGGGCTACCCTGCAGCATCTTTACAGCTAAGAGAAACAAGGTTCTGCCTCGTGCTGAAAAATCTCTCATCCAGATCAATGTGATTCAAACATAATGAGCCTTGAATGCTGGAAGAAAACTTGTAGTAAGGGACCACAGGAAAGGCACAGCTTCAGCTTCCACTCCATCTCTGGGTAAAACAGCTCAGTTACCATGGGAACACCTCTTCCCACAGTACCATAATCTCCCATCTACCATGATGAGTGCAATCCAGCACCCCAAAACAACCCCTTCTTTGAACAGTTCCCCCTCTCCTCTTGCACAAGCACACAGAATGCAGTCTGCATGCACACCTAGGCACAGAATGACTCCATGCTGCTACTGGCTGGGACGCACAAATACAATAGAGCCAGAACTATGGACTAAGTGAGGGAAAAGCTCAAGGAAAAGACTTTATATTTTCACTATCTGATGTCAATCTAAGGCCACCTCAACCATAGCTTCTCCAAAGGAAATCAAGGGATTCTAGCTAGGAAAATGCAGCTTGATAGGCTTTTTTATACATGCCAACCTTGTCCTTGAAAAGGAGCCTGAAGCTTTCTCAACTGACCATCACCATAAGAATATGAATAATTTTTTTAAAATCTCTAGACAACTAGGGTAAATTTATGGCATTTGAGAACAGCAACCTTCCTCTGAGACCATGACATACAGCAAGAATCAGTGAAGTAATTAAATTCATACAGCCTCCTCCTTAAACACACATCAAGCCCTATTTGTAACAAGCATGGTTTACCTGGAAGCTTGGAAATGCCTGTTGGAAGTGGAGAGGAGAGGTAATCCATGGCATGCTGGATCCAGTTCATTTAGGACTGTACAACACACATGTGATTAGGTCAAGTGGTGACATAAGATACAAGAGATGGCCTATGCTTCCAGTTATTCATCACAGTGAAACTTTTTCTAAAACTTTTTCATGCCAAATAGCAATGAAGTGCGTGGACAACTCAAACTTGAAAAGAAGCAAGTTCGGGGAATCCTTACAGAAAATGATGATTCCATATCATTAATTTTAGTGATACACAGTTGATTAGCTATCTATCTCCAGACCTACAAATACTCAGTTATTAGGCAGCCATCAGTCTGATCCTAGACAATACGGCAGGAATCCAATGACTGAGGAAAGTTACTTTATCGACAAATAGATGTCAGATTTAACACCAATAGTCTATGACCCCTTTTATCTCTGAGCCTCAGAGCACTTTCACAACATTAATTAGCCTTGTGAGATAGCTCTGACACTCATTTTATGAGCACAAAGCAATTATGCCCACTTTGTGGGCACATAACAGTTAAGTGGCACCCACGAGGTCAAAGGAGAGTTCCGGTATCCAGCCACCAAATCCATCCAGCAACTTACTCCACTAGTAATATATTTAACCCCTATTTATTAGATCAGTTCCCATGCTTGGGTGGACAATCTGAGTGAAGTTTCAAGGATCTGACATTTCCCACAAGTAGACAGCCAGGAACTGCAAAGTATTCCCCACAGTGTAAATCTACATCAAGATCCCACTGAATAGCAAGTCTCAGAAGCAGCATTTGGAGCCTTAGAAGTCCTGTTTTTCCCATAACTGAAGTCAGTATTTCATGGAGACCCATAATGCCATACAGATACCACAATGCATTCATTCCCTCCCTAACCTGCAACCATTGACTAGAACTGAGAGAATATCACCAGTCAGCAGCATTGCAAAACTCAGTTTTGCATAAATGATAAGTCAGTGAATAGTGGCTGAGAGGAGGAGGGGTGTTACCACAGCACAAGGAACGAGCCTTAGTACCACACTTCCACTAAAGTGTGGCATAGGCACAAAAGGAGCTCTGCTCAGTCTCTCAGCTACAAGCAGGTGTTTTCCTCTCCTGCAGAGCTGAGAGGGAGCAGTGATCAAGGCACTCAAATGTGTAACATGTTCAGTTCCACCATCAACTTGTGGTGTGACTTTTTGCACACTACTTGGCCCTTGTGTTTGTTCCTTCTTTAATAAAAAACTGAGAGAGCAACTATTTTTCCAAATTCAGCCTCTTCTGCTTTTAAGTTTGGGAGATGAGCTCCCTGGACATTCAGCCACTCAATATGTATGGAGCCGCACAGATCAAAGACGTCTCCTTTTTTTGAAAAAGCTGTAACCAAATAATCAAAGATCATACCCAAAGATGTTCTTTTTACTTGTTTGGGGTTGGTTTTTTTTGGTTGTTTGGTTGGATTTTTTTGTTGAGGTTCACAAACTGACTGCTATATTATTATTATTATCTTCAGATATCCAGATGTCTTTTTAAGGTTCATATCAATTTAAAGGTAAAGATATGGCTCCAAAACAAAACAGAAAAGGGACTTTACCTTTCCTCTCAGCTGTTTTTCTTCTTAGACAAACCTGAATGAACTTGTGACTGACTTCATCAGCTCCATCTCAAAACCAGCATTTTAATTTCTGCTTTTTGAGCTCAAAAAGCTAAGTAACAATTTGTCTAATTTTACCTGTCTAGTTACAAAGAAAACAAGTCAGTATTTCGGTACAGAATCAGAATCACTAGGTTGGAAGAGACCTTTAAGATCATGGAGTACAACCCACGCCCTAACACCTCAACTAAACTAAACCATGGCACTGAGTGCCACATCCAATCTTCTTTTAGGAACATGTGATGCAAGAGAAATTGTGCAGTTACACCATGTGGAGATTAAGAGTATCAATGCATCACAGCTGCCCCAGTTTCTCTCAGAAAGCCTTAGATGCTGACATTTTGTAATTGTAAATACATGGCATGCCACAAACCCCCTTCCCCAAATACTGCCTGCAAGCACTGACTAAACAACAGGATCTGGGGCACATTTGCAAGTATGCAGAGTGCAGAAACTGCTCTTTGATTGACACATTGGAGAAAGGAATGGATACTACTACATACGAACAGAGCACCTGCTTTTTTTCCTTGCAACTGCATCTCAGCTTGCTTAACCAACAGGACTGCTCTTTGCATGGGAAAATGATCTGTTTATTTAGCCTGCTTAAATTCTGTAACCGATTGTGAATTATAACTTCTTTTCTCCTCAACAAACATAAAAATTGACGGTGCAAATACCAGCCAGTTTCACCCAAAGAAGAAAATGTCAGAAAGGGGCAAGAACCTTTTTACAAGCACAGTGACAGCCTCTCTTGGTGAAGAAGCAAACTTAGGACTTCCTGGAAGCCATCAGGCTTATCAACACCCAGGGAAGAACAGCTGGGAGACCGATGATTTGAGGAAAGAAAGGTGAGAGAAAACCTCATTACAATAAAGAACTTCCAGTTCCCTTGGGGACACTCCACACTGTCCTACCTCTTCTCAGTTTTTCTCTTTTCATCCTGTCACCACCAGTGACTTCTCACTCTATCCTGGTGACACCACTCCACAAGGTTCAAATACCTCCTCACTAAGTCTCAAGTGGCACAAGACATCAAACCTGGGCTGTCATTTCCCCCAAATTAGAGACAGGCATGGCAGCAGGGAGGCAAAAGGATGTACAGGGTGGTAGGTGCTTCCAGGATCTTCCTGTAGCCTGGTGAGTGGAGAGATTTTAGCAGATGAAAGCCATTCTCTGCTCTGCACCGTCATCTTCTACACAAATCATGAACAAACAAGGGAACAAAAGAGATGTGTTTGTTCCAGTTCTATCAGAAACACAAAGACATTGTTTTGGTGGACAATTTGTTTGCTCAGGAAAGCTCAGCTCAGTTGCAGGAGTAGCAATTGCTGCTGTGAGGTCCTGCAGATGATTAAACAGATAAAGCTAAAAACCCCTCATTCAAATATCATAGGCCTTATTTTTATCATCACAGAGAAGTGACCCTGGTTTTCTTGTGCAACTTTCCCGTGTAAAATAATAAACATTAAAAGACAAAGCTTCGCTTTAGATTAACTTGTACAGTCATTAACTGTGTTCATAAGATGCTGCACCCACAACAGATATTCATCCTCTTGGAAAAGTGACTTGCACTAATTCTTCCAAAGTTTTGGTCATGTACAAACAGCATCCACTGGCTTGGCTTTGTCTGTCTTGTGGCTTAATCCTTAGATGACATTATACATGGATGTTTTACATGGTTTATATTCCAGACTCTCCCAGCAAAAATGTACAAAATAAAAAAAAAAAACCAAGCACATTTTTTCAGAAGTTGTTAGATGTATTCACTTATAAAGAAAAAGCAGTCACATCTGTGCTACATAAGATGTGTTAGAAGGCCAAGATGTAATTATCTCATTGGTGGTTTAAATATAGCTTTCACCAGAGAGTTCATCTTCACCCATGCTGTAAATTGGGTTAATTTTTCAGCATGCCAAATGGCAATTTGTTCTCTTAACATGAATGGCTTTAGTAGCATCAGCTGCAGCTTCACAATATTAAACATGTACCCTTTAGAACTCTGAAAAATGAATTATTCACCCTAACTTCAACAACTGCTTCATTCTCAAATCAAACAGGCAATGTTAACCCTAAATTATTCTGCATTAGAGTAACCAAGAGCTGTCTGAAACTGAGATGAAGTCGGTATTTACTTCATGAAAAATCAAGCATCTGTTTAGACATGAAAGTCTGTGACAGTGTTACCTTCAGGAGTGAGAAGTGCTGAGTTGTGAATGTGCAAAATTTTGCAAAGGGACTGCTCAGTTAAAATAGCATTGGCTTAGCCCACATAGGATACAGCAAAGTATGTATTTATTTAAATGAATTGCAAAACTTGTGGTGGAATAGTTGGCAGGTACTTCCACAAACGTAACAGAAAATTACGGAGAGTTTGAAGAGACAAAGTAGTCTGCATTTCTGACAAGGCACCTTTAAAACAAACTTTTATTGATTTCAGTGAATGTTCTATGATACAACAAACAAACAAGCCAACAAAACCCCTCAAAACAAACAAATAAAACTTAGAAGTGTTTATCTTTTTTTTCTCCTGTGGCAAACCAGATTCTAAAACAGTATTTTCTAAGACAGGAAGATTTTCTACATGTTTTTCTTGAAACTTCTCTATTCAGTTTTTCCAATATTTTATCGTGTTTTTTTTTTTTTAGAATATATTTATATTTGAAGACTAGGCTACTTTTATGTACAATAAGCTGAGATCTCTCTACATAAAACAGATAATAATCTTACCTCCAGATATATGATGTCTTAAAAATACGTTTGGAAATTATTTTCAAGGACAACATTTTCTGATGAAAAAAGCTGATGAAACTACAGGTATTCCAAAGGCAGTATTTAGTATCAGGTAAACCTAGAGAGTGTCAGGTTCCCTTCCCCACATTTCCACCTAGAGACTTGTGTACCTCTGTGGGTCTCTATGAGTGTGGAGAGGCACATCAGGTACACCAGCTTCTCAGAAATCCAAGACGAGCTGCAAAAGTGGAATTACACCATTGCACAAAGACATTCCCTTCTGAACCCCACTTAAGACTTTGCATGTGACACAACCATAAAAAAATCAACATCCCACAAATTCTGACATTTTATCCTTCCTAAGGAGCGGGGAGGAAATGAAGATTGACTCTGAAGTGTGCACTTTGAATTCATGTATTTCTGACCTCTAAGAGAGAGACAATGGCGTGATGGAACCACCTGTACATTTTATGCCCTGTCCCATCTTTCCTATTTAACATTCTGTGCTGCAGTGTGAGCAGGTTCCACAGGAACTGCAAGGAGCAGAGGTACTATGATCTCTGTTGGAAGGACTGATGGTGCACCAGCTTCCTCCAAGACAGAAGCAGATACAAACCTGCCAACATACTGCAGCTGCCAGACCTGGTCTGGAAGAATCTGGATTATCTAAGCTATTCTGTTTTCCTTCATCTAGGAAAAAGGGGAATTAATTCTACAAAAAGACAGTTGATAACATGAGGTCAATTCAGTGCAAAGCAGCAGTGCAAACTTCAAGGATTATTATTGCTGAAGTGAACTATCTCTTTCAGAAGATCACCCTGTCACCCCTGCCTCCTTACACACAATGCTTCACTCTTTTCATGTTTCTCCTGCCCATCTTTCCCTCACTACAGGTAAGTATATATTTACACAAAGACTAGCAACAATAGGCCCTCACTGTGATTTAATGAAAGGGAATTTAACTTTAGAGTATGAGTAATTGCTAGAAATAAAATCTGTTTTAAATATTATGGTTTATTTAACACTCCTCTTATTCGAAATGTAGTGCCCTATTTACAACCCAATTAGAAAGTTTTATCGTGTTTAAAGAAAAGCTATTCCCATCAGAAGCCATCAACAACAGAAATCTTGTGCAGATGTCTATAAGACATCGAACAGAAGCTGGTAGCATCAATCACCTGTCTTCATTGTCAGTATAGTTAATAAATTATTACTATGGCACAACAGTTGAGCACAAAAGAACCAGACTTAACCTAGAAAACAACTGAAAGAAAACAACTGTACCAACAACCATCCTCTCTGGACCCCCGAATATCGACACATTTAACAAAAATCTCAAAGTTCTACTTTTTATCTTTTGTTGACATAGTTTATGATAGAAAAAATTAATGTAAGGTACTGACAGGTCTACAAAATAAATCTGCGTTGTCCATCACAAGCAGGAGCAGTTTTAAAGCCTCCCCTAGGCTATCTCGACTTTGCAACTGACAGTGAACACATTTCCAATACATAATTCCTTCTAGGTCTTTGAAAAATATGTTAACTTAATCTATTGACCTTGGAAGCCCATCAGGAACACAGAACGTGTGTGTGAGTGAAAAGCTCTAATCTCTCTGTAATGCATCTTGGGGTTTGATCCTCCCACCCTCAACCACCTGAGCACAGAGCCAGACACAAAACCAGACTGGCTGCCACGCATTTTCCAGCCTATTTCCTAGGGGATAAGAAACATTCTCTGCAGAGTCTGACAGTGGGGTTCTTCCTGTGAAAGGTGAGTTACACTGATAAAGGTGTGGCTACTTGGATACCATTCTGCCCTCTTCTCACACTCTACCTATGATGCTAAAAGGACAATCAGATCGAGCATCTGAAACCCAGGCCCATCCTTCTTTAAGTGACAGAGCTCAGCATGCACACAGTCCCTACAGGCAGTAAAGGTGTGCCTAAGAGCTCCCTGATTAAAATCCCCTCAGGCAACACACATGTTTCAGTAAGTTGAAATGATGGACCACTGCACTGTAGCTACAAATCATCTGCACCACGCTGAACTGTAATTTTACCCTATTTGTTTGCAATGCAATCTGGGTCTCTGTAACAGAACCATTTTGTATCAGCAACTGCATGTGGGAGGAGGTGTGGACAAGTGGATGACAGGTGCAGTATAATAAAGCCACAAATTGTGCAGGGATGAGGTTGCCTATAAATAAAAAAGGCCGTCAGGTAGCCGTATTTCTCAAGAGCAGTGACAATCAATCAACCTTACACAAATGACCTGGAAACATCACTTGCATTCCATTTTATCTACACTACTCTCAGTATTTTTCTTACTCCCTATTCTGAAAAGAAAGACCTTAAATCCACTGTCCCAAGATCATCAGGCTTTCCAGTGAGGAAACAAATAGTGAGTGCACAATCAAGAGATAGAAGTGGAAATAAGACAAGAGGCAATGGGCAGAAACTGATGCACAGGAAGTTCCACCTGAATATAAAAATTTCTTTACGGTGCAGGTGACTGAGCACTGGAACAGATTGCCCAGAGAGGGTGTGGAGTCTTCCCTCACTGGAGATATTCCAGAACTGTCTGGACACAATCCTGTGCCATGTGTTCTGGGATGACCCTGCTTGACCCAGTGTGATCCCTTCCAACCCTACCCATGCTGTGATTCTGTGAAATGTGCCCACAGGGACTCCAACAAGCAAGATCTGTGAGCACACCTTCACACAAAGATAAAATTGCAGTTTAAGTCGAGTTACCTATCGCAGATTGAGACAGAACTGCATTATTTATTGTTGTGTCTCTCTCATCACTGTGATACAGAACACTTGAGAGACTTCTTAGTGCAAACTAGTATTCACAGAAACACTGGAATATGTCCCACCGAGCATTAGGCTTCCAGTGCCAGGGGCTACTCTCCCAGTCTGCTTCATCTGTGTTCCCAACTTGACTTTTTGGTTATTCCAGTTTTAGTATTTCTAAGGTTATTCTCCCTCAGAAGGTTCATCTACAGAAAGCCTCGATTCTGGAATGAGGCATAGCTTTAACATGCAACACCCATTTCAGAATATGAAATAAAATGTTGCTCTTGCAAAGTACTTTATTATATGGTAACTGCTTGGGTCAGCTTCCTGCAGAAGAACTTGCTGTGGTTTTACAGGAAAGAAGAAGATGAAGGAAAGCATCCCTTCCCTGTGCCAGAACAGATTTCTTTACATCCCCGTTCAAATCAGTTCAATTTCAAGTATCACAAAACTCTGGCTGTGAAGAGATATCAAATCTTAGAATCTGCTTGTTGCAATGAGAAGCATCACCAGCCACAGTTAATTGTCACCAGGCCTTTTCTGGGTATCACAGGAGAAAAACCTGGGAGCAATAGGGCAACAGTGGCAGCAGGCAACTCCATCTTCCCTTGGACAACCGGACATGGAGCCCACACCGATGTTTTCCACACCCTCCATGGCAAAGGTGGCAAACACACAGGTAGGAAAAATCCTGTATATTGCCTTTAAACTGTTTGGATGCCACCAGCAGCACGTGCAGTCCAGCCCCTAACTTACAGCTCTGGAGAGCTGCAGGGGTTGCTGCTGCACCTTCCCTGAGGATGCATCCCCAATCTCAAGGAAGGTGAGCATGGGCAGAGCAGTGCTGTCCATGAACCCCAGCCCTTCCCAGCGCTGTCCATGAGCTCCAGCCCTTCCCAGTGCTGTCCATGAACCCCAGCCGTTCCCAGTGCTGCAGCACTGCGGGCTCAGGTGGTGCCATCGGGTGTTAGCCCAAGGTATTGTCCATCCATGGAGCACACTGCACACATCCTGCCCTGCAAACCAGCATCACAAGGCCTGCCCGGGGAGTCAGTGAATGGAAATAACAAAGATGACCCCTGGCAAAGGTTTTTATGCTTCCCACAGGTCTTTCCCCTGTACATTAAGTCATGCTGTCCCCTTCAGAAATCAAACACACAACACCCTGGCTGTTTATCCCACCTGTGTTATGCTTTCATTTATGCAAAGCTATTATTTTTTCTTTTTTATTTCCCTCCAAACATTCTCTGGAGCCTGACGAAATCCCAAGTCCTCACCCTTTCAATCATCTCTTCCTCCTCAGCAGAGAGGCTGGGACATCTCTCACGTTTGACCTTGCCCCTACACAAATATGCAGTGCTGCTTTGTTTCCCTTTTATGGTGTCTCTGCTTATTGCTGACGTTGGTAATTTCAGTTTGTATCAAATCACAGCTAGATTGCTATCCCATAATGTTTACAGTCTCCTGTAATGTATATTTTGGAAATGCTAATGAAAACAATTTTTAAAGAGGAGAAAGGAATGGCATTCAAATTGCTCACAGAGCATGATGAAAAAAAACCCCATCTTGTCAAGATTAGCTGTGGGTCTCTCACATTATCCTTTATTATTTAATGGCAGTCGCAAAATCCCATGGGGGAAAACACACTTCTGGGCCTTCTGAAAATCACCACTCATTGTTTAGATTTGCAGTTTTATAGGGTGTGGGTTTTGAACCTGTCCCCGATACCAAATCTGATCACTGTTTGCACGTGAAAAGATTGTTTTAATCAAAAGCTGGAATGGTCTTTTGAAAAAGCAACACATGCACTGAATACAGAAATTTTTCCAAGGGATGCCACTAACACCTGAGAAGAAGCAAAAAATACAGCCATGGCTAAAGAATTGCTGGATCCTGCACTCTGCTGCCTTTGAAAGGAATGCCCTACACAAAGGTACAAAACTGTACCTGTAAATGTAGGTTACATTCTCCTCTGCACTCAAAAGTCCTGTTTTAGTCTAAATTAACATAGATCTACAGTATCATACTCCTAAAGAAAACTAATGGACTGTTCTGTATTCATCTTTCTCATTACAGATCTGTTGCAGCTTATCACATGAATAATATTCCAGCTCTTAAGGGGTGAAAAATCCCTCTGTGCCAGAGAAAAGTATCTTAAATTCTCACATGTACTTAAACACTAAGTTAATGAAAGAGTAATAAGTCATACTACTTACTTTAAAGTTGCTATCACAAGATGAACCCTACAGCTTTGCTGTGCACAGGATGAATTTCTTAATGGTGTTCTGTCTAGCTGTTATCACTGATAAGGCTTTTGCAACAGTTTTAGAAATAAATTGGTGCAATTTTGCAGCATTATGCATTATTCTGGGCGTGAAATAAGGGCAAGATTTCATCCTACATCCATAAAGAGGAGCAGTTCAAAATTCAGAGGTAAGGGTAGGACAAACTAGAGAGATTTTGTCTCACCTGTTGGCACTCCTGCTTGTGCTGTTTTGGCTGCTCTGACCTTCGGGCCTTTCTGAATTATGGTCATCGTGTGAGGATGTCCCATGGGCCACAGCACTGCTCAGGGGAGCCATTAGGATTGTAGATGTGTCTAATCACATCAGCCCTGCCTATAAAATCACTGCCCTCTGAAGCTTTTATGCTGGAGGGATCCTGCTGCAGCTACACATGGAATTAGAGCATTTACAGTCCCTGCTAGCAGTTTAAGATTGGAGAAGTGTCAAAGGGCAAGGATTTTACCCAAAAGAGCCAGCAAAATGGCACTTAAAAACACCATGCAGAGTGCTCAGGTTCATTCAGTCTGCCATTCAAAGAGCAACATGAAGCTACAGTTAAAAGCTGATAATTATGCATTAGGGAGTACACTCATACCTATCCCTATCTATGCACAGCTGACATGTACACAACCTCAGCCTTTCTGGGCTAGATACTTAATTAAATTTATTGTTAATGTGGTTAAAAATAAGAACAGTCCCAGAAAATCTTGTCTCCTGAGGCAGGCAGATGCTCAGTTCTCATTCTGAGTCAATACAGAATTTGGAGAGCCTGAAATCAGCAGGTTTCAAGTCTAGTGCACCAAAACTAGTTGTCACCAGAACTTGCAAGTTGGGCCTTCAGCAGAACAAGAAAAAATCAAAAAAGGTTATGGCTAAATACATTATACAGGCATCTAGAACTGGCACATCTGAATGCATTTCACTGCCATCGAGGTTTTTGTTATACCAGCAGCTGCCATCTGCCTTCTGGAGAGAAATACAAGCAAAACCTTCTCCTGTGTCCACAAGAAGCAGCTCTGACAGAGGAGTAGACTGTGAAAAAGGTCTTCAGAGGTGTACCAGAACTGAGCTGGCTCTAGACCTCACAAGTACCTATGGATTAAAGAGTCCCACTACAAATAAGGCTCTGGACTGGTCACTGAACATGTACTACTGAATATCACTTCTGCATACAGCTCCAAGTAAATCACTCTGCTGATCTCTCTCCTCTATTTCAAGTGTAAAAACGACAGAACATATACACCTTCTCTCTAAATTAAAATTTAGTTTGTTGCTGACAGTGAAGATTCAGAGCCTAGATTTCAGTAAGGGTCTTGAGGCACTCAAGTGACAACAGCATGGTGTTTAGAAATCATCCTTGAAGCACAACAGTGATAGTTTCTATGCCAGTGAGCCCTTAACAAGACTTCCATATGCTCAGTAAGTTTACCTGTCCGAAGTTGTTATCATCCCTGAGTTATTTTACATTCATGGACTGTCTATGAATCTTTGCTATCTTGAGCAGCTGGAAAGGCTTGGAATTAACAAGACTGGTATTAAGGGTTTAATTTGGATTAGAAATGGATCTCAGAGTCTACTTCAAATACTGTGGCATCTTTTCTAAATACAATAAATGATTTCTAATCTTAACTTTTTCTTAGATGTCCTTTGTTCAAACACTTCTTAAAACTTCAAATACATGTTTTCCCTGACTATCAAACAGTTTCAATTCTCTAGTTAAAAGGATAAACACATGCAACATATAATCACTGTTTTTTGCCCACTCTGGCATAGATTTAGCTTATAAGATCACTAGAGCAGCAACTTGTTCAAAATCAAACAAATTTTTCAAAGATATTAAACAGCAATTTCTAAATAATATGAAGACCACAGCTTTCATCTCTAAAGATCATAAACACAACTAGAGAGAGAAACTGACATTTATGAGGGAGATGGAGGAGGTTTTTCAAATATTCAAAGGCTGATTGATGATGTCTGACCTTAGCAGCATGGATCAGTCAAAATATGATAGCATTTTTAAGATTCCTTTTAAAACCACAGACCTATGAGAAACCATAAGAAGTCTCAGCTGTGGAACTTTTCCAAGGTGATTAAGTTTCCATGTTCATTTAAAGTGACAAGCAGCTACAGGATTCCTAATACCTGAATACATTAAGTCAATCTACTTTAAGACATATAAAACTGACCAAGGTGCAAATCTAATGAGGCTCCAATAAATTTTTCTGAACAACATTTATTTTTTAAAACTTCAGAGTTTTTAGAATTTGTGACTTCTAGGTTGTTTTAGTGTCTAAGAAATTTACTCCCAGAAGATCACTGTAAGTAGTTCTCCCTATACAAATAATGCAACTTGATACAGCAACCAACACATTCCAAAAAAATAATAATTCTTCTAAAGGTTTTATACATTTAAAAGTTCCAACCAACTCTATAGACCAACAAAATAGGATTAGTATTGTTTCTGCAGAGGTAAAAAACTGCTTCAAGATATTAGAGATCAAAATGAAGATTAATGTGTGCTGAAATCCATGGTAGGCTTTCTGAAGACCTGTGAAATCTCAACTGTTCCGTTTATTTTCATGCCGGGTGGATCTTTCAGTAAAATGGGAACTGCAGGATTAAATTCCTGCTTGCTAGTTTGAGGCTTTAAAGTAGATATAGCAATTATGCTGTTATTTATTTAGGAAATACTTCTTTGACTGAACACAAAAAGAAGCTTAAAAGGCATTACTCCATTTTGTGAATTTGAATACAGAACATTACATTACAAGATTTATGGTTTTTATACCCTATATAAAGACATTTCACTGGGTGCTCAGATAACTCTCTCCCCTCCTCATCTTTTTCCTTAGTTTCCCCATTTCTCTGCACTAAGTTTAATTTCTGCTTGTCCCATCTTCAAATGTCCTTTTTTAGTTGTTTGCCCTTTCTTCATAACCTTTTCTTCTTACTTTTTCACCTCCTTATGCCAGCAGTACCACTACATAAGATCTTTCTGTGAGAAGCACAGCTGACTGAAAAGCTGCTAAAAACCCAGAAGCTCACAGAAGCTGAAAACCACAATATCAATACATTTCTAAACAGATGATGTTTTGGGCAGTGGGTAATGCGAAATTCTGGGAGTAGATTCTAATCCACTATCTTTCCCTTGGAAAGGACGGAATAATAATGATGGAGCTTGAATCCACCCTTAACCTTTGCCCTCCACTTCCATACTTTAAAATCACAATCATCACAGTTACCATTGAATATTGCTTTAACTGCAGCTGCAAACAGTGCTGTTTCAAGCTCATATCATTCTTTGAGGCAAACCACTCTACTCTGGGCTCTTTAAGTTTGACAAAGTTCATTTTTCCTAAACATTTTCTGGAACTCATCACTGGGTAAAAATAGTAAAGAGTTGGCCTGAGAAGCATTTTTTCCTGCCTGTTAATGTATTTCCTGCTAGCTCTGTCTTGTGAAGTTAAACATGTCTCAGAAAGGAGTCTGTGCTGAAGAACCTTCCAATAGCTCGTCAGTTTGAAGCAGACCTAGTATTCATTTAATCTGACAAAGTATCACCCCTGCCTTGAGCAGTCCAGCAGGCTCTTTATCACATGGTGTATGAAATATCTGTACAGCAAGGCCAAGCTGCTCCTGCTGGGTTTATTATTTTGGTCGCTTCCCAGGCAAAATTAACTGCTTTGTCACCGTGTTCATTTTGACTTCCCCACAGATTAAAGCCATCAGTAATCACTCCCCATCCCTGCAGCGCTTTCCAGGGCAGGGGACTGTTTGTTCCCACACTATCTCGGTGAGGTGGGGCTGTGGCACTGCTGATGCACAGAGCTGGTCAGTTTTAGGCGGGTGTGCTCGTCTGCTGCTGCTGCTGCGCAATCCGCGCTATCGCTCCCTCCTGCCGTCAGCAGGACATGCCCATCACACAGCCCACGCAAACTTGTGATTAGCAACACTTCTGCAAAAATTAGATGATAAAGCGTCGTCACACAAGACAGACTGAGTAAGAGACAAGTCTTATAATATGCAAGACCATGTCTAAATAAGACATTTGGCCAGAAGTTATATGTCTAATTTTCGAGGATCCTTAATACTACCCACAAGTGAAATGTGAATCAGTGTTTTGCAGAGAAGCCATTAGCCAGGTCAGGATCTTATTGTACACTCCAGGACTGTAAAATAACAACCATGTCTAACTGATGTAAGTTATAGTTTAATATCTATGGCTACATGACTAACAGAAAAGAGGTTAGTGGGCAAGAGGGATCAAAGCAATGCCTGGATGCTTCAATAACACAAGTTTAAACTTACTAAATTTGTTTTCATTTCAAATCACTGTATCATTTGAAGACTCATGGCAGACAGCTTGCTAACCTTGGATGCTGGTCCTGGGAGCTGGCTCTGTTTCCCACCTGCAGTCACCATCCTGTATCACCCTAACACTGCACAGAAATTAAGTTACAGAGATTTGTTTACCAGCTACAGGAAAGTAAAGGCAAAGGGAAGTGGGGAAGCAAGGGATGAATTCTTCAGAGATCAGCCTCACTGTGTGGTGCATTGCTCATCAGGGCAGCCTAAAAGCTTTACTTGAAGTCAAGCCTACTGAACCAGCTGGGTACCTTTTGTGTCATGGCAAGATTTGAATCAGCACTTCTGAGTCTACCCCGAAGCTTTCTGTGATCTTAACACTGGGTGACCAGTTCATGTAGCAGTGGCTGAGTCAAGGAGCTGAGGACCCTTATACACATAACAAACACTGTTTTGTGCATCAAGATCTCATTCAAGTAGTGGATGAAGTAGAACAGCAGGACACTGGCTGTCAGCCCCAGTGCAACTCACAGAAAAGGATGCTTTTAGCACAGATTAATGAAAAAACATAAAAAGGAGGAGTTTGGCTGAACTCCACAGCCATGAACAGAATTCTATTAAATGGGAGTCCAGTCAAATACAGCAAACTGTTATTTGCAGTGCATCCTTACAAATTAACAATCCAGGGAGCTATAGAAGCTCCAATAATCCTACTTTTTAACTTTCCCCCCCATGTTTCCAATCAAGAAGTTTCATAGGCAAAGGTCATCAAGAAAACTTTTTAAAAAGTAGTAAATGTATTTCACATTTTGATATTTCCATGGAAACCTTTAATACCTTGTGTAGCACAATATGTTCTTTAAACCCACTAATCTCATGAGAGACTGCATTTTGTCAAGAGAAATGGATAGGCTTGTATTACTGCTGGCAACACACTTAAAATAAACAATGTCTTGCACTTTCCTTCAAGTGTGTTTATCCTACATTTTCCTCTGAAGGAAAATGATCCCACAACATGGAAAAAGGATATTGAATCCCAGCAAGTGGTTTAGGGCTGCCTCGTGCAGCAGAACTGCCCAGTACAATTCCTCTGTGCAGACGGCTGCAGCACAGCACACACATCTCTTCTCTGACATTGGTCTGGTGACATATTTCTCCCTGGCAATTTGTCCATAAAAATAACTGGCATTCTTATTAGCATGGCTGGCCAAGACCTGGGTGGGTGTGGAAACTGAAGCTGCAGGGCTCGTTGTTCCACGTCAAGGAGCAGACACCTGGAGATGGGTCTCCTCCTTGCTCCTGCTGCATAAATAGAGTTAAACTTCACTTGCCAGAGGGGTTGGTCCAATGTAAGTCACAAACATTAAGAAGTCATCATTGTTATAAATTACAACCACAGCTGCCAACTGGAAAAAGCTTTGCATAGCTGTAACTGATAATTGTGCAATGCTGTCAAAACCCTACCAGAAACTAGATTATCACACACACCCTAAAAAAGTATCCTGTTCCACCTCATTTTTGTCTTAAATGGTGCGAAGAAATTGCAGTTTCCTAAGAAACACATACTTTTTCCTGTTGATCTCTGCCATGTTTAAACACATACACACGTTCACAAATACCAAGGATTTTCTGTTTGCTCCTGTAACACACCCACCACACACAAGGCACATGCTGCTACACACTGCACTTGTACTCCCACCTGCTGTAAATAAGATAATAAGTTTGCAACACAAAAGATCAATAAAGGTTGTAAATAGACATTGCAACTAGCTGAATAAATTTAAGCAGTCTGTTGTTTGTCACTGGTAGAAAAACATTTAAAACTGACAGGAGAGTTAGCTTTTATAGAAGTTGTATTCCTAACGCTAGTACTATTTGGGGAACTGTATAATCAGCATTACTTCTTTAAAACCACACTTTTCATAACCTAGTGAATATTTCTCTGAGTTTTAGTTAGATGGGTGGGGTAAAAACAGATAAATTAAGAGGGGATAAAGAGAATGCCAGCACATCAGTATATCACCACAGAGCTATCTTCCAGGCACAAGGTGAACCATCAGGACTCTTTCTATCTTGTTTTAAAATTCACTGCCCTTGACCTTAATTCTTCTTTATGTAAGAACAAAGCTCTCATTGGCTTCTGGCGGGAGCAGAATGGGGTCAAAAATTAGTGTTTCTGAAAGATTTTTCCATAGACAGAAACTTTTCCTTTCTAATATATCATTACAATGAGATATTCATGGCCTGTGGAATTCACTATCTAAATAGCAGAAAAGGTAAAGATTTTCATGCAAATTGTCCAAAACGGCAGAAGGAACCAGTGGCAAAACTACCACCACATATTTCTGCAGTGCTGTAGAACCATGTTCAGTCCTGCTGTGTTCCACCTCCTCAGCATTTCATGCTCTCTGCATTGATAAAAATGTTAACAACAATTTCACACTTTTTCCTGGTAAAAACTAGGAAAGCTCCTTCTAGAAAAAACTAGAAAGGAGTTTTGGCACCAATGCAGAAAAGCAATCTGATAAAAACTTGGGGAACTCACACTGGTCTACACAGACACACCCCATAAGCTATAATGCCATCAAGCTTGGGCAGTCAGGACTATTTATATGAATGACAGCTCTGTATTGGATCCTTCGATGCTCTGCCTCACCCACACAGGCTCAGTTAGCTCAGCTTCACTCCCAAAACAGCCACAGATAATACACAAGGAAGTAAACAAGAAAAAAAACACACTTAACTTCTTTGGTGGTGAAAACAAGAGAGGCTCCTAATAAAAAAAATGGCAGCAAGAAAAGAAGTTTAGAGGGACAGAGTTTTGTTCCATCCAAAGTCTTCAAAGGATAGCTTTGCAAAAAGAGGACAGAGTTTAATCACCAAGTCCAGTACTGCAGTTAAGAACATAAATCTACTGTATTATACCCAAGAGACTTTGTGTCTTCCCTTGTAACAATGTGCCGGTCCCTTCCTTGGATGCTTGTTCCTGTTCGAGATTCTCGTTTCTTAAGCAATAAATCCAGTGGGCTTGTGTGCTGGCAGACTCTCAGGTTTTGCATGTTTCCAGAAACAGACATGTTTCTGGCTTGTTTTCCTGCTGCCAACATTCTTGTGCCTCCAACGGAGCCTTTGTAAACACGATGTCAGGAACAGCTTTTGACACTTCCCCAGGTAGGAAATGACAGATACAAACCCAGTGAAACACTGGCAAACCAAATCCCAAAAACCAAACCAAAAACAAAAAACCAAAAAACCCTCAAAAAATAGGGACTAAAACCCACTTTCTGCACTGATTAAACTGCCAAGTGAGACAGAGGAGTCCATTATAAGACTTTTTCTGTATTAGTACCTTACTGTCAGATTTCTCTATTTCACGTGAATTTTACATTGAAAGAAATAGCAGGAGAGACAGCTGAACTTCTCCATCTTCTGAATCTTACATATTTAAATGGAATAAGACTTATATATGTATTTCTATCTGTGTCAATCAGATACAAGACACTTATCTCTATCACAGCAACACAAAACCCCCTAAGTACAAACAGTCCCATGGAAATAGTATATTCCTTTGTATTTTCACCTACCAAAGCTTAATCATTGAATGTACTCATCTCTCTGATAACAGGCTCCCTGACTCATTTTCTTAAATTTGTTAAAAATAGTCCAATACAACTTTACACACTGGCATGTGTACACACACAGTGACTAATTGGTCCAAGAAATTTCCCAGGACTTATTCAGTCCTTTCAGATTCATCAACATCTTCAGCTTTCAGCTAAACATAGTAGAGATTAATAGGAAACCAAATACCTCAAGCTTCACTAAAGTACTGTCAAATGGTTTAGGTCTCTGCTTCTCCAGCTAAAAGAGCATCTTCAATGAAAAATTACTCCCTTCTACTATTATCACTTCAGTCCCTTCCATTCTACCAGGTGATTTGGTATCTAAAAGAAGTTAGCAGCTAAGACTGATCGTGCATGGAAGACAGTCCATTTATTGAAAAAATTATGGGAAGTTGTGTGTTTCGGCTTACCTGTCTAGAAAAACCTTCAACAACTCTAAACCTGATGGACACAGGAAAAACAATGGAAAATAACATACAAAACATGGAAAGCTCACACATACATATAACATACAAAATATACATACATACATATCATACAAAAAGGAAAGATCATTGCAGATTGCTTTTTACAGTTCCCTGCATCACATATTCCTAATTGTAGCACTGTACAACTGCATGCACACACAGTCACAAAGGTTCACAACTATAGTTTAGTAACCCCCCAAAATGGATATATTAACCTCAACATTGTCTCAGTATCCAGAATTGTTGTCATTTTAACACCACTGATGGTCTATATGATAGTAACTAAATCTTAAGTCACATTCAAGCAAATCTACTCAACTTCATGACTTCAACATAACTTTTAAGAGGAACACCCAGGTACACTCCTTGTCTGCCACAACAATTACAGGTTTGATCTTATAACCTTCTTTCCTGAGAAGTAAAACTTCCAGCAGAATATGCTGCTGAACATCACAGGGAAGTCTGCAGTGCTTTCCACTCTCCAGTGGAAATAACTCCTCCACTGTTTGCCAGAAATTCCATTTCACAGCCTTTGATCACAACCAATGCAGCACCATCCAGGCATTCATGCAGGAACTGTATTCCTAAGCTTTTGAAAAGAAACAATAGGAGCTAGCTGTACCTTAGTGGAGTCTTTCTTTATAAGCTATTCTTTTTAAGGCCATGCTGAAGAAAATTTAGAGAAGATTTTAACCAATCTATACATGTTATGACAAAACATATAGAAGCAGACATAGTTCCATATTCTTTGATAACAGAGAGTGTTTTTCTTCCTACCCATCATTCTCCCTTTTCTGTATTCAGGATTACAGTGAAACATATATTCCCAGTACCATAACCACCACTGGATTTCTTTAAAGCTTTAACATATGAAAAGGCTGAGATACACCAGCTTCTTTCAAAATAACTACAGTGAATTATTTCTCAAACAGGATCAGTCCTGTTTTATGGCTTACAAGCAAATATCAGGATGACCTGTCACATGAAACAGATGAAAAAAAAATTGTTCATGGTTTTTCATACCATAATTTTGACCTTTTAATTTTCCAATTATTTCTTTCAATAACTGAAAAGATTTTGTTTTATGATACTCATAATTTAGGAGACCTTGGCAAATGCACACAGTATCTTTCAGCATTGCTGCCAAACAACTTGAGCTAAAGTAATAAATCAAGGCATAACTGTCCTGTGCTGATAAGCAGAATTACCAGCAACACATGTTTTATAGCTTTAGGATATCAGTTATTTGTATAATTGAAGTCCTACCATCATCTAAGAGAAATGCACACAAAATATAATCACGAAGCATCAGTGACACATTGCACAAACATGGCTAATAATTTTAACTTTATTGCTGCCCTTCCAATTGTGATTTGGAAGAACACTGCTGGTTAGCAACTGCAAGCAATGACACACTTCATTCAAAGAAAACTGAGGTGAAAGAGGAGTTTTATTCTTCATCAGGACACAGCCTATTCCTTTCATATAATTTGTTCTCATTTCAGCTGCCTGAACTTTGTAAAGCAAATACTTTAATAAATTGGCACAAGAGCATTGTAGTGTCCTTGACACCTCTATAAGCCTCATGCTAAGGTCTAATCCTGCACCAGCTGTATGTACCTCAAGTCATCAGTCCCTTTTTCAGTGTCACTTTTTTTGTCTGAGGAAACAGTATAATGGATGGGAAAGAAATGCACCAGCAACTTGCACACTATCATGACTCATTTTATTTTGTGTGTAGTCATGGTGAAAGGATTGGCATTGATTTGTACAATATCATGAAATACTGAGGTATGAAACAAGATGCATCATTGTGCATCCTTTGCTGTGCTCTGAGGTGAACACAGCCAGCCTGGAAGAAACTGCTTTAGACAAGCTTTACAAAAGGAAAGGTATTGCTTGTCTTCAATGCCTCAGAAGCTGACTTGGTGCTTTCCTTTGGCTATCCAATCTCTACCTTGCTAGGTGTCCCTGGTCAAGAGAGTTCTTCACCCAAACGGGGTTGGCTCTGCTCATTAACAAGTGCAACAATTCCTCATCAGCTTTAACCATGTGGATTTTTTAACTTCTCACACCATCTGGAAGACCCAAGTAATGCAGAAGAGAGCAAAGAAGTGCCAGACAGTCTACCCTGAAAGAGGTGAAGCCATGGACCAGCAGCAGGTAGGAGAGCAGTCTGTCCATCCTGACATCTCCCATCTGCACCTCCCAAGGTGCCAGCTGAGGGCAGGGAATGGCAGACTATGTATGCTGGGGCCTCAGGAGAATCTGAAGGAACAGATGACAGCAGAGCTGTGCCTACTTCTCCTTTTCCTCTTTACCAGTCCCACGAGCTCTGAGCAGGCATGAAATGTAGCCCAGGGACAGTGCAGTGACCTGCCAGCAAGGGCCAGCAGCTCTCTCCTGGGAGGGATTTCAGATGAATTCTCCATTCCTGCTGGCTCACCTGTGGGTGCTGTCTGGCCTCCTCACCTCCTTACATTCCAGCTGTGGCTCCAAGGGAACAGTCACATCTCCCCTGTGGCTTGTGTCATTTGTCTTCTCTCCCTGCAAGGATGGCCAGTGGGGCACTCAGGAGATGGTCAGGGCTAACCAACCCTCACCAAAGCTGTGTTTACATCTGGAAAGGTTTCTGTGTTTTGTTGGAAGATGAATACAGGCATGACCATAAAAGGAGTATTTTACACCTAAAAAATACTACAAGAAGGGGTTCAGATTTTTATTTGCCAGTTATGAAGACACTTATTTCTATCTCTAAATTCTGAGCAGTGAGATTCTTCAGCAAAAGGAATGCTATTTCACTGCCAGAAAGTTAATTTTTCTTCTTCCCTGTGGAACATATTTTTCATTGTGGCGGTTTCTGAATACAGAAATGTGAAACACAGGAAGGCTGGAGATACAGTGAAATTCTGTAAGACTGAAAAAGTCTCAGTCTCTCCCTCCTATGTGGTTCCCCATGGTCTGGGGGTACACTCATCTCCACAACTACCCAGGAGATTTCCCGAGTGTTTTGCCACCACAGAAAATTATCTGTTGTAATGAATTTATTTCTAAGCAACTCTTTTAACTAGACAGTAAGCTGGTATGGACAGAAGGAAAAAGATGACCCTATTTAGAGAAAGATTTTCTTTGGGGAAAAGTATTGAAACATACAGTCAGCAAAACAAAAAGTCTACAAGCACAAGACAGATCTGGAATCTCAGATGTAACCTTGAGTTGCTGCAGGGCTTCATTTGTCCATGTCTCTGTCTCCCCTCACCCATAAAACCAGTATTAGATCTTCATTTCCAGAACTGTTAAAAATGCACTGCCATTTACCATCTGTTCAACATCCTGCTAACCTAGTCCTGACACGAAACACCTTTCTCATAGCTGTCAAAGTAAAAAGCAGCTACAAGAGTTGCCAAAGAATCTGCCTCTTTCTGAACATTAACATCTTTACAAGTTATATTAGCACTTTAGGAGACTAATTTCAATTAGCAGGCCTAGCAAGTCACTTGGAATGAAAGGCAGGAGGGAAGAAAGTGATACTTAAAAAATGCATCTCAAATCACGTCAGGGCAAAAAAAGCAGTAAAACTACACTTTTGTCTGGCACATTTTGTTGACTCAATGACAATGTCTTTGACTCAGAACTCTGAAATCTGACATTACCTTGTTACAAAAGAAGCATTTTCAGCTGCATGTTATTTTTCTACAGGGATTTGACTCATTTTTCCAAACTTTAATTTAGAATCAATTGTTTGCTGTGTTATTTTCACACATAAAAGGCAGCACTGGCTCTTATTACCCCACAGAGATTTTTAAAAGCCTAGTTGTGGAATAAGTTGCTCCTTTATTTAGGGAGAGGGCAGAGAGGGGGAGGAGAAGCACAAAAACACCTTCAATTGCTTGAATCACTTAGTTAGCCAAGCATCCTAATTCCTTTCTGTTTTAAAGAGCAATTTTCTAAGCCACTAGGAGTTGCAGGTTTGTAAAAATTGAAGGCTAATAAAACCATGTGACTTATTTCTGAGTGGGTGGGAGCTCTCTTCTGAATCCGTTTGGAAATGAAGTCACCCACACATTTCCATACTTGATAAAGACCATAGGGCAAATGACCACCTGCCAGCAGAGAGAGGGGAAGAGAGAAAGGGAGAAATAGAAAAAAACCCAAACCCTAACGAGGTTTTTCAAGCTGTGTATTTGTGACTAGATGCTAGAAACTAACACTAAACGGGTTTTTATTCCTCAATAAACCTGCAGAGCTATGGAAAAGTATTTTTCCATAAGTAGTTTTTTTTCTACTTCTCAAATTTGTCTCACAATTACACACAGACTTAATATAAAACAGTTCCACAAATTCACTAAGATCAGTACCATGCCTTTTTTAAAGACCTGTCTCAAGCAAGGTTTTGATTTCTGAATCAGAACTTTCCATGAAAAGGGTGTGGAGATAATGCTGCTTAGAAATCAAGCATCTTCTCCAAGCTGCAACAGCTCAATCAATCAACTTGTTATCATTATGAGAAACATGTACTGTCTGGAAACCTGCAGTCAGCTGAAGCAACAACATTACACCCATTTGTATGCTGAGCTGATAAGGCATATTCCACAAGTGGGATGTGGAGGAGGCAATGAAACTTATTTTTTAAAGAAAAAAAAGAATGAAAAAAACAAACCAAACTAAACCCAAACAAAACAAAAATACAAACAAAGAAACCAACCACCAAACAAAAAAACCCTCCATCAAAACAAACAGGTAAAAGAACCCAAAACCAAACCAAAAACCACCACAAAAATTCAAACTAACTTTCCTGGAAATTTAGTATTCCTGTCTCTGTGCTGAGGATCTTAACCCTGACAATAGTCCTGTGTTCATCTATGCAATATACTACAATTTTAGGAAGTCTAAGTCCTATATCTGGCCCAGTGGCCCCTGGTTGCCTTGGCATTGTAGAAGGACTGTCCTGGCATGCCTTTTACTGAAAGCCCCCTCCTACTCTAAAGCCCAGTCTGCACAAAAAAAAAAAAGACAAAGTCTGAAAGGGTTTCAAGGAAAGATTACTAGAATGATGTGATCTTGAGAACTGATCATAAGGAGCTCATTTGCACAGCTCAATGAAAGCAAGATGGAGACAATTACTCATATACAGAAAAGAGCGCTGATGCCACAGAGCTTTGAGTCATGCAGCTAAAGGCAGAACACGATTGGAATGTTTTCCATTCAAGTATCCCAATTATCAGAATTTTAGAAAGAAGATGCTCAAGCTGGAAACAGAAGGCACATTTTTACCAAACAGGTAGTCCCTTATTGTGATGGCTTAGAGAGGACAACTGTAATTAACTATCATTTAGGACCCACTTTAATCTAAACTGAGTATCTCACAGGAAGATTCTCTAATTCATCAGTACACATCCCAGCTTAAAGCCAAAATTAGTTGGGACTCACACAATATGTCATTTAGGAGTTAAAGCTGTAAGCCATGTGATAGATGATGAATTACTCTTTGCAGGGCTTTCCTAGCTGGGAGTTTGCAGCAATTCAATACCTGTCCTTTTGTACAGATATGCAAACAATTATCAACTGCAGGCACATTCCCTTCACTGTGGAAGGGATGGCTCCTGAGCAAGGCTGGATGTGGCACATACAGGGAATGAGGGGAGCTGGTGGAACTAAAGGCACAGTTCCTCTCACATTAAGTCTTTATGGCTCCTCCACTGCCATCCCCAGGGCAACACAGGGTTCTCTTTCCCTGCACTGGTATCCATACATGCTCAGTTTCATTTTATCAATACAAAACCATATAGGTTTCTAGAATATCCTCACTTTACAGAATAAAAACCATTTCCCCCCCTGTTTCTACACTCATTTACTAAGCACACACACATCACCTGGTGGAAGGTCAAATGGCCAGCTCTCATGTTTCTGAAGGTGAGGACTATGACCTCTATACTATCAACATCCTGTGGTCAGAACAACGTCTAAAATTTACATCAAGATGCAAAGTAGCAAATGCCAATTTTACATGAACAGAAATCTCAGATTTGAAGACTTTAGTTTATAGTCTCTAAAGCACAAACATGTCATAGTGGGGTGCAGATTCCTTTTATTAGCAGTCATTCAGAATACACTACACTGAAGCAATTTTGCTGTTAGCAAATAATGCACTACTCTTAAATTTTCTGCAATAAAAGCTTTATACCACATCATTATTAATTTATCTCATAAATGCTATTATCTTCAGGATGTTCTCCTTAATAATTCCTTCAAAATTGTGAAAGCTGGCTGAAAGCCAGCCATAGTGGCACTGAAGTAAAAAGATTCCTGAAAGCTGAAACACAGGGTGATACTCATCAAAAACTAAAGCAGCATGTCAGTGTGTTTTGGATGTTGGCATTTTAAGAAAACCATGACCTTATGCCTCTGACACTTCAGTGTAATTGTTATATGGAACCGATTCCCCATTAAAACTTCAAGGGATATAGTCATTAAAAAAATGTAGAGAAGAAACATCCAGCTCTTTCGGCCTAAGAACATTGCATTTGATAATTTCTCATGCTTAATACACTACACAACACTTGACTGTGCACCTTGTTCTGAGCTGTATGCTCAGAACAGCTGAGAAGAATGATGCAGAGCCAGAGAAAGAAATGCCTTCATGTGAACTAAGAGCAGACAGCAGTTAGGAAAAAGAGGATAGGCAGACAATAACGTGTGACAAAGACTGAATTGCATGTAGGTCCTTCTGTAAGGCTGTTCTCTCGGCACCACCGAGATGAAACTTCAAGTGAGGACATGTAATTTGACAACATATAGCAGCTCTCACCACTAAGCAAAGAGAGAAATTGCAAGCCAGAAGACAGCTTTTCTTTCTCCTGCTGCTGCTCTGTCAGAAAAACACAGGAGTCACAGAACCTCCCCAAGTCACAGCTTCTCGCTGATGGAAGATAGAGAAAAAGTATCTCAAGAATTTTTTTTTTCTTTTCTGGGACAGAAATGGCTCATTTGTACAGTGATACAAAGCTGAGCAACTTCCACAGCTTGTTGAGCACATGCAAGCACAGTTCCATGTGCCTGGGCAGAAACACCAGTTCTGTCACTCTGATTTCAGGACATGTCTGCTGAGCTACAGTGGAGAGCGCACAAGAATGTAACTGGGGGACAGAGCGAAAATGAGACTGAGCTTTTTGAGGGAGCTTGCCAGAGAGGCCCAAAGGAAGAAACCCATCTGTTCTCCTGTTATGACTAAGAGAAGAACATGACCACATGACTCTTCCAAAACACTGTGATTCTCCATCAGCAGAGATCAGCACAGCCTTGCAAAGCAGGGGAAGCAGTGGATAAGGCTGTGCAAGGCTGGTGGTGTCCAAGAAGGAAGAGGAAAGGCTGTTTTGGTTATTCAGAATGTGGTCTCACATTTAGTGCTCTGTGGGGATAGCTTTTAAAAATGTGAGATTCAGGTAATTTCATTTACCTTGAGCCCAGTAGCAGAATGGTATCTCACCTCATTTAAAGTAATGCAAGATTGAGAAACTTTGCCTGTCTTCAATACAATTATCCACTGGGGGAAGGAGGGAGGGTAAATCACCATAAGCAAAGTACTTAATCAACTGTTATTGATATTCTGAGTTCTTTCCTTGGACTTCCTTCTCTTGATGGGGAAGGTAAAAATTAACGATGTTTTGTAGCAACAATACAACAGGCTGTGAAGAATCTCCCTGCTGAGTAATCCTAATACAGACTAGGCTTTTGCAAGACTCAAATTTAAGACAATCCCAATATCCCAACTTCATCTGTCATAATTCAAGTTCCTATTTTTGAGGCTTTCATTTTTACAGAAACTGTCTAATTCCATCACAGCCAGGGCATCCTGAGGCAGTTCTATGGATCACATGAAGAGTACATAAGGAAACTGAGGTCAGAATGGAAAAAAGAAACTAAAATGTATTTGATCAATGTGCACTGTGAGCCAAGATGAAGCAGAGATCAAAAAAAGAACTGGGATTTCACGAACTGAAAGAAGATGCTGCTTTTTCCTTACTGGTCCAAAAGGGAGGATTCAGGCTGTGATGCACTAGGATGGGCTTAGGTCTGTAAGCTTTTCAGATGTCAGAGTGATGAGTGTGAAACAAACACAAGGAAGGAAAGCTAAAGAAATAAACTGGGGTCTTAGTAAATTTGAACAGTGTTCTTAATTAAAGACCCAGCTATACTGTATTTGGTAGACACTAAACACTGGCTTAGAGCTGCTCACACCAGCATCCCAGTGCACTATCAACACTGATAAAATGGAAATCCCTCCAGACATTGCCATTGAAACCAGCATTTTCATCCTAAAATCTTAGTTTTACATAGCATTTTAGGCCTGAAGCAGAGTACAGTGAAAACAGATCTCAAAGTACTTGAAATAATTAAAGAAAGACTAAAGGAAAAATCGAGAGAAAATATAGGGTTGAAAACCTCAAGATCACAAGAATTATTTAAAATATCAAGAGGGGGAAGAGCAGAAATGGGACCAAAAAAATCACTTAGAGGCTATGCATCATGGAGATGAGGCTGTAAAGCCCAGGAGCATAAAAACTGTTCAGCAGTATTTTTATATTGCAAAGAATAAAGATGTCACAACAAAAATTAGAGATTTAAACAGTAAGAACAACCAAAAGAAGATTTATTTGTTTGTTTGAATGAGACAGAGACAGCACACACATACCCAGGAGGCCCTTCTGAGATCCCAGCCTTGGGGTTAACAGGCTTCCAGTCCAGTCTCCAACAGGAGATCCTCACACTACAGAGTACTGCACATAAACACAGTCCTAATGTAAGTCAAGCTACAAACACAGGTATTGCTGCCAGTTGATACAGAACACGTAATTCCTTTAGTCCTGGAACCAAGGAGGTGTTTTCCTGAGGATCTGCAACTCCAGCTCAGTGATATCTCACAGCACAAGCTTCCAGCAAAGCTCTTCCCACAGCGGGGACCGTGTTGCAAGGCTGAGCCCTGGGCAGAGTTTTCAGTGCTCATAGGAAGAAGCTCATCTGTAGTAACACAGTTATCCTTGAGACTTCCACCAGCCTGTAAAATTTGGCTGTGATTGGCCAATGGATTAAAAAAGGGAGGGGAAAAGAAGAAGGAAGGAAAATATATGCAGAGGGAGCTTCATCTTGTGTGCTCGTTTCCTATGGAAACAAGTCTAAACTCAACAAATTATGAAATGAACACTCAGTTTAGTGCCAGTTCTGTTTTAGAGCATAAGATGACAGAGAAATCTCAAGCAGCCAAAAGTATATGCCCTTCATTGTCTCAAGCAAGAGTGTCAGCAACAACTGCACTGATGGATTTTTCATGATGTATCACATTATGGCAGTGCAGTGAGGAAGGAAGAAAAGAGAGTGATATCAGCAGATATGAGTAGAGCAGATATCAGTAGATTTTGAGCACATGGTTAGCACAGAGATACTCCAACACTGAAAGGCTGCTAAAGAGCCAAGTTAATGATATCTAACTGGATGGTCTGGACTCCTTTTATTATCACATCTCCTGCATACAGTTCATGGAGCTTGCTCCTCACTGACGTGGTTGCCATATATAAACAAGGCATAGTACACATAAAGGGAGGGTAAAAGGAAAATATAAAGTGATCTGTGTATTTAAGCTTGCCAAGTGTTGCCATTTGCCTTTATATACAGATCTCAGAGCTACTAAAGAACAGAAAAAGCTCAAAACGCCTTTGCATTTCCAAGCATCCGTTCTCTTGTCTGTAGAGTGACTCCGCTTTTAATGTCAAGACAAACATTCTAAGTTAGCCAGACACATTCCAATCCAGAAAAAAGGAATTATTTTCCAAGCCCATTCTAAGTCACTTGCTCTTAGTGCCATGTAAAGCTCTGAATCATCAAGTAAATATAACTTACTTTTAGGGAGGCAGCTTTGCAGAATAACTTCTGTTCTTCAGCGCCCACAAGGAGCCACCTAAATTACCCACATGCAGAAAGACACTAACTCCACCAGGCAGATAACCAGGCCAAACACCAAAGGCTCAAGCACCTTGTACATTATCTAAAAGAAACGCCTGTTTAGTAGAATCAACAGCAGAATATGCAGAGTATTTAAAGACTCTTGGTGTGATTCTAGTCAAATTCCTTACTGGTTTAGCAACTGCCTTTTCCAGATCTACCACTCACTTGCTCATCTGCTGAGGATAGACACCATTGTCTACTGCTTGTTTCCCTGAGGCCCAACAAGGCAGCTTTGCTGGTGGCTTCTTTACCAGAGAGCAGAATTTGGGATCTGCCACTAGACAGATAAAACAACCTTCAGCTTGCATGGAAGTGCTTTGTCACAAAAGAAATCCCATCCAAGAACAACAGCCTTTCAGTTCTCTAACAGGGTTGTAAAACCCTCTGAAAGAGGAACTTGCAGCATTGGCCCTCGACACACAGTTCCCAGCACATGAAAAGAAAGGCTGCTCTTTGGCACTGCTTGGAGAGAAATCATGACCTTCAGTCAGCCAGCTACTGGGCAATGCCGCGTCACCCGTCCTTCCTCCAAGCTTCACCCCAGGACCACTGAGTTACAAGCATAACATTTTCCACTGCAAAACACTGATGCCTCCAAATCTGCCATCACATTTCCAGGAGTACTCTAACCTCTTTATTAAAGACTTCATGGACACAGAACAATCCATCTTTTGGTTGTTGGTAAGAAAAAGCGCCTCTTGCTGTTCCTTTATTTAAATTGCAGACTCCTTATCATCAGACACTATGCTGTACTTACAGAACGATGCATTCGACCTACCCGCAATGAAGAGTTACCCAAGACTTTGTCTTAATATCCCCCTTGGAAAGTTAAAGGACACCATTCTGACATACAAATACTATCAATTAATTACACAGGGCCTTATTTTCCAGTAGAAATAGTAACTCACATATTCACACAACTGTCCCTAAGGATCAAGCCTTTTTGGAGACAGCCATATTATCAAATAGGACTAGCCATATTAGGCTAGTCCTAATTTATTCTAGCATTTTATGAAGGAACTCTGTAGCTTTTATAGTCAGTAGGTTTTCATTTAAGTCAGACAAAACAAACATCTGCACAAAAGTAATTTCTTTGCCCAGCAAAACACAGTTTTTAAGAGCAATCCACTAACTCAACTGGTAACAGAGAGAAGTAAACTAAAGGCAACGTCTTTATTGCAGCCACCAAGAATCGATAACTCAGAATAAAGACAATCTAGGACAGGAGTAAGACAGTCCACTTGAAATTTCTGGAGGTAGAAGACAATCAGTTGTTGATTCTAAAGCACACTTATCATAACAAAAGTAACTTCCTTTTCCCCAGGTGATTTTTGAGACAACAGGTCCCTTGCTGCTGCCCGTTTGGAAATACGAAGCCAGAGTTTCCATGTCATGTAACAGGAAGGTGTCATCTTTCTGTGGTGTCACTTACTCACTAGCTTGCACCACCCACGCCACTGCTAGAGAGGACTCAGCTCTGCGATGGAGCAGGTTTTCCCCCAGGCATGGATGCAAACAAGCCAAGGTGCTAAAACATTCAGAGGGAGAGAACTGACATTCAGGCTGCACACTGCCAGTTTGCTGTGGAATGATCAGAGTTACCTGCAGACTCATAGCTGGAAGCCCAAACTTCCTGAGATGCCATGTCTGCCTCTGCCCCTTCTGATCCTCCCCACCTAATGCTAAGTATTAGGTTATTTCATGATTTCCGAGTCCCTCAGGGCTCTGACACCATAAAGAAGTGAAGTCAAGTAAATAATCACTAGCAGGGGTTTCCTTTATCTTTCTTCTCTAATATTAGAGGAGACCGGCACATTTGATAAGCTCTTAGCCCAGCTCAGGCAACTTAAAGTACAGAACCAGATGCTTGGGTTCCTGACACAGTCACTCAGGGAGAACTGTATATTTCAGAAAAGTGGTGCTCCAGTCTCATGCCATAACAGGGGAGTCACCTACATCCCACTGTTAGTTTTGTACATGAACATCTCTAAGTCCCCATTTCTCCCTAGGATACAGGTGTTGGAATGAGAGCTGAGCACTGGATGTCTTCATGTAGCTGGACACGAGACCCTTACTGAGAGACACCTGAGCACCAAAAGTGAGGTTCACTCTGAAGATTTCTTTGTCATGTGTGTCAGGCAAGAAGGAGGTCATGCTGTCCCTGCTCAGCTTTAATAAACAGTTTATTCAGCCAGGAAAAATGAAAGATGCCCTACTCAGTTAAAGAACATTTACAATTATGGTACCCACCTTGCTGCACTATCTGGTTGATCTAGATGAAGGCACTCCCTAAATGCAGTCAGAAAGCAAATGCCATGGGAGCAGAAGGAAAACATGACATCACAGCCCCATGGTTAAAACACTTTCATGGACGTGGGAGAGCTCAGTGCGAGGTATCATTCCAAGAAACATTAAACATCTGAAGTGCTTGGAACTACATCTAGGTTCACCCAGCTCTCCTCCCTACGGATGTGGTTATTGCAATAGCATAGGCTGTTGAAAAATCAGGACTGAAGCATGCAATTCTGATGAATGATGGCAATAAATTAGCATGTGATGAGTCTTCATCTTTTAAAGGCAGCTCTCTCCACTCATCTCTAGTGCTATGGATCTTTACATTACTTTGAAGAGATGGGAAGATAAAAAACACTGCAAAAGCATTACTGAATACTATTTTCTCCTCTCTCCTCTCCTTCAATTTATATTTATCTCATCATTTTGCCAGTGAAGATCTTCTTATTTGATGATCACTCTAAAATCTTCTGAAACAATTTTAGAAACCTGAGTCAACTGGATGTTAAATTTTGACAAGTTTTTGAGAAAAAGAGTTATGCTTAACATGTGATCCAAAAAGGTAGTCTCAGATATTTCAATTTTTAAAAATATTTGCTCCGTAAAAAACCAACCTAGATTTTCTTCAGACATTTTAAGCCCGTCTGTCTTCCCTCAGAGACAGCTGCTCCCTTGTTAGTAGTAGCAGAAGCAAGTAAGTGTAAGCCTCATGACTGATGATAAACACCACATCTTGCCGTAGTTTCCCGGAGAAATGAATCTCTGAGATCAAGCATGTCATTAAAATCACCTTATAACTTTGAGACTGGAAACTGTACATAAGGAGGCAACATCTCAGAGACTAAGGAAACATAAAATCACCTGGGGCATCTGGTAGAGCTGCATGGCTGTTTAGCATGGAAGCAGCATCTCAGATGTGCCGTCCTGATTGAGATACACGGGGAGGTTTATGAAATGCCTTTTTCACTGAGCGTTAAGTTACCAAATGCCAAACCAGCAAATCCCAGAATACACATGTAAGTAAAACTGATATACTTTACTAATGCATATGCATGAAGGAAGGAGGCTGTGAAGGATTTCATGACTTCACCAAATGATAAGCTACACACAGAGTGTGCCTCTCGATGGACTGCTGGGAGTCATCAGGGCACAGGAACTGCAGGCAGACTGATAAGAGCATCAAAGGAGGCTCTTACCATTTGCATTAATGTAATTGGCTGTAGCACAGGGATGTAGACAAAAGATAATGATGCCAGTAGTTTGTTATATTCACTCATTGTTCTTCCTTCTCCTCTTGCAATTAGAGCAAACTATACACATAATGCAATGCAAAATTATATTGCCCAAATTCAGTGTACCAGCCCCAGCAGACAGTTTCTGTTTAGTTTGTTGTCTTTCAACATGCAGCACAATGCAATATTAGAGGCTTAAGATAGCAATAAACAGCATGGGCTCCTTACCAAGATTCATTACTGATTATGCCATCAGCATTGAGCTGTTTTTTTCCAAAATGAAACATTTGTTTTCTAGCAAGAGAAACACAGCTATATCTGTGACAGAGTCCTGTTGAAGCATCCAGTTTGCAAATAGAGACAGAATATGTCAGGTCTGTTTAAATCTGGGACGGGATAAAGTCACTCAGGTTTTGCTGGAAGGACGTATTCTCTTGTTATCTGGGACAGCTCCTGCCTTCTGTCAAGATGCAGGAGTGATGACAAAGTGGCTTGGCAACCATCTTGTCATCAGCAACAACAAGAAAGAAAGACTAGCACAGCTTAGAAACAAGAGAACAAACACACCGTTTCCACCACTGTGACCTTTTCCTCACAAAGGCAAAGAAAGCGCTGTTATCAGGAAGATATTAGAAGGGACCTTGGAAAAAAAGCACTGCTTAGCTGACTGGTGGAGATTGTTCTGTCCTCATTTGAAATGTTCAGGAGAACATTCTGAAAGTACAGCAAGGAATTCCTAAAAAAAAAGCATAATAACTGATGACCCAGAAAAGGCAAGGAAAGGTCTTCAGCTGATGTGTTGCATTGCAAATCCAATTCTATAATTCTAAACAAAGCAAGTGCAAAATACATGGACATTTTGATGTGCAACAACAGTGTATTGTAGTGGAACATTTTGTAACCTAAGGACCACCACTAGTTCTCCATAGGAGAGCCAGAAATATCCTTCATTTGTTTATACAACAAAAGAGTCATTATAAAGGCAGAGTTTGCTGAAGCAACCATCAAAGCTAAAAACTAATGGAAAAGGTGGGTGCACTTAAGGATAACAACACTAATCATGCTTTCATTGACCTTGAAATGAAACACCACTTGAGCTGGTGTTTCTTCTGGATTTCAAAGGAAAGTGTAAGCCCCCGTGCATACAGGAATGCCTATGTCACTGCACCACAGATGGGCTTCTCTCTGTCCATGTGGGCAGCTCAGAGGTTCCAGTTACAGGATTTCTCACCCTTACAAAATGACAGATCATTAGGACATAAAATACAATCATGAAATTAAGAAAGTGAAAGAAATTAATCTTTCTACTTTAATCTTACGATAAGATCTATTTAAAAAGGGAAGGTTGGTTTTTCCTAGCTTGCCTAACATGCATTCTTCAACCATTTCTGTTTTGCACATCAAAATGCCTTGGATAAGATTAAGTCAGAATCAGTACTATTTAGCAATGTGCTATTTACCAATTCTTGTTGCCTTGGTAGGATAAAGAATACAGCTCCTCAATGAGGTTTTCTCAGCTACTCTGTTTCCTGCTTTACATTACTTAATCCTGGATGCAAGATAGGGAGAAATAATGAATTTCCTGGTAACTGAGCTCTCAAACACAAAGCACGTCTGTGCCTTAGAGACAGGAGTCTCACTGACCCCATCCAAAGAAATTCAATGCTGGCAATGAGTTATCACTCCAGAAATACACCTTTCTACCAGGTGGGATTTACATTCCAGCTTGAAAACAAACTCCTGCTAAAGGAAAAAAGTTTCTGTTTCAGAAGGATTTTACCGAATAAATAAATAAATAGAACCGAACCTGTGTGGTCACCATTCAAACATAAAGGCCCAACTCTTATTTCTATCGAAGCTGCTTAAGTTCAAAGCTTCTCTGTGAGAATTTCCTGATTCCTTATCCAGAGAAAAACAAGACCTAAATGCAAGTGGGAATTGAGCATCTTGAAAGAAGCAGCATTTATCAACTAAATTATTTTCCAAAGCAAAAAGTTTAAGAGATTAAAACTTTGTCCACATGGGAAAGATCTGAATGCCACAGTGACAATAGTGGGAAATACAGATTCATTTTCTATTAAAAACCTTTTGCTTGACTGGCAGAGTCACATTCCACTCTCTCTGAGTAGTCTGAATCCTCCTGAAATAAAAAAAGGGAGTCTTCATGATACAGGGTGAAGAAAGAGACATTCAGGAAAACATTTTAAAGTGAACATGCAAAAGCTCCAGCTTAACTGGTGTAGCTGGAATTTGGGGATGATTTATCGAGACTCCACTAACACAACATTTAGAAATATTAAGAAGAGGAGCTAGCAGCCACTAATAGCAGCAATATGCAATTGAGTCCAGAAATGATGGACTATTTCCAGCTCTGCCACTGACTGGAAGCATGAAATGGTCTGAGTGCCAAGGCAGCATTATTAAGACAGCATCAGTATGAATTACTCATTTTTGCCACTTTAATATAAAGGGAAGATCTCTTTGTAGATTAATAGAAACACTGCTAGCTCTTCTTCTGCTTGTCCCCAGAAAGTGGGATCTGTTTTTCCCTACTTCATAAAGAGAGCTTACATTTTGCAATATTCATTTTGTCAGTTTGCCTTACCAAACAGGTGCATGAAGACACCACACAGGAGTACAAGAGAATTACGTATTTCAGTCCCCCGACTATCTGG
Source organism: Acridotheres tristis (assembly GCA_037013685.1). Taxonomy (NCBI): domain Eukaryota; kingdom Metazoa; phylum Chordata; class Aves; order Passeriformes; family Sturnidae; genus Acridotheres; species Acridotheres tristis. Next base: position 27,425,508 of record CM072894.1, read on the forward strand.
TTTTGTTTCAATGACACATACCCCAAATTCTTAATTTGAATAGCTAGGGAAGCAATTTAGATAGATTTTGAGGAAATAGGGATAAAATTTGCTTTCTTCCCTATTTCTATCACTATCTTCTTCATATGTAGAAAGAGGTTTTAAACTCACCTCTGGTTCAGTCACCACCCTATAGTAAGTTCATCCTCACATTTCACCAATGCTCTGCTTTCTCCCTCTATCACCACAAGTTATGGTCCACAGCTTTTTGGACTTTAGTATGAACAATTAGTTTCCTTATTGCCATTGGTTTTCAGTGTAAATTGTTATCTGCTAAAAAGTTGTCTAAGCACACAAGCAGCCATCAGAGCAAAAGAAACCTTCAGCTGCAGCAAGTAGTCTGAACAACTACAGATAGCAAAGTTGAAAGCTTATTTTGTTCTAGGTAATAGCAATACATTCAACCACCTAAAACTTCATGAAGAAAGGCAAGGCATTTTACTGCTGGTTCTTTTTCTCCTTTGCATAGTTCACACCAGTCTTTCCCTGGGAGAAAGGAAGAGAGCTTTTGATTATGGTGTCCAAGGCAAAATAAATTGTAAAATGTCCTTAGGTTGGCCAACAGGGAAGAAAAAGAGACACTGCACACCTATTGTGTCCTGCCCCCATCTAGCAATGCCTATTCGAGATAAAACCTGGCAAACCAAATATTTCAGCTCAAACGGGAAAGCTCCATGGGATTTGGGACAAAGACCTTCAGCACAGAATACCTAACAGATGTGTGCTCCAAGATATGACCTCTGCCAGAGTTTGAGCACAGGGAAAGTAGAACTGAAGTTTTCAGCTTTGTTAGCAGCTGCAGGACATCCCTAGACTAAAACACACTAAGCCTTCCCCTTTTATAGAAAGGGGAAATTCTAACAATTTAACAATTCTAACACAACAGTAGAGCATTTTACATTAAGGGCTCAGGGAAATATCTTTAAATTACCTGCAGCAGCTTGCCCTCAAATTTTTATAGTCTGGGCAAAAAAGCCCAAACAAACAGGCAGTACAAACAAGTAATCCACATAAAAATCCCTCCAATATCTTCACAGCGTTTTCTTCAAAGGTAACTTTATCACTAAAACATAGATATTATTAACACAGTGTCTCTAGGGACAGCAAGACTGGGGACCTACTCACAGGTTATGCAGTTGCTGTACCAGGCATCATACGAGACAAAAAGTAATGCACTTACATTTAATTTTTAATAAAGGAGCTGAGCTGCCCCTGACCTACTCAATTTTCACCACTAAATTCAAGAGAAATAACCAAAGCATGATTTACATCATTGAGAAACACAACTACTGCTTAAACATTCAGTGAAGGCAGCACATGGAAGTCCAGTTAAAAAAACCTGAATGAACAGATCAGCATTGTTTTTCCTTCAATATGGCTGAAAAGCAGCAAAGCCTGGTCATAAACACATTTTGGATGCTGGTTTTCTGCAAATCCTCTGGAGCCAGGAAACTGCCTGCTGGGAGCCTGGTCATACTTGCAGAGCTGCTCCAGAGCTGTTCCAGGTTCTGGTTCTCAGGTTCCAGCCCTGCAAATGCTGGAAGAGAGCCTCAGCCCATGTCTTCTCCCCATCAAGAAGGGAAATAAATATAGTTTCCCATAGATTTACTGTTTGGTTTGCTGAGATTTACTTTAATTGTTGATTAAAGCTTTTATTTTGCAGTTGGGATATTTAGAACTCTTTTCTTCTCTGAGGATTCAAAATGGCAGAGGTCAATCTTTCAGTGTTACCATCTGCCTGAATGGGCACTAATGCATGAGGTGTCTTGTCCTCCATCTACCTATATACATGCTACTTTATCTGAAATTGCTACTGTATAGTAGTCCTAATTGGTTCAGAATAATGGGAGTTACTAACACTTTGAAAGTTACAGTGAAGAAGAAGGGAAGAGAAAGGAAAGAGCTTGATTTTCTTTGGAAGCCAAGCCAAAAGTATCATAAAACTATTCAAATTAACATTTTATGCTTTATACCACCTCCTGATCTGTAAGCTGGTCCTCTGAATCTCAAGAGCATCCTTTAAGAATGCTGTAGAAACCCATGTTGTTTTGAATTTTTTTCAGCATCTTGCTTCCAATATGCTAATTAGAGGGGAAGCAATTATAAGAAAATTAATTTACCATCTATATTTGCTGTTCCAAGTTTTCCCCAAATGCTGAAGGAAATTGACAAAGTCAGCATGTTAAAGAGCTATTTCCAGCCTGTCACACAAGGTGTGAAGAAATACATGGCATTTGACTGGTTTCTCCTGTCCCTACTGAATTTATGGCTTTAAGCATCAAACTGTCAGAAAGGGTAACTGTCACTGACTGTAAATAGTAATTACTTCCAACAGCCCATGCAATGATGCTTATATCACTTTAACTAAGCCATGCTGTCCAGCCCAGCTGCAGACTAAAAGAAAACTCAACTAAATGAGAAAAAAAAAAATTAAGGACCAAATCTGTGCCGGAATTTTATTTCTGTGTCTGCTGGGGTGGCTTGTTTAACACGCCCTTTCTCATGATGTGAGATGTCTGCTGGGTCAACAGAAACACTACAGACTAGTGGGGTGATATGGGGAAGGCATGGGTAACTGAAAAGCTCTGTAACCTTCAGGTCACCTTAGTTTTTATCAGAAAGCAGGTCTGGCTAACCTGAGCTTCAAATTTCTACTCCACTCCTGGGACAAGATTAACAAGATACTCATCACTGACTACAATCAGTTTGGATTTTATTTGTAGCCTTAGAGATAGAGGCCAGAGGAAGCAGCTCAAGTTCAAGGAGAGGTTTGCTGTCTCACCACCAGTACTGATGGACTCACAGCTCTTCCAGGAATTTGGTCATCTACACATTTGATAGCTATTATCTCTTCTGCTAAGCACTGAGTAGAAGCAGTTCCAGGAAAAAAAAAAGCCCATACCTAAAGAATCTCACTTACTCTTCAATAGTGACTCCTTTACAACTGTGCTGGGATAGACAATAATTTTTGTCTCTTCTGTTTGACCCCGACTGGGAAAATATACTCTAGATACTGTTTGCTTCCAAGATTATTGTATGAGATAGAGTCAGAAGCTGACCCACAAGATACAAAACTTTACTATTATTATAATTTCTTTTACTGCATTTGCAGAAGGAAATGTGACTGGATGCCATTTGTTCTCAGCAAAGCTACTTTGGCTGTTCCTCATCTCTGTGTTATGACCCAGCTGCTTGCATGCTGTGTGCTATTATTTCTCTCAGATTTTTCCAGGAACTGAAGCTTGATGGATCTACAATTCCCCAGTACTTCCCACTCTCCTTTTTTAAAAGGTAGGCATTATGTTTGATACTTTCCATCATTCTGCTACCTCAATGACCTCTCAAATATAACTAATACAGTAAGAAGGGGGTTTCAGCCACTTCTTTAAGTGTTCCAGCAGGCCTTCTCCTGACAGCAAATGGGGCTTTTAAGAAAATGGCTCCTACCAACACTGAGAGGAGCACCCCTGCTCCAATGCCCAGAGCACAGGTTGTCAGCCCTAGGGCACGACAAACAATTTTCTGGCAGTTTCATCAATCACTTCTCTCATCACATGAGAGGGTCACCAGAGGTTTGAATGTAACAGAGTTACATAGCTGCTCCTGAAACAAACACTCTGAAAATCTAACAGACTGAAACAAAAGCCTTGCTAACATCTTCATGTGGTATACATCTAGCTCAACCACTCTCATAGAAAACTGTGAATCTTCCTTAACATGGATGAAACTACATTACCATGAGAACACTTAAAACATTTTATTTATGTATAAAATCACAAATCTTTTTAAATGGTACTGCATGCTGTCACACAACTGAATACAAGCTAAGAGTCATGTTGATATAAACCATCACCATACTTCAAAATAAATACTCAGCTGCTAGAAATCCCAGGTATAAGCCAAGCCTAACATGTCTCACAGCCAAAAGCAACTTTCCCTTTTAATGTGACCATAGACTTCCACAATTTTCTAAATACTTCAATTCAAAATGGAGAGATACATTGTGTCCAATTTCATATCTATAAAAGAAAAAAAAAAACAAAAACCTCAAACTGATTGCAATGAGGTACTTGCAGAAAATTCACACCTAATCTTGCTGTCAGAAGAATAGCAATTTGCCAGCTATAATATTTAGGAACTACTCCTTCACCAGAGAAAGCTTAAAAATATTTGTCTCAAAGAATTCACGAAGTTCTGTACATGCATTGGGGAGTTTGTCCTAGGGGGCAGAATTAGAAGATGAAAAAACTGTTTTGTACATGAGTTTTTGTGGGCTCACAAAACACCTTAGGTTGATGGTTTTCCCAGTAACTAGATACAGTCAACAAGCAAAGTTTGAGGAAAAGTGCCTGGTACAAAACCATTTACACAAACAAGAAGCTATTCTGAAAGACTTGCAAAAAGTCATTGAAGAGGAAATGTCAGTATTCCAAAAAATCTCATGTTGCTTTGGCTCTTCAGCAGCCTTGCCTTAAGCTGCAGAAAAGAGTTTGGAAACACAAGCCCACTATTTGTAGTTTAATATCCCTTCACAGGGATTCACACTGGGGCAAGGGCCTAAATTACATATATAAATAAAGAAAATTCTGTAAGCTTCTCAGCATGCTATTGCTTGTCTGCATTGTACTGCAACTTCCCTTGCAGAAGGAGCCCATGTTGCCTACATTTGAGCTTCTGATTCCATTCTGGGGTGTAATCATGTAGGTTCCCAAGACTTTCATCCAATTTAATCTTGAGCCAACAACCAGCTTCCACCTCTGCATCACTCTTTTTCCTCAAAGAATGCAATTGTATTAGAATACCTTGCTTGTAGGACAGATGCTGATATGATATTGAGAGGTTTCCATAAAGTGTACTACTGTTAAGCCCAAATTTCCTCATTTATTTTCATACTCTGAGTTTAAAATATTCCCATTCCTAACCTTAGTAGTTAAAACAGCACAATAGTATTTTTCAGTTATAACATAAAGGCAATAAAACACACTAGACACTACCAAAAGCCTGCAAATTCAGTTCTATAGACAGTTCTTCACTAGTGATAAATGCTGTTCTGAAAAAAACCCTTGTTAAATAGGTAGTTTTAGGTGAAGGTCCCAAAGGTCAGCCTACTTTGGTGGAGATTATTATAGAATGGACAGTTGAGGCAGACTTCCATCCATGTGCAACGATTTAGAGCCAAGCCCAGGAGCTCTAAATTGGGAAATGGCACCTGCGGTATTCAGCAGAGTTCCAAATTTCCATCTCCATTTAAGCATACCACTCTTTTGGGAAAACTAATGAACCTCAAAAATAGTGAAGGGTGGAACTCTCAACAGAAGCTATTCTGCTCTGCAGGGTAGCCCAATTTCCTACAAAGGCAATGGAAAGAATCCTAATGGTTTCAAGAGGGAACTTGACCACATTTGCATAATGCATCCGTGTAGGTCTGAAGCAGCTCCGTGGATGTTTAGCTCCTCAGCCCATGCAAGATGCACTGGCTCAAGAAAGTGAAAGAGGTTGCACAGCATCTGCACACGCCTCGTCATGTAAAGCTTTCTGCAAGTTTATTAGTTTATTAGCCTCACACCTGCCTATAACCTATACAAATATATCCAGATCAGACATAGGAAGGGTTTCTTTGGATGTCTGACACTTTTTATTTACAGAAACTGTACTGATACCAGGGACTCCCATCCATTTACTTTAGGCTGATCAAACAGCCTTTACTTATTTCCTTGTGTATATTTCTATTGCTATATTAAAGGTCACATAACAATGTCGATAAATATAATTAAAAATTTCTTTTTTTTTTTTTTTTTAATACAGGAGATATAGAAGGTAAAAGTTAGACAGAACAGTACAATCTCTATCAAGTAGTTTATTATTAACTTTCTCCTGCACGGCTAAGAATGAACAAGCCATCCTGTAAACCAGAAGGAAATGTAGGTACTTCCCTATCTTTCCACTGACAGAGGTCAGGTGCTGTCAGCTAAAATTTAGTTCTCAATTATGGGTTTGGAGGACTGTAGCCTCCTGACCCTTTGATGCAATGTTTGTGTATCACCACCAACCACACCACCTGACAGCAGAAAGATAAATAGCTGTAAGTCACCAGCAGTGAAGAAATTAAAGGTAAAAGACTTTCAGACATTCTAGAGAAACCTGCCACTCCACTGCTTATCAGAGGATCTATGAATACTATTCAATTATTTTACCCTTTAAGGGTAATTTAAATTTAAATTAACAGTGCCTCAGTCAGTCAATATTGTTATTTGATTACAAACACGGAAAATAAATTTGGAAAATAAAGTGGAACAATGGAAAATAAAGGGAAAACCAGAAGGTACTCAGCCAATGTTATAACCATAGGCAGAAGGGCCTTATGCAATTTCCCTCCATGTTCTCTGAGAAGCAAATCGACTGGAGGGAAGGTACATAAACTTCACCAAACTGACAATGTTTATAAAAAACTGGTTTTAGGAAATTCCTATGCAGCAAGGGCTAGGTTACCAAAATGGATCTCATTTCTCTGGAAAAACTAACACTACCTCGAATATTCAGTTACATGCACTGGCATGAGATGGAAACACTGTGCAGCATACTCCTTTGGAGCACAGACTTCCCAACTCGTTTCACAATAGGAAGATGAACTGAAGAAGGAAACATTTAACAGACAGCCAAAGATGTAAAAATTTGGGAGCCAAGCTGAATTTAAAACAGCAAATTTGACACAGAGAAATCAGCAACAGGTTCCTGGAACATTTTTTTGTTTACCTCAACATGATTTTTAAAAGCTACTTTATTTTTAAACATTCAAGCATTACCCCATAGCTAAAGGTAAGAGACATGCTCTTTCATGTTTCACACAACTTAAACAAGTAAATGAAAGGTAAACAGCTTTAATTGCAACATTCAAGCACATCTTCAGAGATTCTCAGCAACTCTCTGAGATGATTTCGCTAGTACAATATCATTAATTTAGGAGTCTAGAGCTAGGATCTAGGCTCAGCTGCTGCAGCAGTCTAGCTGCCTTTTACATGATGCCAATATTTTATGTTTTTCAAAGTCCATGGTTTTCTAAGCTCAACAAGACCATTAGCATTGCTGCCAGCATTCCGTGAGATAAAACACACTCTTCCCAAATACTGTAGGACTCACTACTAGTAGGAAAAGTGGTTTGCAATTTTCCTCATTTTACAGACAGGGACATCCCTCAGCAATGATGCATCCACTGCAAATCCGAGGTTTAGTGACAGACAGCACAGGAATGAGAGTCCTATCCATGCTCCTGTCCTCTGTAAGACACAGCCTTCCTGGGCCTGCAAACCACAATATTGTCTGTTTTGTTTGAACTCTCCAGCATCTTCCCTACTCCTGTGGACATTTAGAAGATAGTTTAGATAGAGAGAGAGAGAGAGAGAGAGAGAGAGAAAGAGTTGAGAGAAGTGAATCCAAAAATTTGGTGGCTAGAGATATCAGGATGACATGCTGGGACAGGAAAGACAGAACCAGGGGAAATTGACAATGAAAGCAGAGGTGATGAACACTAACCAAAAAGATCTGATTACAAGGATGTAGTCAGAGCTACTGGAAACAAACCAACAATACATAATGATGGAACACAGCAAACACAATCCCTTCTCCCTGTATGCAGCAATGATTTGACAAAGAGACGGAAGCTGAAAGAACAGAAGGGTGGTAAAAAGAGAAATAAGACAAAAAGTTATCTGAATCACAGAGAAAGTGGTGGCAACTTCATCAAGAGAACAACACGGGATCTGTCAGTGGAAATGCACAGTTGCTGTTGGTCACAGCTGAAAAGTCTTTGCCAAAGGCTTTGGAGTTTGTTTCTTGGCAGCAATGATGGGGCTTGGTAAAGGTGGCAGCATAAGTAGATGACCCCCGTTATTTCTGAAACAGCAAAGGACCCCAGAGCAGGGCACTGGTTTTGATGGGGTGTCCCAGGGACCAAGTGGCCCTTGAGCACCACTGTGAGCTGCAGGCTGTGCTTCCCTGAGCACGGGGGAGCTTCAGTCAGAACAAGCTGTTCACTTTTTGTCTTCTCGTGTCTCCTTGTAAAGAGATAACTCAAGTAGGGGCTGCTCTGTGGCAATCTCCAAGGAGCACCATCCAAAAGGGCTGGGATACATGGCAGGGGGAGGGGTGCTCAGCCATCTAAGCCATGGCCTTTCTTTCCTAATTACACTTTTTTGCCAAGATGTAATTATTTTGCCTGCTTTGTCTTCAACTTGACAGTCTGCTGATCTCAGAGTCACCACCCCACATGCTGACCTGGCAGAGTTCCTCTCCATCCTTTCCTAGAATAGGGGTATGTTTATTTAAAGCCCTTATAGACAAGAAGGACTTCACATAATCAGCAAAACTACTCCTATGATTCCCACTTTCATAACTGCCTTATACCTTTGGGTATAAAATTTCACCCAGCCCTTCTTCCCACACCTACACAAAGCATTTAATTCCAACGATGCAGCGAATAGAAGCTGTAAGGAGATATTATCAGCATTATCCCAGACCCTCCAAAGTCAATGAACTATTAAGCAGTCACTGCAGCAGGATCTGAGTACTTTACTATAAAATAACTGAAATGAACCAGCCTGGCTTACTTCAGGGCTGTCCTATGTCCACATTAATACCAGGTGAGCAGCACACAGTTACAAAAAGTACTTCAGTCTTCTGAGAATTTGTATTTACTTATTTCCTCTATGATGTCTGATAAACCAAAGGAAATCCATTACCTTCCAGGTTATGCAGGGTCACAGGCCATAACCAGAGTTATTCAACTTAATGTATTTCCATGACAAATAAGACAAATCAGTCAAATAATGCTACAGACCAAGAAGGAATTTTTTACTGTGGACAAGGACCCCCTGAGATGGGACCCAGTCAGGGCTCTGAGCTTCCTGGGCTTGCTCCTTGCAATTTTCTCATCCCATCAATGCTACGCTGAAACACTGAGGAACATCTCACTTTTTCACTGAAGTAGCATACACATCTGGTGCCAGGGGAAAAGACAGAGCCCTGTTCTGTCACTTCGGTTTTGTCATAGAAACTGAGAACTCTCCCTCTAGAAGAGCATTTACAAAAGGCCCTTGTTTTTTATCACCCTGCAAAGGGGCACGGAGTTCCCAAGAACTGAAAGACTCCTGGGATGCAGCTGAGGCCATTGATTTTCTCTTTGCATCTTCTCCTTGCAGGAATGGCACTTCCAGAGCAAATTCCCTCCCTAAATCTGGTAGCACAGTATAGCATCGCAGGGGCCTTTTGCTTACCAGCTTTTCCCCACACATGATTTAACACTGCTGAATCTTAAAGGTTGCTTCAGGGTGATTCATTTGCCTTAGAAAGATCAAGCCCTAAAATTTCACCCAGAGTTCACTTTAGCCTCCTCTATAAATTGGCAGGCTTTTATAAAAACAGTGGCTAAATCAATGGAAGTGGGCATGATGGGTTTCCTAATTCATGATCAGGGAAAAAGATAAACATACAAATAAATAGAACTGTAATCCTAGTCTGTGCTGAACCACAATTTTCCATGGATGTTCTGAGTGTCCCTCTTCTACAGATCCTTTGACCCATCATAACTGTGCAAGCCCTGATCCTGCATTCCTGCAGCCAGAGCCTTGGACAAATGGGTTGGTGTCATGGTAGCTCCTGATTTACCACACTGCCTCTCTCAGAAACAATGTGCACCCCTAGATGGCTCAAAATGGAGCAGACATCTCAAATATTCAAAGGGATTTCCTCTCCCTCATCACCCCATATCACCTGAGACTGTCTCTGGTGTTAGAGGCAGAAGTACTTCAAATAATTCTTCTCTTCTTCAGTCTGCTGGCCAACCACCCCCTAGCTGCAAAGAGCTTTATTTTACACTCCCAGCTCCAGGTGAGACCACTGACAGACACATCCCCAGGGACTGGCGTGCATGATAGGAAATCTGGAAGGTGCATTTATCTTTGCTACCTTGCCAGCTCTCTAGGCCAAACATTATTAACATAGACAATAAAGCTAAGGGAGAAAAAAAGAGATAGTGTGCCCAGCCTTTTCAGTGAAATAAACGTACCTACCATGCCCCAAACCAGCCTTTGCTGGAGTTTCCATGCCCATACCAGTGCAGCAGGTGTGTGCCTATCTGGGGATGTTTGATTATCCCACACTGAGGATTTCTAAAGCCCGTGGGAGCTAGAGTTAAACCTGGTTGCCACCCGTTCCTACTGTGAACACTCTTTCAGGAACATGCCTACAGAGGAGCAAGTCTGAACGTTTTGGTGGGTTTAAAATAGCTCTCAACCAACATGAGAAAAGCGGGGCTGGTTTGGGGAGTGTTTCTGGCAGGGTTGGCTGAGAAGGCACAAGTTTACATTTGTACTTTTGACTTCTCTGTTGTAGGCATGATAGTGCAAGAACTGTGCTGATTGTTGTGTCCTGGTATGTCCAAACAGCTTTGCTCTTCCAAACCCCTTCACTTCTCCTTAAAAGGGGAAAACTAAACTCTTTTATTCTAAAACCTTCCCACCTGCTGGCAGGCTAAATCTCACCAGAGGGCATGCACTTTCTCGGATACATACTTTCCCAGACATTCTTGATAGGGGTAACTGTCTTCCCAGGATCCAGATGGATTTCTTTCACGTCCTGGTACCATATGCTGTGAATATATGACATGATAGGATATGGGAATATAAAGGCACGAGGTGTGACAGCTCCTACCCTAAGATGTAATTTGTAGATTCATGTGGGACATCACACAATGATTAAGTCACCCTGGGGATTAAAATGGAGCCCATTGCAGCATTGGTTGAAAAAATCAGAGCAGACTGAGCAGTTGGCACTGCAAGTGCCAGAACGCACAGAGGCTGTTTCCTCCTCCTTCCTTGCATCTTGTGGCCGACCCACTTGCTCCAGCTGAGGCTTTTCTGCAGTTTTGGCACTCACAGAAGTTTTGTCCGAGTTGATGCCCTGGCCTTTGTTCAGGGGAGCACTGACACCACAGCATTTCACCTCCAGCTGCCTGTGTTCCCACCAAAGCCCTGGAGCCCACACCACCGGGAGCAGGCACAGTTTCCATTTGAGGTGGGGAAGGGAAAGGCACTTTCCAAAGAATCTGAGCAGACCGATGTGAGCACCACAGTCTGAGTTAACATCAGATTTCAAGTGGAAGAGCTGCTGGCGACTTGCCCAGATTCCCTGGCCTGCTGCCTGCCAAGTCCTCAGAGACTATTTTTATCATTATTTATTTATTAAAATTAACTGTCTTGGGGCTGGACCGCAGACAGACAATCTAAAATGCAGACACTCAGTGGAAAGGTAGCTGAGAGGTAGGTGGAGAGGTTAATAATAATATCTGGTCCTGTCCCATTGAAGGGCAAAAAACCCCAACCTTCTAAGACAGTTTGTGGCTTAACAGGCTTAAATTCTTGCAATTCTTCTAGGCACCAGGTTGCCTAGAAAGACAAGGTGCTGGCTCACCTGGCAGGTACATGTGCTGTTTCCATACAGACTGGCAGACTGGGCCACAGCTTATGAATTTGGAGAAAGGTCATGAACTAGCGGGACCAAGAAAAGTGCAGTGAAGGCTGTTGGTACAATCCACTGTACCAATACCGAACAGATGACCACTTCAAGGAACAACCTGAATCCATAACTTATTCTTCACCTCAAATCATTTTTATCTGCTGGAATCCTCTACAAAGCATTCTCCTTTTTTTTTTTTTTTTTTATATTTTCAGCTGCCTGAGACCATCACATTATACCACATAGGCTGCTTGTAAGTGACCAGCCACGTCAGCTTCTGCTTCTAGACACCTTGCGTTTTTCTGGTGCCTCACAAACCTAAAGAGAAGTTCTCCCCAACCTGTTCTGAAACCAAGCCAAAGAGGCCATATATCCCATACTAAGCCCAAACCACACTCTGCTATTTGGAGAATGCAAATCCAGCCAAAGCCACAAACAAAATGGATTGTTCTAAAATGCATTTCCAGATGGATCACAATGAATGAAGTACAGAACACCTACAAAGAGATTTTCATCTTCAAAAGGAACCAGTGCATCTGATCTCCCCGAAAACCAGGTCTGGGAATGGGGAAACTATGGAAAGGGAGACTATCTCTTTCTACAGAAATACTTCACACTCAGATGAATGCTTTCCACCCACAGAACATAAAGCATTTTTTCTAAAAGCAAGCACTATTCTGGTTTCACTCAGAATAGCAGAAGCAAGGCATGTAAACCACTTGCTCAGGGTCACACAATACAATATGGTATTGTCAGCTCTTTGACCTTGCTTTTCCAGTGCTTACCTTGCCCTATTGTGCTGCCTGGACAATGTGTTGATAGACAACAGGCTTTCTAATCCAACAGAGCCCTGTAAATCACAGCCCACACCGTGCCTGGCTTTAACTGATTCAGGAGCTGGCTGTTGCCAGCACAACACTGATGCAGGAAACCTCATCGTATTCACACATTAACAGCATGAGCCTTGCAATCATGACACAGCACACCGCTGCGAGTGCCACGCAGAAATCACACTCGCTTTGGAGGCTGCTGGACAGACACTCTTCTGCAGGACCAGAGCGGGGGTGTCAATAGTTCACACGGCTCACACAGCTACACATATCCCCGTGGTTTATTTACATTTACCCTGGTTTCAGTGGGCTTTCTTGATGCAAACAGATTCACAGGTGTAATGATGCTTTAGCACACTCTGAAAATGCCAGAACGTGTCCAGATTACCTGACAAATTCAAGGTCTCTCCTTTTTGCACTAATCCAGGCTTGAATTTGGGTGTCTTCTTTAAGCAGATTGAAATCATAGCCCAAATCACTGCAGTGCTATCAGCACAAGATTTTAGTAACACCTTACAGACTACATGCAAGTATCTCCCCAAAGAAAGCTTTGCTTGTATTGCAAGCCTCACAGCCTATCAAACATAAAGCACAAAATCTTCTCCCATTTGGAACAACACTTCAGCTAGGAAGGCTGTTTCCATGAGATGTGCACACATATCAAAATGTAAATATAGCAGAGCAGGAAAAGAAAAAGGACTCTTTGACTGCTAATGAATCACCCTTGTTGAAAGCTTCCTTTGGGGCATTCTGCCATCTGAGTCACTTTGCTCTGCATGCTTCTTAGCTTGGCTCTCTCCAGGCTTCATTCACCTGACATACATCTCTCTTTAGGTTGTAGGGATACATGCTTCTGCTTTTGTAATTATTTATTAGCTAAGCAATGGGTGAATATATGGGTATAGATATTTTAAGGTGACTATAAGGACAATGATGAAGAGGACAAAAGCATTCTTTAAAACAGTATGTTTCTTTCAAGAGTAATCATGGCACAGTCAGAACAGCACTTGTATACCACTCCTCATCTTCAGGAGAACTTTGCTAAACATTAACCAGCTGCTCCTCATATCAGTTGTGGCATGGACTCTATAAACGTGCATTAATTTCCTCATCAGTTTAACAAAGATGCAATTGATAAAATTAGTTGCTAGAGAGCAGGGCTTAAATTAAAGACATGTATGAGGACTTGGGCTCTCTCAAGACCTATGATCTGGCCTACCTGTTAACAGAGGAAGTGTTAACTGCTTTTCTCCTCTTTTACTCTGATGCAATCCAGGTCAGATCCCATTAGTTAGATGCATTAAGCCATATATAACCACTTCAAAAGCTGTTCTGGCCAGTTTCTCTCACATTGAACTCAAACAATTTCACTCACACAAGCACTAACAAGCATGCTATGTGTCCTGTCCTCCCTTGTATCACCTCAAACTACCCTTCTCCCCCTTCCTCAGGTTATTTCAGATCCATCAGTTCCCAGATTTGGGCCTCCACATGCCACAAAAATATTTGCTCTGTCACAGCAAACGCTTCTTTTGGTGGCTGTGCCAGGCTATGCAGGTTCATAGTGTGCATTAAACCAGGCCAAAAGATTTCTGCTGAGGAGAAATCACATCTGGTAAGCACATCCCTGACCAGCACTTCCTCCAACAGACCCTGTCAGAGTTCTCTGTCTTAATGAACTAAGTTGTCACTCCTTCATCCTCAGCAGCTCTCTTTCCCTCCATCCAGCCTGACAGCCTCCACCTATTCCTCTGAAAGAGGCCTCAACAGGTAAAACATGACTTCAATAAAAGCATGGGATGGAAGCTGTGTGAAGCTTACCCTATGCAAAAGCCCAAGACCCCACAGTCAGGATTTGCTTTAACACAAGATCCAATGCCCTCCAAGCAACACTTCTGCACAATAACTGCTGATCTATGCTGCTGGGCAAGGGCAAGCAGAGGGAAAAGTATTCTGCAGAGTACTCTGCTTTGCCTCCTGAAGGTTTTCCAACATGATTAGACACTGTAAAACACCCTGCAAAGAGAAACTGAAATACACCTGCTCAGCTGTCTGACTCACAGAGCCACTCTAACATGCAGCGTGACTGTGGCTCAAGTGACACTGCAGCTTCCCGTGTTCCTGGCTCTGCCCGCTCCTGGTAATTCTGCATGTGCAAAAGGACACCACCACCACCACAGTGGGAAGTTTTGATCTGCAAAGTTAACTCTGTCCAATTCCACAGGCTCCGGGCCTGGAAGAAGAGGTGGTGGCAGCAAGACAAAGACAGGGCACGGGGCCTGCCAGCAGTGTGCATTAGATGGATACTGACCCCTGGATGATTGAGCTTGTGAGCAATCTTCTGTGTTTACAGTTATACAGCAGATGGTTCCTTTAAAACAGAAAAGCTCAAAACAGGAGGTAGCCCTACCACCAAGTTGTTTAGTGAAAGTTTCCTACAATTTTTCCATTGTCAGTCCCAGCTGAGAGATGTTTGTTATGGAGAAGTCATACGTGAAAAAAGGACAAGCACGTGCATGCCAGGAAATTTCCATGTTAATCCCAATATAAGATCTGCGACAAGACATTGTAGGTCTCATTTTCAGAGCATTTCTTCCATTCAGCCCCTTGTCCTCTCCTTCCTTTACCCTCTTCTTTGAATCCTCCTTCATACCATATTGAGTAATCATTACCCACTCAGCCTGTTGCCATAAACCCACAGCCTCCTTCCAAGACAGCAGCGGGTCTTGGGCACACTCGGCCCATTTTGGTGCCATAGCCAGGATTCTGCACTTCCCTGAATCCTACACAGCCCACTACCAGACTGCTAATTCAGCTCATGAGATTTTGCTCAGCAGGCAACAGATAACACTTCACAATTCATTTTAATTGCAACTTCTTTGTAGTGGTTTCCTTAATTCAAGCGAGAGAAGAAAATTTAAAAATTGCTCAATCCAGTCCAGATTATAACACTGATCCTTGCTTTCAAAAGAACAGAGACAAGTTTACTCTGAAAATAACAACTCCAAATGACATCTCACAGCTGTTTCTCCTCAGCTCCATGCACCATCCTACTGAACCTCCTGGTTTCTCTCTCAGGCTGTTGCCCTTGCCATCTCCATACAGGCCCACAGGCTTCCTCCATCTCAGCAAAGTGTTTACTGTCTCCTCACACACTCTTTTGCATCCCATTTTCAGTTTGACCCTTCCCAGGATCCCACAGACCTAACTCCACCATCCCATATATCTCACTTCTTCTCAACAGTGGGCTGCCACTGCCTTCTCTTTCCATGGATGGCACGGAAGGGGTGGAGAACAGAAGAAAACAGGCAGGCAGGACTGCAAGCACAGAACTCAGCAAGGGAGCTGCAGGGAAGCCCTTAGCACCTCTCAGTGCTGGTCCTTTACCTGCACATCACAGACCAGGCCCTTCCCCTTCAGTCCAACACACAAAGAACTGCCAATAATAACCTCTTCCCTTTTGCTCCCCACATTCAAATTTAGAGCTGTATTCCCACGAATAACAAAACTAAACAGAAACCAAGCCTCCAAGTCTAGTGTATTTTCTTTAATTCCTAGCAGAAGTCCGCTGTTCAGAGTTTAGTCAAAGGTGCTGTGAGAACTCTTTCTGCTCTGCCACACCAATTTCCACTGCAGATCTCATCAGTAATCAGCATGCTGTGGTATGCAGGAGTGGTCAGGCAGCTCATGCCTGTTCAAGTGCAGCTACATTCAAAAGTTGGATTGAACAGTAGGAAATACAGAAGCCCACAAGCTTATTATTTATTCTGTAGAAATGGCTAGAGGCAAGAGGAGGCAGTCACACTGTTTAGTCAATGAAAAATACTCTTTAGGAAGATTTTAGATGTCTAAATTCACAAGATCCACTTGGGAACTTTAAGATGCCTGAGGCATACCATGCTGAGACACAAGGCAGCACAGGAAAGAATGGCTTTGGAAACTTCATTTCACATTTTAACCAATCCAATAGGATGCAAGGAAGTTCTACTCCTTCCTCAGACCTCTCCTAAGCTCCCTCATTACCAAGGCTGGAATGCCAAGGACCTCAGGAAGCCATAACCATTCCCTCTGTACTGCAAGGTAGATGGGTCAAGCCATCTGTCCCATAAATTCACTGTGGCAAATATGAGGTGCTGCACAACAGAACCCAACTCGCTTTCTTTTGGCACCATGATCTTACCGTGATCAAGACAGACAGACTCTCTGCATGCCCATCCAGGAGGATCAGACCACCATCTTCATCATTCTCCTCAAACACCCCAGCACAGAGAAGGATTCTGCTGGCTTGAGGGGCTGGGCCAGCCCCAAAGTTTTGATTAGACACATGATCACTGCAGAGGGCTATAATGAAGCCTCCCAAACTCAAAACAAGGGAATTCTCACAAACACAGCTGTGGGGGAAAAAAAACAAACCTCACTATACCATACACTGTTCCCTTAGGAAAAGTTATTCTGGTCTGAAAACAAAACAAAACAGAACAAAAGAAGAAGAAGAAAAGTAACTTTTAGAAAACAAAGCCAAGCTACCCTTTTCTGCACATTCAAGACAGATGCTAATACATCTGTGCACGCAATAGCCCCAGAACATGAACCAGCTCAGAGCACAGATACAGAAAGAGGTGCTGGCACAGCTTCCCTGGCCATTGCTGACAATGCTGTTTTGTTCTCCCATAAAGCTGTTTTGTTTAAGGCCTTCTTTGAAAATTCCATCATGACACATGTGCAAAGTGCCAGCATGGATAAATGTGCTCCTCCAGGATTATTTTCACCATGGTTAATATTCTACCCCCCACAACCTCCTCAACCACAGTCTGTTCCACATGCTCATTACTTCACAAAGAGGAATATGCAGTCCTGTCCCACACAGTTTCTGTCGGTCTGCCCCTGCTCCTCCCAAAAGTCACCAAGCACTTTTCATGGATTTTGAAGCTGCTTTGAAGGCAGCTTGGATGACAGGGCTCATACATCCTTCATGAACTCCATCCACCTCTGTGAATCACAAGAGCCAGTGCTCCTGATGACACAAAATCATGGCTCGATGCACTTCTGTTCCAGAAAGTGTGTTATTCACCAGCACAACAGCCTAGGACCTTGGCATAAGGAAGTTAGGAAGCACTTGTAAATGCTAGCTAAGTAAAAAACCTCTTGATTTCCTTAGCAAAACAGCACTTGACCCACATTTGCTAGAAAGCAACAGCTTGCATGTTACTCTGTGCAAACTCTACTAGAAAGAAAGAAAAACTGACCCACATTTGAACTGTCTCAGTAATCAGTGGTGCATAAAAAAGTCTCCCACAGTAACACCATTAACCCAGTGTGTTATCTCCAGTAGATGGGTTTACAGAGACTGATGCTGAACTTTTTCTTGCCTACAGCATCCACTCAAAGCAAAGCTGGTTACTACATATTCCCATCCACAGCAATTATGTCCTGCTTCTGGGGAAACTACCAGATTCAACACCAAAAATATAAATCCTAATCTACTAGCTTCCTATGAAGAGACACTCTAAAAATATGACCTTTCAAGCATTCAAAACCAAACCTAGATGTGTGGTCCACGGTACAAGGTACAATGAGGAAAGCCATACAGGAAGGCCTATACCAAAACTTCGTTATTGATTTAACATGCTTCATCTACATTTCTATGCCCTCCTACTGTCAGTGACTTGTAGGTCTCTTCTAGTATTTTAATCCCTCACTTTTCCTATAATCATTGAGTATTCAACTGTACGGTTTTTTTGCCAGACTTTTCCTATTCAGTTTTATTTTAAAAATCTTCTGGAACAGTTAAAATTTTGGTTAAGAATCACACCACATCACTTCATGTATATGGGACTTATGCCATCTATACTCCAGCATACACTCCAGAGCCATCACTGGTCACAAACACGCACTGGATATTACAGATATTTGAAGGCCCTCATCACTGTGATATCTAGTTCAAGAGGATGGATAACAGAAGAATTGCTCTGCAGTTTCCCACCAGCAGGCTCCTTTGCCAGGCACTGCCACTTGCAGCACAGCTCATCAGAAACCAGCCCAATGTTCTGCTGAAAGGAGGTCAGAAACCAGGAGTGACAAAGCACATCAGGGAGAGATGGTGCTGGATGTCTGTGAGGCCCAACTACAGCACATGGGCAAGTCATGACCCGATTTGATGGAAATAGGGATCATTTCCTCTGCAGCACTGGGAGCAGAGCAGGCAGGTGGGCCAGGCGAGGCAGCAGAAGAAAGAGGCAGGATGCCAACGTAAGCCTGAAGCAAATTAAATATCAGAAGGCAGCAGGTTTCTTGGAGACTGCTTGGTTGCTCTTTTGGCAGAGGAGAAAAGCAAGCCATTAAAGAGGCAGAATACACCCGTGTCAACTTCATTTGCAGCACTAATTGCCATGCACGTGCGCTAATTGCCCTCACATGAAGTGCAAGGGACTGGGCACTACTTGAATCCCAGGCAGTAGGTGAGTCTTCCAAAGTAACACTTGTTGGATCATGCTCTCACCACACATTCCATTTGTACCAAAGAAAAATGGAAGGAATCAGTGCAGTCTTGTTTTTTCATAAAGTTATCCACTGCAGCTTATTTAGAGGCCAAAAAGGAAACTTTAACCAGACCACCAGAGATATTCAAAACATTAACAAAGTTTGGAGCTTCTTACCAAGGTAAGAGAAGGTAAGAGCCACTGAAACAAACTGTTCCCTGCTGTCACTCTGGAGGACAGGGCAATGGAGATCTATCCTGCAGCCACCTTCTGTGACTGTCTTTTCTTTTGTCAGTAGTAACAACACTTTGATTGCTCTCAGTAAAACCTGATGGCTATCAGGGCTCATCCTAGTTACCTGCACAGGTAAAGTGCATCAGAAAAATAAACACTGGTGGCAGGAACACAGAGCTGCACTGCCTGGGGACTTTCCTGAGACTGGTCACATCACTGAGGAGGTGAAAACAAGGAAAAACAGAGGGAGGGAGGACTACAGCAGGTGGACATCATGCTTGGCCACCCTCTATCCTATTTTGTTAAGAGTTTCCCGGAAAAACAGAATTTTGAGACAGTGGGACAGATTGTCCAGAGAAGCTGTGGATGCCCCATCTGTAGAAGTGTTTGAGGCCAGGATGAATGGGGGTCCAAGTAACCTGGTCTAGTAGATGTCCATGTCCATGCCAGGGGTGTTGGAACTGGGTGATCTTTAAGGTCCCTTCCAACCCAACCATTTCATGATTCTACAAAAAAGAGGTTTATGTCCCTATCAGGATGTTAATATGTCCTTAATATCCTTCAGCTGCATTTGCTCCTAGCTCATTAATACTCCTTTCTCACTAGATGATGCCCACCCCTCTACACTGCTTGCTCAGGTGTGCACGCGCATATCCCAGATTATTTTGGTCCAAATATATGGGCTAAACTAACTTTGGGTGAGTTGGGCTGCAAAAAACATTTCAGTTACTAAGTTTGACTGTTTGGCAGTAATGGTATTGTTGCTGAAGCACACACATCTAAAAAAACCTGGAAAACCAGACTCAATGATCCATTACCACGTGAGCGAAAAAGAGGAAATGCACCTCTCACTATTAAATTTTTTTTACAGTATTTCTTCACAGGTTTTTTTTTTTTTTTTCCTGAAAAAAAAAACCTACAGGGAAGTCAGGCTGGAGAGAGAGACAGGAGACACATCTTCCACCAGCATGTCTCTGATACACTGCAGGGTGCCTAGTACAAGACAGATGCCTCTCAGTAATGTGAGGATTGATCAGCGTAAATCAGTCACTATTGTTCTACACCAGCTGTCCCTTCATACAGAAAAGCCCTGAAGGGAGTTAAAGGCATTTTGCAAGCAGCCAGAGGGAAAAAGGTATTTTTGGTGATAGGCAGGAGGCATTTAGATTCCAAGTCATTTCTTGTTGTGCTAAATAAAAACTAGACAGGGTAACAATGATTTAGGGTATGGTTCGAAGAGAGGTAAGATTTTAGATCTAATTGGGACAGGGAATAGCAGAGGGAGAAGTAAATATCATGGCCATTAAGATTCAAAAGTTAGTTGACTCAGTCCTGGAAACTGCAGCTCTGCCTAAGACCACTGTTTGTGCAGAAGGCACCCTTCAGGTTTTTTTCCCTTTTAGTGAAAGGAAATCAACATTTTCACTCTGCCCAGACCCAAATGCTGTTTCAATGAGCAAGCCAATGTTACAATGCCACCCATTTGAAGGGAGCACAATGTTTCTCCAATAAGCTTCAGCAGGAGGTTTGGCAGGCAGGGAGCTGTCACAGCATCTCCCCATGAAGTTTGACATGCAGAAGATATGCTCATGTTGCAGCAAGGCACTGCCTCAATAGCGTCTGGAGTATTGCAAATGGCTTAAACAGAAGGAGAGCTGCTGGAAACCAAAGGAGCTGCTCTCAGAAAAGACAGAAGAGCATCACCTGCCCCTTCTGTGGCATTCCAGGTGGCAGCCTGGGATCTTAGACGTACAGTATTTTGTCCTGGTCGCAGCTGCTAAGGAATTGGCAATGAAAAGGTTTGGCCTCAGCCCCAAGAGGTCATGCTCTGAGAGCAGACAATTTCTCTGAAAGGATGAGTCGTGAGCAGTCACCCCTTGCACAGAAACAGCCATAGAGGGGACATTCGTGACCAGGCTCCTGAACAGCAGCTTTGGAAATGGGACCAAGGGCTGTGTAAACATGACAGATAAGCTCCTCTCTTGACTCTGTCCCTATCACAACCAGCCCCAACCCTTTCCTAGGGGGAAGGCATGTAGCAGAGTTACACTGTCTCTTCTAAAAGAAAATGACATACAAGGGCTATGCACTAAGTTGACTGTATTAAGTACTCCTCACTTACATAAGCTACAGTCTCAGCCTGAAGATATTATGGTAAAGATTGGTCTGTTCAGAAAAGTTCATCAAAATAAATTGAAGAAAATTATTTAAACCTGTGAGAACACTTCTTTTAACAAGCATGACTTTATTTAGTTTGCATTCCCTCTGGAAGTGAATTAAATTAACTAGGTCCATTTGCATCTAACATAGACAACTAAGGTGGTTTCAGCAGTGGACTACAGTTTCTGTGTACTATATTGTGGTTTAACTAATCCACAGAGTGTTACCTTTCCTAGACATCATTACTTGGACAAACCTTTAGTGTCACAACACAGCCAGATACTCATCACCTGCATTAGGGAAGGAAAACAAAAACAAAATTGCAGTTTCCTAACCTTCTCTCTTGAGATGTAAAAATATTTTCAGGAAATACTTCCTTAAGTATTTGTTCACAGTCATTTCAACCACATTGCAAAAAACATACACTTTTAAGAGGCCTTGGAGCAGGCCTGGAATTCTAAGGAGTTACCTAAGTGCAGCTACCTAACAGCTGAGAAGGGCCAGGCACCGAAAAGGAGGTCACCTGTGAAAAGATGTCTTCAAGCTTACTGCTTGGACTGCAGCACTTTCAGGAAGGCTCCACTCAGGAATGAGACCCAGCTGTGCCAGATGTCATTCAAATGCACTGTTTGTAACAATAGAGAACGACAGGCTCTGGGTGGGGTGGGAAATAAAGCCAGGTGAGAAAAGGAAACTAAGCAGCAGTTTCGTCTGAGAGCAGCCAGAGAGCTCTAGTCACAGACAGCTCTTCTTTGTTGCCTGCTCCTATCCATGGCTGTGCTTGCTGGTTGACTTTAAAAAAACCCACCAAGACAACAAACACACTAGAAAGCACACCAGTACTTTTGTGACCCCCAAAAGCACATTTTTTCAGACAGATCTGTGACTCCTACCTGCCACAAATGATTTAGGCTGACTTGGTCTTATCTTGGTGCAGCAGGATGGCATAGCTGAGCTCTGGAAGTATCCTTCAATCATATCATTTCTGGTTTTGTACCTCTCAAAAGTTATCAGTACATCTGTCGTATCAAGGAGGTGGAACTTGTTCTAGCACAACGACACAATTAAGAAGATAAAAGCCTGAGCTCCAGCCCCTCATTTTCCTGGCTTGTCAAAAGCCTTGCAAATTTCTCAGATATGAGAGTAAACCCATATGCACAGCATCTATTTGGTGGTGTACTTCTAGAAAGTCCAGGAATAGACATGGAGCAAAGAAAAATGCCATATTCAACATCAATTAAGAAGGCAAGAACGTAATTACCCAGTTCAAAATCTAGGCATGATGTCAGAACCCCTTCACATCTAACACATCCATCTGTGTTATATTTAGGTAGATGCCACCAACCTGAGCAGAGAAATATCCCCAATATGTTCCACCACAGGGTTACTAAGAGATAAAGTATAAAAAATAAGTATTGGTTCAGATCACTTTCAGTTCAAAAACCACTGCAGATTGCATTTTCAACTGACAAATACTATGCAATTCAGCATTTAAACTGTCTGTGGTTTTTTATTCCATACCATCTGAATGGAAGAAATTTTAAAGTGTAGGAGAATTGTTCAGTGGGTACTGTTAAATGAGCTCAGAAGTCATTCTGGCCTGAAGATCCACAGAGTTCACCACTCAGCAGCATTTCCCACTCTAGTAACCTACTTCATGTTCAGTGGTCTGAAAGACTGCATTTAGCTTTCAGCATGAGTGAGACTGACACTGTGATTACACATTCTCCCACCATACTGCAGAGCCTCCTCTTTCCTCAGCAGAACATTTCTTCCTCTCCCCTATGAGATCACTAGTAACCACCTGCCCGAAAAAAAGAAATCCCATTTAAATGGAAACATCTTCATTAATGACATGACATGTCCCTTGGTCCCCCCATTTGTGCAATTCTGTGTATAAATACCCACACGTTAAGCAAGAATACACAGAGAAAGCTGCTTTTGGGTACGTCCCAGCAAGTGGAAAGAGTTCATCACTCAGCAAGCATGTCTGAGGAGCTCTGTCATCTGTGGGCTGACCAGCAAACTACTGTTTTTAGAAATACTGATTTGAGTAGCTCCTTACCACATCACTGGTGTACGAATTCAGTCTGCAGAATGAGAGGGACACAGGGATCAGTGCTCGTAGCATTTAGTCTAGAGCAGGAAATGAAGGAAAGGAGGCAAGGCTTTTTCTGGAAGAGAAGATACAGCCAGGGAACTGTTTGCATCAGCAACATTTTATGACAGATTCTTGCAAGCAATGTCATAGCCTTTTCTTCTGACTATGAAGTGAGACAGAATGTCTTATACAAGCTGCAAACATATTTGAAGAATAAACAGTTTGTGTAAGTTGCCTCTTTGACAGATCAATTTCTAATGTCTGGGGGGAAAAGAAAGAACACAAACCTTTCTTTATTTCTATTCCCTATGTGTTGCATCAGCACAGTCCTTTGTTTACTGTCTGCAAAGATGTACTCTGATACTAGTGGAATGTGTATATTGAATTTGAAGAGCAGCTTTAATTCGCAAAACTCAACCTCCCAAAAGCAAAGTTTCCCAGGAAAACACAGGATGATAGCCAAGCACGGCAATACCACAAAGACCCAATTCACAGTAAAAAATTTGATGGGTATTACATGGGTGTGTAAAACTTTTCATGAAAAGAAAAGGCAGTTTAATATTTCATCTGGAAACTCATCACTCAAACTGCAGAAGAAGCAGTGTAGGTAAAGGAATTATAAACAAAATCAGGGCAAGATTGAGGATGCTTTGAAATATACTTGTCTTCTGCTATTTCTGCTTCTATGAAGTAGGAGAAGCCACAAATGATGCACGCTACAGACAGTCCTGATAACATCTTAAATACACAAATATGATTTGTGTTCCTGATGTCTGGGGAAGGGAATAAAGATACATGGCAATTACATTAGTGACATATAAATATGGAGAAAAAAGAACATAATGATATTTTATTTGCAGAACAAAGCCTGACAATACAATGAAACATTCTATAGTGAGTGCTGCAACAAAAATCCTACTCAGCATTAGTGAGACCAGGCTGGCACCAGGAGCAATGCTGTTGGTGATACCAATGCTGCCCATTAATTCTTCAGCTGTGTGGGGTCCTACCTTTTGTAAACACATCATCTTTGTGGTGCAAAACCGACAGTGTCTGGCTGAAGCAACTCACAGGCTTGTCTACCCTCCAGGCTCCTGGTGGGACTGAGCTTCCCAAACACTCCAGAGCTAGACTGGAAGCAGAAGGCAGAGCTTCAAAATGTGTTCAGTCCATTTCTCTGAGTGTCAGAAAAAGACCATCTCATGCTAAATTCTACTGCAGGTCTGCTGAATGATGCCATTCCTGTACCTGCCAGTGATGAAACCAGCAAGAGTCAGCACCGTCATAAAACACCATGGAGAGTTTCACTAGGAGTGGTTCAGGTGCTAAAAAACATTTTGAGTCTTGTCTTGGCCTGACAACCATTATATGTGTGACCTTATTAAGTGCTAGAAACTTCAAACTTTCTTATGATAAGGTGAGAACATTTAGGAGTTCAGGAGACAAATATTAAAATTCTTGTCTGTTTCCCACACCCCCTCATAACTAGATTATCCTTTTTAATATCTTTGGGGTTGTGTTTTTTCGTTCACATGAGATTCCCCCTTGGGTTTTTACCTAGCCTAAGGACTCCATAATAATGAATCAAATTAAGTTTCTGGCAGCAATGGGCTACATCTCAGGTAAAGACAAAAAAAAATATTTTTTAAAAGCATCACCAATGTCAAAACAAAAAGAAGAAAGAGCATCCCATGGATGAAAGATATCACAAGTTCAGATCGCTAGGCTAGACTTCAGAGGGAGGGAAGGAACTAACACTGAGCATATCCCACATCAAAACACGGGACTTGCAGGAGATGAAAAAGTCACACAGCAGTTAGACAGGAACCCCACCCATTTCCCAGAAGCTGTAAATCTTCACATTCCTTGCACACACTTTGCCACTGTCCTAACCCTCTGGGCCATAAAAAACCAACATGTAGCACATCATGAAATCATGTAGCAGCTGGAAGGCTCGAGGGAGATTCTGGTGCACTCCAGCTCCCTCAGCACTGCCTCTTCTGGGTACAGATAACCTGTGCAAGGTGCCATGCAAACCCTACAGTATAAAGCAGACGGGAGGACAAACCTTGCCCAAGGCTGGTATAACTTGGAGCCCGATCTTCTACCTCCTCAAACAAAAGTGGGTATTTTCTCTGAACTGCACCCAACTGCACAAGGAGAAAGAATGAAAAACAACAAACAAAAACAAAACAAAAAAACCCAAAACAAATAAATGAAAAATCAACAAGAAAACCAAAAAACCCAAGAAGATGGCAAAAGAAAAAAAAAATAGAAAAAAATTAAAAATAAGTAAAGTGAGACAAGAAAAAAAAAAGATATGAGAAGGAGAAAAGAGAAAGACAGGAGCTTTTCAAAGCACGGGTTCTCAGAAGCCACTGCCAGCTACAGGGTGGATCACTTTACCACATGCATAGAATCTGCTGTCAAAATAATTTTGATTTTTACCTCTCAGTTCTTCAGCTGTTGCTGGGAATTTTTCATTGCATCTTCTACCAGGACGGAAGGAAAATTCTTTTAGTTCAATGAGAAAATGAGAGTAATATCCAGTAGTACCAAAATATGATGACCAAACCATCTATTCCCGAAAGACTGCAACTATTCCAAACTACTGCAAAGGCTAAAAAGTTAGCGATTGTTCCACTTTTCTTAAAAGACAGAGAGGGAGCCATGGTACATGACTGAAAGATTAGCTAATCAGACACAAATTGAATGCATTTGGAGAACAGCCTGGTGCCCAAAGTTCACATTCCAGCTGGGCTGAGTCCCAGTCCCCTTCCACCCCAGACGTTGGCAGAGCTGCCCACACCACTGGACTCAGAGTAAAAAGGGCATTTAGGAAGCACTGGGCCACTCAGGCTCCAGGAGGGCACAATCAGTTCCACTGAGCCTTTAGCTCCAGGATAATCAGCATTTTATATCCACTGCTGTTCAGGTTTATAAATCATCTGAATGATTAATCACACATAATTAAGACGCCCTGCCTTGGACAGGTCTCTGACAGAGAACAGGGGTCACATTGGTGTCAAACTGAGCCATCGTGCCCAGGACACCAAAGGACAAGTCAATGGCTGCTTTGTAAGATTAGGGCATGGAAATTTATCCTTCTGCCTCCTGTACCATCATGAATCCCAATGTTGCTCTGAAGTATCTTCTCCTCTCCAGAAATAACAAGAAGTAGCATACCTTGCCTTTCCAAGAACATCATAAAAATGCCTAGAAGGACAAGTTTTTTTGCTATGCGCCTCAATCACCCCATTAGGTTTTTGTCTTCAATTCACCAAGATCTAAGCCAGCTCTAAAAGTGCTATTACTACCACAAGGCTGAGAGAAATTACTTAAATAGGTCAGTTTATCAAGATAACAAATCTATTAAGAATCCAGGAACACAGAGAAATTAGACACACAGCACTCTATCACACTAACAGGTTTTGATACTGGCGAACATTACAGTGAAATATTAAAATAATTCAAGGTGGGGGAAAGGAGGATCAAGCAAGGCAGTAGATTAGGAGGTGGCAGGATCACAGTGTAATTTAGGAGGTAAGAAAAACAGATACACCTTTGTAAACCTCAAGCAACACATGCCCAAGAGATAAAGACAATATTCTTACAAAGGACTAAACACAATACCTCAGGGATTTACTTAATTACTTCTATTACAGAATTACCCTAGGGAGGCAACTATCAATGCAACAGTTACTGAATATTTCAGGTTGCCATTTTCCCCCTGAAGAGAAAAACGCAAATCAATCTTCCCTAACTTCTGGGCAACTGCTGCTCAGGCAGATTTTTCAGTAGTAAGCAGTGCCAGTGCCAGAGCTCTTCTTACTGCACAAGAGCCCTACTGATATCAATGTTTATGCAAAACAGGGCATTATGGCTGTTTGAGGCACCAGCACCTGGCCCCATGTGTCTGAGAACCTTAAAAATCCCATCCTATACAAACATTACTCAAATCTATTTTCCAGGTGGACAAAAGTAAAACAAGCAGCACATAACCATAGGGGAGCTGACACATAGATCCATCTGCATTCCAGGTAGTTAACCTCTCCTTCTTGATAAATAGAGACAGTGCTGCTTGAAGACAAGGAAAGCTCAATGCAAGGACTTGATTAACACAGTGCTGAGAATCTGTCTCTAAATCAGTCATCACTTACATATATTAAGCATGCTGAGGCTGAGATGGAACACACAGTACTACTTCTACTGTGTGACTAACTTCTTGCTGAATGCCATTCAAATTGCCAACAAGAAAGCATCTCTACGAGGTGCTAGGAGATCGCCACAAGATTCAAGCTGATTCCCTGTTACAGAAAGAAATTGTTTTGTTTTTAGCCCTGCTGAAGTGAGTTTGTTTATGAAAAGGAGAGCGGTTTTCATACCAACGTCTCCTGAGAAACAGAAAATGAAACGCTACAATTTCAAGAGAGCCACCATGCAGGTGCAGATCAATCATCTGCCATTAACATGCATTGGCAAAGAGAAAGGCCGAGACATGCACACTTCTCAGAAGTGAAGGATGACGAGTACTAATGTAATGTTGTTATGATGGAGACACGGAAAAGGGTCGAGCAAGAAGGAGCCCTGAATCAGAGAAACAAACAAAAGACATGTGCTGAGGTAGTTCAGAACTCTGCTATCAGAAATCTTGTGCAGAAGGTTTGCAGTAGTATTTGGGGAGAAAAGTGATCAGTGCATTTCAGTTTCTCTTCCAATGAGGTTTCTGACACAAGACCAAAAAAAAAGGTATTTATTTTTCGTGGTACCTTAACACTCACCCACTGAAACTGAGTTAATAAACTACAGAGACTTAACTGTATCCTTGAACAAGGAACCTCAGAAAGTTACAATAAAACAGGTTTGGATGGGAAAACAGGAGTAAATCTAACATCAATCCACGGGCTTGTTTGATGTTTGTATATGGCATTCTTATCCCCTACTCCTGGTCCCCCACCCACTCCCACACACAATCCCCATCCCTTTTTAAGTCTGAATCAGAGTCCAATAAACTCTCTTGTGAAATTCCCTGTCCCTTAGCCCATAACCTTACAAAAATGCCAGTGCTTACTCAAGACTATCTGCGCTGAGGGCAGCTGGTCTCCTCACATGACTTCAGTTAAGCATCTGCAACCCACAGGCTGCAGCTCTTCCCATGCGCCCGTACAAGTCTGTGGGTCAGCTGGGCACTCGCTCCCATCGGCCAGGGAATAAATCTCACTCTTATCTCTGCTCTGAATGCAAGGCAGATTACTGATAAACAGTACACTTCTTTCTCAGGTAAGTATTAGAAAGCCTCATTCACGTGTAAAGCAACACTTACATGAATTCTAGAGTTGAGTGTGTTTTCAGAGCCTGAGAGTGCATCAAAGCCAACACATGGAAAAGGCTGGCCTGGAGAGATACATGCAGAGAGAAGTGGACACACTTCCATGCAGTGAAACACATTTGTAACCTATCCCAGAATAATACCAGGACATAAACCTGAAGACAAATACAGTCATCCCCTCTCCAATAAATCCAAAAGCAGTCCCTCTACAGCTAACTGATCACAAGAACACATGGAGAACCCCCTTTTAAGCAGTCAGGATTTGTAGTTGGTAGAGCATCACCTATTCATTGTGTTCTGCTTCCAGCAGGTATGCTGCCTTTGGAAACAAGTAAATTCTCAAACACAGGATTTCTTTTTCTCCCCTCCCTCAGCATTGGATAACTTTTTAATACAATGCAAGAATTTGCACTTTTTTATTCCAATCAAACCTCAATTCAAGAAGCCAAGATCATTGCCTCTAGCTGATCCAACTCACAGGGGTACCAACTATGCTCATCTTTGTTACATGGTCGCTTTCTCTTTTGAAAGACAGACTCCTCCAGGTAGCAAAGAGAAGTCAGAGCCTACTTTCCAAATCCAGTGACCCCAGAGGAATTATCTTAAAAAGCAGCTCAGTTAAGACTGAACAATGACAACTACTTTTACTCCTGTCACCTTATGGATTCAGAAACAGCAGACTGCATTAACCCTTCCATGAAGCCTGACTAGCACAGCCTCGGACCAGAGAGTCTGGGGACATAAAAATCCAGCAATGATAGGAGAAGGTAATTCAAACAATAAACACATGCATCTTCAGCTAGGAAATCCAACAAGCTGCCTTTCCCCCAAAAGAAACCTACTACCAAGGATTTCACTCTCTTGAGAATAAGGAGTTTTTATCAGGCTCCAGAGCCTTATAAAAGTGCTCATGAGTCAACACAAGAGTCACCCAGCTTTCAATGTCGGTGGGTCATAACAAGAGTATATGATTTCTCCTGGTTTGGAAACAATTTGAAGAGGATTAAAAGCAAAAAATCTCCCACAAAGTAAAACTTGCTTAAGTACTATAGTTTAAAATGCCCTGAAAAAGAGAGGAAAGGTGATATACATCCTAACCAGCCCTTCTTCCATGACTGCTGGTACCATCCAGTCACACAGTCACAAATGCATTCACATCTAGTCCTGCTCCACAAAACGCAGGCTGATGTGACTGCCAGTGTGAAGTCACAGAAAACATCTTAACTCCCTCTTCTTGACTTATCTTCACTTGTCTTTGCCAAGGGTAGTTTGAAGGAGGAGATAGAGCTTGTGTGCATTAGAGGGGCAGAGCTGAACCCAGTGGATTTCCACGGCAACGAGATACAGCCCCAGTGAGGAAGGCCTGTTAATAGCTGTGAGGCAATGTGCTCAGCAGAACAGATTTTTCTATCAGACAGCCAGAGATAGCAGCTCGTGGAAGGAATCTGATGCTTGGCCTTGTACAACCCCACTGAATTCAGCCCGTGCTACCCTAGCGTAGACCACAGCAAGACAGAGACTGTGTTAGTAGGAGAAATAAACAGGCAATGTGGAGAGACACTCTGCCTTTGAAGACAAAGTAAGAGTGCTCCTAGGACATTCCTCATTAACTGAGCATCTATTGCCAAACCATAGGAAAACCCCAGCATTACTATGAAAGTGAAAGCAACTGTGCAATGCACAGATTTGTGCATACTGTACCATCACCTGCTGCCCATGCTCCTACCTTTGACAAGTGCACATTCATACACAAGCCAACCTCTTACAAACAACCTGCTATTTGGAAAGGGAGGGAGCTGTAATTGTTCCAAATTTTCTACCGAGGGAGCCAATCATTTGGTCTTTGTAATTTAGGCTCCTTCCTACTAAAATACAGTTACCAACATTTCCCAACATGGTATTTTATTTATTTGTTAGTATCCTCCAAACTCTGCTCATAACAGACTGCTAAATCCTCTAGCTGCAATCATGATGGGATTTGTCTTGCCATGTAAGGATACAGTCTCCAAACACACTGATTTCAACAGGACAAATCTCAGTTTATAAAGCAAAAAGCATACACATGAGGCTTTGCAAGACCAGAGCCCCAGTGGGGAAGAGCTGAGGCCATTAGCAAACTTTTTCAAGTCAAGCAGAAAAACACCAACTGTCCCACTCACAGTGTATGCTCTGCTGGAAATGCACAAAAAGCCATTTATATAAAACGTAAGAAAAATATGTCATGTACAGTTTATAAAAATATATCTAACAAACTAAGAACAAAGCCAGAAACTCTACAAGTAGGCTTCCCAGTCTGGGAAGAGAGAAATCTCATGGGCTATTTTTTACAGCAGAACAGTGACAGCATCATCCTGATGAGGTTTTATTTAAGTCCTACAACTTTTCTTGGCACTGCAACAGGCAGAACTCGAAACAACCCAGAACTATGACTCAAAGCAGGCACTGAGCATGAGGCTTTATTTTTTATTATGTGTTAGGGCTGTAAAACTACCAAACACCTGATTTTAATAAACAATCCCCGTTTACACACAAGCATCAGGGCTGAGTCTGTGATAGGTTCATCCTTGTTCAGAGTCCTGCACATCAGAAGGATGGCAACTGCCTCACAGCTTCAACATTTTACGTGTGGTAAGCTTGAAGCACGAGTCCCAAGGCTGCTTGCATTGCTTGAAGAGTGGCGCCTTGTACTGCTGTTGTTTATACAGATATGGTAATTAAAAATTGCACTGTAATGCATTTGATAATAGTCTTATTGTTCCCGTGAACTGAACTGCCTCAGTTAAACATGGTATCACAGCTAAATAACAACCTGCATTTATACTTTTTTTTGGTACTTTTTATCCTGCCTGTACAGGAACTCCGGGCTTTTTCACCATAGAGATTTCCAGCACATCTCAGAGCAAAACACCTTCCTGCTAAACCAAAAGCCTACTCCACATTCCCGTGGAGCATGCTCTCCTGAGACGCCTAAGCTCTGTGCCAACACTGAACCCAGAGTGGCACACAAGGATAACCACTACCTGATAAAACCAGCCAGATTTTCTACACATTTCTCAGTAAAACAGCAGCATGCTTGGATACCGTTCCATAGGTGTGCTTGGCACAGGGCTATTACATTAAATACAAATGAAGGGCGCTAGCAGAGCTGGCTGACAGTACTGGAGCAGTCATGGGAACCCAGTAAGACACACTTCTTGTATCTTTAGAGACTTAACTTGGATGGAGCAGAAACGAGGGAACACCACAGCTACTAAAAAAAAGCAAGATTACAGGCTAGCCACCACATTGCACACCATCCCACCCAGCAGCAGGTAGCCTAGGAGTTCAGCTGAAAGTCCTAACAGCCTTCCAGCATCAGGCAGGCCTATGAAGTGAGACTACCCCACTTCTCTTGCCCTTCAATGCTGAGCACACATCCAAATCACTCAGGGCTCGCCTACCTGCTTCAGGAGGAACTTATCCTCCGCGTTGATCTTGAGGGAGACGGCCAGGTGGATGGCGGAGAGCACCACCCCGCTGATGACCGCAGCTCTCATCCGCACCGGCAGCAGCGTGTAGATGCTGTAGATAAAGAAGACGGTCCACCAGATGCCCTCTGAGGCGCTCCTGGGCCATACCAGCAGAACCCCTACCACTTGCACTGCCAGGATCACCAGGATGACAGAGTAGCATGCCAACCACATGTGGTCCTGGTGGAAGTTGTTGCGGTTGCACACCATGCACAGCACCACCATCAGCACGATGGCCAGGGAGAGCACCACGACATAGGATACCTCATAGCGGCCGTGTGCGGCATGGAAGATGAGCATGACCACACAGACCAGCACCAGCACGGCCATAAGCATGGTGAGGCTGCTCTGGTTTAGCCGAAAGAAGTAGCGCTGATAGAGACGTTCCAGTTTCTCAGACTGGAACTTCTTGGACCTGAAGATTTGCAGCAGGCTACTGCAACAACTGCCCATGGAGAAGGCCGCCTCGGAGTCCCCCTCGTCCCCGTCCTCTTCCTCCAGCTCCTCAATCTTGGCCTTGATGCGTTTCTCATCCAGCCCCAACTCCACAGAGCGGGGCCGTACCTCCCCCTGCTCCCCCAGCTGCCGGGGGCTGGCATTGTTGGGGGCAGCGGGGGAATCAGTGCCGGGCGGGTGGCGGGACCGGTGACGTCGGCTGTCGTCACCGTGCTCCTGCCAGGCGGATTTGGACCTAAAGCTCATCATCCTGCAGCCGCTCTCCCCGCGGTTCCGGGGCTCGTAGTCTTCCTCGCTCCTCCACCTGCTCGACATGCGGGAGGCCTTCTTGCCCGAGGACCTGTTGGGAGGCGGCGGGTAGGAGTAGCCATTGGCCCGGGCCTCCGCCTCGCCCCAGGCCGAGCGGTGCTGCTCGGTGCCTGCCCAGGGCGCGGGACCGCCGAAGCCCGGGGGGCTGACGCTGTTGGACCGGGACATGCCCTGAGAGACGGGGCCGCGGGCGAGGGGATGACGGCCAGGCAGGCACAGAGGACGAGACGCCAGGAGAAAACCCCAAAAGCCAGCGGGGAAGGAGAAAAAAAAAAATGGGGGGGGGAGAAAAAAAAAAATAAGAAAGAAAAAAGGCAAAACCCGCAAACGCCCCCAAAGTCTCTGGAAGGGCCGGTCGTCCCCAGAACCAGGGTGTCCCCGGCGGGACGCTCAGGGCAGTGCCATCGCCAGCCCCGGCACTTGGACACCGCCGAGCGCGCTCGGCACCGCGCGGACCGGGACGCCCCCGGCTCACGGCCGCCCGTCCTCAGCCGCGCCGCGGCGGCCGCAGGGGCTCGGGGCGCCTCGGGGGAGCCGCATCGCAGCGCGCCCGCACCGCTCCGGCCCGGCCCCCGCCGCTCGGGGCCGGGCGCAGGGCGGGCGCTTCGCCGCGGGCCGGTCGGCGGGGAGCTGGCGGAGGGAGGCTCAGGCTCGCAGGGATACGGCAGCCGGCGGCGGCGAGAGCATCCCCTGCCCGAGGAGCGCGGTGGGGGGGCTGCCCGGGGCGGACCGGGCTGCGGTGGCGCTCCCGGCTCGCCTCGCCTCCCAGCGACGGAGCCCCGGCGGTAAGGCACGGCCGGCGGCAGCCGCGCCGCTCATGCACCCGGCCGCCGCTCCCGCTACGCCGCGGTGCCTTCGGGCGGCCGCGGCGCCTCTCCCGCAGGCACCGGGGGAGAAGGGAGCAACCGGCAAATCGGAAAAATCAGAAGGGCAAGGGGAAAGAAAAAAATCCCGAAAAGCCCGAGGCGGAGCAGAGGCGGGGGCTCGGCGCTGCCTCCCCCGCGCTGCCGGCGGGGCTGTGCCGGTGCGCGGCTGAGGCGGCAGCGGCGGCCCCGCGCGCGGCTCTCCCGGGGACGGCGGCGCCGCGTCCCGGCCGCGCTTTGTGCTCCCCATTCAGCCGCGCGCCGGCCGCACCGCCCCCGCCCGCCCCCATTGGCCCGGCCCCGCCGCCGCGCGCCCCCATTGGCCGCCGTCGCCACCGCCCCGCCAATGCGCGCGCCCGGGGCGGGGCGCCTTAACCCCTTCGGCGCCGCCCGGGGACCGGCACCGAGCGCAGCGCCGGGAGAGCGAGGCCGGCCCCGTGCGCTGCCCCACGGCTCCCGTGTGGGGCCAGCCGCCTCCTGCTCGGCACGGCACATCAAGCACCGCCGGCCGAACTGGTGAACAGAGGAAAAACGAGCCCCAGAAAACCCGCCCGCAACATCAGCACCTGTTACGGGACCTACCTTAACACAGAAATTAAGGGTAAAACACACACAGAGGTAGGTTTGCCTTGTTTTTTTTAACTACTTGGGCTACAGCCCTCACCTTCACCCGACAGCGCTGTGACACCGTTTTATGGCATATTCCCTAACCTGGGAGTCAGGCATGACGACACCACAGCAGTTCCCAGCAAGTTTCAATCTCCAGACTCTTCCACAATGTTCTTTCAGGTGAACCACTCTTTCTGCAGATGAGAGTGAGCTAATTAATGATTTACAGTGTTTTGAAGGTAAGCATCATATGTACTAAGAATAGTATTATTGCTTGATGTTCTGCATCATGCTTTATTAAAAACAAACTGTCAAATCAGATAACTGCTTTCCTTAAGTTCCTGAAACTGGTAATTGTCTAGACGTTTGTTCAAACATTGAAAATCCCTGCTCACAAGTAGTCCTTAGCAGTAGTAGTGCTGAAGCTGTGGTTATCAAGGGACAGAGATAAGCGACGTTTGTAGAGAGGTAATATTGCTGGACACAGTTGGGGAAAAAAAAAGCCAAGCCAGATAACCTTGCAAACAGAAGCCCTTCACATGTCCTTTACACGTGAAAAGTAACTCCTCAAACTACGGCAATTTAAGCCTTTGTGCATTTCAGTGGTTTGTAAAACCATATGCTGAATTTTCAGCAGCTTCTTCCACAGAGCGTCTTTTACTTACCAGGAATTCACAGTTAAAAGATTTTCACTAAAACAACACACACAACTATTGCAGTGGGGCTCACTTACGTGGCACTTTCCTGACAGATGCTACACACTGCAGGTGATCACGACTGGACTCACAGTTTGCTTCCCACGAGGAGAAATTTTTATATATAAATACCATTGCCCTTCAGATGGAATTCATCATTTCTTGTGGTATTATACAACAGTGTCACTATCCATACACTACTTTTGTTCTACTCGAGTAGAACAACACTAAAGAATTGTGTGGTTGGTTACTCTGGCTGCATAGGGCCTGAACCCAAGGGATAAAGACAGTGAAACAATTCTTCAGTGAGCTGTAAACTGGGACAGGTCTTTTTGTTTTGTACACAAAGTCCCATTCTGGAGTTCTTCTCTCAAAGCCAGCAGTAAAAGATCTCACTTTTTCACAGTAAAACCAAGTAAAAGGAGAAAGCTGATTCACAAAATAAATTGGTGACCCTAAAATTAATTCTGCTTCGCAGAAAATTACTATGAACCAAGAACGTTCAAAATCTGCCTCTTGTTACATTTAGTTCTGGATATCAACAGAGCATTGCTCAGGTAACAGACTAAGTAATTTTAAGGTTTTTATGTTTCACCACTGGGACTAAATGAGGTCCGTCTTAGCTTTTGCATCATGATAGCCTCTGGAAGCCTGAATCCTAGACAGGACTCCAGTCACAGTAAGCTATAGCCCCTTCTCCAGAAAGTTTATATACAGAGGTACCAGGAAAATGGTAGTTTCAATTCTAGAGTATCATTCATGTTTCTTTTCACTATGTCATTTTGTTTGACATACAGTTTTGCTTTTCTGTAATGTCATAAGAATTGATGCTTAATCAACTTTAGGGTGTTTTAGAAAAAATTCAGAGGGGGAAAAAGTTTTGTCCTTGCTACAAGGGAAAACAAGTCTTCAACCAAAAGTTTGTAACTTTAGAAACACGTAGGTAAATATGAGGTTTAAAGAGAGGTAAAGGAGCATTTGGAAGAGATTCTGCAGAAAATCTGCAACAACAAGGATCTCAAGAAGCTAAAAAGTGTCTTAGAAGCTAAGAGTAGCACCAACTAAATGAGTACTTCACATAATGAGGACATATAGGGCTATGACAAAGAAGATGTAAGATTCCACATGGATAGTAAAAAATCTATAATGCCCACTTGTAGCTGATAATGTCACTGGATCACACAGAACAGTAGTAGAACAGAGGCAACAAGCAGGATATTTTAATATTAAGGATACAGACCATAATACAGACAGCTTATCTACAGCTTTCCTTCTAGCTTCTTCACGCCCTGGCTCTCGTGTCAAATTCAGGAACCTCATTACAACTGGCAGTAAGATACAATGTTTGTCTCACCCAAAAAAGTTATGCACGAAAGCAAAACACTGCATGTCCTGGGGCTGTAAAGTCATTTTAAAAAGCCTAGCACTTATTACAAGAACATTCAGGCAATCATTCTTAATGAGTTACACATAGACAGAAGTTGCCTTTTTCTTTCACAACCTAGCCCAGCCATTTTCTGAAGGATGAGTATAAAATTGAGGATCTTCTATATCTCAGTCCCATCATGGCTATGTACAAATTATGACCTTAATCAATATAAGTGTGCTTTGCATAGAAGTCCACATAAAATGAGAATATTTACTTGCTTTGTTCAGAGATCAACAAATATCACAATACTGTGTAGAAAAACAGAGAAATTTTCTATTCCTTATCCAGAAAGGCTAATGTTGCACCTTCCAGTTTAGTCTAGCCTTCACAAATTCTACCTGCCCCACCATAAAAGCGCCTTTTAATTTTTTTTTTTTTTTATTATTATTATTCTTTGTGGGTAGGTGGGATAGTTGGGCAAAATTCCTTTCAGTACCTTCTATCATATCTTAATAAAATTCTGGATTAAAATTGAACCATGCTTCTTTTCCAAAAAGTATTTATCTGGTTAAAATAATACCTAAATGAAAGTAAACACATGGAAGATTTAGAGAATGCTTGCACAAAATCACTCAAATGATGTCATTTCCTCAAGAACCTTCAGGAAGCCATGAGGGAGTCAACAGAGAGCTACTGTGGCAGATCTAAACTCAAACATATAAGTTCACATAAATTCTGGTTTCACATGTAGTCTCATAATTTGTATAAATAATTTTTTACTTTATTATTATTACAATAGGTCCAGTAGACAAACATTAGCATTCTTTCTTTCCATTATTTACTTTGAATAGGGAATCCGAACTAGATAGTGACCACAGAACATCTGTGTCGCATTTGACTCTTCATAGTCTTTATGCACTACAAGATTCATGGAAGCATTAAATCCAGAACATTATAATATCCAAAGCAGCCCTCTGAAACCAAGAGATAATCACACAGTCCAGCTTGGAGCCATGAAATACTCAAATGCTGCTACAAATTCTGTTGCTCCACACCACTCTTCTCCCAATAACCTGATGATTCAAAATGAATAGAACCAAAAGTGAGAAAACAGTGAAAACACAAAACCACAGTGACTTAAAAAATAAACAAAAAGTCCAACCCAAAACAATCTGACTCATCACTGACTTCTGGGGTTTTTTACGGATACACAAGAAGCCTAGCAAGACAAGAAGCTTGTTGAATCATATTTACGTTTTCTCACGGCAGCACCCATATTTTACCCCAAATGCAGAAATAAAATATCCTGCATGCCCATGCTGTTTGGTCCAAGCAAAGCTTGAACACAGATCTATCCGCATGTGCACATTTGCAATAAAGGAGGATTGCATCACAAAATTCACTGTAATGCACATACTTCATGTGATCATTCCAGGGATTTCACATCATCCTGACATTAAGAAAAAAGCAGCCAAGGATTCCAGTTCTTGACACAGAATGTGAAGACAGCAGCTCATTTGTTAACTGTAGCACAGGTTTACCTGTTCACCTTTGGGTAACAGCAAAGCAATGAACAGGACTGAAATGTCTGTACTGAGCGGACTCCTGGAGGCTGCATGAAGCTCAGAGCACAACAGTAGTAGTCTTACATCTTTCTTTCAGCAGTTTATTTCTTCAAAATCTGGTATGTTAGGTCTCATCTGCAGCTATGCATCACCAGGAGCCTGAAGCACAGCAGCCCATGAATGCTTGGATCTCTCTGTTCTCTGAACACACCTGTAAGCCTAGAAAAAGTTTCCACACATTGTCTGACTTGACAATACCTTTTGAAGAATAACTCAGCATTTTCAGACTGAAGTTTGCTTCTGCTAAAGGGCTCTAACAGTATCAACTATCTTACTAGGTAACTACTTATTAAGTAACAGTATCCAGTTCTACTAAGTAAACTAACCAGCAAAGTCTGACTTTCCATTTCACTTCCATTTTCTTGCTGATGCAAGACAGCTTTTCCCACTGTTCCAGTTTGCTAACAAAGTGCTTTGTTTACTGAATTTAAATTGCACCAAAAAGCTGGCTAAGGAAACTCATTTGATACTCTCAAACCAGCAACTTTCCCTGCAGTAGTTTATACACAGGAACAGAGGAATAAAACAAAGCACCTAAGTCAGTGCATCCTGTCAGTTCCTAATAGTCTTGTAATAAACACCTGGAGGAAAATAAAACAAACTTCATGTCATCAGCACACTAGACTAAACATTGCAGCCTCTCCATTAAGTGCTGCTGTTCTGTCCTAATAAACAAACAAGAAATTCCTCCCAAAACCAACCACCACCACCCTCGCCCCAAAGAACAACAACTACTAGTGTATTCCAAAGGGAACAGGAAGCAAGTTTCATGTTTCATCAATGCCCAAATATTCTTTGGGAAACACAGTGCTAGAGCTCTGTAACCTCCAGTACCTCTCCTCTTCCATCTCATCATTTTATTGACGGTCATTATGTAGAGAAGACCAGCACTTGCTATCTTTCCTTATCCAGTAAATGAAGAGGATGTATTTTACCCAAAGAAACCTCTAAATGGCAAACTGATTTCATAAAAGCCATCTAGTATCAGGCTGATTGGAGGGTCCTCCACTTCCTATGTACTCTCCAAAACTGATGGTTTTTGTGGGCATGCTACATGCAGAAAAGAACAAAGCGCTGATCTTTACATTGCCACCAACTTAAAACTAATGTTAAAGAAGATACCTGAAATGCCTGTATCCCTTTGTATGTATTCTTCAGATATGTCTGTAGAGTGAGACTCATTCACTGTCTTGCCCAGAAGGCTGAATGTAATTACACGGGAGCTACGATTCTGCAAGTTCAAGTGTTCAAATTATAAAATGTCAATACTGAAGCTTTTCATGTACACTTGTTGCAAGTGTTAATTCACAGAAGACTGCGCAGACTGTAACAGGGGTAAAAAACACAGGACAAAATGCAATTCACTGTTTACAATTCAGATGAATAAGCCTCTGCAAAAACTTCCACCAAAGAATTTCC
Organism: Acridotheres tristis; assembly: GCA_037013685.1. Lineage (NCBI taxonomy): Eukaryota > Metazoa > Chordata > Aves > Passeriformes > Sturnidae > Acridotheres > Acridotheres tristis. The sequence goes on from CM072894.1 coordinate 27,465,042, forward strand.
CAGTAATAACATCCTCATGTAGTACCAGGTAATGTAAAATTTCTATGTACAAACTGCACAGAATGAATTGAATCTAGAGAGAGGCAGCTGTGACTGTTTATGCAAGTATAACTAGACATGGAAATGTTTCTAAATATTGTGAAATAAGATTTCATAATGGAAGACTAAAATAATATGCATCTACTTAAACCATATTAAAAATTAAGTCATAATACAGATAGAACTTCTTTTTCCTTAATATTGGCACATTACCAACGTCAGCACATCAAAGAGAAAAAGCAACCTCTGACAACATTAATGCCAAGCTAACATGTGAGGCCATAGACAGGGCTTTAGGATCTTTCACATCTGTAAAGGAAAATATTATTCTGGAAATTAGTGATCAACAGTATTAAAAGAGTTACAAATTTTTCATCCACATTTGAAATTGCAACTAGCCTTCAGAAACCACCTAAGAAGCTTTATTAATGATCTTACAACTTGTAAGTCTTCTGACAAGTGTGGAAGAGCATTTGTTTAGGAGACAGGAAGCAGAATTTAAAAGCCACTTGATATCCAGTGGAAGTTCCAGGCAGTTGGGTGGCTTGAATCAATCACTCCCAAGTCTAGAAACGCTCAGTTCGCATCACATGAAACTGAATCACACAGATATTCAAACCTTTTTATTTTATATTCAGCAGCCCAGCACAGATCCCTCCTCTAGTCTTATGTTAAGAACTGTCAATGCTTTAAGATGAGCCTTACACATTATTGTGACATTAACTTGCTGATAACCACAGAATCCTTATGCTTTTCAGACTTTTTACTGTTACCCTAAGGAACTAAAATTGATTCCACACACACTGTTTTCAAAATGCAGAGGAAACACAAATAGCCAGTGATAGTTACTGCAAGGCACAGAGCTCAGCACCTCTCCATGGCACAGCATTTCCGAGATTTTAATTACACAGCAGTGCTAAGTCACGGCCATCATGCAGAGAACATGTGCTGATACTGGGCATGACAACACCATTTCATCCTGTCTTCAGTCAACAAAAAAATCACTGTAGTTGTGCAATCTTATGACAAGCATATGCCTAGAATAATAGCACTCACTCTGCAGCTACCACTCAGTTCCTATTAGGTGATTATAACTTGTTATTTATGAGCATCTAGACACGGTTTTTAAATTTCTCTCAGGAAGTGTTAAAAATGCTAAAAATGTTGCCGTGGTAGCAGACATAATATATTTAGTAAATGAACTCTGAAGTATTCTGTTGCATTAGTTAAGCATTCCACTATATTTATAATACTCAGTTTTGTTTTTGAAGGAAACCATCAGCATCCAGAGTACAGATAACAGCAGGAGAACAAAAAGCTCACACTCAATTGAAGATCCTTCAGGAAGTTGTGAGTGTGGACATAGTCACTTAAGGTATTGTTATAAGCACTTCTTTTGAATGTGGAAAGCAGAACATTAATAACAGTATGAAGTTTCTTATTTCTTTTGTCTGAGCTCCAGAGTTACATATGCTAAAAGAACTTGTAAATTAAAAGGTACACATTGTATACAAATAAATAAAAATACAGCCCTAACTCACATTTGTAAAGTATCTCCTTTTTGTTCCTTGAACAGTAACAATACAACACATTTTGTTGAGAATTATTTTATTTGGATTACAGCAATTAGTATCACTGATCAGTAGGCCAAATCCAGGCAGAGAGCACAGAATCAATTTCACAAGGCAACAACACGGACTAGTATTTTAGCATACAAACCATTTCACTGCATTATCAAGTTGAACTATCTTTCAACCATGCATAAAAATCTATGCTTAGTCTTTCAGAGGCCCAGGTAATACCAGATTCCTAAATATACAAAAAATACATTTAACTTATAATAATCTTAGTGAATCAGACTTATAAAATTACAATTTTATTCTTCACAACATAGAAAAAAAATACAAAAATGACTGTATATAGTTTTCACCCAAGTTTCACTGACATATACATCAAAATATATGATTTGATGTATACTCATGAAAATTTTAAGCTGAAAGATAGGTTTTAAAATGACACTGCAGATTGGTCCACACAAATGCCAACCTTCATAATGTAAGAAAAAAACCCTCTGATAAAAACATCACATTGTGAAAAATTACAATTTACCTGCACTGTAACCTGTATTCTTACCGTAATGTACAAATATGAACATTTCTACAATTCCAGTTGTAAACTATGCATTGGTGCAAACCTGGGTCTTTTGGAGGGCAGTGACTGACTGAGAGCTGGCAGGGTGGAACATAAAGTGCACACAACAGAGAGTACCAAAGCAGGGGAGGCCTGCTGGTTTGGATATGCTGATAGAGAACATGCAAGCCAAGTAAACAGTCTGTGGGGAAAATAAACCCCTCTGCATCTGTGACACAGTACCAATCAAAGCTTCTATTAGAGGGTTCACAGAAACCACTTTACAATTTCAGTGATAGAGGAGAGGAAACTTCTCTTTTATGAGGAGGAAAAACCCCACATGTGTCAGCAAGATCAGTATTAGGGAATAACCCAAACAGTTTTAGGGGATCACACTACAGTTCTCTCTCAAGATCACCTTCCAGTGATTTCCACAGAAGATAAGCTTGAAAAAGCACTGTAAAATGAAGCACTGAATTTTTGTACATAGTAACTGCATTTTCAGACTTCAGAATATAATTTATAAATCAACTTTGCTGGTAAAAACTCTTACAGTGAAAGTAACATCTTTTTCTTTTGAAAGGAAAAGTAACTCAATTTTCTTTTAAAAGGCCATAGTTTATTTGCATTTGTATCATAAATTGATATTTTCAATTAAAGTAAATATTCCATAATAAAGCCTATTCAGCAAAGGTGTTGGTTGTAGAAGCTTTCTCCCTACTGGCAGCTTGCTCTGCTTTTCCAGGGTGCCAGTGATATCTGCTGTAGATCTGTACTGTATCTTTCTCATCAACAGAGCCAGGAGTTTGTTTCATGCAGGAGAATTACACAGCCATTTTTTATCTCCAAATTGGACCAACAAATTTGAAACCAAATCTTTTATTTGGGCAAAGAAATCAAATTAAGAGAAGTTCAGGAGCTGAGCATTGACAATATCCAGTAACCTAAGTACATCAGGAAATCACATCTTTTAGAGGACATCCTTCAGAAATATTGACATTAACTTCTTTAATATCAAGTATAAGCAAAAGGAGATGTTTTGTTCAGAGGTGGAAGTTCACACTTTCAAACTATAAGTTCAGAATAATAGAACATTTCTCAGATCACTAAAACAAAGCACATAACCTAATACAGAAGTGAATCAAAGTGTTGCATTTTTGAATTCAAAACCATTTTGAAATTGTATATAGCCACAGTAATAGAATCACAGAATTGTTTGGGTTGGAAAAGACCTCTAATGTTGAGTCCAACCATTATCCTAACACTGCAAAATCCCAGTAAACCATGTCCCTAAGCACCACATCTTCAGTTCTTTTAAATACCTTCAGGGATGGTGACTACCACTTCCCTGGGCAGCTTGTTCCAATGCTTGACAATCCTTTCCATGAAGAATTTTTTCCTAATAACCCATCTAGACCTTCCTTGGCACAATACAAGGCAGAATCTATGGCTTGTAACTTGCGAGAAAAGACCAACATCCAACCTCCTGTGTTTTTTAATCCAGTCAATAATTGTCTCCAACATGTTGAAAATAGAAACAAAAATTATTATTATCTCTTGTCCTCTCTCTACTCATACTTAAATCCTGTTTATGTTGAACAGGAAAGGCTCTATACAATGGGAGTTAGAAAAATTCAGTCCTTTTGATGGAGCCAAAGAAAATTGCTAAAAAATGTCAAGTTGTTTTTTTTTTAATATAGCAAGCATAAACCTAAATAACTGTAAATCCAGCTCCTCCCAACTGCTAGAACAAGAGCCTGTGTCCTCAGTACTTCCTGGCTATGTTTAGGGAGAGCTGGGATGTGTCAAACACAACTGGGCCGTGTCCAGGGGAGGTGCTGGCAAGCACAGCACAGGCAGCATTGCAGGTGGCATGGGAGTGGTCACACCTCTTTTATGCATTAAATCATGTAATGAGGGAAGCCAGAAAAGCCCTCATGGTCTTGTCTAGCGGATCTGACTGGAAGCAGACAGGACTATTTGGCCATCGATTCCTAACAAGCAAAGCCATAACCTACATTTCCTTTTGTCTCTGCTTGGATATCCGTTCATTTCCCTTCTCCTTTTGTTCCTATCATTCCCCACCCTTTTTTACTCCCAGTCAGAAGTTTCTTCTAGACTTGAGGCACAGCTCACACAGCACCAGTGCCTTCTGCCTCACCACAAGGCTTTCTCAGCTCTTTCATCTTCCTATTACCTTCCCAAGGGAAGGTTAAGCCTGAGAACCCAGAGAAAACACCTAGGAGAAGGTACCTTTTTGTAGTCTTCTGCTCTTTCCAAACAACAGATCAAGGGTGTCTTGTCCAGTCTAAAAAGGTAGGATGTAACATGTGAGATAATCTGCTCTGCAAGGAGCAAATTGTGACTTTACAACACTTCACAATTTGAGTGCCTGGAACTGCCTGCTTGGATGTGCCACACTGACGACCTCAGTCACTTGAGAAAAGTCAGGCTAAGGAACAAGGCTCCCAAACACAGGAGACCAAGAAGTCCTCAGCACTGAAAGGTGAGTATCACAGACAATTATTATAATTTATAATAAAAAAGGAGAACTCCACCTGTTTCTGGGTGACCTACCTCCTTGTATTGTTTAGATTCATTACTGATACCACTAGAACTATTACAGTTAGTATTAATTTTGTGGGGTTTTTTAAATATGTAAAAAAGTATTCAGGGATGTAGTACTTGGGGTGGTTTTAATGTTTCAGGTAAGAATTACAGCCTCTGAATTAATGTTAGCATTTGAGTGATCAACTTAAACAAGATCTTTGGAGAACACATTCTGGGGTCAGACACCGAACTGTTTAAATTCCTAAAGAACCACATTCCCCTAATTTTCTGTAATTGGTTTCTTGTTCTTGTTCCCATCACCTTTTAGATACACAACCTACCTTTCTAAATTTAAATATTTGCCCAGATTACATTCTCCACTGAAGTCTCTGACATTATCCAGAAGTATTCCAGAGTATATTGTTTGCTTTCACAGCAATACATACAGTTTCTGGCATGCAGTCAAGCACTTAAAAAAAGAGGTATCAGTAATATAATCCCAATTCAGGCATTTAGTGGGTACAACTTCATCACTCATACTGCAACCTTCAGGCATTTAATAATAAATGAAAACCATTTAGCACATCATTTAAGGAAAAGGTTAACTGCCAAGCCATATAAAGTTTAAGTTTTCTGAAGCACTGCAAGCTGAAAATTATTTCAATGTTTGACATCCTGGAATTTCACTGAAATCAGATTTATTGGTTATTCTTGCTAAATTATTGGTCTTTTACCTCTGACTTATCTCGGTATACTCTTTACAAATGTGCTGGGTATTGAAAAACTGCAGCATTTTGATGTTTGAAAAGTTCTGAAAAAGAGTTGGAATTACTCCGACTTCTTATGTTCTTCAGTGTGGGAGAGAACCTTTCGTCTCTGATGCAGCATGTGGAAATACAGCTGAGGGAAGACTGAGGAGAAAACAGACTCAAGTCAATGAAGTGTGAAGAGAGGCCTGCAAGATGCACAGGTCACCAATTCTTTATTAGAGGATGTGCTTATCCACTTTTTGCTTAAGTTATCTATTGCCTTTTACACTCTAAAGATATGAACTCACGTTCTTCTTAGGCTTCAGGTACTATTAATTTTTTTTGCTAGAGCAATCACATTTTAAATTAAATGCAAAACACCTTATTTAACTCTAAATGTAGAAGCAGATGACAAAAGTTGCCTTAACTGCATGCACACAATACAAAGAAAACAATGCAGGGCTGAAAAAGTCCTTCAAAAGAAATTTCCAGGTTTGTTTGATTTTTTTCTAATTCTGGTGTCACTTTTTCAGACTTTAAGGCATTTTATACATATCAATGCCTCTTTCATCTCTCTCTATCCAGAGTTTTTTCTCTTCTTATTTCTAAGACTATGGTACACGGTATGTTTGCAGAACAACAAAATAGGGGATGGAAAACATACATATGGAAACAGCAAAAGCTGAAATTTTCATGAGACACTAAACTTTTGTGAACTATGCAAAAATTAAGCAAGGTCATCAGCAGGCTAAATTGGTTACTTCTATGTATGCTAATCCTACAATTGTTTACTTTCCCCAGTACAGCTGTTAATACTATGAAAAGTGACAAACTCATACTTACTTGGAATGTAAGAGATCATGACCAGGATCAGGAATGTATAGTAGTCAAATGAGAAATTGTACTTGTTAGGTAAACTAATGGAATACAAGCCAGACTGCCTGACGAAGGGTAATGCAGCATATATTGTGAGTAATTCACCTGAGACTCCCATTGGATACAACACTATAAACAAAGTGTACCTAGAATGAAACATACACAGAGAGAATTAAAAGTTATGACAAACTCAGACAAAATATTTGTTAAATGATATTACAGATATTCAAATTTTGAATTCTTCACTCATTATTTATTTTTCTTATATATTATTTGATTAGAGCACAGCAAGGTATGAACATTACTGCAAGGTAAGTATTCAAATCAGAAATTGTTTGGTAATATTTAAAGATTTTATCTGAGAATCTAAAACTGATCTTTAAAACTATTCTCCACACATACACAGTTTATTATTTTGATTTCTGAACTCTTTGATAGAGGTCACTTTATTACTTTAAACAGGGCCAAATATAGTTGATGTTAAATCAATGAGCTTAAATATTATTCCAAGAACAGCCACTGGTTTCAAGAATTACTGCTAAATGTCAGTTTACTCACTGTCATCCCTGCCTGTTAATATCAGTTTCTGACAAACAATTATTTTGCAAATGGAACTGAGTTCAGACAAACTACTCTTTCAGCTTGCAATGCAATAGATTTTTGTAACCTGAAAATCTGCTGGAAAGAAGCTAGGCAGTCACGTTCACAAACAGGGCAATTACCTGAAGGCAGAATCTAATTTTTTGCACTGCAACTACTTTACAAGATAAATATCCCTGTCAGATCAGTGCTTTGAGGCTGTAACTTTTATTATGCTACCGACCTGGCCCATTTGATGAGGTAAGGGAGATGGTTTAACAAGCTAAACGTGTAAAAAGAGTAACGGATTATCTCGGTGATTGTCCAGGCCACTACAAACAAGAGGACACTGTCTTCAGTTTGTACCTGTGAGAACGGAAAAAAGGCTTTGTATCAACTTGAGCATTACCAGTTACTCACCAGACCCAAGAAAACCTCACAGAAATCAATTCCTGTGGGTTGCTTTACTGCATCAATTTAGAGAACAGACTCCAAGAATGAGCTAAAAAGCAACATTAGTAACAAGAGCAAAAAACCCTTCGTACTGTGGTCTGTATTTTTCTAGTTGCTTAAGAATAGTTCTGCTTTGTGATCAGGTAACTTAAGCTCTCATATGCTGTGCAAGGTAAACTGGTACAAGAAACCTCTGAAATACTAAGTATAATTCTTAACTCTTCCCGTTCCTATAGAGCACCAGCTTCTATTTCAGTCCTACGATGTCTCCTAGTGCAGAAAGAATGGTCTAACACTTGATATCTGATTTACACTTAATATTCTGATAGTAGTTAATGGTACTTCTGAGCAGAAGCACTGTTTTCCTTTCTCTGGTCAGAAACTGGGATCTACTTTCGAGCAGCAGCAAAATACCTAACACCAGATCTCAGACTGGGAGGAGAGAATGATGCTCAGAGTGTCTCACCTCAGGTAAGCTTGAGGGGTACCTGATTCACTGTTCCTTGCTCCATTTTCTGCTTATTGTAACTAGCATAATTCCTCTAATGTTACACTCAAGGCAATATCATGTTTCACTGCTTTACACCTCTTGGAGGTTTTATGTCAGTCACACATCAGTGAAGCAGCTGAAATTCCCTCCACATTTAAACCCTGAGATCAGCTCAGCTGATCTGAGCATGGTGCTGACAATGCCAAAGTTGTGGGTTTGCTCCCTGGATGGGCCATTCATTCAGGAGCTGGACTCAGTGATCCTTGTGGGTCCCTTTAAGCTCAAAGTATTCCGTAATAAACTGCCTCTATCTGTGATATTTATAAGGTCAATCCTCAAAAGCATGTACTTTAAAATGAAGAGTTATATTTATTAGATTATGGAACATCATTATGAGGTTCAAGTTCCAGAAGGCTCAAGTACATGTGGGGTCACATACCCACCATAAAAATTCTTGAGGGAGGACATATGATTTTTATGCAGCCTTACCCCTCCCTCTTCAACAGAATTCCCAGCTGTATGAGCACCTTGAGCCCAAATTCAGTGCTGGACCATGGGAATGAAAACAGCACAACCACAGAGGCCTGTATTTTCTCTTTTCCTCCAACTCTTGAGAAAAGGGAAAAGGAAGTCAGGAGATGTGGCTGGTGCACTCTATTCATCTTGGACAAAGTACAAACCAACAGGAAAAAAAGAGAACAAGAACATATATATCTATATGGACAATCAGAAACTTTTTAACAGGAGGAGACTGATCACATACTTTTGGGTAAAAAAAGCGATTTTTTTCAAGGGAATTACCCAGAAAAAGCTTTGTTACAGACTGCAAAACCCAGAAAAATTTATACAGAAATCTTGAGCTATCCTGGAATGCAGAGCTGCTGGTAATCTGTATTGTGCTGTAAATCCATGTTCTGCTGCGTGTAACATTTCAGGTCACTTTCACTGCATTTTGCAGCAAAAGCACATTATTCTTTTTCCACATTCTGATAATTTGTTTATATATTAATCTCCCTTACATCATCATAAAAGAGCAAAATCCAAAAATTATTTGAAGATTTTCAGAGACGAGATCAAGTCTATTTTTACACATTGCTGCAGGATCCTAATCCTATTTGAGGTCTGCTTTATAAGCAAGACTTGGTTCTCAACACGGAAAAGTGAACAGCACTTTCCAGATGCTGCTGTTCCAGAGGAACGTGCTTAACAAGCACTCCAGAGCTGCATCTTCTGGCCAAATCGGGAATAGCAGCTTACTGATGAGTTCACCTAAACCTGTGAGTCACAGGCTTCACCCTGGGCTTTAAATCCCACTTCTCTCCCTAGCTATGGAAATCAGTAAAGTCAAAACCCAAAAGTTTGTAGCTTGAAGTAGCATCCAAGGATATGAGCAAGAACAAGAAACTGGGGTGCTGCCAGTGAATCATACACATGGAAGTAGAAAATTACAGTAGTTACAGTCCAGTTCTATCACATGACATCTCTAACTGCCTTCAAGGCCTGTCTGCCCCCGCTCCTTTGTATTATTAGTTATTAAAACAGTTCACACCATTAGGAAACACAGACCCTGTTAGGTCACTTAAAGAATCACTGACAGTGCTTCATAACTTGTGTCCCTACTTAAGGAAGAAAGAAGACTGGAAACTGGTGGTTATCATTATAAAGTCTGTTTCTTGCACATTCACACAGCTGTCACAGTCTGTCACTATCAGAATATCTCTTTGAGCACTGACCGTTTTTCAGTACTTCAGTTAAAGATGACTGAGATGTACATTAGAAAACCCTTGGGAACCGATTCACAAAACAATTTCTCAGTGGTCTTATTCTTTCAGCCACTGCTAACGCTGCATTTGCATCATTCCTCCTCCAGGCTGAAGATAAGGCAAATACACAGTAGACCATTAAAAAACCAATAAGGCCAATGCTCCCTGAGAATTAAATTCTTCTTCCACTACTTCTTTTCATGCCAGTCTTTCAAGGAAGTTTTAGACACAAGTCAAAACACATTTTACACTTTATTTACACATTATTTGTTCGACTCTCTTAACAGGGTCAATCAAACAACACACATAATTTTTGGCATGTGTTTCAAGCCAACATATCATCAAGGAAGGTACTGAATATATTTTAGCTTTTCTGTGAACAGCAGAAAATGTTTGCTAAAATATGAAAGAAACCACTGTCTTTTAAGATGCAAAGATGAGAACTGGGAGTTGACAAAATAAAGCCTGAGAGGTTTTTAATGTTCTCCTTAAGATTGGAAAGGGAAATTTCTCTATGTTAAGAGTAACAGTTTGACAAATTTGCAGAAAATTTCAGCCAAACACATAATTAAGCAATCCAATGCAGAAGAGCAAAACCAGCAGCACTATGCAAGTGTAATGATGGAAAATATTGAAACAGCACGTCTCTCTCCAAAGAGCTGGTTCTCTGGTACAGTAATTAAAAAATAAAACATCAAATTAAGGGGGGGAAAAAAAGAAACTTCACAGTAGGCACATAGGGCCTGACAGACTATTGTGTTGTATGATATTGCTTTAATTTTACATAGATATAAAGCAGTCATGAATCAGGTTTTTCAACTGAACTAAGCTATTCAGAATTCTGACCTTTCCAGCACGGACTTTTTACTACAACTTTGTCCTAAATATCTTAAGTTAAGATGTTCTTCCCTCTTTTAAGTAAGTATGCTTTACAACTGACTGAAGATACCAATTCCCTACTGCAGATACTAGAGTCCCAATTACCAGCTCTATTTGCTGTATATGTTGTTTTCACAGCATCTCTTGCCTGTGTTCTACAAAAATTCCTCTAAATATATATTATACTTATTTGCAACTTATCTGTAGCTGAGCCCAATGGGATAAGCAATAAACGCCTGCTGACATCATTTTTAAATTACTCATCAGAACTGGCTGCAGAATTGTCTATCTGAATGGAACTCCATGAAGGCCTGCTATGATGTCACCAGATGATCTCATCGCTCACACAAATTCAAAAAGGCATCTTTTGAACTGAAAGACACGTTCTGTTCTTCTATGCCTACATCCTCCCAGCCCTTCATGGCAGGCTGCTCGTTCTCCACCCTCCTTTGCAGGGGAAACAGTAAAATTCACTGAACTGGGTCCTTTCTGACATAATGGCCAGCACTGATGACATGCCAGGCCCTCCCCCACAACACCAATAACTGCTCCTACAGTGCAGGTAAGGAGAATCTCAGTGTGCAGTGCTTTAACATTTGCCATGCTTCAACATTTACTGTGAACAACTTCATATTGAGTTTAACAACACATCAGCACTGAAGTCAACAAAAAGCACAAACATGTTAGTGGCAAGAAGCATGCTTCAAATCACATGGCATTTCTAGAAGTGTATCCTGACAGAAGGAGGGATGCAATACACATTTCTTCTTTTAGCTGTATTATATACAAAAACAGTCTGGAAAAGCAAGATACTGAACAAGTCCCACTCAAGAAGTTAAAGAGGAAAACTGTGTTTTATTTTACAAGAACCTCATCATGCAACTGCATCGCTTACAAGTTCCATAAAGCTGTGTGAGAATTTAATCCTGGCCTTCACCATGGAGCTCACTTGTGCAGACAGCCCTTTAGAGAAAGTAGAACACTTGTGACACTTGCAATACGTCTCCTCAGGTGAGCCTGCAGGCTCCCTGGTTGGGGGAAGGGGAGAGGTCAGAATACAGCCTCCTATTTGATTTATTTGCTTTAAGCCACAGATCAGAAACTCACCAAAGGGTGGACATCCTCGCCATTCTTATACCCACTTTGTAAGACATTATAAAGGTAACATAATACAGTCTCTTTCAAGATTTTAACCAAAAGACCACACAAGTGTGAGGAAAAAAAATCTGCATGGAATGTTGTTGAAAGAATCCTTGTTAAAAGTCAAATGTTTGGCTAAACTCATTGCTCCCATTTTGTCGGTTTTCTCTGGTGAGAGTGTGGGCATAAGCTTCAAACAAACCTAACCCACAATCGTATTACAGGTTTTTCTTTGATGTCTAACAGACAACATATGAAATAATTTTGATCCATCCAATATAACCTTTAATATTTGGGTTGCTTCAAAACCAGGAGACAATTAATAAAAACAGATTATCACTGTTCTTTCCGAAGCACCAGATATCCTGACATCATATAGATAACAAACAAAACTCCAAGAGTATTTATTTTAAAGTATTTTATACATACATATAAAATCTAATATCTTGAGATTATGGCTTTTTTTTTTTTTCGTTCAAAATCTAGTAGTTATTTCTGGTGAATTAACAGAGACCAGAGTACATTAATTTGTACCAACAGGGAAGTCCATTAAAAAATAGGTTTTCTATTTATTGAGAAAAATAACATTCCTCCACTTCAAGTAGCATGAAACTAAAACTTCACATGAACAAGCATCACAATACTAGAAAGGATTGTTAATTGCTAGGAACTACAGTGACTCATGTTACTCTACATGTGCATGGATGGTCTGGTAACAGGTTTGGAGGAAGGAAGAGAAAGCAGCTTCCCTCAAGACTTTGTAGTAAAGTAAGTTCCTGACATTGTCCATGTCAAGCCACAAATAATCTTATGCATAAAGTGACTGTCACTTATTTCAGGCACCCATGCTGACACTGGTATCAAGACTAATTTCTTTCTTTAATGAGAAGAAAACAAGTAAGATTAGTTGGCTAAAGTTACAGCAGAGATGCACATTTGGGCTACTACAAGGATTCAGATGACATGAGTCAGTTACCATAACCTGTACCAATTAAAACACGCCTAGATTTTAAAACGGCTGTCAGGAATAATCTTCAAAAACCATGGCTTCCAAAAGATTCTAAAGAAATCTGCATAAAGTACAACACTATTTGGTGTGCTGAGAAGTGAGAAAAAAACACAGCCCCCAAAAATCATCTATGTTTCAACATAAGAAAATTTAATGAAGGACAGAGGAAAGATTATCCTGGAGAGTGACACTGGAGAGCACTGAGGCACTGTTGTGCACAAACAATTGAGGGGGAGTTTCAGATGCCACAGGAAGTGAATTGCATATGCAGGAGGGCAACGAGATTTTGCTTTAAATTATGGCACTAATGAGATGAACACTAGAAGGCTGTATCAAATTCTGCGTTTTGTATTTCACACTGGAACCTGTCAGTAAGGACTGCAAAATCTTTCCAGGAGCTACATGTCTTACAGGCAGAGAATCAGACCTCGCTCCATTTGACTGTCAACAAAAGATGACATCAGATCTATTTTTATTTCCTTTGATCCACAGAAATTGATATCAACAATTTCCCATGTTGGGATACAAACAAAAGACATTTTAAGGATAATAAGACAGCAATCAACACTTGCTTTTCAGCATGGATCAACAGTTTTTCTATCAATTTGTAGCCTGACTTACCTCTTTTACACTATGTGTTACTGCCCACGTCAGGAAAACCCTTGACATCACTTGGAAAGCAGTCAGAACAACAGAAGACGGAACAATGCCTGGAAGATATTTTGCAATTAGTAAATATTCCTGACTAACAGGGTGGGAAATAAAACACAGCTAAAACAAAGTCCACTTATTTGAAATTTTTGGACAGAAAGCATTTCATTTTTTTATATTTGAAAATATGCAGTCAGTGAGTTCAGTGTGTTTATACAGTGTAATGCAGTGCAATCCCCTGACAAGGCTTTCTGCATCAAAATGCAAACAAATCTAATTGATCTTGTTGCAATCACAGCACATTCCTCAATACACAGAACAGCTCAATAAGATAATTTCATTCAAATAGCTTCTGAGATACAGTCTTTCAAATAAATCCTGTTTGATTAAAATATCCAAGATACTCTTCATTACTGTGATTTAAAAAGTAAAAATAATAAGTATGTTTTGCACTGTATATCCCAAAAACCAGCCATCAAAAATTGCAAGTGCTTTTCAGAAACACTAACCTAGCCCATATTTTGATAGATGCAAAGTTTCTAATTCCTTCCTGGAAATACAACTCAAAAAAACCCCAAACTAGCCAGCGAACCAAAATAACCAACCCCACAACAAACAAACCCCAGGGAACAGCTGGTGCACTGGCAGGTACAGAAGCAACTCGAAGGTTTTCTCAAGGAAGCAGATATCACTGGTTCTTCCAGCAAGTTCTGAGGTACCAACTGGCCTGCCAGTAAAAGGACCCTACACACCCAGGTCTGACAGAGCAGGAATAGTTTTAGACTGCAAGATTACACAAAATTTATAAACATTGCATCACAAAGTTTTATTTTCTTCCAATAGCTAAATGATAGAGAGCAGGTGTAGCTCCTAACATACAGTAAAAAAAGTGTTTGTAAAGCTAATGCAAACCACAAGCAACCTAAGCCTCAGAAAGATGTAGAGACCAAAGAGGAAATTAATAGGAAAAAAGAACAAGAAAAGTCAAAAGCAAGTTTCAGTTGAATTATTTTCATTCGTGTGTTTGGCTTCTTTGAGAGGAAAAAGGACAATCCTACAGACATAGCTCTCTTCAGGTTTATCATGTTGTCCTGGTCTCTGGGCTACATGTTACCTCCTTTCCAGGTAGAGCTCTCCATTTTTTAAATCTCTGCCATATGTCGAAGTCCTGTTCTCAACCATATTCACAGAGACACTCCCCTAACAATCTTTGTATTATGAAGGACTTGCCTCACAGATGCTAACCTAACATTTCAGATTCTACTGAAAAGATGTGGAGAGAAAAGTTATGCTGATACACACAGCCATCTGTCACACATAAACTCTTCCATTGACAGAGAATTACAGCTCTAGTTAGAGCAATTAGTTCAGCAGGGGCAAAGGAATCTGCAAATTTCCTCTTTCTCCTTGCATAGGAACTTTTGCTAGAGTCAGTAGGACTGCAGCAGACAGCAGCAGTGCATCCAGCTGTGCAAAACTCCCTCACTTTATTTAGCTGACAAACACTTCCATTAACAGAAAAAAATATAATCCACAGCCAGTTGTAAGAAAACCAGCCTTTTGCAAAAGAGCTTTGTTAGGGAAAGCAAAAAGATAGAATAATAATGGCATAAAATGCTGCCACTTTCCCCTAATGGCTCTCTCTAATATTAAATTGTGCTACTAAGGAAAACATGGGCTAAATGGATCTGCACCTCAAATCAATTGAGCCAGAATGATCAGCTTTGCACACAGGCAGGCTGTATAATCATCTTATTTGTTGTTCTGCATCAGCCTGGAAGGTGAAACATACGACTCTCCCCTGCTACTCATTGATTTGATGGACATACACACCCAAGTGTGAGGAAATGAGAATCCAATTATGTTTTTTACATTCTTAAGATTTAGTACTAGTAAACTCTGGTGTCTGCACAACAGTTTAAGTTTAGAAAACAGCAGAGCATTAAGGATTTAGGATGGTAAAAACAGCGTTTTATCTGCAAGGTTTTCTCTCCAGAGTTCTAAGATTTCACTTTTCCTTCTTGCCACTTATTTAATAAGACCTTAAAACCGGCACATTTTAATATTAATTTTTGACAATTTTTAAAATAAGTATGGTTTATTCTAGTAAAAAACAGCAATTGAGATTTAGTAAAATTAAACAGTGTTGGAACCTTGGCAGCACAGGCAAATAGATGATAAAGAGAAGCCTTTACATGCATTTGAGGTGTATATGATCATCAATTTCTTGGGTCATCTGTGCAGTTTATGAACTGCCTTTATAAGACATTTTCAGAGTACCTGGATGATTCATGAGAGTCAGAACTATTTCATCAACGACAGAACCAGACTGCCCTCTGCTGACACATCCCTAGCACCAGTTCTCCCAACAGCTCACTTGGTTATTAAAACACCCCACAAAACTCACTATGAACCCACATTCCAACACCCCCTCCATTATGTGGCTGTCTGGACAATGATGAAAAACAGCAAGTTTGTAGTTGCAGCTTTAGGAACCTCAATGCCATCTTACTCTTTAAATAGTGGCTAGTGAACATTCAGATAGGAGCTGAAGCACTGTTTTATGACTTCTCAAATTAGGGAGTAAAAAACTGGAATGTATTTCAGAAAAAAATTAGTATGTGATGCAAGAATTAAATTTGGAAATTCATAGACCGTAACATTTTTCTCACTGATTTATTGCTAAAAGTGCAGTATTCTACAGAAAAAATAAACTGAAAATTTGCAAGCTTACCAAGTGCACAGTGCAGAATCTAGAACAAAAAAAAAAAAGTCAAATCACTAACATATTGAATTAAGCAATTCAGACACACATTTAGTTCTGTTACAAGAGCTTAAGATTCAGTATCTGCATTTCAATGATTAAGATTAATATTTAGCTCTGCTGCTCAAGCTAAATAACAGACAGTAAAACTCCCTCACCACTTGCTAAAAGGAAAATTCAGCTTTTGTGTGAGCTGTTCAGTAGAATTAAAGTAAATGTAAGAAATGCAACACATTCATGCAAATATTAGTAATGCCAGGGAATAGGAATACACCCACCTCAAGCAAAGCTCCAGTTTGGAAGAATTTCAGGGGCTTTTCTATTGAATAGTAAAGGCTGTGGTAGCTGCCTTTAGCCAGATATGCCCGAACTAGACCAACTGCAATAACGAGCCACCTGAAAGAGAGAGAAAAGGGAACATTAAGCAAAGAATAAATAAAAGAAATCTTTAATCCCTCTTTCAATACTTGAGAAAGCAACAAGCAGAGCTGTCATGACATACAGGACAGCAACACTGGAAATTGTTAAATACTTGCATCTTCTACAAATTAATCCAAGTGAAAGATGATGCATTTTTTAAGCCCTTTTCAGTAACAACGTGGTACCAATATCTCTAACGTGTCTGTTTGTTTTTCAGTGAGCTCTATTTAATTTAGTTATGGAATGTATTCACGGCAGATTGGCATCACATTTTGTTCAGTTTAAGCAGAAAACCCCTGACAGCTAGTCAGAGAACTCTTACCAACTTACAGCAGCACGACATAAACAAGATCCAGAAGGCATTGATTTTAACATTTCAGTTCAAAGTAAACCCAAAGACTTTATGAGAGGTCATCCAGCTTAGTTGGTAGCATACATTATATGAGAACTGCAAGAAACTGAGCTTGCTAAAGCCTTGATGGAAGCATGGCCATTCCCCTCCCAGTTTTCCTTTTTAAGCAACAAATATATGAGCCTATGTAAGTAGTGTCCATATAACTGCAACTGTATGTGAACAATGTGACCTCTTAACCCTGCTGATTTTCCCTTCAGGTAATTTAAACAAACCTAAACATTTTTCATCCTGGCTGATGAAGCTTTCACTAACTACCACAGCCGTCCAGAGCTGGAGCCTGCCCACAACATGAGAAATTCTTCAGTCGAGCCTATGCCAAGCCACAAACCCAAGATGAGTTTTTAACCCTGGTCAAACACTTTCCATTTGAAAGTAGCATAACACTTAACTTTAGTTTCCAATTGCTTTTGGCAAACATGGGGAAAAGGAGTTGGTTGGTCAAGAAGAATCCTTAACAGGGGCTCCCAAACTTTTCACTGGCAGGCTCATCCTAGCTGCCTTCCCTCCACCTCCCTCCAAACCCCTCATGTAAATCACCAAATGTCTCTGCTAACAATTCACCTCAATGTGTAGACAGGTAGCAAGCCCTCTGACTCTGCAATAGTTTTTACCCTTTGGAAAAAGGTGTGTAGCTGTGGTTTTGTAACATGGATGATGAAGAAATTCCCTTTATTAATAGCATATTTTAGAGTCTTACAAGTACCACATTAGCTTGGATGTTGCAAAGTACGTGCACGTATTATCTCAAATGTAATAGTTGTTTGAAACACACAGTGAAGTTCAGATTTTTCAGCAGTAAGTAATTCTGGCATCCAACTTTGTGTTGAATGTTGCAACAAAATCTGTTAGCAGAACTGAAAGACAGCTAATTAATTTCTGCCTTAACTTCTGGAAGACGAGCACCAAAGAAAAGCAGAGGGAGTGGGGAACATAAATGGGAAAGAGAAACAAGCCCTCCCTTTTTTCAGAGTGACAAGTTATTTCAGTTAAAGCCATCTTGTGAAACCAAAGGACAAACATTTGCCAAGTAATTGCTGTTTACAAAGAATAAATCAGATTCATTTTGTATTTGGACATCAGTGTAGAATAAACCAGTAAGCACTGCAGTATTAGTGATTCTCCCATGTAACACCAACTGCTTCTTTAGAACAGGAAATCAGAGCAGGTTGACACTGTGCTCTTCTTATCTGTCAAGTTTCTTTGTTTTTCCTGATCTTCCATGTTTGTTGAGAAACTGCAGAATTGAGCAATTTCTCCAGTTGCACAAGATGCCAGCTCTTGGCTGTGCCTGCAAACCTTTCTCACCTGAACCAGAGGTAAATCCCGTGGTAAATCCCACGGGTCTCAGAGGAGCTCCAGCCTTTTGCTCATCTCCACCCTCGTGCCAGATCACTGCCTCCAGCAAGACCGTACTTTCCATTCCATTTACTATCCCTCAAAAAGCATTTGATACAGATCAGAGCATTAATCCATACGAAATTAAAAGATGAACCTAGTTTGTGCTGAAGCTTTTAGTATCTCTGTCCTGCTTCTGTAATTTTTAAATAGTTCCTCACTCTCTAAGACTAGACAAAATGGAACAGGAGAAGGTGAAACCAAGGAAATCAGCTGAAATGGAACTCGGCAAGAAGTTTAGAAGGGCAGCAAAAGGCACCACTGTCTCAAGAAAGCTCATTTCTCTGACCTACACACTGAGCTCTATCTGATAGCCCAGCTGGAGTTACGTTTCATTAAATGACTGTTACCTTGTCTGTAAACTCCAAAGTGGATGTTTACTTTCTTTGATTAATCCAGAATAAGAAAAATTAATACTGCACACAGAGTTTTTTTACTCTCGTTTTGTCAGACTTGATAGACAAGCTTTGTGCTCAGGTCCTCAGGTTAACTCCCTTAACTCTCTCACGGGTCACAAAAAGGCATTTTCTTATGCAAAGTTTACTGAGGTTCTGTAACATTTATGCAAGAGAATATAGCAGAA
The DNA here is from genome assembly GCA_037013685.1 of Acridotheres tristis. Classification (NCBI taxonomy): domain Eukaryota; kingdom Metazoa; phylum Chordata; class Aves; order Passeriformes; family Sturnidae; genus Acridotheres; species Acridotheres tristis. The sequence goes on from CM072894.1 coordinate 27,483,927, forward strand.
CTGAGCAGTGAGTGCACCTGAAAGGGAGAAGTGTACTTTGACTCTCAACAACCACTCACTGAAGACACGGACAATGAAACTCATAATCCGGAACACTCTTTGCTCTACACTGATTAACACAAACTCTTGCAAATTCAAAAGCTATTACATTACCATCGACCTTATTGAGTGAAATCCTTTTTAAATTCATTGTTTATACCACCATCAGCTACTTATACCCAGAAGTACTAGTCAGTTACAGCACTTGAGTAAAAATAAGAAACATAATCACCTTTTAAAAGCAGCTTATGTAACATTTACATTCAGCTCTAACAGCATGCCCTCTCTCCTCACATAGCACTATTCAGTGATTTTGGTGAAACACAGTTTTCAGGAAAAATAATTTCTATGCTGCATCTATGCCTCCAGAATGGGCTTCCAAGGCTCAGGGCATGACTACACAGCTTCACACTGTGAAGGGAAAAAAGTCCGCCTGAACATAAGAGAAGCAAGATGCAGAGCTTTCTGCAGCTTAATGCTTTGAACCATGGGCAATAAAACCTGAGCAAGTAAAGCTGAGAACCAACTGCAGTACTGGTTATTCCCTGTTGTACCATGTTGGTCCAATTTCTGAAAAAAACAAACATCCAAAACATGAACCAAATGGTAAGTGCATACAGCTCCAGTCAGGGACCCACAGGTACACATGCTTTTTCTACTATTTCGCTCTTGTAAAAAAAACATTGTATGTTTTTTTTACGTAGGAATCCACATACTACGTGCACTACAGCATAAAACTAGAAATAAGATCTATTATTTTTGGAGTAAGTTGTGTTTTCTTTAGCTAAGTCAAGATAAATGCAAAGTAAATACAGTAGCTATGCTGAGATTTTTCAACTGTTACTTGATCCATTTTAAATAAAGTAAATAGTTAAGGCTACTGTGGTTTTAAAACATTTACTTTGGTACCTATTTACTACACAACAATGTTGTTGTGTGCTTCAGTTTACAAGCCTTTTGTAAACCAAACCAAACCACTTCAAAAAAATCCCATGTGCTGTTAGAGCATCACTTCATCATCTGGGCACCTTGAACTTTTTGGTTTTTTCTTTTCACAATTCTCTTTCCAAGGCACTGCCAGTCAGAGAAACTAAGTCTGAGCACTCTGACTGACATGGGGTCAGTAAATAATCACTGCCACCAGCTGTGTATCAATACATTAATCTTTTCAGCTGAACAACTGAGCTTCTGTTAACCAACTCCAGAAAAACTACCTTTTTTAAAAGGTTCATGATAATAAGAAACAAATTGAGCTTTTTTCCTAAGCTCAACCTTGTATATTGTGGAATCTCAGCAGTGTCCAGGGGAAGCTCAAACTCCTCATCCATTTGAAGAGAAATTACCAGTGAGAGCCCTCGGTGATCTACCCCAAAAGAAAAATGATAGAAAACAGAGATATGACCATGGCCACAGAACTCATACAGTAACTCCCCAAATTGCAAAAATCATCTAATCACAAGCATGTCCAGAGAAAAGCAGCTCATGTTAAAGCACCATAAATCACATCCCGCCCAAGAGTGGAATTTTCTAAAAGGTTTGGTGTAAATCAAGAAAACGGGTAACATTGTGATCAAGATTTACATGACAACAGAAAGCTAAATATAGGTTTCTGTTATATATTTCTGAGTTTCCAGCGCTCTTATTTTTTATAATTTCTTCTTCTGAAGAAACAGAAATTTCCCATGCTCAGGAGCTTGAATGCCATGACAAAAAGTTCATGACCACAAACAAAACTTTCCATTTATACCACAGCTTCTCTCTCAGGTTTTTTTATATCTTTTATAAACACACAAGTGAATTGCATATGAGCAGCAAAATAAGCAGAGAAATGCTTTTATTTCTTAGAAGAGTTCAGAGGTGAACTTATTAACATTGTGCAGGGACACCACAACAAAACTGAAGAGCCCTCCTGACTGCCTGCAATATGTTGTATTACTCATGTAATTATTTCTGAAACAACAGATTACTTAAATCAAACTGGTGGCTAATTATCCTTGCCCTCTGAGTGAAATACCCTGCAAATATCCTATGGAGCCATAAACCTGCTCAGTGACATTTCAGAGTAACACAGCTGTTGGGTAACGGGTGTAGGAAGCAGCTCACAAGAACTGAGCCCTCCCCACTCTCCCACCTTTGATCCACACAAGTGTAAATATCTTGTAAGCTGAAATAGCACCAGCTGCCACCAGCAAAGACAAGAATCTTCATGTCCAACTGCCTTACTGAAGTGAACAGTATCTATATCAATTCTACACTAACCTCCCCCCAAAGCGTGACACTACTCTGTTTGCTCAACTCCTCACCTACCAAAGTTTATCTACCAGAAATCATATCAGATGCATTTTAAAGGCTCTTTTCTCTTCCCACCTAAATAGCCTCAATCTTTCAAAAGATGGTTTTATTTTTATCTGGATTCCAATGAGGTGCCACAGCCACAGTCAATTCTAAAAAAAAAAAGTAAGTCTCCTTTCTCTTGAGAGTCCTCAGTTGTTGCTATTTTTATTTTTGTACCTAAGAACACACCTGAGCAAGCCCCAGTCTGCATTGTGCCACGCAGGGCAAGGGCAGAGCACCAAGCTGGTCCAGGAGCTCGCGTGTCCCAAAAGCAGCTTCCTCAAATTAAAACCTCAAATTACAGAGCAGCTGAATGGAGAAATCTTGCAGGGCTCGAGATCTTTGCCTTTAACTAGAGCTGTGAATAAATCCTCTGTATTTAGGGTCACCTCCTCAGTGAAAACTGATGGAATCTACACCAAGACACGGTGATGCAAGGAACCTACAGGCACCTGGATGCGAAAATTGCTGCAGAGCAGATTAAGGTGTCAGCTATAAAACACGGCAGCTCGCAGGGAACACGCACTTGTGCTGCTGCTGTGCACAACTCCTTCTGGAAGGGGCACGCCAGGGAGGCCAGGCTGCGGCCGGGCAGCGCTGAGGGGTCACAGCGGGCCGGGAGCTGCCGAGGCCCGGCACGGGGCCGGGCTCGGGGCACCCAGCCGGGATGACGGCCACAGTGCACGGTGGTGGGGCGGGACAGCGGGACGGCGGCATGGACGTGCAGCAGCCCCTCCCTCTCCAGCACGAGGAGCAGTGAGCGAGGGGCCGGCTGCGCGTTTCAGCGTTACCCAAAGTGCGAGGCAGCGCCTCGGACAGCACGGGGGGCACGGGGCACAGCTCCGCGTCCGGACCCGGCACCGGCGGCGCGGCCGCGTGGGCTCGGGACGGACGGGATCGCGGGCACGGCGGCGGGAGAGGCCGCTGCTCTCGGCCCGGCCCCGCTCCCTGCACTGCGGGGCAGCCGCCCGACCCTGCCCTGCCCTCCCTTCCCTGCCCCGCCGGACCCACCCGCGGCCGCAGCCCGGCCGAGCGCAGCCCCGCGGCCCCGCCCGGGGAGCCCCGCGAACGGCCCCGCCCGCTCCTTACCCCGCCGTCATCACCACATTGTAGATAACGAGGTAGCCCGTGGCCAGCGCGCCCGGGCCCTTCCTGCGCCGCCCCTGCTGCCCGCCGTAGCCGTTGTCCGCCCGGCTGCCGCCGCCGGCCGCCGCCATCTCGCGGCTCCCGCGCCCCGCCCGCTGCCGGCGCTCGGCGGGCGCGGGGCGGGACTTCCCGCGGGCCGGGCCGGGCCGGGCCCGCTCCGCGCAGCCGCACCGTGACCGGCCGGGCTCGGCCCGGGGGCCGCGGCGTGCCCGGGGGTCAGGGAGCGCTTCCCGGGCGTCAGGGAGGGATTCCCGGCCGAAGATCAGCGGCCTGCCCCTCGCTTTTTAGGCCTGGGTCAAAACGCCCCTCTGCAGGGAGAAATAGGTCTGCCGTGCCCTTGAAGACGTTAATAGCGTTAGTTGGTGAGGTTAGAGGTAGGTTAGAGGTTATTTTTGGAATATCTCGTAGGTTTTCATCACTTTTATAATGTAGTTCAGAGGAGAGAAGACTGAGAGGCGATCTCCATTAATGCACATAAATATTTCAAAGGCGGGTGTCGAGAGGATGGTGCCAGACTGTTCGGTGGTGCCCAGCCACAGGACAAGGAGGAATGGCCATGAACTAAAACACAAGAAGTTTCACCCCAACATGAGGAAGAGGTTCTTTACACTGAGTGTGGCAGAGCACTTGAGCAGGCTGCCCAGCGAAGCTGTAGAGTGTCCCTCTGCGGAGACATCCCAAACACACCTGGACAGTGTCTGTGTCACCTGCTCAGTGACCCTGCCTGGGCAGGGGGTTGGACTGGATGATCTCCGGAGCCTCTTCCCACCATAACAATAATTCTGTGATGCTGTGTGAGTAAGAAGTTGTAACTCATTTCCTGCTGAAGCTCTTTTACAAGAACAAAAGCCTGGAAAGCATTACTTACCCAGCAACAAACATTGAAGCATCCTTGTCAGGGCAGACAGAGCTGCCTTTCTGAACAGCCACAACAGAATAATTTTTATTTTCTCTCCCCTACAGAAATTGTAAACACAATTGTGTTGTGGAGTTACTTCTCCACTCCCATAAACATCTCTTGGTTTATTTCCCATGCATATTGTGGTGCAGTCCCTTTATGAGCAGTGCAGTATAAGCCTCACTCTCCATCTCAGAAAATTTTGCTTCCATGTGAGTATTTTTGTGGCCTAATAAATTCATGTGCATGTCTCCTGCAGACAACAGGTCTTAAAATGCAAAGATGATTTATGAATATTCCATCTTCAAACAGCTATGTTTTAGTGCAATATTTCAGTAAACTTACTAAGACATTTTAGAGAAATCATTCCTTATTCATATATGCAAGTAAAAAAAAAATAAAAAAAATCTCTGTTTGCAAAGTCTGACAGTCACTGCAGAGGAGAGGGCTATGCAGTCCAGTGCTCTCTTCCTTGTCAGCAAAGGGATGCAGGGACCCAGTCGACTGCATGCCACGCATGCAATTAGCAGAGGTCTCCTCATCAACCAGAAATGTACACAGGATGCGTGGGAGGTTGGACAGGACGGTCATTAAGTAAATTAAATTTCTGCAAACCCAGAAACACAAGTAGTGAAAAACAGCAGCCAGTCCCAAATTCTCAATTGTCTCTTGAGAAGACTGAATGTCATACAAAAGAAATACAAGGGAATTAAGTGGTCTTCCTTGGGCAGTACCAGTGTCTTGCATAACCTCTGCTATTGGGGTTTCATCCCAATGACACCCCAAGAGTGGATTTCTGCAAACATTATACGACCAAGGCAAGGTTTATAGAAAGAGGTAATGCCTTGTATTAAACCATGGCTGGCAAAATGAGACAGGGATCAAGTATATCAATTACCTTTCATCAGTGGAAATAGAATTCTACTCTTCAAACAAAAAATTCAAGGTCAAGTGCAGCTTGGAGTCAATTGCTCAGAGCTGCATCAAATGCATGTCACATAATTTTAGAAGTCATTGTTTCCTGCAGACTAGAATGGATGTTAATAAGAAGCTAGAGGGAGATGGTAAACTCCTTAGAGTATCCTTGGGACAAAAGAAAAATAGGCAGTTTATAGCCTGTGGGACACAAAAGGACTTGTGAAGGAGGAGAGAGAAGGGAAGGTCTGTGTAGGAACAGCAATTCTGAGTCTTCGGGCTTTGATAGCCAGTACATGCACCCCCAGACCTTGCTGTGAGCAGCCCAGCAGAGCCAGACCTTTTCCCACTTCATGCGTTTGCCTACCTGGGTGGAACCAGCAGTCACTGAAGAAAGCCAGGTACATTCACAAGACAGTGGGGCACACCTTGCAGAGAGGGCTGTTTGAAGGGCTGAAGATTTGCTCAAGAAGCAAGTTGCAACAAGCAGGGTGTTTTCACAATCTTTGTTTTAAGGGAGCCTGTGTGGTCCTGCTTGGTCTGTAGTGATGTGGGCTGCATGTTAACAGAAGTCTGAATAAAGGCAGCACGAGCTGATTTATATCTGTCTTTACAGCTTTTAGAAGCATTGGTGTAAGTCCATATCTACATTGAGACTTTCCTGATTTTTTGTCTCTCTTCCTCCCACAGTCTTTCAGTACTCTACGTTTCCCCACCATACAGGAATTCCCAGCTGTGAAACAAACCCTGAGCTGCCCTGGTGCCCCATCCACGTTCCCACTGAGTTCTGTGCTGACGCTGGAGACGTGGCAGAGCACGGGGCCATGAGTGCCAGCCCCAGGCTGTAGCTGGTGGTGCTGGGGCAGAGCAGCCTCTGCACAGCACAAGCAGGGGCAGGAGAAGAGCAGCAGCACCACAGACATCAGGGAGGCTCGGCTGTTGCCACCTGATGGCTTTGTGTGGCCAGCAGCTCTGAGGGCCAGGAGAGGCTTGGCCAAGGTGAACGCGGTGACGCTGCAATAGAGCATACGAGGAGTGTGCTTTGTGGTAGTATTTATTTAGGAACCGTGAGTAACTACAGCCGTAGCGGTCTCATCTTTGCAATTCTGATGGTTTAACAAACAGGGAGAATATTAGCATATTTTTATTAAGGTACAAAATACACCCCGTTGTTGCCTAAAACGTTTAAAAAAAAAAGTGAGGAAAGCTCTGTATGCTCTAAATCAGATTCAAAACCTTTCTGTATAAGGAATTGTGGCAATACTGTGTTTAGTATAACAAGAGGTTTTTATCAATCAAAAAGAAAAGACATGCTGGCAATCTGAATTTAGCAACAAAGAGTAAAGCAGTTACAAACCGTCGTGTCATCCACTTTAGTTGAGCTTTGAATGTAAAGAGTAAATCATATGAAACACATACACAACTAGGTAATATCAAACAACCTAAGGTTGATAATGTACACACCTGTATTAAAGTACACTGACTACTTAATGGTGAGGATTTAAGGTAATGTCTTTTTTTAAAAGAGGTAACCTTTGAAATGCAAATGGTTGCACTTTACACACAAAAAGTGGAAAAGAAAATCACTTTTGGAATGATACATAGATATAAGACACACTGGTTTTAGATTATGCATAATCACCTTGCAGCCTCTGATATTACCTCTGAACAACCACAAAAAAAAAAAAAAATTAAAAAGTGCCAATACTGTGAAAGGAAAGCAAAGTTACTAAGTCTGAGTGCGTTAACCATTTCTGAAAAAAAAAGGGGTTTGGATTTTATTTTATTTTGTTTTTCTGCGTTTTTAAAGAATGCAACAGCCTTACTGGTGCAGGTTTAAGACAAAAACAAGACAGTCAAGCTCATAAGGTAGAAATAGGTCCTATATAGATTAATAGTCTTTGGAAATTGCTAAGAATAGAGGAGTTTGTAATCCAGGCTACTATCTTTTTGGCTACTCGAAAAATCTGTGGGAGTTTCCAGCTTATCATCAGTTGAAATCTGTTTTGCAATTGCCAAACAAATGCAAGTAAAAGTTTAACTAACCTGGGATTCCATTCACAGACACGCACAGAGAAATCACTGATTGTGCAATAGCCTGTTTTTTCACAGCAGCATATATATGATACATAAGTCTTTATTAGACTGACCAGCAACACTGAAAATATTCTCAGTCTTTGTGTTTTCAGTCTGTTTCTTAAGTAGGCAGCTGCAACTGCACTGTAGTGACAGGCTCCATAGGAAAGATGACCAAGTGGGATCAGCTGGCTAAAAGCAAGATCAGGAAACCACCTGGATGTTTAATGCCAGCCAGTAATGCAAGGGCAGTAACAGCTCACTAACAGAGGCAGTGAATATGTCTGAAGTTTGAACTGTGAGACTGTGCTTAAAGCAAACGAGAAATGAACCATGCCAACATGCAAATTGCAATGCTGGCTGTGTCAAACCTTCCCTTACAGAAGGTACAGCTCAGGGGATAGCCTGTTCCTCAGGACTGGAGAGATTCACTGCATGTCTGGCCAATGATTCCTTTAAAGTAGATCTCGGGGAGCCAACTTAGCTGCAGTTTTGGCTGCTAAAAGTGATGGTAAAGAGCAATGAGCTCAGTAAATAGACTATTTTTCTTTAAGATGTTCAGAATATAACTTGCTTTCCATGCATTTGATTTTAAAATTTATCTGGGCAACTTAGTTGATGGCTTGCTTAAAGTCAATCCAATCCTTCTAGCAACTTAAAAATAGCCTGCTGGTTTGAAGTAATGCCCATACATAAAGCTAACAGGTATCAACTGATCATGCTGAAATAACAACCCCCCAAAGACCTACGTTTCACACAAGGTGCTTTTGATAACTTGGTTTTCTGAGCCTTATAAGGAGAGTCTTTAAATATTTATCTTTTTTTTAGCCTTGTTTCATTCTTCCTCCTCTTCATCTTCTTCTCCTTCTCCCTCTCCCTCTTTTGCCATTGTTTCCACGAGGAGCTCTGCGGTGCACGTGGCTTCCCCAAGGCTGTTAACAGCTTTGCAGGTGTATTTGGCATCATCGTCCCCACATACTTCAGAAATAGTCAAAGAACAGTTCCCTTCTTCATCGTAATCTATCTGGAAGTGACGGGACTCCTTGACAGGCTGATCGTCCTTGAACCACATCACCTCGGGGTCGGGATAGCCTGGAGGAGCGGAGAGAGAACAGTGGCTGCAATTAACGAGCGTTAACTTAGCGCTAATTACCTGATGCTCTAATTCCCGTAAGGACGTGCCAATGTGTTGATAGACAAATATTTCATTGACTTCTATAGGAAAACAAATGTAGATGATGTGAGGCTTTTTTAGTTCACATTTACCTGGAACTGTTTTTTATGAAGAGCAAAAACTGCACGTGAGCACTGCAGTACTTGCTGGATTCCTCCTTCCAGTCCTTTAGCAGTGCCTGCAGACAGCTTTTGTCAGCCAGGGAACTCCTGACAGTGCATCTGAGGCTCACGTTACACTGCAGCTTCTCCGGAGACAACAGTTCCCAACACCGAGATTTAGAATTTCAAGGGTAAGCTGTTTTGGGCTTACAATTTAATATCTTTCTGAGGTTGCTTTGCCGTGGTTATTCTGAATCTTCCTCCTCTTAATCTGCTCCTTACATTGCACTCCCCTTTTCTGTGTTTGTTAGGGTAAGTGAGGAAGTCTAAGAAAAGCATTTTGATTGTGCATCTCAACAGGACTTTGAGAGCCTTTTATGAAGCAAATGCTCTGCTAAGCCTCGGAGCAGCACTGTACAATGCCTGCTGCAGAACAATCCCTTATACAGTACTCTTGGCTGCTGTAACAAATTGAAGGTTTGTGGTCTCAGCCAAGTTCTGGACTGCAACGGGAGGATAGCTCCCAACTGAGCAGAAATAAAGTGCAGGAATCCCTAATACACGGTGAACATTACAGCAATACACTGCAAAGTTTGGAACATCAGCCGTGGTACATCCATCTCTTTTATTCCACGCAGTACTTGTGCACGTACCCCTCACACTGAGCGTCCATCACCAATAATAATCCATCCTCACATCTCCACTGTAAGGTAGGAAACCCAGGCAGGGAAAGATTTGGAGCACAGAAACAAACAAGCAGAAGGTCGATGAGGCAGGTTCTGATTTCCTAATTTTAAGATTATTAATTAACTTGTACACATGCAGGATTGTACTGACCCTACCCGTTTTGTTTTCACAGCTCTTCTTTCCAAATTTCTAGTTTTCATTCACAACTGAGACACACAAAGTTCAGTCTCATTGCAGGAGAAGTGGCAGTGGTCTTGGCCTTTACGCTCTTGGGCTGACCATGCCCACGCTCCTTACTTGTCTTCTCATAAATATACTTTGCATATTCCAGTCTGAGGTTTCTTTAAAGTAAGTTTAAAAACCCCAAACAACAGAACAGTATTTTCTAGATGTGACTTATGTGACCAGCACAAGAATATTATCTTTACTTCTCATGCACATACAGTTAGGGACTTGTTTGCCTTTAATAAAATATATGTATGGCTTAAAGTTATCTTACCTTATTTCAGGTGACCTGAAACTGGTCTGTCATTTCAGACAACTGACCTCCTGCTAATTCTTGGTCTCTTGCTGGCACTGTCTAAGAGTATACTATTGGAATTTGCATCTACTTTGCATACTGCTTTTACTGTTCCCTCAAAAATTAAACAACCATTCCCATTTGCTATTCTAAATTAGTGGTTCACATGTGGACTCCTGGAGACTTCTGTTCCATGGCAAGCACAGAACAAGCTCCAAAAGTTCTGTTATTGCAACACATTCATGCTGTGACATGCAGATACTGGTAAAGCAAAATGGCATCAACTCAACAATAATACAGAAGTAAAAATTGAAAAAGTGAAACAATTGCCCAATGCAGAAAGCTGACGAGGAAGGAAAGAAAGAAACAGACATGCTTATTCAAAGTACCTTCAATTTTGCAGTCAAATCTAGCAGCACTTCCTTCCACAACTTCCATGTCAAGGATTTTTTTAGTAAAATATGGCTTTACGTGGGGCTTTTCTTCAGCCACTTCTTCGAGGAAAGCATCTGGAGGAGAACAAAGAGGTAGTGAACAGTTTTACAGGGCATGTTCTCAAAAGATGTATTTTAGTTTTTAATTGCCAGATGGTAATGAAAGCATTTTTTATTTCACTTCATTGTCAGACTAACGGGACAGCGAGGATGTTGCCTGCTTTGCTTTGTGCCGATCTTTTGCAGCTGGACAAGGATTCAGGCCATAAATAGAAAGAAATGTACGTGCAGGGCCACCATGCTATGAATCCTCAGTATTTTTCCCTCGAATTTGTTTCTAGCCAAACCTGGACTTTTGCTGGTCAGAGGGATAAATACTCCACTTGTTAGGCCCGCAGTCTATGTGGGTTTGTCAAAATTGCTTGATTTTCAGCAGTGTCAAACATTTGCACCTCTGACTGTTACACACCACTAATTCACATTTAATCTGGGGATATACAGGAGTAACAGACATTTCCTTAAATGCCCTTTCTGAGGAGCACGGTTAATGCAGGGTGTGTGCCATGGTTACAGCAAGTGTTAATACTTTATTGCTTCCTTGCTTGCTTACTTGCATGAGAAGGCAATACATCACTGTCATCTTTGTATAAACATGCATTCCCAAACTCAGAGAAAATGCAGCTGACAAATCTGCCTTAATTCTTTGGCTTTAAAAAGAAAAGAGTTTACTGCCTGTGCTTATAATGACATTTGGAGTAGCAGGACAATATAAAAAGAGTGGTTTTTTGACAGATTTCTTTAAAAAATACTAAGATAAAAACAGAGAGAGAGCGCACAGGAATATCCAACTCAATGACTGGTTTCTAGCAATTTGCTTAAAGTTTTAGTAGGATTGATTCAGATACAGGTGAAAATATGGGCAGAAAAAATGGCTTACCTTCATTCTCTGCTTTGTCTGCATTTATAGGGCTGGTAGGCGAGCTCCCAGAGGCCTTCCTCCCACTCATACCAGAAATCATTGCCATGGACGACAGTCTTCCTATTGCTCGGACAGCATGGCCTGTTTTCTAAGACATAACAGAAAAGGCTTCTGATCAATCCAATCCAATAGGCATGTGATTTTCTGCAACAATCGTGCTTCGGACAAATTATCTGGGATCTCTGCAAACCTCACTGGAATTGGTGGACAAACTGCTTATATATAGCTCAGTTGTTCTAGGAGAGACAGAGCAGGCTGGACTGAATTACCAAATTTAGTTGCAGATATAAACTTCCCCTGATGAACTCATACCTAAATGAATGTCTCTGTTAGCTGCGGATAAAAAGCACAGTGCGAGAGCAAAAGCCCTGTCCTGTGTAACTGGAACTGAACTCTGGTGGGGGACGCCTCCCTCCACAGCCTTCTGGGCTGGGCTGAATTTCGTCCAACATGGATAATGAGCTGATATGAAATGAATGAGAAAGCACCATCTGCATGATGGGAGCAGACCTCTGACAGGACCCAGGATCAACCACCAGACTACTAAAATATGCTCAAACTATGGGAGCTGTAGTACAGATACTTGTATTGCATGAGCTTCAAGAAACGAGTAGAACATAAGAGGGAATAGAAGGTAGATTTACACAAATTAGTATTTTGTAGGCTATTCAAAAGGATCCAGGATTTCACACAACTCCTGTAGCTATCAGCATGGCACAGATGGATCTGCTACTCCAGTTGCAGCATTAGGAAAAAAGAAGATACGGAGATTGAATATGTTAGAGAAAACCAGTCTGATTGAATGCATGGGAAGCTGGGAAAGTTCCAACAAGGCAGAACTCTTTGCTTAGTAGAATGAAACTGCCACAAAATAAGGTACCTTTAGGGAGGCCAGGCAGGTAACTTTTACCTGAACTGTTCAGGTTTGTTAAGACTTACACAATCCCCCAGCTCTCAGTGGCAGGGAGAGGGCAGGGAAGAGACAGGCATACCCCCAGAAAAGTAGAAAAAACTATACTTGAGCTCACACACCTTTTAGTAGCCTGAAATGAGATCATCCTGTGTAAGCCATGTGCAGCTGTGCACCCTCCTACTGCCCAGCTGCAGGAACCAGACCTGCTGTCCTGCATTCCCACTCTGGCCACGCCAGAGCTTTCACCAGCAGCAGAAACTCCCTGGTATGATGTGTTCCCCAGAATCATCAATATTAAAAATAAAGAGACTTATTAGGACATCCAGCCCAATTCCATGTCCTCTTCATTACCTGCCATTTTCTTCTGGCCATATATTTCTTCATCCTATCTTTGGAAAGTTTTTTGGCTTCCATGTTTTTGGTGTCTTTTTGCAGCCAGGGATGCTGAAGACATTGAGTACAATTTAAGCGACTCCTGTTTTTGTATAAAAAGACCAGTCAGTGTTGCCAATAACGAGAGAGGAACCTACCTGCTGTAACATTATTTTGTGCTCTCTTTGCTGGAAGCTGATTTTTGTGTTTCCTAAATTTAGCAACAAAGATCACATGGTTTTGCTTTCCCAGCCATTCTAACTTCTTAAACTCACTTTCAATTTCTGTAGATCTTTTTGAGAGAAAATTGTGCATTTTAAAGTGTTAATGAAACATTATAAAACAAAGCAGGAAAAGCTGTATGGAACTTTAGGCATGGAACACATACAGCAGAGCCACAATGGCAATGATTCAGCTGCTTCATGCTGGCAGAACCCTGTCCCAGATCTCCTTTCCTTCACTTACAGAGATTTCACCATCCCACCACTTAACACCCTCCTGAACATCTAACAGAACAGAAATGTCCAAATCTCTCGCCACATTTCACTTTGCTCAGGATGCACAGGTAAATAACTCTCTGTTCTCCACCCATCCACTTGCAAACTCATTGGAAGAAATATGTTTCTTTTCCTTGGTTTGTTCAGACACTTCTGCAAACAGAGCTTCCAACTCTGATTTTTTTTTTTCTTGCCTAATTAATACATTTATGGGGAAGCTGCCTACTCAGAGGTACCACACTTAAAAGCGACACACGTCAAAACTGCAACCCATGCAGAGCTAGACAGAACGTGTCATGCAGGAATGTGTGCCAGGCAAGAGTGGGGATCGGAGTGGCCACACAAAAGCCCCGGTGCCCCTCGCCCGAGGGGAGGGAAGAGCACAAAGAGCCGGCGAGTGAAGCCAAAGCTCCATTCAGCGCCGGCAGCCCGTGAGTGAAACAGAGAGCGCTGCACACGCGGAGCCGGGCGGGCACGCACAGCTCCTTATAAAGTATGGCCAGAGATGCTGCGGCCATGCGGAGATCCGGGGGGAAACACGAATGGCAACTGCGGCTAAATGCAAACACAGAAAGTGCAGCAAGTAAGTCCGGCAGCTTTACTTCATGTCTTTCTTTAGTAGGTTGCTGATAAAGTCCTTGGCATCGTCAGAGATTTCATCGAAAGCCTCATCGTCGAAGTCCCACGTCGCTGAGGTGACATTGGCAAGGGTTTCGTTGTCGTTGTCTCCCATGAAAGGAGAAAGTCCGCTGACCCTGGGCATGGGACAGACACAGACACAGAACAAACCACGTCAATTCGCAAATTACCGGAGGAGCAAGTTAAAATCGCGTGTGACATCTCCCATGCTCTGCAGCTCTTCATCAATAAAAGCTTGCTTTAAAAACTAAATTAAATTAAAAGGGGCTCAAAATTAACTACAGATAGTCTTATGGGAAGGAAACTAGAATTTTGCCAGCAAAACTGAAAGGCACATTTTTCTGGTTTCCTTCTCTTCTCCCAAGACATTTTTGAGGAGAATTAGAATTAGGTGAAATTGGAGCAAAATAGTTTGTTAAATGACTTGTCTAGTTCTGCATAACTAATACTGGATTTTTCACACCAAATTCAGTGGAATATCTTTTTTTTTCCCCTGGCATTTCCTCAGAATCACAGAATTGTTAGGGTTGGAAGGGACTTTTGAAGATTATCTAATTTCAGGGATATTTTGCTGCCTTTATTGTCAAACCAAGGGAGTTTTTGTACATTTTATTCCATTTATTCTGCAGAGAGACCCCAAGAAGAAAGATACATAATGAAATAATGAAATCCACAGGGCTGTGTTGTAAACAAACGCACTCTGAATTATGCAGACAGATAAAACAGTGCTGCATCACTGCAGGCTGTGGAGTTATGCAGATGCATCCAGAAGTGATTTGGTCTTTATGTTCTCCATCAGTCATCATGATGCATGAAATGGAAATAATACTCTCCTATAACCTAAGTTGAGCTTCCAAGGCTTTTTATACAATATAACTGATAAATTGCCAGTGAAAGGCAATTACAGAACATCATGGTGTCATTTTTGCAGTCTCTTTCTGCAGTTGAGCATTATCCTTTATTACACCGTGCATCTGGATACTTTTGATGCCTGTATATATCATGCTTTCAGAAAAAAACTTAGAGGTGAAAGATTGCTTATTCCTTAGAACTACAAGTTATTCACTTTTCCAGGTCCTACTGGCATGCAATTTACAGAATAAACTATTCTTCATGAATTTTTACAGACTTTATTTGGTTTCTCTGTACAATTGTGTTAACCAGTATTACTCCTTTCTTTTTAAATATGGAAAAATAACTGTAATTTATTACTGTTCTGAAAACACTACATGGAAATGATACTGTATGAATATCATGGTGCCACTGAATAACACAGAACAGACTAGTTAAAAAAAGATTGGGGTCAAATAAAGTGAGCTATAAGATTAATAATATTAGAATGGTCTCCTTCGAAGTTATTTTGCTTCTTTTTTGGCTCTTATTACATTCAAAATCTGATTTGTTCCTAAGCATCTTATTTTATAAGCAAAGCAGAAACACACACTCTTTGAAGTCTCACACAGAGCAGACACTAAATCTTTTACCATTTCTGGAAGTTGTGTGCAGTACAGCAGACTCTAGAATCTTACATGTATACTTCAGAAACTTCTTAGTAATAATACATGAGCTGAAGATAAAAGGTTTGTTTATTCTTAGGCAGAACAAGGTAAATCAGAACAGAATGTATTTGCTGTCTTACTTTCCATTATATGTGGTGCACTCAAATGCAACAGTGAATCCTGACTTTGTAAATGTGCAAGGTGGCATAAATCCATTTATGAAGATGTAACAGGCACAAATTACCAAAGCTGAAAGATGAACGTGCCAAAAATGCCCCCCTTAAGCAACTTTACCACGACTGTTCCCTGTGTTTGACACTTGCTTGACTGGAGGAGAGGTTTGTGCCCGACAGGACAGCACTGCAGAGCTGGCACAGCTGCGGGCAGCGCTCGCCTCTGCTCTGCCCGCACCCTCTCCAGCCCCCACGGCCAGGTATGTCCAGGAAGCACAGGAATGTCTGTCCTGGAATCACAAAGCATTGCTGCTGGGCCTTAAACCCACCTCCTCTCCAGCATCTGAACATCTGCTCAGTTGTGACAATGTTCTCCATAATGTTTGAGCAAATGAGAAAATCTTGTGCAGACAGCAGTTCTGATTTTGGGTTCCACATACTGACTGCTGGTTTGTCTCGTTTTTACCTTGTGGTAGGAACAACAGTCTCAGCCAAGCCAGCAGCTTATACAAGGACAGGTCCGGGAAGTATTCCTTTAGCTCACTGTCAAAAGAGGGGATGCACATTTTCTCTTCATCCAGTTAAGCTTCCAGAGGATGCACTTCGGCAGCCAGAGCAACAACAATCCCTTTTCCCTTCAATACTTGATCGAAGTATGTCAGAGGTGACCTCTGCACAGTATTACCACAAATAGTGCTGTGCAGCTCTTGCACTACATTGGACAAGATTTTGGCCTATTTCCAGAGGTTAAAGCTGCAGTAGTGAGAGATCATATGCATACTAAAAAACCTGCTATAGGTACAGGGACATTGCCTCACGTGGAAACACCACTTCTCCGTGGTGCTGTAAGAGGCAGTGCTTGTTCTGCATGTCCCACACAGCTTTTGAAGAGTGAGGATAAATTAAAGGATGAGAAGATTAGAGAAGGAAAATAATTTGGTTGTTGTTTTTGGTTTTGTGTGTGTGCATTTTTGGTTTTTTATTTTAGAATTGTATGACAGAATTATCTGATAAAATGTTAAATGCTGTAGTAAGATTGCTCAATCCCATGCATTTGGTAAATTACCAGGTGAGCCCCCACTCACTTTGTAATTTGTGAACACCAGTGCAACATTGCCCATTCAAACATTTAAATGAATCTATTTTCGTACTCCTGAATGTGCTGTTGCAGATTTATAAAGCTAAAATAATTTTCTCTTTCTACTACAGTTTTACACTATGAATCAGTTGCCTTGTTGTGGAAATACTTCTAAGGGAGAACCAGATCCTTGTCTATAGTCGGAAAACAAAATCCAGCAACTAGTGTGGATTATAGCCAGAAATTTTTATCTCTAGCACAGATTTCACTGACCGAAGTCTTGGTTGTTCATTTCTTAATAGCCATTTAAAGTAATAATGTTCCAGCAACTCTTTTGACAGATAATGGAAACAATTTCTTTTTGGAATGCTGGAGTGATAAAGATGAGCTACTGCTCCAGAAAATTAACACTGAGCTTACACTGCTAAGTTACTCTTAGACAAGCAGCAGGCTGTTTACTGAAAACATTTTTCAAGCTACTTTACCAGGCATCTTCCTGGCATGTTAAGAACCATTTGTTTAGAAAGTCTTTCACAGTTTCCACTTCTAAATAAAGAAGAAATATATTTTATCCTCTAGGAGTTCCTTAACATTTATCGGTCTATTCTAACAAAGCTCTGAGTACAGACTTAGAAATCTTAAGATGAAAAGGGTCCAATGTGGATGCAAATTTCATTCCTATGTAACAAACACCATGGCATTTCGACTAGAAATCTTTGCATTAAGACTCCCACTAATCCAGGGAAGATGGCTTTGCTGCTTTTCTCAAAGGGTCAGACTATGAGCATTCCTCTGCAGTGCTTGCAGCACCAACTGCCCGGGACTGCTGGCACTCAGCTCCTCCTTACAGGCTTTGCCTTGCGTTGGCAGCACAAGAAGTAACAATCCCAGTATGAACAAGTCTTGGTATCTGCTTCTGATAAACCTGTGCAGGGCATGTCAAATAAGCCTGTGATGATGACACCTGCACCCTGGAGATCATGTAGAGAATTAATTCTTTTTCAAGTGAACTAAAGCAAATAAATAGTCCAAGGATACTTTGTCAGGGACACACAGCCATGAGACAGCCCATACTGGTCCTCTCTGGAAGAAGCAGCCCACTGAACCCATGTAAAGGAAGACAACTCATTGCTGAAGCAAAGGTGTTATTGCTGTCCTCCTCCTTGTTTCACATGCCCAGTGGATTAATGAGGAACCACAGTTTGCCAGTGCCACTGAACAAATAAAACATTTTCTTTTGAGTGGTGCAGTCTGACATTAAAGCCTTCCTAACTTAGTTTAAGGAAAGAACAAGGAGTGCTCTCACATCTTTAATATAAAGAGGTATAAATTTTTAACATGACATGGAGCTGAGTGTAAGCCAGCGGTGCCTGGCTTTATCCCGGTTCCAAGCCAGCACACCCAAGATGAACGATGGTGGAAGATCTTTCAACCAACCCAAACTGCCAAACAAGGGAGGGGGAACAGCAGTGATGAACAACACAATGGATAAAAGCAAAAGAGACTGTTTGAAGAATCAGGGTGTGTGCTGTTAGGAAGGTGCTGAAGGAAAAGAGTATACAGCAAGATCAAATGTGATATTAAAACAAAGTGCAAGATAAAATATATTAAAAAAATATTAATTGATGGAGATCAACTATGCTGAAAAGATAAACAGCCTGGCACTGATAAAGCAAGGAGAACTATTAGAATGCAAGCAGGGGTTTGAATCAGCCACAGACAATTCCTCCCTGAAACCACTTGGATCTTATGGTGCCAGAAGAAAAAGAGCAATCCACATTCAATGTATGCCCATGCAGTGCTGGAACCTTAGACTGAAAATTGTTTTGAAATAAAAATTAGAAATTGTTTCAGATTACTAAATATTCAAAGCAATGATTATCCAAATTGATCATCAGAAAAGAACTAGAAATAGAAAAAACATGTAAATTCAGCAATGCCCAGAAGAATAAATGGAACAGAAAGAGCTGGAAAGAATTCAGGACGTTTAACCTTCATTAGATAAAGATTATTGGAAATGCAGAAAGAAACACCGAAACAGACATAAATGGAGATGATATAGCTATAATATTTGTGGCCTGTTATTTCAAAGGCAATAGATCAACTTAAGTATGTGGAACAGTACTGTGATACAGAACAGGACAGAATACAAGATAAAAGTGGAAGATAAAAAACATGAGGTGGAGAATACAAACGGAAATTTAAGGAAGAACAAAGACAGATGAAGAGACAGGACTGAATAAGTTATCTAGGAAGATTAAAAGGATTTAATATGTAGTTTAGAAATGTGGAGAGGGAACCCATGAACTGTAGGATAGAATTAAATCAGTCGTGCCAGAAGGAACACAGATGCAGTATCCCAGCAGGGAGTGCAATATCTGTACTTACATCTGCATAGCAGAGGGCTGGGGAGAGGTTTTGCTGCAGGGTTTTGGAGGAGTGCTGTCACCCTGCTTCCTACTTAAGATTACATCCAACCATTTATTCTTCTGCAGGGAAGAGCCTTCACTCACAGAGCTCACTTCAGCAGCTCTCTGCTAAAGCCAGTTTGTTTCCATTGTTGTGCAGCACATCATGGAAACACAGTCACCTCTCAGGCAGGTGTTATGGCAAGTGATGCTTTTGTGTTCCCTGCTGCTTCCCTTGGGACAGATGAGGGGCACAGCAGCTCTGGGCCATCAGTAGCAAAGCTGCCCTTAAGTCCAGTGCTCTCCTCTGCCTGCAGGGCCCCACTGCCAGGGCAGGGCAGAGGGGATGCACATGCCCAGGTATGAGCACAGTGATGCTGTGTGGGACAGACACCAAGGGAGTGTGTCTTGCACTTCAGGTGTGAGATTTGGCAGTTCTGAGCTTACAATCAAAACAGGAAAGCAGAACTGCAACTAAAGAGAGATGCAGTTCTCAATGACTTTTATTTGCATTCTGTAATGATGATGTGATAGTTCATTTTGGATAATGGCTCATAGTTGTGAGTCTGTAAGAATAGCTGGGCTGTAAGAAAGTTAAGACTGATTGGGAACCTCTGTCAGTCTAGGGTGGAGAGGTGAAGTCCAAGCGATGACTCACGCGTCCTCCCTAACTTCTATTACTTTATTCTTATGGCAAGAAAGACAAAAGCTGATTATCACTCCTAGTTATTATTGTGGCAACAGCAATGCATCAAAAGAAATATTTTTCGTTGTGTTTGGGTAATGCATATTTCCATTTATGACGGGTTAAATGAGCTTAACTATACCTTAGCAAACAAATAATATATTTCACAAGGTATATCCGATCAGCTGAATGAGTGTAACACCACCCAACCCCATCAGCTGAATGGTACAGCATCCAAATATCCTGCTTGGCACAGAGGAACTGGGAAGAAGCAGACCGGTCTTCGGCAAGACATGTCGCCTTTTCCTCACCTGTTCCCTTCGCTTTGTGTCGGCGCTGTTCCCCAGCAGCGCCGCCCTGGAGCGGCAGCCCTGGCTGCGCTCCCCGGGAGCACTGGGGGCCAGCACCGACTTGTGCCTCGCTGCTGGGGCTGGGAGCGCACGGAAACGCTGCCAACAGCGCACGGCCCCAAGGCCGAGGAGCTGCCCGGGCCGTGCTGGGGGCGGGCGGGCTGCAGGCGGCGCTGCTGCACCGAGGGATGCTCCGGCTCCCCCGTCCCGCTCCCATCCCGGGAGCCGCGGGCATCTGGGCATTTGTCATCTGCCTGGGTGGGCTGCGTGAATGCAGATCCAAAGGAGCTTTCAAGATCTAGAAAGAAGTGCTTGGGAGTGAATGGAAAATAGAAGCCCTGTAAATAAACTGGCAGAGCGAAGTGACCTTGAAGCGTGGAGCGCACTTCACATCTGAAACTGAAGATAACAGAAATATTCCGATCTTTGCTGGGAGTAAGAGGGAGTCGATGTGGTAGCTTTTGCACAGGCCAAGTAAGGAAAATGTGTTGCTTAGTTTGGAAATGAGAAGAGCATGAACAAGTGCAGGCTCATGAGAAAAGCAGGAGCACAGAACGACTGAGTAAAACTGAGGCCAACAACTGTGCATTGCCAGGTGTCAAGGAACGGGATAGCCAGGGCAGAGGGGACTCTTTAATAAAGGAAGAAAGGCGTTGAGAAGAGTCTTTTTAAAGAACCAGTGCAAAGCAGATGTGCAGTGGCCTTATTACTGAAGCTGGAACAAGGGAGAAGGAGCCATGCTCCAAAGCTTCTCACGTGTTTATATGGCATCAAATGTGTAAAATCACTGCTGGAAGAAAACCACTTGGTCAAAGCATGGAGATGTTATTTCCATATACATTTCTCTAGATCCACTCTTGTTTATAAGCATGCTGTATCAAATAATATATAAAAATCAAATCTAATACTGAAATACAGAACCAAGAGCTGCAGCCAACCATCTTCTAAAGTGTTTCCATGAGCTTAATCCATGCTGCTTATAAAATGTATGCAGTGGCTGGTGTTTGGTAATAAATTAAAATGCACTGTGAACAGATATGGTAATGCTGGGATACTTCAGTGTGTCCCACGAGACCCCAAAGTTTCACAAAATTTTTCTCTTACGGAATAAAAGAATGGAAATTATTGGTTATTAGTGCATGCTCAAATATTTCTCTTTAAGGTCTGAAAAGGAAAAATAGTTTGAATTTAATAATAAAACAGTCACATTGTCTTTTTAAATGAGATGAAGCATTGCTGGTTTATGATGTAAGAAGTATAACACCAAATAGTTGAATTTCCAGAACTGCTAGTTCTGCAGTTTACCAAATGCACCCTTCAGAGAACAGTGAAGTTTTATTAAACATGCTGGAGGTGCTAATTACAACACAAAAGGCTTGAAAACTTCAAAAGTTGATGAAGATTTTATATCTTCAGTACTGTCAGGATTTGTGAATTGAAGAATAGAAAAGTACTCACAAAATGTAGCAGATAACTCCTATACTCCACATATCTGTTTCATATCCAATAGGTTCATAGTTTATAACTTCTGGAGCCACAAACTCAGGTGTCCCAAAGAGGACTTTCAGAGAGCCTGCATTTTCTGTGAAGAATGAAAGAGAAAACCATTAACTGCTGCATGGAGATTTTAAAAAACCAGTTATTTTCCAGTAACAGGAAAACCAGATTTGCCCTAATATTTGTGATTTTGTTAAAGATCCATATCAGAATAAATAAATGATGCCTGAATTGCTACATAAGGCACATAAAAAGGTTCCTATTGCAAGGAGCTTCCACAAGACCAAATCTATGAAAAAGGAGAGCCATCAGTACTTAATTCAGATTTGTATGTCCTGAAGTAAAAAAGTGTTTGAGCCTCCATTCCTTTAGCAGTTGCACAAGAGAACTGCAGGACTGCAGTGTCAGAAAGAAGCTACAGTTTTCACAAATTATTGGACATTTATCAAAGCTTGGGGCTCTGCATGTTGTGGTAAAAAGAGTCAGTAGTGCTAAAATTATAACAATAGAAAATAACTATTTCAGTGCAACACATTTTCTTCTAGTGTAAACAGGAAAGAAAATCACTAGTGGGTTGCAGGCCTCTTAAATTTGAAGTGGCACAGGCCAGCAGTGAAACAAGAGAAGGAGTAGATGAGTGCACTAGTCAGATCACTACCTCACAGGTAAAGCTGGACTTGCTCTCAAAACCAGGCTGCCTACAAGCACCTTTGGTGAAGGGGAAGCACAAATCACCAGCTGTCAGTCACCAGCTGCTCCAAACTTCTGTTCAGCTGGCCTGTAGCACAGCTATTCTAGATTTGCTCTGCTCCAACACTCTGTAGATGCATTTAAAATGATCTACAGTGAAACTACTACTCCAGTATGAACTGAAAGAGTGAGCTCTTAAGACACATAAACTGGCTTGACATTTTTCTTGTGGTGACCCACCAGTATTGTCCTGCTGGAAAGTGCAGGTAAGAGAAAAACCTGTTCATAGCCAATTACTGGCAGACTATGCTGGCAGTGTGCAAGTGAGTGATATGTCTACCTTCTAGTATAGTGTGAAACACAGAGTCATTAAGTTAGAAATTCTTAGGCAAATCTCAGTGGGCTCATTTTTATCCGTGCTTGTTCTAAATCTGATGGGAAGACGAAAAGAATAAGCAAGGTCAGGAAGAAAGAAAACTAAGAAATAGCTTAGGGAATGAGGGGGGAAAAACTGGGAAAAAATCCCAGTAAAGAATTGTATTGTAAAAATATAAAAATGTCAGAATATAAATTGGGTCTAACTTGAAACAGGCTTGGATTTACGTTGAGAAACTCATGTCCAGTCTGCACATCTGCCTGAACCATCAGTGTAAGCCTTAACTGAGATTCATTGCATTAGATTTGTTTTTGTGCAAGAGCAGCAGCCAGATTAGGCACAGCAGAATATGCTAGAAAAGAACCATTGCTCTCCCAAAGAGATTACCATCTAAACAAAACAGGTATGGATGGGAAGGCAAACAGATGTAACATATTCCAGTCCTGCTCCTGTTACAGTTACCACGAGCATGGGATTTGCAGCTCTATAATCAAGAGAAAAACTAAAAAAATCTTCCAACAACTGCAAATCAAAGTTTAGAGGAGTCTACAAAAGAAGCAACCTGTCCACAACACTGAATCTGAATAGATTATTTTTATTTATAAGAATTTAATTTACCAAGTTTTGCAACATAAATACTGATCCCAGTGTAGACACCACTCCCAAATTTAGCTCCACTGAAAGCTCTAAGGGCATTTCATGAAATGGAATCAAACACCTGAGCTAGTGCTCTTTTGAGGAACACAAATCCCCAATTTACCAATGAAATCTGAAACATATATGGGGTTAATAACTTGCTTAATGATTAAACACCATGCTTGTGGCAGCTTTTGAGCACAACCACAACAATTCACTTGCAGTTTCCCATTTAAAATGCTGTGACACCTTTTTTTGCTCTCTTCAGGTATGGTTATAGTAAATTAATTGCAGAAACCTCATTTTCACATGTTTTCCCTGCTCCCACCAGTTTTAGAGACAGAAACAGAGAGAACAATGCCTGGGTGCAGTTGCAGGAAATTATCCAGATCCTCCCATGCAAGTTCACCAATATCAAGACCCTCCTGCTCTCTGACTATCTCTTAAAAAGCACATTCAAAAAGTATTCTACAGTATCCCTACAGTCACATAATCAGAGTTTTCTTACTGAAAAATGTATGATGCTTTTTCTAACATGGCATCAAAAATAACCTAAAAGAAGGCAACGTGTTCTCCACAGTGGCACTAAGGAGTGAGAGATCACCTTCCTTTTTGAAGTGCCAACGGGAAGCCTAAGATCCCATTTTCCCATCCACCTTCATTTTAAAGTCAACGCATAAATTTTTTTTTCCAGCTGTCTTTACAAGAAATTACTGAAATTTATCACAATGAATCTATTTTCTAAAGGCTTCATCATGATCATCCAAGTCTCAGGCTCAGGTTTCCACATCCAAGTTTGGAGGCTTTTCTGTGCTCTGTGTAAACTACCATGAGCAAGTGTGTATGCAAAAGGCTGGTGTATAAAATGTGCTGCCCACAGGTCAGAGAAATGTGGGATTTTTTTTAAAATATGGCATTTGAGTGCAAGCATACAGTGTGAAAGAACTGACACAGCATTTTCTGTGTATAAAAGAAAAAAGAAAGGAAAAGAGTAAGACCCTTTCTATTCAGTTATATGTCAAGTCTTTACCCAGTTGTTTGCAAGCTTAGTATACAAGTAAGATCTGTGTTTGGATATCCCTTAGTTCAGATAGAAAGCTGACAAGCTAGCTGGAAACTGTTGCTGACACTGTGTATAATCAACTGATTAAAAAATATATCTTTACAGTACTCAAAAACCATTCTCTTTTCTCCTCCAGAAGTTTATCTTAAACAATTTTCTACATGTGTTCCTCAGCACACCAAAAAAGGTCAGGAAAATATCCCGCTGCAGCTTTGGTATTTCCTGACAGTGCAAGAGAACTAATTAGCTGCAGAAGATGACTGCAGAAGGAGCTGATCCTAATATCGTTAAAACTGATCAAAACACTGAATATTTAGAGGCACTAGTTTGCACTAGTTACAAAAAGTTAAATCTCAGAAGCTGAAGTGCAGAATCAGCCACTGCTCCCTTCAGCAGTCTCTTGGCTGAGCAGTTTCTGCTCAGTCAGGGTCAGGTCTGTAGGATGAGGGCTCCAATCCCACATCTATCAATGCCAAAGTGAATTTGACAGCCAATTTCAAAGTCAGAAAGCTTGAAGGAACATAAGGAGGAGGAATGTGCCCTCAGTGCACCACATAAGACAACTGGCAAGAAGCAGGCATTAATGAAGTGTTTTCAGCTATTTTTGTAAGTAAATGAAATAGTAAAAGTTGTTTTCTACTCTTGGAAACCATCTCAACTGAAATGTTACAGTTGTTTTTTGCAATTAAAACAGTGCTTATGCTTGCTGGGAGTGGAATGGAAAGGACCTTTCTCTTCCTAAGGAATGCCACCCACGAAGGAGTTATCCAGAATGGCAGGCTGATGTACAGCAAATACCTACACTGGAACCTGGCAGGAATTAGCAGCATATTAAGCCAAATGAATGCGCAGTGTTATAAAATCAGAATCAGCCTTTGTGCCCATAGCTCTTATCCTTCTACATTGAGAAGAGTTATCTGGAGTTTAGAGATTTCCTATCCATGGCCTGACTGGAGCAGCTCACAAGCTGGTGTCAGCCATGCCATGCACTGTGATGCCACAAGATTTAACAGAAAAGTGGGAAATCTGATGGATATGGACAAGCTACTGAAAATAGAATCTTCTGTTTGCTAAACGTGGGCTTAACTGTGGTCTGAAGTTAAAAAGGTAGCTGAAGAAGTTTCTATAAAAAGGCCATTCTGTGTTTACTTTATATCTTGTGTTGATGGAATCCACTCAGTGCAGCAGTTAATGTACAGTTTTCAAGCTGACAGCTGGAACATCATGGGCTGAAATCTTTCCCACACCTCTCACACACCAGCACTGGAACTTAGTTAACAGTTCACCTGTTTCCTGAACAAGAACTAAATCAGTTCATGTTCCCAGAACACTACTGGCTCTGTATTGGTGATGGAACAGAAATGGAAGTTTTCTCCTTTTTTAATAAATAAAATAAACATCCTATATCTGAGTTAAGTGTCCATGTGACCAAGATTCATTTAATACACTTTTGGAGCAGAACATCATCTAAAATTCTTCAAAGCAGACTTATTTTCCTTTATTCATTCAACAAACCATTCCTGGTTTGTTTTAGTAAAATTATAGTCTTGGGAATGCAGTAGTCCGTTATTTAAGTGTCAAAAGAAGTAGGATGAGCTGCATATAGGCAGATAACAAAAGGTAGGTGGTCGTAATTCACCTGTACTCTCAAAAGTCATTACTTATTTTTTAATAAGTATTAAAAATTTTTAAATTTTTGCTTTTTTGAAGGTGAACAGCAAAATATTTCAAGTAAGAATCCACTTGTGGACCCTGTTATATAAAGAGTAGGAATTCATATAAGTTGTCCCAATCAATTAATGTCAAAAGAGCCACATATCTCAGCTCTCCCAGTGTAACAGGTTCATAAACTATTTTTGATCCTTTTAATTCCTGGAATGATTTTTATTTCATGAAATGAAATAAATATTTCGTGAAAATGCAAGATGAAAAAAGATCAGTGTGGGATATTGGTATTGTTTAATACTGAAAACAAAACTGAAGGGCTGCTCTTTAGAGCTGAGCAGTATGAAGACAAGAACCTTTGAAAGTCTTTGGCTTTCAAGTTGCAGAGCATGTTGGAAGTTTAGACCAAAATGAATGATAGAAAGCAGCTAAAAATCAGCTTAGGAACAGGAAGGGCTTGTCAAATTGAATTTCCCCCAGTTGCATTATTTTTAAGTAGTTCTGTTACACAGTTTTTTATAGAATTCCTCTGATGTTTAATATGTATGACAATATCCTGCTGTTTAAGATAAGAAATGATAAAAATGATGGGAAAAGGTAAAATTACTGTAATTATCTGAAAGGCTTTCTAGACCATCTCCTTAATTTCTGCTGTTAAAAAGTTTAAAGAAATTGTAGTATTCATCAAGTACTTAGTTAGAGAGTTAGTGCTTTATGGTACCGAATGTAAGTATTTTTGATACTAGTATTACTGTGTATTTTAGGTGGAATCTACAGGGATACCCTGCTGTAGAAATGGACAGGCAGATTCTGTACACCTCACTGCAAACTCCTCTTGAAGACGAGGTGCCCTACTCTCATTCTTGAATTTCTTTTTTCCCTTTTCTATTTTTTCCTAAAACCAGAAATATTTATAGGAAACATCTATTTACTGTCTTTATAGTAGGTAGCATGAATTACTGTTTGTCCTGCCCTTTCCCCCTGTGATACTGAATTAGTCAGAGAATTCATTACCTAATCTTCTTGCGAGTCCAAAGTCAATGAGTTTGATACTTGTACCAGTCTTGTTGACACACATAATATTTTCTGGCTTCAAATCCAAGTGGACAATACCCTGCTTATGAATGTATTGAACTCCTTCTGAAATCTGCTTCATGTATTTAATGCACTCTCTTTCAGTCAGTTCAAAGTCTTCATCAATGATTCGTTCAAAGAGTTCTCCTCCAGAAACCCTATGAAAGACAGAATAAAGAAAGACTTCTGTAGCTTATTCCTTTGGAGAATAATCAGGCTTTCTTTTTACTGCAATACAGACAGTTCAAGCTTGCAGCAGTCACGATGCAATCTGTGCTTTATAATGGCATTTTCCATAGACACAAGAGTGGGAAGAATCCCCTCTTTTGTGTGGTATAAATAAATAGATGTTTTCTGTTCTGAATCTCTGTCGCAGGTGAGGACTCTGAAACAGTGATGCTGTTACTCCAGGCAGGAGGGATTTACATCCTGCCTGTAGGACTGTGTCACCTGCAGCTGACAGGGAAGTGTGTCTGTGTGACTGCCACCCTGCACACACGTGCTTGTAACACTGCTCCCGACTCCGAGCACACACTTCCCACTTCTTCCTTCCCTCCTATGATCCATCAGTGCAGATAACATAATTTAGAAATAAAACTAAAATGCATGGAATGAGTCCCAGGGAAAGAGGACAAAACTGCAAGCAGATGAGCAAAAATTCAGGAAGAAAAGAGATTGAGAGCGACAAAGGCTGAGGGAGGAAAAATTCCCATTATATGGTTAACTGGAATGCAAACTCAAAGGGTAAATTACTGACCCAAGTGAGCTCAGAGGGAGTTTCCTCCTCAGCTATGACAGGAGAAAGATATAACCCACAACGCTTTCTGTGTTGGTATTTTTAGTTGAGCCCTCATCACACTCCTTGTAGGTCAGTTCCATTTTAATGCTAATTTAGGATGTGAAATAATTGGGTCTTTCCAGGGTAGCATCTCCTGGATTGAACTGTTCGTGCAACTGAAGTGGGACATCTTTAATCTAGATTTAATAAAGCATAATTTAAGTTGTGGCTTATTTGGTTTGGTGGTTTTTTTTTGTTCTGTTTTTGTGTTTTCTTTTGTTTCTTTGGGATTTTTTTTTTTTAATTTTACTTTTTAAATAATTTTGAGTAATCTCTAAGTTGGTTTATTTGCTTGCATCTGAAGATAGGAAATACTTTTTTCTTATGCTCTAGGTGAATGACCCATAAAGAAAGGAGCACATAGTGAAGAGCAGCTTTGCTTTTAGAAATTAAACACACCATGGTCCTTATATGGTTTAATATTTTGCAGCATTCACGGTTATTGCCAAAGGCAATTGCACATTTCAGTTACAGAAGGAAAACATGCAACTGACAAGCAGCCTTGCCATGTTTGCAGGTTGCCAGATACATGATTATATCCCTCACGTACCAAACTGAATTTGAAACATCTGAAGTTCTGGATGCATTTCTTGCTTTGGCTATAAAATTTCAGAAAATATGTAATTAGAAATGCTATTGCAGTTTCCTATGAATATGAAAATGGTAAGAAGAGCATATGCTTGACAAACTGAGAGGTTATTTTGGATTAGAGCACATTTGTAACATAAAGTTATGGTATTGCCAGACCTGTTGAATAAACATTCATGGGATCTAGTGTGTTGTTGCTTTGCTAAGACACTAACTATTATGGGTGTTTATGAAAACATCTACAGGCAAAATGTTTATATCTGGAGTATTCTTCAACTTCATGCTCATACTGAAATGCACCAGTTGTTTCTGATTGTTTAAAGCAGGTAGTGACTATAAAAGTGCCACCCTTTTCAGATCCCTAAAGGGAAAACTTTTCAGAAATTGTACCATTGTCTTTTACCATTTTTTAGCATATTTTAGCATGTTTTTGTAAAAGAACCACTGTTAATACATCTGCCTGCTGTTTTTATCATGGGAGCTCTCAACACTCTGGTAACAATGGTAGATTAAACTGCAATGCATTTATGGGATGAATACTGTTGCATTTATTTCAGGGGCCAAATCCAATTTGATTTTTTCCAGGTTAGGAAACTGAATAAAATCAGTGTGGATGAGGTTCTACATGTACACAGAAGGAGAAGTTGGCTTTGTTCAAACAACTAGTTCAGAATCCAAATCTCTAATTTTTTATGGGTTCTCCTCTTTTCAGTCTTCTCTACATGAGTCATATAGGAAAATATTCTTATCTACAGAATCACAGAATACTCATCTAAGGTTTTGGTCCAGTAGGAACAGTGAGAAGAATTTACCTTGGAGTTGCCCAGGCAAATACTCAACTGCATTTTTAAAAATCTACCTTAGAAAAAAAGAAAAAACCCAAGTAACTTGTACTAGTCTAAATCACATCAAATGATGATAGAACGTAGCACTGAGATTTTGTTCAAATAATCTTAATTTGCAATACAATAATCCCCTTCAGATCTATGTAAAAATAAACCAACTATGTGAAATATATCAAACTTTGAGGTACTTAGTCCCCAGTGCTGAATTAAAGTGACAACATGCTACTATTTTCAGATTTACTTTTTCCACCGAGATTCTTACGGTGGAACCAATATGTTCCTATATTTGAAAAGGAAATGCCTGAGATTTGCTTCTGACTTCCAGTAAATGTTAGATGGAAAGAGCCAGGCAAGAGCACATCATTATAGTGTTTAATTTAAAAGTAATAATAAAAAAATCTGATTTTATTGTGAATATGAAATCAAACCATATAAAATAGTGTAATGAGAAATGTTAAAAGCAGAGAGTATGAAGTTTGAAATGTTCCAGGAAAGACATGGGAATAAAATTAAAATGAACAATTTAGAATAAATATCAGGAAGAAAAATCAAAGTGTGCTTCTCATCAATTTGAGTAGAAGGGGAGCTCCTAACTGCTCACAGCTAAAATTTGATTTAAAGAAACTGATAGCAAATGACCTTGATTTATTTGAAATCCAAGCATTTAAAGTCTGATGGAAATTAAACAAACAGCTTGGATTGTAAGAACTTTTAAAGGTATTTCCCACAGCTTCTTTGATATGCAAAGAAATATTATATTAATAGCTACATCAGAAATGATCTCTTGGAGACCCTTTACAGGTGCAGTTTCTGGGCTGGGATTGTGTCAGCTGAGTAATGTGACAGCAGAGAGGCTACCAGGTCACTGACACGAGCACCTCACTGCCCAGACCTGCTCTGCTGCTGCTGGACACAATGGAAATGTCAGGGAGGGGCTCAAAAACCAGAAAAGGTGGCCACCCAAAACTAAAACCACATCCTAGTGAGGCTGGGTAACAAAACTACTTTAAATTTGATTGCAGTTTTCTACATTTTTAAAGAGTAAAAACCCCTTTGCTGTCGGGGGGAACGAATGCCATATGCTATTCCAGACTCTTTATACATCTCCCTGTTTTCCATTAGGTCTGCCAGCTCTCAGTTCCAAGCTAAGTAGGGTTGCCTTCCCTTACCATCGTCAGTTTGCTCAACTGCTCAATTTAAAAATAAAAACACCTTCCTGCACATAAGTTCCAGGGTTGTAAAATCCAATCTCTGAAATATGCCAGTGCAGTAGTAGTTTGCACATAATCTAAGCAAGTGCCAAGCAAGAAAATAGACATATAGTCTCTTTTGCCTCCAACAATTTATATCTTACTTAGAATTTCCAGCCAGCAAGAAAACTGCTTCTCCTTGCATCAGAGACCACATGAAGCCGATGTGGCAGCAGAACTGTCACTAAAGTAAGTTTTTGGGAAAAACATCAGCACAGATCAGGATTTAATTTTCTTTCCAGGTGGTACTGCCACAAGTATGGGATTCACACTAAGCAGGTGCATTATGGATGATGTAAACATTGGTCATGTTGGCCATTATTGTTTATGAAGACTGTTCAACACATCTTTAGAACTGCCTAAAGTAAAAAAAATTCTCCTCAAAATCATTTTAGGTTCTAAATGAAAGCCCAGATTGCTGCTAACTTTGCTCTCACCTCTCCCAAGCGGGCAAGATGAGTAAAGCTGCAAAAGCCCACCACACGTACTTTAAAAAACAAGCAAACTAGACAATAACAACTGTAGCACATTTTGACTGATTTTTAGGAGATTAACACAGATTCACTTACACAGTTTAAACAAGTTGGATAAATAATTGGAAAAACTTGCAAGATCTGAAAACCATCCAGGCCCTGCAAATCCTGAAGCATTTGACAGCCCTGTGTCTGTAAGCTGCTACTTTTGTATACACAATTATTTTCAACATTATTAACTTTGTCAGTGTGCTCTGCTTCATACTTACATTTCCAAAACCATAACGATGTTGGCTTTTTCTTCAAAGGCATCTACACATTGGACAAGTTTTGGGTGATGTAGGCAGTTCATGATGCTGATTTCATCCCTTATGTTTTCTTTTTCCTTAGCAGAATATGCTTTGAAAAATTTTCCTGCCCAAACTTTTCCATTCTTCTTTTCAACAAGCCTGAAGACTTGTCCAAATTTTCCCCTGAAAATATATAACTATTTCCATAAAATGTTTTTGCAATATATGGGCCACCACAAATAGCAACAATATACTAAATATTCCAGCACAACAATCTACTAAATATTCCAGCACAACCATTCTATTTTGAAATAAAAATGTCTTAGTATTAATATTATGCTATACTGATCTTCAAAAACTTTTGAATGAATACCATGTTTAGAGATACTCTGCCATTCCAGTTAACAAGTCTTATATAGGAGGGTTCAAAAACTGTGACTCCTACCAGGATTTACTTCAGGTCTTTCTGCATACAGTTTTCTATCGGTCATACACCTCTGAAGGGGCAGCAGATGGGACATCTCAGGTACAGGATTTAGGTGAAATCAGAATCTGAATGCCCAAGGCTTCAGTACTGTTTCCTTTTGCTGTAATGTACAATTCTACCTCTGTGTGACACTTCTCAGGATTTGTTCAAGACAGCACAGGGGATCCCCTGGCCTTCAGCACCGATCACTGAAAGATTATTATGGCCTGCAGTTCACACCACCATGAGCTGGGGCCCTGAGAAACACAGCCAGGCTAATCACTGACCTTCTCTCAGCAATAGTATTAATGCTCTTGGGATTATGGCTGCTGTCAACAGAGATTCCAGCCTGTGGGCAGGATAATCTTATTACCACTAATGGATAGAATGGAAATGCAAGTTCACAATGTGTACATTTTTTTTTCAGATAGCTTTTAGGACACTGAAAAACGAATTAATCCTCTAACTTTGTTCATTTGTGGGTTCTATTTTCCTTGCCAGAAATACATGTAATGCCTATTTAAAATTATCAGCTAATAGGAGCAAAGGATCTTTATGGAGTGGATGCCAACATATATTAAAATCTGCTTTTACTACAACAAAGGAGCCCAACTGGCATGCATGCTGAAAGTGCAAGGCAGTCAAAGAATAAATGCACATTGTCTTTATAACTGGCTGCTAGCCTTGAAAACTGTGTGTTTTCAAAAGCACAGCCCAGTACTTACGATCCCAGTCTTTCTTCAATGTTATAGACATCTGACACCTTCTGCTCCGTGTTGATCGTAACCGTCCGATATTCGACCTCTGTTTCTTTCCCCTCTACAAATCAGCATTAAGGACCAAGATTAAAAACCTCCAGAAAACATGAAGGAACATCACAGATTTGTCCTGTTTAAAACATGCACTTCTTACCATCGTCAGATAGCTCTGCTTCATCCTCTTTAGGTTCTGTGATGAAAATAAAAAGACATTAATAACTTTTTATATAAGATATTCAAATTATTCATATTGGCATAGACAACTGATATGGCAAAGCAGCAAAAAGCAGTCAGGGAGTTTGTGCATTAACTTCTTCACCACTTCTTTGTCACTATTGACTATCCAGTCACAATCTAGTCCCCATTTCTGAATAAATCAAGTTCCTGTGGCTTGCAGTACATGTCAATTATACCTGTCTACTAGAAATGTCAGCATACTACATCAATTCAAAGTCATCTAAGAAATACCTTTAGAATACCTCAGGGAAATAGAAAAGAAATTAAAAATATTTAAACCAATAACACTTCTTGTTAAATGACAATTTTTTCTTGGCTTTGATGTGCCTTTTTGAAATATGAAACCACAAGTTAGGCAAGTTTGTACATGAAAAGATTCCTGCAAAGTGTCCGGACAAACTTTTCAGACTCAAGATATTGAGAAAATCTGAACAGCATGCATTCCCCTGAGCATGGCTGAATTTTGTTATCATTGAGGTCCAAAAGGAGCCTTAGTTCTGCAGGCAGACTCAAAGACAGGTGAACCCAGTGACCTAGGTCAGAGTAAAAGCTGGCCTCAGTGTCCTGATTTTAATTTCTAATTT
Organism: Acridotheres tristis; assembly: GCA_037013685.1. Lineage (NCBI taxonomy): Eukaryota > Metazoa > Chordata > Aves > Passeriformes > Sturnidae > Acridotheres > Acridotheres tristis. The sequence continues at coordinate 27,517,174 of CM072894.1, forward strand.
TCATGTACGTGAACTGCCTGTAGCATTGCTTCTTGCCTATGGGTATGAGGGGAAAGGGGCTATGGCTGGAATGTTGTTATACATCACTTACATTGCTTGGGCTTGCTCCTAAGACCTGTGGCTGTGACCAGTGATTTGAGAAACTGCAAAGGCTGTTTATTACATAGTGACCTGTTAACTCTCCTATAACTGCTGAAGCAGCACTTAGCCATCCTACAGTGCAAGCCTAGCCAAGGGATTTACCCCCCCTGTGTCAACAGATCTGTGTTATGAAACATTAATGCAGTACTCTGGGTGCTGTTAGGTGCTTTAGAGCACAGAGTTAGATGCAGAGGATGAGAAGAAAACAACAGAAATAAAGGGTGCAGGGGGAGCAGGTAGCTGGTCTAAGGCATCACCCTTTCACATCCTGCACAAAATGCTGCATCTGTGTGCTGGTAGCAAAGCCAAACAAGTGGATAAAGTCTGTTGGTAAAGCTTTCCTCTCTTTTCTTTTCTGGAGTTGCAACCCTTGCATATTCTTGCACAGATGAGCTGATTTGCAGAGATCTTTCAGAAAAGCAGGGAGGGAAGGGAGCCTGCCCCACCCGGGGTAGTTGTCCTCAGACCTTCCTCAGCTACAAACCACTCCTGCACAGAGCACATCACATTTTCCTCCCCTTTTAAGGGCTGTGTAAGGGAGCTGCTCCCAGCCAGGCTGCCAGTAGGTAATGTCTGCCAAATACTGCCTAGGCAAGAAGTCAGTGCCTGGTTCTGCAGCGACACTGCATTGAAGTCACTGAATAGAAACATTTTGGTCCACCAGTGGAAGCCTAAATTATAGAAGTGGTACAAATCTGAGCTTGGTGAGTGCAGAGTAGCTGTGCTAAAACCTTCCTCGGTAGTGAGTCAACAGTACCAAATTTTCCTCAAACACGGCAATGCATGCTTTAATCTGTTGAGACTTACAACCTTATTTTCGTTTTATTTAAATGCACAATGAAAATTTAGCCACGTCTTTCTTCACTAAGATCATACTGACACTGCTAATATGTGCTGGCCACCTCAGTATGAACATCAGTAATCAGACTTCCTGGCAGCCTAGAAAATCCTGAGTTACTCAGCTAAGTGTTTACATAGATGGCAGCTTAAAGTCCTGACTTTGACAGGTGCTGAACACATGCATTTCCCACTGCTTTTAAGTAAAGCACCAGTTATATTCACACACTTGAAAAATCACACTTTAGATGATTTGCTCTTTTTCCATGCTATCTGCAATACCAAGATTTGAAATCAATAAGCCCTGGAATTGAGAGCACAAAGACAACCTCCCACTTCTGCAAACAGAATACATTTTCTTTTTGCTCAAAACAACTTTTTTGTTGCCTTTTTAAATGTGTATCACAATGAGCCATACACTTTCTAGCCTTTTGTACTGAATCTGTATAAGAAAATGCTCAGACTTAAATGGAAAAATAGCTTGTTTGCTTTGGTCCACTATAGGTAGTGGTTGCTCTAGGAAAAAAAAAGAGAACAGTCAGGTCTGCAACCCTAGAAGGTGTTTGTCCTGCAACTAAAGAAAGAGGGCATTCAAATACAGGGAATTTTATTATGAAGAGCCAATACCATCTAGCTTCCTTTCAATTTTATTGCTACTCCTAATGATATTTTTCCTTCTTTGAAGAGAAGGTACATCTTGATTTAGATTGGTTTTAAACCTTGCAAATAGAGGGAAGTAATTCCTCAGCATGCATCCCATTTAGCACTTGAAGAGAAATATGATTTACTTTTGTTCGAGAGGCTTACACAGTTGTGTGATGCTGCATCACTTTGCTATCATTTTGTCTTCCTTTGGCAATAAAAGATAACTTCACAAGGGCTATGTGGAACACTTCAAGCTCCAAAGCCCTGCACATGTAAATGAAGAGGGAGAGATATAACCCACAGTTCAGTCCTCAGACAGGAAAAATGGTAAAATTTGTTATTTGGTCTGGGCTCTTTGGTAAGGTGATTATCAAAGCCATCCTTGCACAGTAGGTAGATGGAGGTGTGCACAAAAATATGTGGTCACTTTCTGAATTTATTTTCAATTATTATTGAAAAATAATGCTGACATTTGTGTGTTTCAAGTTTTAGTACCCGTTCTTGAATAATTTCTACAATGATCCAACTACCCCTATTAGCTCTTTGAGAAGACTTTAAACAAAAATCAAGATGTAAAATATACTGAAAAATATTTTTAAAAGTACATGCAACTGTAACTAAAATCCCTAAAAAATATTTTTGGCATCCATAATGCTGCAAAACCAACATGCTAAATAGGATAGCCTTGAATTCACAGGCTGGGTGTACTAGGGGACTGAGGTACACCATCACGCTGGGATTGAAAGCATGGGAAATACAGCTAGCTGCAAGGTGCCAATTTATTTTCTGCTGCATATTCTGTGCTTGGCTAGCAGCAAGCATATTCATTATTTCCAAAAGCAAATTTGGGATAGTGTTTATGGTTTGTTTTTCCACGGTGCATCCAGTATAAATAATAATGAATCCATCGGTGTATTTCAGGTAAGCCACCAACCATCATTTTCCAACTGGGCATGGACTGAATGTATAACATCTGTGAAAGGTTTCATTTCCCATTATGTGTGCACTGAACTGCAGAATTCTGTCAGCCAGCACTCACCCAGCAAGCCAGAACGAGAATTAGTGCTTGCTTTCACAAGGCAGGGATTTGGGATCCCTGAAGCCAAGTTCCCACATTGCATGTATGGAAAACTGATGTGCTCAGACCCCCAAATGAAGTCTGTGAAGAACTTAAGCACAGTTACAGCCCAGCACAAGCATTTACAGCAGGGACACGTGGGAAGGAGGGTGTGCAGCTCTCTGGCCCAGCTAAGGAACACTTAAGGAAGAGATCAGTTGAATTGAGATGTTTTTTGACTCGTCAGAACTAACCTTCTTGTTTCTCTCCAACTTTTACCAGCTCGGACTCTTGGCTGGGCTCGCTGATGCCGTACACGTTGGCAGCTCGCACGCGGAATTTGTACTCGCGGTCAGCCTGCAGGTCCTGCACGTTGAAGGAGGTGCTGCGGCACGTGGTGAGGTCTGTCCATTTGTTATCCACCGAGTTCCAGATCTCCACGGTGTAGGACTGCACGGCGCTGCCCCCGTCGTAAGAGGAGCCGTACCACGAGAGGGTGAGCGAGGAGCTCCGGATGTCTGACGCGCAGGGAGTGCCGGCAGGTGGGTCTGGTTTGTCTGCAAAAACGCACACGGGGCACACCGTGAGATCACACAGAGCTTCCATCAGGGTGTTCCTGCCCATAGCTAACAGCCCTGCCCTTTCCATTCCACTGCTCTGCTTCACAGATGTTTTACAGCACCTGTGGAGACTAAACCAGTCCCAGCCATGCCTGCAATCTCCCACAGTAGTACAGAGCACTCCTTGGTGATCTTCCTCAGAGGAACAGCCCTGTGACAGTCCCATCGCTGTGATGTGCTTTCTTCTGCTCCCTTCATCTGCTTCTACACCTCAGGGCCACTGCTCACTTTCACTGCCTCAGAAAGTGCCACTCTTCCAAATACACCTGGGTAGCAGAAATGATAGAACCAGTTTGTTGGCATGGAAACAACGCCAACAGGGTCATGAGTTTATCTGCCAGCCATTTAGTGAAAAAATCAATCTATTCAGTCTTTGGAAGTCTAGTGCACTTTGCAGTAAGAAGGAGTTCAACTTAGAATATATAATTTAAAAAGTGAGATTTTTAAAATCTCATATGCATTTTGGAGATTTTTGAGGAAGTGGAAGTTAGAAACTTCTGTATTTCCTCAGCTGAGGGTTGCTACTGAAGTCCTTATTAGAAGAGTAAATTCAGTATCACCAGAACCTGGTTTGCAGATGTGCAGCCAACTATGCAAACACCTGAGAAAATACAAAAGCCTTGCAGTTATACAACTTTTTCAAGATTTAGTCTAATGATTAATTATTGAAATTAATGTTCCTCTAAGACAGAAAAATGATGACTTTTAAAATAAATTGCTAGAAAATAACTGTGGTAGTTAAGCATTTCAAAAGACTTTTAAGGGAACAAATAGCTTCTCTGGAAATAATCCTCTCAGAAATAACCTAGCAAAACCTACAAAATAATGAAGATGTTGATGAACTAGTGGCCAAAGGTTGAAAGAGAAATCAAATGATAGGATAAATGAAAGAAGATGAAAAGAAAAAAAAGATAGAAAGTATGAGATGCTACAAACAGTGGTTCTACTGAAGATGGACTGATAAAATCCTGTCCCATTTTGCTTATTCAAGCTGTTAATGGACATTTTTGCTTTCTCAAAGCAAGGGAAGGCAGAGCTGACAAAGCAGTCAAAAAATACTGCCACTTTCTCAGCAATAAAAACATCCAAATGCTGGGGGAAGCTGTTGTAGACTTTGATAAAAGCCTCACTGTGACAGACTACATCCTTCTATACTCAAATTATCATTCCTAGGAAAATTACTGAGCTGACAGAAATAGCCACAATTTGTCAGAAACATGCTTTTGGTTCTTGGATAGAGGAACCTCTCCTTTGACTGCTGTGGTTTAACTCATAGAGAGGGAAATTAGGACAGTCTAATCTGATCAAGATAGTTAAGTATCAGTTCACTATTTGGAACAGTGCAAGTTTAATTGCCCAATGACTTCTCTGAAAAAAAAAATTAGTTACGTTGTGATGAAAAATACACCTCCCTTCACAACTTAAACATATCAGAAGACATATAAACAGAAATTTCCAAGTATGAGGGAAAAGACTGAGAGGAAGGAAGGGAGGTGGACACCGAGTATGCCACTGTATTCAGTGTGAGAACCCCCAGGTGGAAGAAAAAGTGACTGCCAGAATCAAGATTATCTTTATTCATTTTGGCAACACTTAAAACACCGTTCCACTAGGAGTCATCATTATACAGCACATCTCTTGTTAAACACATGTCAGGGACCAGATGTCCTTAACCTCTGGAACAGCTTATTGTCCTGCTTACTGGTCACATTTTACTTACCTCATTTTCTGGCAGAATGGAAGGGGCTATTAGCAAGCCTGAATTTATAGAGTAGATATATGATGAACTGAATCACAGAGGAGTTACATGATTTGTCTAAGATTAGAAAGAGAGATTGTTGCAAAGATGAGAACTGAATATGGATCTCCTGGTGCCCAAGCAGCAGCACCCTCTTTCCTGTACTGGTCCTGTCTCAGCCTCCCTGGAGCTGCAAGAAGTGAGGATTCAGTGCCTACACCATTTGCAGTATCAGCATGTTTGCACCATACCCATAGCAGCCATCAGAGAGCTGCTGGCATGGCACACATGGATTGTATGATTTTAGTCAGACAGTGGCAACAGCATCTTCTTTTCACTACAACTTGTTATCCATGCAGACCTTGCTGGGAATTATTTCCTGTCCTTCTCAAAATCTTTACAGAAGTGGTATATTCAGCCCGTCTCTTGTTTTCTTCCTAAGTAACCATCACTGCATCGTCTCAAAATGTAGATAGAACTTGAAGAAGTAACAGATGATTTATCCTAAATCCAAACAGAACAGAGCAGCTGCAGATAGCAGCAGGAAAATACTTTGAAGAAAAGGCCAAGCCAGTAGTCCATCACCTTAGAGTGTCATCTGTTGAGGTTTGTCAAAGCAGTGCACATTCTCTGACATCTGCTATGCACACAGCCAAACCTGGATGTATGTGTTGCTTTAAAAAGAAAGTGTTCAGTGCTGTGCACTGAATTTATATGAAGAAAGTGTGCCTGTGTTTCTGAATTGGCAGAGCACGGTAGCCTGCTTCCTGTGCAGGACATGAAAATACACCCTCTCATTGCTGACTTTCAACACACTTCTGTTTCCAAATGAAACTCTGGGCATGATTTATCAGTTTCCTAGGCCTCAGTTTCCTCAGTGAGCTCTCTTTCCATGACTCACCTAGACAACTGGAGTCCCTCTGGCCAGCATAGTTTACAGAAGCAAGGCTTAGGTATGTGAGCACTGCAGAGAAGTGGCAAAGGAAATGCTACATGGCTTTAGACTAGTATCTGTTAGCCTTGGGAACATTTCTATATTCCTAAGGCATTTTTCTCGGTAGGCAGAGATGAAAACCTGCAACCTTGGCTGGACTCTACTGAACTGGAAAGATGCACATTTCTGTTTGATGTCTATCATGTGCTGCTGCTTGCAGATCTGTTCAGTGTATAAATACTGTAGTGGCTGCTATGGAAGATCAGAAACAGGAATGAAAGCCTAATCTTTGCTCTTTTTTAATATGACAGATGTATATGTAGCATTTTACCATGCTTAAAAATGACTTGATATCAGACTGGAGTGTATTCTACAGCTCCGTGCATTCAGAGAATCTGCAGATGGTCTCTCCATGTGTCTGTTTTGTTTCTCAGTAGTTTACTCTATGGGGATTTTAAAGGTTACCCTGTATTCATCTGTCCGTATTGAAAGCTAGAATATTTTGCCAGACTACATTCCCTTCTGGAATATGAACTCTCTATCAGTGCAATTAACTGCTTCCATTAAAAACATCCCATGAGTTGAGGAGGGGTGTGGAAGACAAGCACAGTTCTCTATTTTGTCCTTCTGTTTTAGTGTTTACCATTGATGTCCCTGAGCTGCCTGTCTCCAGTATTCTGCTGCATGTCATGTGAAGCTTTTACATGCACAATCATATTTCATACTTAGGCTTTTATTATGAGGGCTTTACATTGGCTTTAACGAACCATAATTTTGTTCTTCCTCTTCTGGAACCCATAGCTACAATCCAATATGTGAACTCGAAGGAAGGGAGTGCATCCAAAAGTGGACTTGTGCACATTTCTGTAGGAGGAGGAACTAATTTAAAATATTGAGATCTAACTTCAATTTCACTGTTACATGCAACAAAAGAAAGCCACCATAAGGTATCTTAACTATATGAAACTAGGGGTACTCCAGCCTTGGCTAGCTTACAGCATGTATATAACCCCTAAATCAAGACACATGATATTCTAGATGATCATGGTCAGACGGGCTGTATCCACATACTCCTGTTGAACCTGGTCAGAATCCTACAAACTCCAATGCCTTTGCAGGTAAATGTCTCTGGGAATATGAGTAGGGCTGCCCCACGCTGGCTTCCAAGGCCTTGTGGCAGGCAGGCAGAGGAGCTGGATAAGCAGCTGCCTTGGCCTCAAACCTGACTCAGGCACTGTTTGCACAGCAGCACAGAGGCTGCATTAAGTTGCCGACACCAGAAGCACAGAGGAAGCAGCAGGAGCAGCTCCTGTGTGCTGTGAGCCATAAGCCAAGCAGAGAGGAGTAAGAGGAGACTGGAGGTGATGTGAAGGAGGGCTCCACTGCTTCGGAAACCAGGCACAGATTCAAACCCCGTGCTTCTCAACAAAGGGACACATAAACTACCACTACCCCAAAAGCAAGGAGGTCAGATTCCAGTTCATTCTTTGTGGCATGTATTCCTTAGGGCAAATGATAATGGGATGAGCTGGCCCCACATGAAGTGTTTAAGCCACTTTTAAGACCATACCAGCACTGAAACACACACTTGTTATTTAGTCTCAAACTGAATTCAGCTGCACTCCTTCCTCAGATAAATTCTCAGAAATATTTTGGTAAACAGGTTTTGATGATACAGCCTGAAGTAAACTTTAATTAATTTGTATTTGTGCACTCTGAGAAGCATAAAACATAAGCATGCCTGGTCTTTAAATCATGGCTATTTATCAGACAAATTTGACTTGATGCCATTGACTTTTTTTCAGTGGTGTATTGGTTAGAACATGTTGCTAATAACACCACAGTTGTGGGTTCAATCCCTGTACAGGCCATTCACTTAAGGGCTGGACTCGATGATCCTTGTAGGTCACTTCCAACTCAGAATATTCTGTGATTCTGTGAAAACTCCTTTGCATAAGCAAAGGGACTTTCTCTCTTTCTGAAGAGGTGGTGAACCCACAGCTCATCCAGGATACCCATGTGACATGAGACTGTGCTATCTAGACCTCACTGCCTTCTCCACATGGCTTGGTTTACAGAGCCCTCAGAACACAAGAACCATTCCAAGAGACCAAAAAAGGCAGCAATCTCCTTATCTAACTGAGTGCAGGGAAATGGAAATTGTTCTGCTACTTACTGTGAGGGTCAGGCTGAGCCAAGGCAAGGCAATAGACTTTGCTGTGCATTAAGAGCTTGCACGGCCCTGGCTCTTAAGCAGAGATATTTTTCCAGCAGAAAGCCTCTGAAAACTGAGAACAGTATAACCACAGCCTCTGAAAAGTTTTTTCCCCTTTCTTTTATGAACAGAGGCAGCACTGAAGCAATGTCTCTGAAGAAGTTTTCTTTATCTGTGCTCAAAATTGGTTTGTTTTCTTTCTAAATCCAGTTATCATATTACTGTATAATACTATTATTAGCTATTGTGATATTTGTCTGCCAGATAAAGAACAGACAGAAAGAAACAATTTAATTCCATTCCACAAGCTGTTTAGCCAGGGAAGGTATTTAATATGCTGCAAAAGCCAGTTGAACACTGTCCATGCCGACAGCACTGGCAAAGCTTTCATTTGAAATCCATCAGCAGGAGAAAAGCGAAACCATAAAAGGTCATAACTGAACTCGGCACTATCGCTGACAGGGCTCGGGGTCATGGCAGACCTCGCTGCTTTGCTTGGAAAACTACGCCCTGCAGCTCTTTTCCCAAGGGAGAGGAGTGCCCCAAGCAGAGATATTGCCCCTTAACACCTGTAAAACTAATGTACACCCTGTATGTTACCATACCACAGGTTTAAGATAAAGTTAAACTAGAAAATGCCTGCGTTTTCCTGCAAAACAACTCAAGAGAAACTGAAATGAATGTGAGTTTTCTCCTAATGAAACAGCGTCCCCAGCACAGGCAAGGACCTCATGGTAAACATTTATTAGTCCAGACTCTGAAATTTACACCTCCCCTGTAAAATACACTGCAGAATACTCTCGCCACATTGCTCCTCCTGACAACTCTGACATAAAACTAAGTTATTTAAAAACTGCCCTTTTGAGACCTGTGGATAAAGTAGCTCACAAATACTGGTGGCCCAGAGCATCACTTTGTGCTGCTGGGGTAACTGAGGCATGGAAGTGTAAAATGACCTTGCCCAAGGACACACAGGAGAATGGAGCTGGGAACGAAAGCAGAGCTCACCACTCCCACGCAAATGCCCTCAGCACAAGAACATCTCCTTCTGCCACAGCCCTAATGGAACAAACAAATATATAATGCATTCTCAGGAGCCTTTTTCTAAACCATCTGCTCCTGAGTCTGAATCAACAAGCTGTTCGGATTACTCATGTGCTGCACGTTAGGTATCTGCTTTGATAACTGATTGAATTAGAGCTCCCAAACCTGCCCACTGAAAGGCAGAATAAATTTTAGGAGTTTCCCTAGTAGGACTATCAGTGGATTAATATCTACTGGAGCGAATTTGGGTCCTGGGAATCCCATGTTTGCATGCAGGAGTTGTGATTAATCATTTTTGAGTAACTAGGTAAAATACAGGAATTTCGTTGCGATTGTCAAGATATTTATTTTCTTCCTCAAAAAAAGTCTGAAGGTAAGCATCAGGAAAAAGTAACTATGCATGGAATTCTACTGAAATGTCTCCTAACAGGAATGACATTGAAACTACATGGCCATTCAAGGGATAAACCTGAATGAGTGTGCCAGCACTGATGCATAGAGCAGCGTAAGCTGGTTTTCCTCTACACATTTTTGTCTTTCTGTGAAAATTTAGTTTTGGAATGGCTGCAGAATTTTACCACTATGCACTAGTGGGAAGCTGCCAGTGGAGGTTACTATACTCTTGAACTACAACAGCAGCAACATAAGACATCTCTTCCTTAACCACCAGTGTTCTTGCCCTTTAACCATAAAACCAGTGACAAAAATACTCCAGCAATCCAGAGGAATTTGAAAGGTTGAAGGTTACAGAGCGAGTCCACCCACATAGTCTTAGGAAATTCACTGCATTCTTGACCTGACTGTAAACAGGGAATCACATGGATACTGCAAGATATAATCTGATGCTTTTCAAAAGCAGAATCATTCATATTTGCACTTCTGAGCTGCAATATTCGGTGTCAAAATGTCTATGGATGTCTTGCTTCACTGTCTGCTTCCCAGATGTCTGCACTTAACTTTTCCAGAGAGGGAGCACAGAGCCTTGACCATTGGGTCCTCTCTGTCTGAGTGGTGAGCACTGCACCAGATTTCTCAGCATCTCACACAATGCATTCACAGTGCTGAAAGGGTCACTGTGCATCGCTGGTTTTGCTACCACATTTCCTTGTAACAGAGCTTCAGGGCAGAAAACAAATGCTAATAAAGCTTGCATATATGTGACTCGTGGAACCAGAACCAAGCCCTTCATAGCAGCAATTAATAATCCTACCATTACATTCAATGACTATTGGAGGTAGTGATGATCAGACCTTGTTCTCAAGTAAACTTGTATTTTCTCATTAGTTTTTGGAAAGACTGTGCTCACACAGATTCTGCAAAAGGCATAGAAGTAACACCTTCCTTACAGAAAGTAACTTCCCCATCCTAAGTCAAGTATGGAATGGAGTAGGGGAGCAGGTATTAGTGAATTCATGTTATAGTACTTGCATGCCTGTGGGCAACATGCTTATATAGATATATATATGTGTGTGTGTGTGTCCTTGAGTACTTGGTTTATCACTTTCCAACAGCAGAGAAGGCTGCAAAACACAGTACATGCACCAATGATAAGAGTAATAAATCCACCTTAACTTTTAACTTTAGACTTCTCAGGGTCTAATGACATTGCTCTCATTCTTTTGCAGATATCTACCATAGAGCTTACAAATCACCACGATACTTATATATGTGTGTTTGTGTACAATCATATACATATATAGACATACATATATACACACAAAATACCACATCAGGAACAGTAAAAATCCCAAAGGATTTATAAAAGACAAACAAATTTAGTCAAAACCATCCTCCAGTTAGGTAGTATGTGTATTTCTGCTTCTGTTTTTTAAAAAATAAAGGACAGCACTAATATCCAAAGTATTCACTAAACACTGATCATCAAAAAGCCCCTGAATAGTAGGCATGGAAACATGAAGCAGTATGCCCAAAAGCACGTGGCAAGCTTGTGGCATAGCTGCAGAACAGATTATTTCTCTAGTGCCAGATACCCTTGTTGAATACTGTGTTATTTTCCTGACTCTTTGTCATAGTACCCAGCTTTAGCCAGTAGGCAAATCAAGTTTCTTTTTCAAAGGTGGTTATAGACCTGGGGCTATCAAACAGCTAAAATGTTCAGTCATAAACTTGATAAATATATCAAATACATCCAATAAATGGCATGAAAGGAATTAATATTCCTTGCTGTCATTGTAAAGTGAGGGTTCTACCTTGCCTAAATCAGTCATATTTTACACTAAGCTCCTCGTTGGCTCGTTTAACAGCTTTGGCAACACAAGTCCACTTCAATCTGACACACTGTCTGCTATAAATCTTTAGCTCAATCTCTCATCAGGCTGTTTTGATTTTGGAGCAGAAACATGTTACAATATCTCCCTAGAGGGGCCAGTCAGCTAAGGAAATTGCTTATTTAAGAGAACTGATCATAACAATAGAGAAGAGCTCAACATGGACATTTTGGGACCAGTCAACCCTTTAAAAGAAGATACTGCTTAACGTGAATGTCTCACAGACTTGCAGGTCTCCCAGTATTATTAGTGCTTGTACAGAGTTACACAATGAATCACGAGGCTCAGTCCTTGTGGCTGAGTGCTGTGTGCTCAGCACCACAACATTATTTAAAAAGTCTCCTCTAACTTGTTTATGTATCAGTGCATCTGCTCTGTGGATTGCACACAGCTCACACTGCAGGCTGAGTGTAATGGACATTTTGTTCATTGACATTCATTAAAGGAAATAAAATTCCTTAGAATAAAGTTGGGCTTCTTTCAAGAGCATCCTTTCCCATGGCCCAAACTGCATCAAATCATAAACTATTGAAATGCTTTATATGTCAGAACCCTTGCATGGTTCAATTAAGATTGTAGTTGAGGCCTGTGTCTGACAGTTAAATTTAAGACTTTGGGAGCTAAATTCAGAGGAATGCAGGGTATCTTTGTTTCCCAAAATGTCATTATGAAAAAGAATTTCTACAAATTGTACTCAGAGTTTACAGTCTAAGACTCAGGGTTTAAATCATAGCAGGATCATTTCTGATTTGAATCCTGGCAGATAAGCTCAATCCTTTGTCCTCTAATTGGAGGTTAAGTCAATGATGCTTTTTTTTTTCTTTGTGAAGAAAGGTCTTTGACAACTGCAAGTATAAAACTAAGATCCAGGATGGTTTTAAATAACCTCAGGAAGGTCTTTAGACCTTCTGTTCAAAGCAGGATCAGCTATAAGGTCAGACCAGATTGTTCAGATGCTTATCCAGTCTGAACTTGAATACCTCCAGGGATGGAGACTGCACAACTTTGCTGGGCAGCCAGCTCCTTGACATGTGTTACAGTCCGAATTTAATTTGAGAAATGTTTGTTGGAGTCTTTCACACAGGAAACTTGCTCATCAGCATGAAGACTTTGAAACCTACATGGTTGTAAGAGGTAATAATAAAATAAATACATCTTTATTTCCATATTTATTTCATTTTATATTTTAACAAATGTCTTTGATTTGCTAAAATTCAGAAGAGCCAAGCTTGTTAGCTAGCCCTTTAAGAAATGCAGCTCTGGGTTTGCTCAGACACAGTCCTCCAGAAAGCAAATGTTCTGTACTTGTAATTTCAACACATTCAAGGCTCAGTTGTTCAGTGTGGTCAGGCTGCAGTGTTTTGAGCACACAACACACGCATGGATGTGCCTTTTTTCAGTAAACTCACAGAGAGGCAGCTCAAACAAAATTTAGAGCCTTATTATAAAGGGCTGAGGCAAACAGCTGATCTCTAACATCAGGACTTCCTCCACCAATGCTTGTTATGAAAGTGGTGTCAGGGCAGGCAGGGCAAGTTTCTTATCAGTACTTGGGATGGAGCAGAGAGAATGAACAGGCAGGAATTTAGGACTAAGGATGAGCTTTGGTAGACTCAGAAGTCTCAGGTTTTGCATATTCAGAGAAACACAGCTTCCCTTTTTTTGACTGACAGGCTTTAGAGAAAAGTACCTTCCAACTTCAGTGAACATTTGACACCTTCAAAGGTGCAAACGGCGTGAAGGATTTTATCTCGCTAGTGAGATTCTAACCCCTTCCTAGAAGGAAGGCATTTTTGCTCCCTTTTCCCATATTTTTGAGTGCCCAGATGGAAGAATCTGGCCTTAAAATGCATGTGCAGCAAGCTGGGAGCTGTGAGGACTTGTCATGCCTTCAGCAGTGCTGACATCAGCGAGATGTCTCACTGAAGAGCTTGGCAATTTTACAAGATGGAATTTATTCTTTTTAGCTGCAAACAGAGAGCTTGTCATCAGCAAAACATATGGCAAACTCCTGCACATTGTAAGGATTCTTCACCCAACTTTCCAAAAAGCATCTCTGGGAATCCCACAGCTCTCTGGCACATTTCTTAGGGAAGAGCAAAGCAGGAGGCTTGAGATGTAGCTTTATAAGGTTATAGAATTCAAAGACTTTCAAACCAATTAACTCCAAAGGATATAAACCAGCGACTTATATAATAATGAGTCAAGGCTCACACAGGAACAAGATAATAGGAATTGTCGGTCTTGTGCAGCTAAAAAAATCCATCTTACCCAATAACCTGCTACAATTAGCTGCCTGCAGCAGTTGACTAGGAAAGAGTGAAAAGGAGGGAAATGCAAAGAACAATTAATCTCCTGCTATTCTTTCAGCTGCTAATCAGCTGTGTTGGGGTTTTGCAGCCAAAACCTATATGCAGATCAATGGATATGTTTATTCAAGGACCAGTAGTGCTCATTTTTAAACTAGCTGTACTTCTGACCTGTAGTAGTACACTTTATCTATGCATCATGGGAAAAATACTGATTCTATTTTCTTCTGTTCTTGAATTCTCTGGCATGTTGCTGAAATCTACTTGATATTTATACTCATCCATTGAAAGTTACCTTTTAACTGCAATTAAAGCCACAGACTGAAAGGAATTAATTTAAATAATCAGGAAACCTCTATTGACAATAAGTAGAGCAACATGCAATTGAGTAACATTCACTCTGCTTCAGTGGATATTGTACCTGAAAGTGTGATTGTACTTGTTAAACCTCGTATGGTATTCACTGGATTGCTGGAATGAATGTCCAGTCCAGCTTGGATTAAAGGTATTTTGCCATTGGATTCATTGGAGTCAGACATTCACCTTTGGCCTTACACCCACATTTCTTGCCTTGCTCACAACCACGTGGCTGTCAGGGCCCCACCTTACGTGATAACCCCTCTGAAGTGCACAGGTAACAGGCCCAGAAACAGACCCATCCCACACACTCGTGTTTTAGCCAAATGGCATCTTTGCTTATGGAACTTCTCTGGGTTTCCCTGGAAGCTCTGTGCTGTGCATCCACACCAAGGTAGATCAGGGTAGGAATCTATAATGGAGACATGAGCTGTTTTTATCATGTGGGGGATTTTTTTTTTAAGCATGAGTATTTTATGTATTTTATACATTCATCACCATGGAATTTTTCCAAATAAACACAGTATAGCCCTACTGATCTTGCTTATAGTCCTTATTACAATGTCACTGTCCACTTTCTGAAATACTAGCTTTTATTTCAGTCTTCTTAACTGATTATTTTATTTAACCTAATGCATATAATTATATAAAATGAAAATGTAGACTGATGTCTGAAGAATAATACATAAATAAAATATTATTATGGACTTACCAACAACTGTAAGGTTGACTTGTGCTTGTCTGCTGCCAAGTTTGTTCTCTACAACTAGGGTGTAGCATCCACAGTGTTCCTGCTTTGTTGATGATATTGTTAGCTTGCTGCTGTTTTCAGCATTCTCTATTTTAATATATTCATTTTCTTGAATCTGCCAAATTAAAAGAAAAATTATGTGATAGATTTCTTTGTATCTGAAGAGCTCAAAGCACAATGCAATGTTATCTTATTGAGTGTTATCTGCAGATAACTCTATCACAGAAGTGAGTACATGCAGCTGGTAAACTGTAATCAACACAAATCACCTAGAAATGCAGTGGAATATCATAATGGCTCCAGTCCTGAGAAGGCCACAGGGAGCACTGGTATTGCTTGAACCCCACTAAGGAACAGGAGTGTCACTTTTTAACTTCTCTTCGACAGGCTGAAGGTGCAAAGTGCGCAATTGTCAAAAGAACAAAGTTTGGTCTCACGTATCTTAGAGAAACCACGGTGGAACAAGGGCTTAGCCTCAGCTCATTTGCCATTCCCCCTCTGCCCAATGTGCAGACCATCCACAGCTGTGACTTTGCTCTTGTTTTAACCAGGCTTATTCTTTACTTCCACACAAAGCAGTTTCTTGGGTTTGAACAACGGAAGACAATGTTGTATGAAATGGAGATACAACACTACAGATGTACAGAGAGACATTCAAAGAGCAGATCGAGCTTTCCCATAGCTTTTTAATTTTTTGGAGAAGCAAAAACCCAAATCTCTACTGAATACCATAGGCATATTATGAACTAGTTTTTAATTGAAATGGAGATATCATAGCATAAATGGCCAAGGTGACTTAAATTTTAATCAGCATTAACTTGAGACACAACAGTTCTTTATAAACTTCATAATGCTACACAGCAATTATAGAAGCTGTACACTGTGTTCTTATGAAACAGACAACATAATGTCAATGCCCTTCTTCCTCCCACCACTTCCTTTTTAGATAAGTGACTCTTCCAAGCCATTCTCAGAATTTAATTAAAAATGAAGGCTATTTAGTTTGCCTTATCTTGTCCCATATATTCAGAGAAGAAGAAATCAAAATTTTAAGAACAGGAGTTTCCCTGCTTTTTCCTCAACTGAGACAAAACACATGCACTGCTATCTGCCCAAAAGTAACTTGAGAAAGATTTTCCTACAGTAACTCAAATAGAAAGTTCGCAAATGGGGTTATGTAGGGTTAAATTATACTAAAAGTTTTCCACCCTGCCAAGATACTTCTGACATTCTAAACTGTCTTTTAAGCTTTGCTTCATTAAAATTAGTCAAGGAGTGACAGTAGAACTAGATCTGCATCATTCAGAGAAAGCCCAGAAAGGATACAGAGAAAGCCCTGAAGGGATACAGATACATCCTTGAAAGGATGAAGAGACAGCCCTGAAGGGATGCAGTGGTTTGCAGTGGTTGTGGGGAACATGGGTTGGATCCCTGGGATCCTGAAAGTCAGTCACTGGTCATAGTTAGGAAGCTTTAACAGCTGGCAGTGTTCAGTGATGGACTCAGCTAAGGAAATGCCTTTCCAAGGCTTTCCAAGGCTTTCCCCTCTTTAGCTCAGCACGGTTCCAGCATCCCTCCACTACACTGCCATGGCATACAACAGTATGGGTCACAGATTCATGACATTCCCTTTCTTCAAGCAAAAGATACTCTTTTGGAATATACCTGTGAGAGGCCACTGTGGCTCTCCTGCACCTGAGGGAATGTGAGGAAGAAACGTGGAGAGGTTGCTGCAGCAAACAGCAGCAGGGCTGAAATCACAGCTCACCACTTGCTGGATCAGCTCAAATAACAACTGCAAATAACTCCCAGCAAATTGTCAAAACACTTGGATGGTTTTCACTTTTAGGATTGGGAATGGAACCACAGTTATAGAAAAGGAAGAAATCCAAGCGTAAAACAATATGTGGTCAAGCATAAATGAAAAATAGAGCAAAATTATGGTGCAGCACAGGACAGAGTAAGTGGCTCCCCTTTGAAATTAGTAAATGAGAGACTGCTGCCCTCACTTGTCCTCCTACAGTGTTTGGTAACCTTCCTGAAGTTTTTTTTTTCTTTTGTATCTCATTCACCAGAATGAATAATTTTAAAACTTTTGTAATTTTAATTTATGATTTTGCAATATTTCCCTTTGTCTTGTAGTGGATAACCAAAGAAGAAAATATACAGATGGTAAAAATAGCATTTTACAAGGGAGAAAATATCCTGAATCAAAGGTTATGGATCTGATATAGGCATTAGGAGCTGCTAGCTCCTGTTATCACATAAATCTTGCATATAAAAAAGGCCCTAAAATCTAGTTAAATAGGATCGTTGTATTCAACAATGAAGTCAGAATTCTGCATAAACCAGAAACTCACTTTTGAGGGGTACATTTTATCTAAATGTTAAGACAGAGCTTAGCAAAATGGAACACTGAATGTCACTGAAGCTTCTGAGACCTATGTTTTATGGAAAGCAGTGGTTAACTTCAGTCTTGAAGCTAAAGAAATTTAAGGAAATACAAGAGTTCAGGAAAAAAACACCCTTTCCCCTAAAGTAAGAGGTTATCTGGAGTTAGCAAGGATGGACTCTGGAATACCCTTTGCACTAACAAATTGTTTTGAATTCTTTCAGTTAAATGCTGACATGTCTGGATTTAGAGTCTAAACTTCCTTCTACGAGGAGATGTTTTTATTTATGTTCTATAGAGTGCATAACAAGTTCAGAATGAAATAAACAGAACAGCAGCTACAGCAGATATTTATATTTGCTCTGTCCTAACGTGACTCTTCATCTTCCAGTCTGAACTTGCATATTGGGTTATTTGATTTAAAGTGATTCTAAATAGTTTCATTAAAGCAACTCTCTTAAAACACTGCCCTTATGGACATGTGATATAATTTAAAGATATTAATTCAAGTAGAAAGAACTTTAAATCTAGGCAGTGAGGGCACTGATGGCATGGATTGCTGTTGTGCCCTGTATGGTGACGTTTGTGTTGCAAGACAATTCACTCAAGTTTTTATATGGTATTTTACCCCTATGACATAACTTTAGACCCAGCATCAACAAAAAAGTGATCATTTTCAAAGAAGAGAAATGTCCCCTGTGACAGATACTTTTCAGATACCTGTATCTTTCTCACTTATCCTTTAATTCATGGTCTAAGGCTCTTCACAAAGAAACTATTATTTGTTACAGGAGGGGACAGGCAGCAAAGGGTCTAAACTGTAGCAAGAAAGATTTGGGTTTGGCATTAGGAAAAAAATTCTAACACTCTGGCTATATAAACAGTGCAATAGTTTGCTAATGTAGGTTGTGAAATCTTCATCAGTGAAATGTCTTCAGTAGAGGTGAGGAAAACATCTGTAGGAAAAACATGGACTTTGCCAGTTCCTCAGGAAGGGAGATGGAAAAAGGGGAGATAGTCCTTGGTGTTCCTTTCCAGTTCTGCTTTTTCAACGATTGTTAAAGAGACCAGAAAATTTACCTGCTTACGGAATTTCATCCAGGTGCAAGTTATGGGTGCTGTTCCTACCACCTTGGCAAACAATTCCACTGATTCACCTGCACGGACTTTTCTGTCTTCTGGGAACTGAGTAATCTGAGGAGGAGCAGCTGAAGGGAAAAAAAAGTAAAAAAACCCCTTTGAATGATTATAAGTTTTCTTAAAATTCAAAACACATACATTTCTCAGCTCAACTGTTTCAGAACAGCATTTGAAATCCAGATTAGCAGTTACCTGTTGCTTGCAATGAAAAAAAATTCTGTGGATTTGTTAATTCTAGGGGAGTGAAGCAATAACAATTTACCCATCCAAAGTTTGCTCATGCAAGACCAAGGTACAGACATACAAAAGACAAAAACATTGGCACCTACCACCAATTCCAAATATAGAGTTTATGAAATTTTGTTGTGTGTTTTTCAGAAAATATTTTTCTTTTGAACTTTGCATTTTTGAAGAATGGCTCCAGCTACCTTCTTATCAATTTGCATGTGCTGAGGGGGTCTGCAAAGCTGCTCCCTGATGTCAGCAGAATTCAAGAGAATTCAGAAAATTTAAGACTCAAGATCTGCCTACGAGGATTCTGGCTTCAGTAGCCATGTAAATATTATGTGGCACAGAAACACCATGAGAGACAAGGAAGATAATTGATGTCTTTCTCCACAACGCTAAATTTTGCCATGAGTGATGATGGATCTTTTTATTTGTATATCACAGTGCTTCTTTTAAACCTTGCAGTCCCATTCCTTCCCCTCTATGCCTGAATCAGGCATTCCTCCTCCTCTTCCCTCTCACTGCCTGAGTATCAATAGATGGCAGAACATCTCCTGCTAACAGTGCTCCTTCCTGGCTCTCAGCTGTGCAGCTGAGTGTGTCAGACCCCTGGTAGCTGCTAAGCACAGATGCCAGAAATATCATAGGCTGGACAACTCCAGGGTGAAACCTATACTGTTGCTTATAAAAGCAGCATGATAAAAAAATTATTCTGTGTTTGTGTATTGGAGGGGAAGGAAGCAGACTGGAGGACATATTGACAGAAATGATAAGGAGCATTCCCTAATATTACAATGACCTCACTGCCAAATGTAACATTCTTTCCAAAGCACAGGGCTACTGGGCATGAAAAAACTGCTTTCTTTTCCTTTTCAAAGTAATTAAAATAAAATGGGTTTCCCCCCACTCTAGATTTTACCTTTTAAAAGTGTTTTTATTTTGAAAATATCTGAAGGAAACTAGGCATATCTGGCATAGAATCTGGCATAGAAAGCAGCTTGAGCAGGTTAAAAGTCTGACAAAGTATTAAGACATTGAAAACAGGCTCCTATAGAGAAAATTTCATTGTAACTTTAAATATAGATAGCTTTGCCTTGGAGACTGTAAACACACAAACAGGTTACCACAATGCCAGTGATGAGGAAAAGCAGAATCTATCACCTTCTCTGTGGTAGCTACTCATGCAGAGGATTCTGTGATACACAGAAAAATTTCTTTCACAGAAAGCCAAGGTTTGTTGTGGATATGCAAAAGGGCATAAATTACTGACACTTCATAGGATCTTGCTATAATCCATCTGAGACTAACTCTTTGGATGCTCATAATTTAATTTTTAGTACAGTGTAAACAAGTTTCACTTGCCTACCATTTAATCACATATGCAAACAAACTTTGTAGGCAAGCAGCTGCACTAGTAAATGTGGGTGACACATGCAACAAATTACCTGCTTTTGGAGGAGTCTTTGGAGCTGGTTTCTTCTTCACTGTTGCTTCACCTAGTTAAAAAAAACAAACAACAAACCATGTGAATTCAAAGGTGAGCTTTGCAAGGTACCAGACTAACCACAAACATCCATAGGAATGCTTTGGCACTTGAAAATATAATATGTTTTTCCAGCATATTAAAATAAAGAATTTAAAATACCTTAAGAACCACTTTTATTATTCTGGAAGATCCTCAGAATGTTCACAGTTGAAACTGAAACTTTTAAAATAATCAAAGAAATCTTCCACACTTCTCCCATGATCTGTCATCATCCATTCCTTATAGCAGTTTAACAGGTGAAAACACTGGGCCAAGACCCATCTCATACTGAATTTCTGCTCAGATTTCCAGCATAATCAATGCTGAATGATCTCAGTTAAAAGTAGTCTAATTAACATCATGTGCTGCTTCTCATACCACTTGTGAGCTCGCAAAGAAAAACAGTGATATACCAGAAGAAACTATTAGCACCACCCCTCTGCCTCATCCTCTTCCTTAAGCAGGCACAACATTTTGCTGTATTCTCTAAAGAAAAGGTCATAGCTACAAAAATATGGCTTGGGATTTGAAATCTGGATCCATAAATTTTTGGAAGACAATGTTCTACAAATTGTGCAGGGTAAGCAGAAGAACACTAGAGAAGACATTGGTAGAAAATGGCTATTAACTGTTTTTCACAAAACAAGAAGTAGAGGCCACCCAATTAAATTATCAGACAGCAGGCATAAGAAAAACACCAAGTTAAATATAACAACCCTAATCTACCTGCACAAACAAGTAATATTTTACAATACAGAAACATAAACAGGTTGAAAAGGACAAATTCATAGGAGGTATGTATAGTGGTGGCCATTAAATGCAACAGTCTGGATGCCTTCAAACCACTGAATTCCAGAAGTGAAGGAGTTCATTCTTTTAACAGCACTCTCTTTTTTGCCTGCTATTCTAAGCATCCTGGTCAGAGAATGGCCTCTGCTGTGAAAGAAGATTTCTTATTTTCTTATGCTCAACCACGCAGCAGGATGGAAGTAGTCTGACTTTTAAGATGTTATTGCCTCCAACGGAAGCAGAATGTGCTAAGTGCTTTTGAGTATCTGGCAGACTATACAGAGGTGCCTAGTGATAGCCATAACAGATGCAAAAGTTTTGAAATTTTTTGTCTCTTCTTTTCTTTTCTTTTTTCTTTTCTTTTCTTTTCTTTTCTTTTCTTTTCTTTTCTTTTCTTTTCTTTTCTTTTCTTTTCTTTTCTTTTCTTTTCTTTTCTTTTCTTTTCTCTTTTCTCAAATTAGAAAGACATTGAGCAGCAAAATATCTCTCTGATTTCACCAAACCAATAAAAGCAGTTTTTTGATTTTAAGCCTTTTGGTTGCAGCAAACTACAAGCTGTGCACGGTACCCTGGAACATCATGTGATGCTCCATGAAAGTCAAGAGCCACGAGTTGCAAAACCACTCTGGGAGTCTAATGCTATAACTCAAACAACAGACAGATTGATTTTTAGAGTAACTGGAGATAGTAGATGATGTGGTATAGGATGTGAAAAGACCAAATTACTTAAAAAATATCTAATGATTTAACTGTCAACAACAGGGTTTATTCAGTTCGTTCTGAAGGACTTTATGCAGTGAATACAGGAAAGTTTTTTCCATCTTCTATCCAGTTTTTAGTAATTTTCCCTAAAAGTATGCTTGGCTTTTATATGCTCTGAATTTATTGATTTTTTAGCAACCAGAAACACAAAAACTGAGATGTAGGTTATTCTCACAGTACTTATGGCTGAGATAAAAAAGAATAGTTGGATATTTCCCAAAGAAGCCTTTCTTTGACAACTGCTAAACCAATGGAACTAGTGAAAGGTTTAGATGAGTACTTGTGATGCATTTATCCCAGTATTACTGGATTACCAGGGTGTAAGCAAGGTATCTATCCTACCACATCTTCCCTAGGGACTTAACCCTCTTTAAACTGAATCCTTCAAAGAGCACAACTGCTCATTAAAGGGACGCATCACTTTTTGGGCCACCAACAGAATGACATGTACCCTGGCTGCTCTGGTGAGTGACAGCAAATGTATTTCTACATGCTCTTTCCTGCCTGACTTGTACAAGCAAAGGCAGCAAGTGGTGTTCTCAGAGCAGCTTTCCTCTTTGTCATGGTGTGGTCACACCCTGAGCTGAAACTCTTATTTCAGGTTGGAGCCATATTGTGCAGATGAAACTATGTATATGATCAGGTGCCAGCTGGAAGGCCTGCAGAGTCTGGCCTCTCCTCTGCTCTTAAACATCCCTGTTAATGGAAAAAACCCATTAGTTACTCATTAGATGCATAACCCCGTCTAAACTCACTCAGTTATATGATTTAGAAACATGTAAACATGTTTGTTTGTGCATGTGCATCAGATTCTCTGCTTTTCTCTAAACTGAGATGAAGTAGCTGTTTGGTCTCTTCTCAGAGCTGCAATGGCTTTTAATACAAGCTACAATGACAGGAATTTGATTGCTTCCACACTCTATTAAGCCTGACATGAACAAAGAACAAGGATGAAGAAAAAGCACCATTTGTCAAGTGCCATCTTGGGTTGCAGATACTGTTGCTATTTTTCAGAAAAAAAGTGCAAATCCCTGCCAGTACGATTTTCACTCAAAGATCACCCCTTGGCCTACACTGTGTATTAGTTCCAGTACCTTAGTTAATAGGCAAGGTGCGTGCATACTGGAACAACTGTGCTTAAATTAGTTTAAAAGACTCTCACCTCAGTGATTCTGAGACCTCATGTCAGAAGATTTCCATAGCAGCAAAGCAGAGAACATGAACTCATAACTTCATTCAGCTAGGACGCTGCTTTTATATGCAAGTACAATTTTTTTGGTTTAAATTTTAGTTTTTACCCACCAGGACATTATATTCACTTAACTGAGGATATACAGACTGTCACTGGACTTCATCAAACCATGTAGATTGCCAAGGGTTGCTGGAAGGTCTGGCTGAATATCCTGTTTTGCAGACACAAATAGCCCTGAGCAGAAATGAAAGGCTGGGGCAGGGTGGAAGGGGACGAGTACAAGGACAGGTCTCTGGCTCTGCATAGCTGGCTTCTTTGGCTAATAATTGTGTGCACTCCACTGTTCTTAGATCTTCCTTAAGAATACCAGCTCATTTTATGCATCTCTTTGAAATGCAACTTTTTTTCAAAGGCTGCTGGAGACAGTTAGTGAAAAAAAATCTAATAAAATTACTCAAGGTTTACAAGGTCAAATTATTGTTTTCATTAAAATATCTGAGCCTCTTGGAAATGTTCGTTCAAGTCTGCTTCTGCTGCATTTTTTTCTTAAAGATGGTTTGTTTTTCTTTTGGTATTTACATTGAAATGGGCTGATGCTGAAAATCAGTCTGGATGTAAAAGTTGTAATATTTCCCCCTTAAATGAATCTGCCTTCTAGAAACAACATAAACATTACAAGGCAGGTTTGCCTCTTACAGAGCTTGTTTTTGAGCAGGGGGACATAAAGCAAAAAGGGAAAAGCCCCATACAGGCTGGTAGCTGCCAGGCATTTGGTTGTGCTCTTCCTTTCCCTGATGGTGCAATCGTGAGAGCAGATATGCTCAGAAGCCTCTGAGCCTTTCTTTTTTGCTTCCCTTTTTTGGAATTTTACTAAAAATAGGAATAGCCCTCCCCTGAAATGGCTCTCTGCACAACTTGCTTTCATAAAGCATGAAGTAAAACTCTTAGGATCTGAAAAAAAATCAGTACTCAAGATAGTATTTCCAACCAATCCATAATTCCTACTGTCTTCCCTGAGGGACATGCCTAAAATTATGTGCTTGTCTTCTGTAGTGATGGATATCAGCACCTGGTAAACAAGCACAGTTAATACCTAACTCCATCAACATAAGGAATAAGACCTATCCCTGCTTCTGTCTGCTTGTGGAACAGCCTCATTTTAGCTCAGGAGAGCAGAAGGGTTAATGACATACTCTCATACCACAGGCAGTGGAAAACCATTTTCCCCTCATGCAAAACATGTCAAGATTTCATCTTCCTAAAGGAACTAAATTTTTTTTCCCAGCATTTTCAGAGTTCAAGAGAAACTGCTAAAAGAAGTCATGTCTGTAATGTGTCAGACACCATGGTAAGAAGAATATTTATGGAAAATTTATGGAAAGCCCAGATTCAAGTATCTGCTCCTTCCTCTCCATCTCACTTGGATCCTTCAGGCTTGTGGGATGTGAGATCGTGAGGTCTTTCTCTCCCCCATGTAAATGAATCCCGGTGTAACCTCTTTCAGAGTCTTCTGGGGATAAATATCCGGGTCTGAATTAAAAGTGGCTGTTTTCTGTCAACCTTCACTGCTGCCTGCTTTGCCAGGAAGCATGGAATGACTGAGAGGTAGAAATACAGAAAAAAATTAAACATTTGGCCTTGTGGTCAAAGGAATAAATTATTTTGTTCTATCCTTGCTTCTGTCACAGACTTAGCTGATGATACGAAAAACTCACTACAGATTTTAGCACAGATAAGTTGAAACAGGAGAAAAATGATAGCTACAATTGTAGCAGAAAAGGACAACACATCATTACCTACCCGTTTATTCATACATTTATGAACCTGTGCTAATTGCTGGAGAGGAAAATGACAGATGTAATGCTCTGAACACCAGTAGCTTGAAAACTTGATCAAGGTTTGGAAGTTTTCAGTTTCACTTCACTGCATCTCAAAGAGAAAATTTCTTATAATGCTTCCAAATAACTGTTTAGCATCTAAATACAATAAAACAGAAAGGAACTCTGGTTTAAATGCGATGACAAGCAGAAATTAGTAAACTTAATTCCATGCAAGTCAGTTATTTGTGTTTGCGTGCTTCATAGGTTTTTTATAGGTTTTATTTTAGTTTTCATTAAAAACAACTGTCATTTTGTTGCAACATCCCATATTTCTTTTCTAAATCATGAAGACATTGTCCTCTAATTGAGAAATATACAGCCTCTGCCTTCTGAAAACAAAAAGTAATACCCAGGAAATACTCACTTTTGCATTCCGGTCATGAGAGAGCTAGCATATACCAGCACACTCAGAGCTTCAATAAAGTGATCTGGTACACTGAAAAAACTCAGTATTTGAAAACAGCTCAGCTGAAGAAATAAACAAGTCCATAGCAGTTTAGTAGCACAGTTCTTGAGCAACTTCTACAATTAAAGCAAATCTGAGCAGCACAGCAGAGATCCAGAATGAAACAGAGCTCACAAACAGCCCAGGCTATGTAAAATGCTCTAAGAGCTCTGGTGGGAGCAAGACAGCAAGGTTTAGTTTCTTAAGTAAAAGTTTAATTTTCACCTTTTTTACGTCCTGGGAGAACATCTACCATTAGACACTACAAAGCTGTGCCCCAGTGTGTAGGGATAGGAATCTAAGGTAGGTTACTATCCTGCTACCCAGTCTGTTCCATAGGAAAACAATGCCAGTGGACATTCAGGAGCTCCAAATGGTTTCAGGGGAAAAGCTAGGTGCTATATGCTTTTGGACATTAACTAAGTAAATGGATTTAGGTCCCTGTTTTATAGAGAAGAAACTTAATGCTTCTATTATATGCCTCAGATGTGCAATTTCTAGCCAACAACTTAACTGGAAATTAATGAAGCATGGTACCTCTTCAGTTCAAGGCCACATTGCAAAAACGATTCATTTTTTCTCTGCATAAACAGTCAATAAACATTCCTGTCTTCTTCTGTCAACATACAGATATATAAGATCGACTCCATTAAATACACATGGAAAATACTGGTCTGTGCCAGTATTAACTCAGAAAATGTCAGTACGATGAGAGCTGTAAAGTAACTTGGCAGAGATTCAAAAAGCATGCCCAGCATCAGAGAAACAGTGCTGAAATGGGCACTCAGGAGAAGGGATTTAGACAAAAAAATAGTGTTTCTCCATTGCTCATTTTATATGTACAGTAACAGATTTATTTTTCCTCTATGCAAGCAACCAACATTCAGAGTCACCAGGTTAAATCTTGTATTGCCTTTTTACCTCAGCCCAGCTTGGCTGCTGGGACTTGTGGCACAGCTATTCACCCTTGGATCCTGAGCCTCAGGAATGAGGGCAGCACTTTTCATAATTTAGAGTTTCAGGGAAATCCTGTTTAGGTCTTAAAAACAGCTAAGGGCAATTTGACTTAAATGTACTAAGAGTGGAATTTTCAGCTTAGAAAAGAAGATTAATGTTTCCTTGAAAAGTTTGGTTAGAGGCTTCTCTGACAATGGAATTCATATTGTTCCAACACATTAAGTACTTGCACTCACTGTGCAGAAAATGTCTTGGATCTTGCAACAGCTAGGAGTGGAGCAGCATGAGCCTTCTGGGAAATGAATGGGACTGAGGAACTGGCTTGGGTAAGAGCATCTCAGACCATCCCAGCGACCAAAGAGGTCAGCAGCAGTCACACATCACAGCTGCTACCCAGCACCCACATTTCTGCAATTAACAGAACATCTCTGACCAGAGCAGTAACTTCCTTAGTAATTGAGATCTTCACTTAGAAAGTGGTAAGTTTTACACCTGACACAAAACAATCTGTCGTGAAATGAAGATTTTGAAACATTTCCTATTAATCTATGCTGTGTATCATATTATTTTCATGGAATGGAAATTAATAGAAACCTTGAAATGTTAACTGATTTAGTTATGCATTAACTAAATTGGACACATCAAGCTTAATGTTTTAATAAAATTTTCTTAAAATGGTGCTTGCAGACTTGGATTCTCTGACAAGATTGTTTATTGAAGAGTAAATAACAGAACTGTATGCTAATCACTTGGCCACTGACTCATAATTTTTCCATGGTGATTAACACTTAGAATTCTCCCTACTATGGACGAGAATATATTAACATAATAAAGGGTCCTGTCTAGCATATTTACTTTTATGGTGCATTTTTCCAGAGATGTCACTGCTCAGCCTTGCATCCAAGTACCAATAAGGTTAAAAATTCAGATCTGGGAAGGTAACAGTGAAACCTGCCAGAGGATTTCATCTGGACAGTGTCAGTGGTGACATTTTATTAATAACCATCACCAAGAGAATATAGCTACCTAACCAAAAATGTGTTTGACATGAAATCAAATGTTTTATATAGCAGCATATATAAAAGATTTCTATCAGCAAGCTACCAAATACTGCTAACTACCTGGCAGGTGTGTAAACAAAGTTGTTTTCTTTGATGTAAGTTTATTTTTAACTGAGTAGAAGAATTTACATTTGTGCAATCAAACTCTATGCTAGGTCAGCCCTTCAAGGTATGTGGTCTGGATATGAGAGCAGTGGGTTTAAGATGTATTACTCGGATGAGGGAATCCAGGATATCCTGTTAGATTTTCATAACAATGATTGTGACAGGTGATAATTGCAATTTCTTAATATTTACTGGAAGTAGTGCTGTGAATTAGGTCTACAAAGAGCTGTGGTCATTTCTTTCCAAATGCTTCAATCCAATGCTTAGATTTATGAGGATTATTTTCTAAAGCATTATTTTTTTTTCTCAGTAGCCATAAGTGGGATACAGTTTCTTCCTACTATAGTAAAGTTATGTTGCATGGCTCAGCAGTGGTAAAGTTTAAAAAATAGACTCTAATTGCTGTAATATTCCTTTTTCATCAGCAAATCTTGAAAAAAGCCTTTGAAAAAAAGTCCTTTTGGAAAGCTCATGTTTTATGTAAACTGTTGTGATGCCACTTAAAAAAAATCTATACTATCTTCAATACTGCATGCAAACTAATCCTGAGACTGAGGATCAAGTAAGCTGGGTTCTAGACCTGCAAACAAATCTGCCTCATCTTGAGCTAATTGCTTCTGTTTTGGTCCTCTTCTTAAGACACATTAAGGACAACAAAATATTTGCAAGTGGGGAGTAGTAATATGTTTTTTTGAAAAAGGAATATTTATTTGTAAACATTCAAATCTTTATTTACTCTTAAAAATCTCAAGCAGCACTTTGATTTTTCCAGTCTGTTGCGACAAAAACATTTATTTAATAGGCATTGAAGATTTTGCAAGTGGCTTTGGTAATTGAAGTAAGCAATTCCCTTTAAGCTTAATTTGAAGTAAGTTCTAATTTCAAAGGGAACCGGGTGCCTAAATCCCTTCACAGCAATTTCAAAGCTTTCTAGAGAAATGTTCAAGTGGTGAGAATTTTCAGATTAGTGTTTGCTACAGGGCTGTGTCAAGCCAGGAGACCCTTACACTACCCACTGATTGTTCTGAAATGGCACAGAGTATGTAGAATGATAAATAATGAAAGGGTCCAATTTTCCACTGCCTCTTTTAGAAGAAACATAACACTTTCTTATTCTAACTCAGTAACATTTGACATCCACTGAGCAAAGACCCAAAGGACAAAGCCCAAGTCAGTGCAATCACTAAAGAATGAACCAATTCTACAGTTCTTCTCCCTTTTATTTCACCTAGATTCAAAGGTGAATCTGTTTCTTATTCTCAGAAAGAGTATTATTTATTCTATCTATCCTTAGAGGGTGTAGTGGTTTTGGTTGCATAATTATTACTAAATTCTAGTGACACAATATTAATTCTGAGCAAAAGGAAATACATTGTAAGTTTTGTAATTTGCCAGCATGGGAGCAATTTTCCTGCAGTAAACATTGCAAGCATCCATTCAGAGATGTTGTTAATCACTGAATGACACACAGCTTCCTTCATAATGTTCTTCTTATGCTACACCAGAATCCAGTATGTATTGCATATCAAAGGAAGCAATGCTCCAAATTCTGCTTACTGTTGGATTTCTGTAGCTTACAAACCCCAAGCTTCCAGTAATTAAATTACTTTGTCAGAATGAGCAGCCAAATGATCTGAGTCAGCGACTATTCTGAGTGAGACAAATTCTACAAGTTAACATACTGACAATATTCACTCTTTTCCACAAAAAGAAATGTATTGATCTTTGCTTTCCGGAACCTTAAGTTAATTACTTTCCTCAAGTTTCTACTAGGGCAAAAAACCCCAAGGCTCACTTGTAATTTATCTGAAGGGAGAAAAGGATGACATGAAATTCATCTTGAACATGAAATTCAACTTGCACTTCTTTACAGAACGTGGAAAATAAGGATCATTTTCCTGAAAAGTATTTCTAAAAGGTAAGGAGTATATGGTGTCTCTATACCATAGAGTATATACTGCTGTGACTGAATTCACTACTCAAAATTCAGAATCTATTCATTATTAATTCCAATCAAATTATTAGGAATTTTTTCTCTCTCTTTCTTCAATATCAATCTGTACACTTTACTTGCCATTAGGACTGTTGGTAACTTGATGTAGCAACAAAGACTAGAAAAGATCAGAGTAAAAATGTGTCTCCTTACAAGACTGGACATCTTAATTCACAGTTATTCTCTATTACCCTTCTTTTCAAGAGATATACAGTAAAGATAGACAAACATCAGACTTGCAAAGCCCTTTCTCTTCCAGGTAAGGAACCTGACAGTCTCTATATCTGATGAGACTCTGATGAGCGTAGATGAGAACTGTGTAGTCTATTGGATCTGTTTTGTGTATTTTGCCCCTGACAAATATACAAATAAAAACTTATTTCAGAAGACAAATACTCACATTCCTCAGAGACTCAGATGTTAAAAAACCACCTGTGAAATCTCTGCAGCCAAATCCTTTTAAAATTAAACATGTATTTTTCAAAGCTTTTCCAAAAACTCTTTCAAAGCCCAGTTTGCTAACATTCTGTCTGGTTACCTTGATGTTTACTGTATAGCAGGAAAGATGTTTTAAAGATATTTTGAAAAAAAAAGAGGTTATGAGAACTTCAAGAACTCAAAACACTGAAATAATTTGCCATGTAGAAAAACCATTCCCCATTATTTCAACCTTCTTTTCCCAGATATTTCTGCAGCCACAGTTGGTAGCTTCTGTTTTGCTATCTATTTTAATTTCCACTAAAACTAGAAGCAAAAGAAGCAGGATGTGGATCAGGTCATAGATCTCCATATTTAGACTTGGTTCCCAACTCACACTTTCTCCTGGGAAAGCTGCAATTGATAACACTGCTGGGAGGATGAGAGGAAATGTGTGTGTTGTGTGCATAGAAAACACAATTCAAAACACTGTTCCATGGAGATTTAAAGGGCTTTCAATTTTTTTTTTCTACCAATGTTCAATAACAAAATATATTCTTAATTGTTATTATTTATGGCACTTGAAGCTCAGGTGCAGAGGTGCAGCATGTCAGTGTGACTCTTCCCACATCCCCAAAGAGAGGCTGGAGAGAGAGTTATAATGCTCAGCCAGCAACTCAGAAATAGCTGTAGCCCAGGGCATAGTTTTATGTAAGTTACATTTCCAGAAGCACAATTATTACCTGTGATCATCAATCAGTATAAAACTGCTCTGAGTCCTGCTGAGAGCAGCTGAAAATGTTCTTGCTGGAAGACCAGATTAAAGTTTATTTGTTTTTCAGTTTTTGAGAGAACTGGATAAAATATTTCATTTTTCCATTAAACCACATCTTTACATCTTTTTAGGAACTCACATGGTGGGCATCTTAGATAAACAGTTTTCAAAGCCCAGTTTTGAATTAAGAGATATTTGTATCCCTTAATTTCATGAGTAGTACTGGTGTTAGGAATTCCTAAACTGACATTATTGTGCTGCCTTTACCATTTAAAGTTTCCTCTTAACCAAATGTACATATGCTGAGTAGCAAACATAGGAATTTATAGCTGATTTATTATTTCAGAAAGCATTAAAAGCAAATGAAGCATTTAGGCTTAAAATAAAGAATGCAAAATTTGCAAAACCACTCTCCATGGTCATGCCAAAAAAGGACAGATTATTCTACAGGGCATTTCAGTCAAGATACTTTGCCTACCAATAGTAAAACTTCATATTGTCTGCACAGGACACAACACAAATTGAAGCAAACTACTCGAGTATTTCTGTGCTCTTTGAGAGGCAGCCAAAAATAAATTGGTGTCACAAGTTTATTGCACCATTATGAAAAACACAGAGTGGAGTGGGTGAGGTCTGAAGTCACAGTTTAGGCTCTTACTTATAATCCCCACATGGCAAAAACTCATTTCACATGACTTAAGTGCAAGAGCTGAAGAAACAGCACAGGCTTCTGATACTATGTCTGCAAACAGAAGGGAATGACCACAGAATCCCAAAGCACTCTTTTGTTTCCACTGAAAAGAAAGCAAATCAAATCACAGTCACTTACTCTCTGTTGGCAGCACTGGGGGAAGCGTGGTTTTAGGCTTCTTGGGCTTCTTCTCAGTAGGTTTTGAGGTCTTTGAGGCATCTGCAATCAAAACAAATAATAAAATACAAATCCTATTTGAAAATCAATAATAAAAAAGCTGTCTAATAAAAGGTTTATTTTGGATCTTTCTGCAAAGTTAGAGGAAATTGCTGTTCTTTAAGTTTTTTAAGAAGAATTTTCTGCACAGATTTGCTGGAGCCTGTCACATTCAAAAAAGAAGAGGGAGCAGAGAGGGAAAAACCCTCTACAAAAGCAGCTGCACTAAGAACCCAAGCAAGCATCTAGACAAGAGGTCTCATCTAAGCTGATAGGTATTTTAGCTAAATAGACCAAATACAGTGTGCACAAAGCTGTGTTGGACAGTGCAGAGAAAAGGGAAACAAAGCTGTATTGAAACATCATTTCATTCAAAAGAATCTTTTGCCACGTAATTCTTCTATTCCATTGTCTATGTGATCAATCCACATTAACCCATTTTGAAGAGTAACATTTCCTCCATCTGTTTAAATATTTCCAAGAAGATAATATTTGTTAATTTCTAAATAGAAACAGCAAAAAGGACACCACAGGACTGAAGTTTGATGGATTCCAGTATTTTCAAAACTCCACAGTTCTTATCCAGAAACTGCTCATCACTGCAGGCTACACCAACAGCTAGGAGTCAATAAAGTTCCCTTCCATGTATATCCCCCATGAGATATAAACAATAGGTGCAACTTTTTTTGAGGTTATTCCAAGCTGAGCATGACCACAGGGCTGGAGTACCTCTCCTATGAAGACAGGCTGAGAGAGCTGGAGCAGTTCAGCCTGAAGAGGGCTTTGGGGAGACTTTAGAGCCCCTTCCAGTACCTAAATCAGCTCCAAGAGAGCTGGAGAGAGACTTTTCACAAGGATCTGTAGTGCCACATCAAGCAGGAATGGCTATAAGCTGAAGGAGGCAAAGTTTAGACTAGATATTAGAAAGAAATTTTTCACTGTGAGGGTCATGAGGCACTGGCACAGGTTGCCCGAAGAGGAACTTCCCATCCCTGGGAGTGTTCAAGACCAGACTGGATGGGGTGTTGAGGAGCCTGATCTGTGGGAAGGAGGCCCTGGCCATGGTAGGGGTTGGAAAAAAATGGTCTTTAAGGTCTCTTCCAACACAAATCATTCTATGACCTAAAATGCAAATCCTAACAAGCTTTGCTTGTTAGATTGTTAGATCCTGACATTTATCTTTGGAATAAAGATTATGATTATAGATTATGATCTCAGTCTTGTGAGTGAGAGAGGTGTTAGCTACCAGAGAAAAAGATGACATAAATGTTATGGAAACAGCTATTTTAGTCACCTTTTTCTATGTGCCAGTGTGTGAAAAGTTATCTAAGTTTCCTAAAAAGTTAACAGAGGAAGAGAGAATCTCGTAGCAAATAATTCAGAGCAGGAGGCTGTGTGAGAGTTCAGACACTCAGATTCTACAGATCTGCCAACTGAAGTCAAACATTCCTCCAATCTTGAGACACTGATGTCAAAAGAAATACAATGACTGTGGTTACTTAGTCTAAAAATCAGCATCTGGGATCCTGACAGTGGACTGAAGAAGGGATAAATCTGAACTCTTGTTTTAGATCACAATTCTAATTTAAAAATAACAGTCATCCCCTCTGCCAGTCTCAGACATGGGATATCAAATGGCGTCTTTCCTAAATAGCTGGAGTTTGCTGTGGTGCCATTTGTCAAAAACCTTTTCTCAGCAGCATGCCAGTGGAGAATGAAAAAGGCAGATGAGGCAGCCACTACTGAGGTAAGGAATGTGGTCATACTGGTGCCCAACATGATGTGAGCAGTGAGCTCCCAATGCCGTGGGTGCCACCACCACAAAGAGCCAGACAGCTGAGGTAATGTCATTCATATCATCAGGCAAGGAGCTCACAGGCCCCCTTGACCAAGACTTTGCAAGCCAAACTCTACCTGCAGCCTCCTAGAGCATGCATTGTCCAGCAGGAAACTTGAAGTGGGAAATAGGCTAAGGGAAGTTTCAGGAAGAAAAGCAACTACTTGAAGGAGATCAGAAGAGAGAAGAAAAAGACACAGTAACAGAGACATTTAAAAGTTGCTAGGGCAGCTCTAGAGAACTACTGCATGCTAAGCTTTTGATGATCTGATCCTTCAGCACTCTGGATCTGTGGTGGTTAAGGTGTTTCAGGTACTAGATTTTGCTTAGAGCGTCTTCTTTGAACTTCAGCACTAACAAAATTTATTACTTTGAATTACAGAACCATAAACAATAGCTCATCAAATATCTAAGACAAATTACTCTGTGATTGTGATATCATTACAGAAGATACTGTTATATTTAATTGTAAGTTTATGTGTAATTACTTCCAATTACATGAAGACTGACCTTTAGTGAGGAGTTACAGAATCACATTCTTATCTTGTGTCATGTAACATTAGGAAAAAAATAATAGTTTTCTTTTCTAGACCTCCTGCCACAAATACCACATCTGCAACACAGCTGTGAAGGTTCAGTACCCAAATTCTGTTATTAGCCTTGTTTAGTTTTGTGTTCATTTTAGTCACAATGGAAAGTCTCAGAGTATTCAAAAATAAGCTCATCAAAAGGTGAGTTCATAAGAAGGACATTTGGTTGCTTAAAGCCCCTTAAATAGTTTAAACTCCATGGCAGCTTTATAAGTATGTGTCTCACTCTGCCTCACCTAGGCCTTGCCCAAGGTCAAGACTATTTAACAAGAGTACAGTGTCATCAAGCATGACCATGTCTGAAAATAAGTACCTCAGTCAGTAAATTATCCATGTTCTAAGACTATGGAAGACAAGGGTGGTTGAGCTGCTAATTTGTTCATTTTTGCTCTCTTATGCTAGAAAACCAAATGACCAAACATCTGTGAATGCAAAGAAGTGGGGAATTGTAGAGTGAGAAATGTGCCACACTCAGTCCTGAGGCAGACTGACACCCAGACTCAAGCAGGGAATTCTCACTGGCTCTCAAAGGATGCACACAGCTCAAAAACAAATCTTACAAGTTCAGCTTACTGCTCTAATAGCTTTCTGGAAATATAGTGGGCAGCAGGAGAATACAGATTATTCCACAAAGCATCCAGAGCCCTTGGTTCTGTATCTTTGCTCTGTTCATGCACCTTTATGGTAGACATTGAATTACCTATTGACAAAAAAGTGCAGCAGGGAAAGGGGTAGAGCTTTTTTTCATGTGTGTGTGTAAGTAGCTCCTAAAGGTAGGAACTTATTTCCTTGGGAAATAAGTTGGAAAGGAGCAAGTTCTAAGGAAGGGTTTTTTTGTACCCAGCACAGTACTTACCTTCTACCACCACTTTGCAAGCACATTCAGCTTTCCCTGCTGGGTTCTCAGCTATGCACTTGTACTCGCCCCCATCTTCAGGCATGGCCTTCTCAATGGTCAGTGAGCAGAGTGTCCCTGTACAAAGGAGGGAGAGATCAAATGCATGTTAGGCTGCAGCTCACAAAAACCTCAGTGCTAATAAGGGGCAGAAGGCATCAAATGAGCCAGTCCTTCACTAAAGGCGATCTTCTGTGCTAGAAAAAGCAGTCCTTAAAAATTCAACCTTATTGGAGCCTTATTAATGCTAAAAAAATAAAAAATTGACTCTTAGACTCTTAGTATCCTATCCTAGGATACTCCAAGTTTCCCCCACAACCCTGAACTGGTTGCTAAAGGTAGAGAAGACCCAGAGCAGCACCTCTGCTGCTCTGCTTTGTCTTACAGCAGAGATCAGAACTCCTCACTCGGGTGACTTTTTTCCAGAAGTGCTCATAGTGTAGGACTGTAATAAGAAGGTTATTGTCCAATGCCCATTACTGAAGTTTTGATCAGCCTTGTCTCTAGCACTCCCCTGAGCATTCATGTGTGTGAGAGCAGAACTTCAGCTGAGTGCCTAACTTTCAAAATGGCACTGAAAGACATTTTCTTTTTGCTTGAATTGCCTAATGAATAACTGTCTGTAAAACATCCATTAGAAAGTCCAATATATTACTGGCAATCAAATTTATCACTGCAAAAATCCATTTATTTTCAAACAAAACCACAAAATTTGACTTAATTGGGTTTGCAGAAACAGGATGCGACATAAGCTCGTTATTTACCAAGGGAAGCTTGGTATGACCCAAGGGAAATACATTTCCTCTTAAAAATCAAAACTCTGTGAACCAAAAGAGAAGTTGTTCCCAGTAGATGGGGGATGAGGAAGAAGAACCTTGTCCCTTACTTTCATTTGCATTGCTTGGAACAATGAAGTACTTTCCTCCCCAGGGTGAACCTCCATTAAAATGCTCCACATTTCCCCTTCCAAATATCCCTCATTAAGTGAAGGTGAAGTGTGAGCTTGCTTTCTCCTTCTTCATTGGGAAGCTGGATCTGTCTCCTAAACACAGTCTGAGGCATTGTGCACTTCCACCCTCCACTTACCTCAGCTGCAGTAAAACCTTCCCCCTTCCTCCATTTGCCTTTCTCACATTCATTCCTAATTAATGACTTGAAGAGATGGATTTTTTCAGCTATCTACCCTGTTTCCTGAGATGTAAGGAAATTTCCCAGCACCTTTCTCTCTATGGTAACTGGAAGCCTCCCAGAGTGCTCAACCCCAGGCTCCCATCAAATGTATCCCCTGTGATGTGGGAGATGGCACAGGCGATACTGGTCCATGAAAAGGACCTTGAAAAGAACTCCCCTCCATCTGAAGAACTTTGGGAGTTTACTAGTTGTCTTTGGAGATTAATTCTGCTTGGACATGGCAATTATGCTCTTGGCATTCAGATTTTTCTCTCATTTTAAACCTGGATGTCATTATTCAAGAAAAAATCTTATAAAAAATATTCAAAAGGTTTCCAACAAATTTGGCTTGCCAGAAACACACATCCATTAGAAGAAAATTATTTTCCCCCCTCTTTATCATCCTCTACAAAATCAAGCAGCTCTAAATAATGACTATTTTCCCCTGAGAAATTATGTGAAAACTGTCTCAGAAGAAGAGCACTGACCCCTCACTCACATGGGCTGTGTTCAGCCAACCACAGGGTGAAAAGAAAATCCACGTGCCCTCCCTGAGGCAACGCTTTTCCATGAGTCAGGCTGAAGCCAAAAATGTCACGAGCTGCAGTTCCATTCCAAATGGAGGAGAGACAGTAGAAAAGTATTCTTGCAGGCATCTAGCAAATATAAATTCACATGTCTCTGCTGTTTAAAGAGACATTTGGAGAACAAGCCAAAGATAACTTCCAGTCTAAGAATTCATATGAATCTATGTAACATGATTTTAAAAGATTGCACATTGAAACCTAAAGATGCCATTGAAAAAACCATAAACTATGGAACAAAGATATATATATGAAGGAGCCCTCTGGCCACCTTACTGCAGGAAAGGAGCCTGGCCTTTAAGAATAACTGAATCATTAAGGGTCCGGAACAATGCAGAAGTTACTTTAGTTTCTGCAGTTTTCTACCTGCTCAAAGGCCCTTCCTCAGCTCATTGAAGACTAATGTGACACAGGGTCACTCCTCAACACTCGTTTAATGCAGTTACTTTGTGAGAAAGAGGGTGAAGGAAATCTGTTTTATTTCAAGGGCCATGTCCTTTTTTCTCCTAACTCCCACCTCCTAGAAGAAATAATCTGTGTCCTATTTTCATCCACTTCTTCTTTCTCCCCAGGAACTCCATAGGAACAGCACATGCAAAATACATGGGGATTTCTGGGTTTCTTGCTACCACTAGATACAATGGTAGTAGCCCTCACTGGAGGAGTGAAGGGAAAATGAGACAATTTGGGTCACTCTCCTTTATATAGTCACTGGTGTCCATGAAACTGTGCACTACTAGGACTAGGTATAGAATTGATGGATCAGTTGATCAGAAAGATTTGGCCAGGCTGGATCAGGGTTATAAGGGGAGGCTGAAGGAGCATGGCTGTCAAAACTTCATTTTCATAGAAAATCAGGAAAAAACCCCAAACCACCGAAACCCAGGCAAAAGTTGATGAGATTTCATAACGACAGGAAACTTCCCAATCAAGCCTATGTTCTGTGAGTTAGAGCTACAGTCAATTCCCGGGGCTAGAAGGCCAAATGTCTTTCAATGAAGTATTTGGTATTTCCTCTGCAAACCCCATCAGACCTGAAACAAGCTTATTTTCTCAGAACTGCTAGAAAGCCCAGACTGGTTACTCCAGTTGGGTATTCTGAAATCCTGGCAGTTCACAAATCCCAGCCAGCTAAAAATGTGTGCTGCCTATTTTGTCCCCCCAGGTCTCCATTTTTCTTTAGGAACCAGGCTATGGATGATCCTTAAACATTGTCACAAAGTGCAGGATTGGAATAAACATGAATACTGGAATCTACCACATAGACATTGGGACTGGTGCAACTCTAGAAAAGACCTTAGCAGCCACAGAAGCTGGCAGTTTACTGGAGACTCTGGTTTAGGTACACAAAGCCTTTCCCTTGAATTTTGAGCTATTAAAGGCTTCTCTGACTTGCTCAAAAATAGTGCAAGACAGTTTAAAATATCTCTAGGCTTCTGCATTCTTTCCATGAAACTCCACAGAAAGTCAACCTCAGATATAAAACAAATACACAAACCAACAAAAAACAGCTCCTTAGTCTCATTCCCCACACTGGCATCTAGCTGGCCAACCTCCTGATTCCTACCCATGATGCAGACCCAAGTTTATGGGTTTCTCATTTGTATCCCATGGTACATGAGAGAACTGTGGAGTATTTAGGAAATATTAAAAAACATTGGTCTGTGAGAAATTGTGCCTAGGAGATGCAATAGTTTTTAAGGGAACTCATTGACTTATAGTGCTAGTTTTCTAATAAATCTCCAATTGTCTGGGCAAGTTCAAATATGTGTCACAGTCACAATTAAAAATGAAAAGTGGATTGACCAGGAAAATATTGACTACGGTTACAATGATAACAGGAAAAACAGTGAAAAAACCACATGAATTTCAAAGAAGAAAAAAATGTCAAATGTAATTATTGATAATTGATAGAGTTTTAAGGAAAACAATGTAAGAAACCTACTTTCATGATTCACAACATTAGACATTTAACCAGCAAATGTATCTGTGCAAAGGTAATTTTCTTAATTTTTACTGAAATATCTGTGATATACCACATTATTCTGCTTGTATTTAATGCTACATTATCATATTAATGACATTGATTTAGGAGGAGTTAGAGCTGCCAAAATAAAGACCTCCTGAAGAAGCTGACAATAGGAAACCATCACTCAGTCGGTTTCTAGTGCATTTCCTCTGTGATGAGACTAGGACCCAAGTTATTAAATATTTTAATCTATGATGCGGAAGTACTCATAAATTTAACTTTTATAAATTTACAGATGCTAGAAAGAATCTTGGAAAGGGAAAAGATAGCAGGGTAGTCCTCCTAAACTATCTCATTTACTTGTTAAGCTGAGTCCCATTCAGTCAAAGAAAATGGGGCTTGAGACAGAGAAAAGACAAGCACTGATGGCAGCAAGGGATGCTGTATGTTCAGGAGGTTTAAAGGTTTAATAAAGAAATTAAAAACATGAGTTCCAACATTGTGAGGTAGAAAGAGGATCAATAACCTCCAGTAAGGACAGCCACAGGAAGGTGATCTCCTTCTCACTGATGCTGATACCCACATATGATTCTGCTTCCTCTTTTCTAAATAGGATAATAAACTAACAAACAGCAACAAGAGAGGAGGTATTGGAAAGAAAACCAAACCAAAACAACCCCAAACCTCCAAGGGCTGGATGAAGTGCATCATGGAGAGAAAGTTAGTAAGAGCTTGACTTACTAGGTCAAGCTTGAGGTCAAGTTCCAATAAAAAGGAGAAAGCTATCTTGGTTAGAGAGTCAAAGCCTTTCCATCAAGTTAGAAATAAGGCATTGTTTTGTTTCTTGATTTAATAACATAACTCTTAAATAGCTAGACTTTGCAATAAATTGCCAATGGTTATAGGAAATGTCTCTCATTTGCTGTATTTAAATCCACACTACATGCATTTTCTGGAAGAGGATAGATTCAGACATAAATGACTGTGCAGAGAGAAATGTGGCCTGTGACGAACATGGTGTTGTGTCAAAACTGATGCTCTGATGATCTCCCTAACCTTAAACTTTCTGACAAAGCTTTTGTAAGGTGCAAAATGCATCAACGTTCAGCAGTACATAGAGTCGTGTTAATTATACACCAAATTCTTGCTCAAATTTAATTAAAAAGAAAACAAAAAAGTCACGGCAGATCCTAGCTAGACTGGCAGACATAGACTTGCATGACTGATCAGAAGATTTAGGAGTTAAGTCACAAGAAAGTTGTTAAGGCATTATTGCTAATAAGATTACCAAATCTTTATGCTGCCAAGAAACTTGGGGAGAAAAAAATGCTGGTTTAGACAAAACAATATAAACTCAGGGCATTTTCTAAGCTACACCATCACTGCTATCTGAGTCTCTATTGGCTCCTCTTCCATCTATATAGTCATAGAGTACTAAATCTATCCAAAACAAAGCTGAGCAAGCTGACTTAAAAAATGGCAAAGGGGCGAGTTTAGACTTGTGTTCATTCTTACACCTCAGCTGGTGAGTTTACTAAGGATGCTGTGCAAAACCCTTTCACTGCCATCTTATAGAACAACTTTTGGAACCGTGCAAGAACGTTGTGGATTTTCTGTCCAAGAGCGAGTTCACACAGCAGGCAGTGTCACAGGGCACTGCTGGGCCAGTGCTATACAAATGTAAAACAAAATGGGTCCTGCTCTAAAGAGTTCACCCTGTGTGGAAAATTGTTCTACTCAGTCCTTACATGTCTAACTTCACTGCAATGTCTGCTAGAGCCTTCTTAAAACTTTTTTTCCAAACAAAAGCCCCCCCATAACTTCAACCCAAGAAGCATCTCATTAAAGTGCCTCTTAGCCATGCATCATCTACCCCATACCGTATGAATGTATAATGCTCTAATTTATGAGTGCCCTCTTTTTATTGCTAGTAACCATTTATTTTGATCTTTAATGGGCAACAAGCACATTAATATCTATCTCAGGAATGTAGATAATTGCACTCTGACAAGTTTAAAGGAAGAAAAATAGAAAATCAAACCATTAATAAAATTGTACATTGTCAGAAAAATAATGCAAGAGCTCACTTCGTCATAAATCATGCCAATCAACCAACAGAGTACTATTTGGGGAACTGTAAAAAGGAATGGAAGAACAAGTGTACTGCTGTTCATGATCTCAAAGGGAAAATAGCTGAAATGTAAAATGGAAGGAACATGACATGATATCAGCTATTGTGATTGTGACATTCAGGATAATGCTGACCAGATTCTGAATTCTAACTAAACTTAACCCTGGAATAATGGAATATACTGCAAGCCCTAGATTAACTACCAGAAATCAGCACAAATGCTGCATAAAATATGACTGAAGATAAAGGTCATTTTTGGAGCAGGGTTTAGCTTTTCTTTTGGTAAAGACCTTACCAGTCAGACACTATGCTGATGCTTGTGTTTGTACACAGGCTTCTCCAATGGCACAGAAGCAGGGACAACACTCTCCCTTCTCCTGCACTCCAATGGCTAAACTGCCTTGGGTGGGCAATTTAGTGTCAGTCAGGACACTAAAGAAGAGGACAAGCACAGAGGAGACCTGTGAACAGCATTGTTTCTTACTGGTAAAGGGACTCACTATCAACTAGGATAAATATGCCAAGGAAAGTTATTTTCAGTGAGTGACTGAAAACGCATAGCTTTTTCCTGTCCTGTGAACTTGTTACACACAAGTATACTTCTAAGTTTGACCTTCCTGGCCAAATATGTCACTGTTTAATCACATGTTCCTGAAACTGAATTTTACGTATTTATATATATACATATATGCAGCTTCACAATATATTTAGCACCAGGAGACGAGCAAATGTCTGTCTCTTTTTGCCTTTTTTTTTTTTCTCTCTTTTGGGAATGACAGAGAAGAATAATTCAATTTCCAAAACACAAATACGTAGTATTCTGGGGGTTTATGCATTATTTACACTGACCAGCTTGTGGGAGAGTATTCCGTACTAAGATGGGCTAGTAGTATGGCTAAGAAGCAGATGGATACATTACTCCAGAGAGGGGATTTTGCAGTGTCCAATTCATTAAGAACATGTAAGTTATTGTGAAATACCTCTGGTGAATCTGAAAAAAAACCCCATGGTCACCTCCAAACATCACAACAGCACAAAAGCAATTGGTGAAATGGCTAAGAACAGACCTAGTCTGTCCTCTTCCATAGTAGATTTTGCTGCTGAACACAAGGAAGAGCAAGGTCATACCAAAGAAATAAAAAATGGTTTTGCAAGATCTACACACGCTAAGGTGAGCTCGGTCTGTTTGCTCTGAATTCCTCTTCTTCCCCACAGACTCAACCTTCGTTCAGGTGACCATGACTCTAGGGCAATACCTCGTGGGCCCATTAAATGCTGTTCCAAGCTTTGACAAAGGCACTGCTGCTGAAGTAAACCTGCGGGTGTGACAGTGTTGCATTTTCAGTGTTTGGGGCAAAGGATGGAAACTGGGACTTTGCCTTTGGCCTGCTGTGTACTGACTGCAGTGTTATTGTTGTTCTCTGTGTTTAAAGCTGTTCCAAACACTATCTATGAGACTAGTCCATACAGTTTCCCTGTTGAACAGTATTTCCTGATACTGAATGAATTTGCTATTTCTCAGTTCTAGTATGTTATTCCAGTTATTCCATCTCCTCTCTTGGTTCCCTCAAGCATGTATGTGTTCCTAATTAGGGAAAAAGAGAAAACTGAATCTCTATGAAATCTGGAACTTACTTAAAGTATCATGCATACCTAGTAAATTACTTAACAGTTGGCATGAAAGAATCTTACAGTGAGAGAGCAGCAACACATTCTTCTCCAAGAGCCAAAGCTAGCAGGTAGTGTCAGGAAAAAAACAAAATTGACCATCATGCAATGCACCCTCTCAGTGTACCACAGGGTATGTACTAAGGTTTAAAAAAACATAGTTCTAATCTCCATTCCTTGTCTTTCCATTAAAGGACAAAACTTACAGCCCTGTGTAATATTTCTTTCCAAGATCCTCTGCAAATACATGCAGAAGAAAGCCTGACTTTGAGGTGCTGATAACACTGACTACTAAGCATGATTCAAGTGTAACAGTGCAGGTACAAGTGGAACATAAGGACAGTGTCTTCACAAGAAGCTGTCCTGGAACAGTGGATTCCTTATGCAGGACTGACCTTTGATCCTGACCTCAGTGGAAAGCACTGTTAATGCATGACACCCTGGAGTGCTGTGACCAGGAGTGTCACCCAGCCCAGACAAACTGGATGGGAGAAGCCTTGTGCCCTGCTCAGACAGGTGGCAGAGCATTTCTGGACATCAGGTCACTTCACTGTAAACAGCTACCCTCGATTTGCAGCTCCACAGTACCATTTTATAGAGTAAATAAGATTTAGGGGATTATAATAGTCAATTGCTCAGATTATTTCAGTGGAGAAAACAGCTTTCTGCAGCACCATAAAACAAAAGCTCAGGACTTTAAGAGGCTTCACCATAGCTCAGAAGCTTCAACAGGAGTCATGGAGCTTTGAGATGCATAATTTCTTTTTCACTCTGAAATCTTGCTTCCAGCATAAGGCTAGCTAAACTGACTGATTCTGTCAGTCCTTTCTATAAGAATGGCAATTCCACCAGCCATTGTTTTCTCATGTATATGACACTAATTCTATACAGTCCCCTTGAGTGAAAATCAACATGTACCCACAAAAAAAATAAAAACATTATGATACTTCAGACAAAGGCCAGACACAATGCACCTGCTACCATTTGCCTTTCTCTATCTACTTAATTTGGTATCTCCTCAATGCACTAATCAAGTACCACAAGCCTCTCTGAATACAATGCTATTTCTGACTACATCCACTTCAGGACAATACTTGTGTTACTCTGCTTGGAACACTGCACAAGGATTCATTGGTTGTGCTGAACTGTTCTGCATATTAATTTGGTTCTCATTTGCTAACACTAACAATAGTCTGGATTAAATGAAGGAAGATTCAAAAGTGAGAGTACATACCCTGTGTCAAGCTATAATTCTCACTGTGAACATGAACTTTTTTGATACAGTGTGCCAGAGGGTATCATTCTCCAGCTAATTCCCCCAGAGTTTTATGGAAGACATATGAAGTAAAGAAGGTTTTTTTGAGCTATCAGTTGTCTTTCCTCCCTATTTTTACCCCAAGGAAAATATATTTTGTCTAGATACAACGTTAACTTTCATGCAAAAAACATGAGTCTGGAGGGTTTGATCATCCAAAATACGAAAT
This sequence comes from Acridotheres tristis, assembly GCA_037013685.1. Lineage (NCBI taxonomy): Eukaryota > Metazoa > Chordata > Aves > Passeriformes > Sturnidae > Acridotheres > Acridotheres tristis. The sequence continues at coordinate 27,561,006 of CM072894.1, forward strand.
ATAAAGTAATCATGCAGTTTGAAAACAATATGTATTCCCTCTAGGGACGTCTATAGAATTCTATACAGTTTTGAAGTTAGTTAAAAGTCACTAAGCCATTAGAGTTCAAATATTTCAGTGCATGTAATGGAAACAGAAGCACCTGTGGTGGGACATTAAACACACTGGAAATCTGTTCTCAACTCTGATATTAACCTGTAGTTATAGTAATTTCTTTTTATGACACAACCCCTCTTTGTTTCTGTGTTTCTTATTGCAATAAAAAGCCTGAAATATTAAACATACAGAAGATTTCAATTAGAATTTGTAAACCAACAGTAATATTATGTTTTCAATGTTCTAAATCCTTAAAGTTCAGTTTAAATAAGCATCATGTACCAGCTCCTTAAACAGCATTAGCAATGTAAACAGCATTTAAAAATGCAAGAAGTTCAACTTTATAAAATTTACATCTGCAGGCTGTTAAAGGGGAATCTGCAAGAAATGTCAAACAATACTGTTCCTTGTGTACTCCACTGAAATAACAAGAAAGCTGCATCTGGAAACAGTTACTGGCACAGGACTTAAATAAAGATTACATTACCTTTAATGAACTAAATATTATTAATCAAGAGCCAGATATAACAGTGTGCCATCCAGCTGGCTTGTAATGCAATTAATTTACCTTCTTGGGAGATGACAATAGACTTCGATGATTTGATGGCTTTGCTGTCTAGAGTCCAAGTGACAGCTGCAGGGGGATCAGAGGAAATCCGACATTGTAAGACCAATTTTTCACCATCAGCTACTTGAGCATCCTGAAGTTTCTCCGTAAAGGAGGGTGCTGTTCCTTTGCTTGCTGGTGGTTTGCTTGCTGGTGGTTTGCTTGCTGGTGCTTTGTTTTCAGGTTTTTTCCCAATGATTCCACCATCCACCACTGCACACCCATGTTCACAGTTTCTGTCATTCTTCTCCTCTTTTTTCACTGCTGGTTTGGCAACAGGGGCTTGAGAATTGGGGGTTGCATTCTGGGCATTTGGTGCGGGGGTGCCAGCGCTGCCATTCTCCGCAGGTGGCTTTTTCTTGGAGCCCAGCACAGACCTGAAATCTGTAACTGCAGGTTTAGGAGGTGGCACCTTCTCTGGCAATGGGGTTTTTGGGGTGCCCTTCTTGGCCAGCACAGAACGGAAGTCCACCTGCTGGGGAGCATGGACTTTCCTCTCCTCCTCTGACAAGGTCTTGGGTTTGACCTGCCGCTGCAGGTTTGCTCGGAAGTCCATTTGCTCGGCTGGGATTTCTTTCAGTTCCTCCTCAGAAAAACTTTTGGTGCTGACTTTCTTGCCTAAAATATCACGGAAATCAAGTTGTTCAGCTTCCTGCTGCCTCAGGCTCTCCTCTGTGTGCTCCCGAGTTTCCACTCGCCTCTTCAGCACGCCTCGGACGTCTTCCTGCTCTTCCTCAGCTGCTCTGGTTACACTGCTGTTCCTTTTGAAGCCACTTGTTCTACCAAATGTTAGTTTACCATGATCTCCACCATCTCTTTGCTCTCCAGAGCTGGCTGATTCCCTCCCACTATGATCCGAAAAAGAAAAGAAAGAGAGAGCCAGGAAAGGGGCTGGTTTAAAAATGTCAGGGAACAATCTCAGAGCAGGAACAAAATGTGTTTATAGAAGGGGAGGTTGATTAGAGGAGCATACTCCATTAGTTTATTGCATCAATGATGACTTCAGGAGCCATATAAGGGCACAAACAAAAAAGATCTTCTCTACTCTGGCTTGGTACAATGTGCTTAGCTTGTATGATGAAAACAATTTGTTAGGTCACATTTGGGGATTAGGTTGAACAGCAGCCAGCCTGGGTCTGTAAGGGCAGGGAATTAACAGAGCAAAAAATAGAACCCACCCATGCAAGTCCCTGGGAAAAATACTCACTCTCTGAGCATTTCTGCTGTGGAAGCTGAACTCTCCCGCAGCATCAGAGACACCTGGCAGCTGCATTCTCCAACTTGGTTCCTGCAATATGTAAGTGAAATCAGAAAAAAAGGGGTTTCTTCCTCTGTAACTTGCCTGAGCTAAGTGATTGTGTATTTCACTAAAGCAGCTCAAACCCAGTGTGGCATTCCCCTTTTCTATGCCCAGCATTGTGGGGATTGACTGAGTGGATTTGGTCCCCTTATATTTGGAGCCAAGCTATCTTAGCTTTTACTGATCTGTTGCTATCTGCACTGGGAACAACACAGTCCCTGAACAAAAATCAAAGCAATTGACAGAATGAAGCAGCTGCAAACAAACAAGCTAAAGGAAAATAAATAAAAAAGCTGGAAAATCAAGTCAGAGGAAAGGCTATTTTGCAAAGTTGAAAATCTTTCCAACTCTCCCTACTGTTTATTTATTCAAACCCAAGCTCTTAAGTTTTCTAATGTTAAGATATTAAAAACAGGGTCTCATTTCCTTCCCTCCCCTCTGGCCCAACCAATCAGTAAAACCCATCTACATGGATTGCTCCAGCCTGTACATGTTTATATTAAAAAACATAAAAGTGTCACCATATATGGTGCTGAGTACTTATTCTTCCTTTTGCAGAGGAATACCACAGATGCCTTCTGGAAAGGGCTCCCATTAAAGAATTCATTTAAAGTGCTCCCCGCTCCCCTGCAGCTCCCTCCCTCCCACAGATATATATCATTCTTCCAGCCCCAAACAGCTCTTCTCTGCTTAACACAGGAGATGCCAAAAGCAAACTTTAACTCCCCCAGGCCAGCAGTTGTGTAACTATTGCCACCACTCCCCTGACTGCTATTAAAAAATCGGACTTGAATTAATTAAGGACTAGAAATATCTTTGATTAGTGAAAACACTTCTGTCCTTCCCAGTTTAGGTATAAGCTTGTAAATGGACTAGAAAGTCCTGGATTATTTATCTTTTTTGAAGAAAAATAATTTTTGCTACTGAAAACATTTCTTGGACATGAGCAAAACATATGTGTTGGAGGGGAGGAAGGCAAGAGAGGCAGGTTTTCCCAGCTGTGTTCTGCTTTGAACTTGCTAGATAAGAGCACCTTCAAGTCCACTTAGCTCTGAAGTTTAAAAGATGGACTCAGGACTGTTAGCTTGCCATAAATATATTGTCTGGTCTGGTTTTTAAATAGAGCATGGAAATACTTTCCTAGATATGGTACTGTTTGGGTGAAAAAAACCCTGTAATGTCACTCATTAATAACCTGCAGTGAATGTAAGATGATTAACACAGATCACAGAATCACAGATTCAGCACAAAGCTTTGTCTTTATAAGAGCAATTAGTGCCATCAACTTCTCAGACAGATTTCCCTTGATTTCTATTGCTTCAGAAAAAGAAACAGTGGATCAGCCTAATATGAAAACTACAAAGAAATTGGTAGTTTTGATCAAAGTATCTGGATGGCAAAGTAAAGGCCCTGCTGATAGGAACATATCTTATTTAAGACTACTAATAACAAGAAACCAGAGAAATGTTTTTAACACTTTTATATCCAGTAAGTCAGAATATGTACATGACAAATTGAAGGCCATCCATGAGGACAGCACTGAAAGCCACAACATTTGTTTCTTTCAACACAAAAAACCAGATAACATCTGAGTACCAAACAGAAGCCCTCCAAAGGGCAGGAGAGGATCCTAGTCAACGCAGAGAGTACTTAACTCAGCCCTGCACTGGAGACCTGCTATTCTTACTTATTCTTATGTGTGGCCTCCATTTGGAAGCAAGAGAAATAGAAAGAAGGCAAGACAGATGGAAAGATAAATAAAAATATAGCAGATCAGCTCCTCCCAACATACTGATTGGCATAAAATTATGGTAGGGTAGCAACATTGCTGAAAATCTGTTGTTTTCATATAATGCATTTCAAACTGGCCCCTTTTGCCACTATTGGAACTCATGAGTTTTTTCTCTGTTTCTTCAAAGTTTTTAAGGAAAGCAGACACACTCTGGAACTGCTCAATCACCGGTGCTGCAGGGCTTTAATAGGCTGTTGGTTTACCTGAAGAGCCCTCCTGTTCAGGACAAAGCTCACAAAGGACAAGCCATGCATGCTGAAGTATAGACAATTTGCAGAGTACGTTGAGGCACCCCTGCTTAGATTCTGTCACGACTGTTTGGCAAAAATATTTGTCCACAAGAATTGTGTCACCAGTAGGAGAGGTTGAAGTAACAGAGACAGCACTGTCCCAGGACAGGAATTCAGGGATACTGAATGTGGTCCTGACCACTGAGAAGAATGGTAGCATTTCTGCAGGACCCATTTCTGCAAGGCATCTTTCCCTCTGCAAATTCTTTGCATATGTGAAGAAGCAAATAAGGCAGGCAAAGTAAATCCTTCTAAAGTAAGCTATTTTTCACAGGGTTTGGAAAATAAAGGAGGGGGTAAGAAAGTAGGAGAGCATTTTGTTCTTTCTATTTTTAAAACCTTGGGAAGCACTTACAAATTATGGCAACTGTGGGACATACAAGTACCTAGATGGAAAAATTATTCACAAGGTAGTTTTTGATCTTAATTATGATTTCTGATTCAAGTGAATGGCTGAAAACGAGACTACTGGATACAAACCTTGAGTCTGTGTCTGTTCAAAAGTGTAGCCTTCCCAGGGTAAGGCCTGCTCCCAGTGAAATCAAAATGATGATTTTAGAAGCAGGGAGAACATACTTTTGTCTTCTGAATCCAGTGGCAGAGTCTAAAAAGGTGAGGTTAAGAACACTGACCTACCTTGGAGATCACAGGATGGAAAAAGAGAAACAAGCCAAGAAAAATTAAGAAGGATTCGATGATTTAGATAGCAATTTCAATCAAGAATAATTCCAGAATCTTGGTAAATATTTGTTGCATTTATGCCATTTCAGAATCTAGGCAAGGCAAAGATGCATAGGGGCAGTTAGAAAAAAGAGAGTCATGCAGTACATGGGCACATCTTCAAGTCTTCCACGTCTCTGCTGTTTGGAATCTTGGCAATAACAATATTACTTGTGCAGCTTGAGGTTCTATCTGTTGGCATTTTATCAACAAAACCCCAGACACAGACAGATTTTATGGCTCTGTTCTTGTGGAATAGTGATAGACATGGACAAAACCTATGCTTAGTAGCTTTCCTGTGAAGAAGTGCCTGGAAGTGTTGACTTTTGCAGGACTATTCTGTAGAATGCTCATGCACAGGACTTATCTTTAAAATGTCAAGGAATATTAATGAAAAAGCCCACCAAAAACAAATAAAACCCCAGCTGCAAAGCCTGAGGCAATTTTAAAAATAGCTCTGTGTCCTATTGTGGGATCAGTTTTCCCTGGAATGGCTTTTATGTTCAAAATATCTTGAAATACTAGTTTCTTGGCAGAACCTACTCAAATATTTTCACTGAACCTTAGATGAGACTTATTGTCTGCATGTCCCTAGGAAGCACTCCCTGGAGAAACAGGAAAAAAAGCAGTTGTAATTATACTGGGGGGACATACTGAAATTTCCTACCAGCCTACCAAGTGTGAAATAAATATTTCAGAGTAAACGACATATTTTCAAGAATGAACTGAAAGGGGCAAAAAAGTGGATCCCTAATTATAGCTGGTGCTTCAGTATAAAGCAGAACAGCTCTATTGGCTTCAAAGAGGATGCACTGATTTACCTCATTTGAAAGTTTTGCTAAAAGCTTTTTATATACATGAAAGAACAATAATTTCATTTGCATTTTACAGTATTAAGTGGGAGAATGGAACAAGAAAGAGTAATGGTTTTCTTCTAGAAATAGACAATGTATTGATAGGAGAAAACAAGGTTTGCAAACTGAATTTTATAGAAAGACAGAGCTATATTTACTGTTTAGCCTAATGAAATGTAATCTTAGGAGTGCTTTTTGTATAATCTGAATTGCAGAGAATTTGAGGTACCACTGATATTTAAAATAAATGTTTTCCCCTGATTTTAAACAGATTATTAAAATATCCAAACCAATACCAATCAACACTAACCAAACTTGTATGGAAGATGGAGTAGGGGAGAAGAAAAACACCTAATGTCTGAAAAGACAAAGGATAACAAAGCAGATTATTTGTTTAAGGAACTGCAGAATGATTTCCCACGTTGACTGTATTGCTATAAAGGTTTTGTTCAACAAACACTGTCTCTGTCCAGTTCTCACAGGTTTGGTTTTTTTTTTTACCTCTTCATTTATGATGTACACACTGAGTGAAAGAACATGGAAAAGTCATATTGGGATAATAGGATACCAGTGACTGCATCACTGAAGTCCTGGAAGGATGCAAAGGACGGAAGGGGAAATAGTTATCTTTATTTTTATGAGTAAGGAAAAGGATTTTTATTTTCCATTTTAAGCATTTTGCAGGCTGTAAAATGAACTGCATAAGTGGGTAAATTTCTTCTTTTAATATTTATGCAAGACTATTCCTCTAAGCATGAGACATAACAGGCTCAATGGAACATTATTAGTACAGTTAAAATGAAAAATGCATGTTTAGAGGAATCATAGTCCTGTGTAGGTTTTAAAAATGGACCAGGAGGGCTACATTGACTACTCTGCTGAAAGCCAGACTTAGCAATCTGCTAAATAGTAAAAGGCAAAGCAAAGATGTATTCTAAATAATGCTAGGGGATGGTAAGGCAGAAAGCCAGTGAGCAGTCATGGATGGATCACATCAGGATCACACTGGCCTCCATCGCCTTGTCAGCTCACTCTGACTAAAGGAGAAAGAACCAGCAAGAGTCAAACAGATCTTTTGTTAAACCCACATTTTTAAGACCAGAGTTTTAATTTGTGAGCAGCCAACACAAAAGGAGAATTGTGGAGGTATTAGGACAGAATTTAGAGCTTAAGAATAATGGAGAAGGAAATTGGAAAATAATTAACACATTAGTAGGAAACCATGCCCAGACTAAATTAAGAGAGTTGGAGGAGTGACTCCCTAAGAACAGCTATGCAACCTGCTTCTAAAATTAATATGTGAAAAAGAGCTGCACATTTTATTTGAAATGAAAATGATTATGTTTAAAAATAGCCTACTGTCAACTCTGTGAACTCTTTAGTGAATTGACTTATGTTTTCTCAGTTGTTCCGTGTTTTTTAATGGACTTTGCAGGAGTTTTTGAGAGAAAGACACAAGACGCAGCTCTCTTCCTCAGTTACTGTGAAAACTGTTTCTGAATATATAAACAATTCTCAATCAAGTATACACGACAAATGTGGCCAGTTCAACAGCTATTTAGTCAAGACTATTTAATGCTGAAGATTACTGCAAGTCTATTGCAAACTTGAAGTTACACAGCTGGCTTTTGGCTCCTTAGATATGCCTGGGGTTGTTACCTCTCTGTTACTCATAGCACACAACTTGTGCCTAAAGACATATGACTTTCTGTTCCCTGAACATTAACAGGAATTTTACAAATGACAGCAGGGTAAAATGAGGTATCAGCATTCCCTTTGCTCTAATTGTAGCACAGCATTATTCATTATGGATTAGAAAAAGCCAACATGAATGCACTGATTTTTGTGAGATCTCCAGTTATTTCCCCAGTGAAAGGATTAGGGAATAACTGCAAATAGCATGTAATCTGCTGGGTTGTTTTCTAACTACAACTTTACTTTTTTCTCTTTTCCCCAAAAAGTTTCTCTCATCTACTAATTGTCTGAAATAATTTATTTTCTAGCTGTACATTCTAGAGTTATGATAACGTCAGACTTTCACTTTGCAAAAAGGGCTCCAGTGATGAGTTTGGCCTGAGCAGTCACCAACTACACCTGATCAATACAGTCAAATCCCTACATCAGTCCCAACAAAACCCTCCACAGGGCTCTCTTGGCTCTCCCTTGTCCTCTTTCATTCTTCCACCCCGAAGTTTTGCTGAAATATCTCATTCTCTTTTCAGTTGAAGTGAAACCACCACCATATCGTAAGAGAGGATGCCCATACCCCGGGCACACACACTGAAGTGTGGAAATGTACCAGCAGAAGATAGCAATTCTCAGAGTTTCTGCTCTCTCCTGTTGAGTTTGGTGACCTGAATGAAATTGAGCTGGCATTTCTAATCCTGCCAGAGGTACTGAGTGTTAGAAACACCCCTGATCCCCAAAGGAAAAGAAATGCAAGGATTTCTGTAGACATGACCTGCTCAAATGAGCATTATGAATGCCCCAGATGACCTGGGCCAATTGCAAAAAAGCCAGTTCTGAAACGAGCCAGTTCACAACTTATTGCAGACTACAAAGGGCCTAAATCTACTCAAGAGCTGATTTGCAAGAAGGTCATAGCACATGTGGCTCTACCTACATACATGTTATTAGTAAGACTTGAAATTAAGTGTAGAAAAACTTCATTATAGGAAATCGTTATATTAAACAGCTATAATTTTCTAAAATACCCTTTTCTGGTGAAAAGTGAGTGCCTCGTTGGACTTTAAATACTAAAATATACTGAAGCTAGTTTGTGTCCGCTTGTGATAGTTTCTGAAAACATACCTTTGAGCTAGTAAGCATCTACATAGTGACATTTGGGCCACTCTAGTTGGAAAATATACTATAACTATAAAACATCAAACTCATTGTTTACAAGCTAAATAGGCTGAATTTATTAAGAAATTCCCTCCCTTCTTGTATTAAGAAGATATGACTAATTTATTTGCAAGCAGGCAAAGGACAATTCAGACTAGTGCACCTGGACTAAAAAGTTAGTGTGTGGAGCAAACTAAACAATTTTCTTCCAGTGTAATGGACTCAATTGTCCATGATGATGAAGCAATTTTAATAAAGAAAGGCACAAACACTAGCCAAGTAAAGCAGCTACATCTATGCACAGTAAATAGCATGGAATGATAACATCACTTTAAGGTCTTACACTATGTTTTCTACAACCACATAGGGGATATGTAATCTTCACCACTGGAAGTGGAAAGTGCTGTGGCACTTTCTAGAAGGTAAAAAGCCAGCAAATCTAACTCTTCATTTAAAGGACAGTTATTCTACCAGAATAAAAATAAAATTAAATTCAAAACAACTCTTCCAGATTTTGCATCAATGACAAAATGTTCAAACCATCAAGGTACCTCATTTCAAAGATAAATCAGCAAAAGGAGACTTACAGACTTGCATGTAAGATTCAGACTTTTCAAACATGGCCAGAAAACACTTTTTCCCTTAAAGGTATGGATCTTGTGTAACAGCCCTCCCTTGACAGGTTGTTCCCATTGAAAGAGGCATCCTTACAAATACCTAGAGAGATGCCAAACATGATAAACAATAGCTCCAAAACTCAGGACATTGATTGTGGTTTTCCATGCTAGAAATTGCTTCTCATATTGCTGCCACAAAGCTTTGTTTTACAGGATCACAAAAAGAAAACATACTGCTTTGTCCTTTTTTCTTAATCTTCTTATGTTTCTTCTCTTCTCTTGGAGTTTTATTTGTTCTTTTTTTAACCCTCAGAAATATTCCTTTGGTACCCTAATGTTTCACTTGAATAGGATGGAACTCCTGTCTTCTTCAAGTGGGAATTTTAACTTGAGGGTAAATATAAGTAATTGGTCAAAGGGAACAACCTTCTTTTTCACAGCAAACATACCTGAGCTGAATTTCATATTGCCCTGCATGACGAGACTGCACATTCCTCAAGACCAGTGTGAAGATGTCTTCATTTTGCAGGGTTTCATACGCTGTTCCCGGCATTATTTCTTTCCCATCTTTAAACCAGTGAACAGTGGGGAAAGGATCTCCAGCAATGGCACAGGATATCAGGACATTTTGCCCAGGAGCTGCTGTCACTGATCTTGGTTTGCTAATGAACCATGGCTGAATACCATCCTGAGGTTCTGTAGTTTACAAACACAGTTTACATGTCAGAAGAAAATGCCAAGCTTGAATGTCACCACTAAGCTAACTAATTTCAGGGAAAGCAATCACAGGCAAGGAAAGTTATTTTGAACATGCAGGGTATAAGTTTTTAATCTGAGAATAAGTCAGACTTTAATTTTGGAAGTAACTTGTGTTCGTACTAAAATTAATCATTTACTTGGCACTTTACTGGCTCGATCCAAGCTTATATTAAGAGCAAAACAAAGGGACTTTAAAGCTGCCCTAAAAGGAATCTTGGAGATTTGTCCTTAGAGAATACGGGTAGGAATAGCTTTAAGGGCAAGTAACAGTACTGTGACTGCTGTGCAGTTGAGAGCTCATGCAATAAATCATCATTAACAACTGCATAAAATTGCATTTAATATAGATGACTAACCCCAAGGCTGGATCTCAGGGGGAACTGGAGGAGAGAGGAAGGTCTGAATTCAGAGCAGACAGTGACAACAGACTAAACAGCTCTCTCAAACACTGCAGATAAGATATTCTACATTAAAAACAATAAAAGTCTCACAGTGATTTCCACTAGCCCTCAGTAGTGGCTAGGAGGACATGTCAATATTCAATAATACTAAAAGAAGTCACTGTCACAAAAGTAGTGTGTTCCTGGTCACAGGAAGTTTGTTGGTACTTGACTGTTTGCTGTGGGATTAACATCATGTGAGGAGATTCAAAGCCAAATTTTTTGCAGCTAGTTCTCGGATTGCAGAAATCATGTCTTCCTCACCTGCTACCACTACAAAGTTAACATTAAAGCCAGGACACCTAGTTTCTAGAAAGATTTTTCAAATACTAACGATTTCAGTTAGAAACAAAAACATATTAAAAAGTTTACTTTAATCCATAGTTAAGTAAGCCTGATAATTATAATCTGAAGCTGCATGTGGCAGAAGTTTTGCACTGTCCCTAGAAATAGGACTCAGAAATGCATTTTTGAAATAGTAACATAATGTTCCAGAGTGAAAAGATTTTTTTAAAGCTGCTTCTGCTCAGTATCCTTTTTAATTCAGATGCAGAGACTGAGAACTTGAGCGTCCTTCACAACAAGCCTTATAAACACTCATGTATTTTAAACAGACATTCCTCCAGCACATTAGAATAAAATTTTCTTTCACCATTTTATAAGGTGAAGAGGAACTTTATACCTTGAACTGTCAGTGTAGCCTGTGTTTGACTTTCTCCTACTTCATTCCAGGCTTCACAGGTGTATTTGCCTGTGTCTTCAGGAAATACCTCCTGGATGTACAGACTGTACTCATTGCCTTTCTTCTCAAAGTGGAAATCTTCTGTCTCCTGGATTTCTTTCCCATTATGCAGCCAGATAATTTCAGGAGCTGGGTTAGCTAAAAACAAAGCAAGCAACAAAAATCTGAGACACAAAAAAACCTCCACCATACGTCAATTAAGAAAAGGAACAAGTTTGGTGGGTTGGTTTTTTTTGGTTTTTTTTTTTTTTTTTTTTTTTTTTTTTTTTTGTTGTTGTTGTTTGGTTGGTTTTTTGTTTGTTTTGTTTTTGTTTTGGGGTGGTTTTTTTGTGGGTTTTTTGGTTTTGTTTTTTTTTTTTTTTTGTTTTGCAACCCGATTCTGCAATTTCATCTTCAAAACATTCAGGAATTTCTATTATTAACTCTGTCAGTGCTGTGTAATGTGAAATAGTCTGAATGAATAAGGGAAGCATGTTTACAACAGAGTGGGAGAATGAGTTCTAGACACCACAAAGATGGTTATTAAGAGCTTCTGATACCAAAGTTCATACCAGAATGGCTCCTTCTGCAGCACTCATCTTACTCCAGCTGACAGGAACACAATTTTGTTTGGTTCACAACAAAAGCTATTACAAGTTCATTTCAACAAGAGGACTCATATTAAACTTATATCATTATATCCTTCCAATTAAGAAACATTTCTACAGGTCTGAAGATGTTAACAATGGACAGTGTTCAGTCATGCTGAAGATCACATTAGACCAACCTTGCTTTTAAAAAACTGGTTCCTAGAAATATTATTTCCAAATACAAAGACATCTGCTAAAAATATGGAAAAAGCCCACACACTTTGCAGCAGGATTTTAATTTTTTAAATAATACTGTACTATAGCTACACACCTGATACCTCCACAGTCATTATCACTTGACTTCCATCCATTACTTTGAGGTCAGTAAGGCCTTTAAGGAAGATGGGTGCAAAAGTCTTGTTTAACTTTGCAGCCTGTGCACTCTCTGCCTTCTTGCTGCTCTTCTTTTCTGTGAAGTCAAAATAAGAACAAAAGGGGTCTCTTACTGGAATTTTAATGACAAACTTTAACTAACCTTAGGATCAACATGATTTTGAGACAGTGGTTTTCCTTCAGCTCTCAGAAGGCAAAAAACCCACCTAATGTAGCAGTTTTGCCTTGTCAGTATTCCAAGCACAAAGACAAAAAATAGAAAAGGAACTGTTCTCCTTCTGAGAATCCTCTCAAATAATTGTTAACAGATATCAGAGAGTATTACTGAGAAATTGTACTCATTTTTCCCCAAGTACACATGCTCAGGTGAAAAAAAAAAAAGGCAAGCAAAGCAACCCAAAAACTTGTAACCAAAAATTCAATGCCTGTAATCAGTGCTAAATTAATCTGAAAACCCACTGAAGCACAGGATTTGTAACTCTGTAAGAAATTATAAACCATTTAGATTGTTAGGTGGTCAATATCCAACAGGTTTGAATTCACCACACTCCTTTCCTGTTCTTCACTTCAGCAATTGATTGATGATGAGAAAGACTGAAACCTGAAGTTATCAATATATATCACAAAACACACTGTTGGATTAGAGCTTTTAAAATTTTTCTTTTGAGGCTGTACAATCAAGTGCTGAGGGAATTTGGAATTAAATAACTCACTCTTAAGTCTATCTGTGATATGTTGTTTCCAGTAGCCACAGTCATTCAGAGTCTATGAAACAAGACCATTTTACTGTGATCTATATGATAAACTAGACCAGGAAGTCTACTCCTGCTCTAAAAACCTGAGCACAGGCACTTCTGAAGCCCAAGCAGTGATCATGACCAAATGTAAAAAGTCATAAATATTTATCGGTCCCTTGGATACACTTTTTGTTTGGTTTAGCTTGTGTTCAGACCTCTTACATCTTGCCTTTAAAATTCCAACCCGACATTCTATCCACATGTGAAAATATTTTTATTTTGCTTATCCCTACCTTCAAAATTTTCAAAGGAATATCAAGCTCATCCAAAATAGTGTCACAGCAACAGAAAGTGCCAGGCTGGAGCAAAAACCACAATTCATAAAATTAGTGATTAGAAAAAAAGACAGCAACTCACTGAGAAAGGCCACTGAACCCCCTGGAGGTAAAAAGTTAAGTTTGTACTGGGGTAATTTGAGCTCAACATAAAGCAGCCTGGAGGGGAAGTTTTTCCTCTTCTCTAGCAAAGGTTTTCTAGCCAAAGTACTGTCTCACTGGCTCATGCCACAGCTCTTTTCTTGGCACTGAGCAGGGAGACATTGATGCAGGGGAGAATGGAAATACAAGTGAGATCCATTTGGATTGGTGTTATGGAAGCACGACTCTGAAGGGCCTGATTCACCATCAGATCACACTGATCAGTCTTAGGGCTTCCCACAGCACCTGCTTGGAAGTGACTAATGCTTTACAGAAAATAGCCAACAAGCTGGGTGAAACTCATCTACAGAAACAAACTCCTGTGGTTCACCATAGCCCTCTGTTCTGTAATGCTCACTCAGAGAAAAAACTTCAAACAACTGCTGTACTAAGCAATATCAGCACGTGCTCCTTCACTGTTCAAATGCCATGCAGGTAATTCCTTTGTCCCTCAAAGTATAACTTTGTCTCACAAAATGTGGGGGAAAGAAGAAATCCACATAATGAGGAAAAAAAAGGAGAAAAAGAAAGAAAGGAAGAAAAGGAAAAAACCAATAAAATAGTAAGACAGGAAAGAGGCATAGGAAAAAAAAAAGAATGAAAAGCATGCTTAAAAAAAGTCCTTGTTATCCTTTTTTATTGAAATAACTGATAACACTGCAAATCTGGAAGATGGATTCACCTGAAGAGGAAAGCAGAAGAAAAACAAAAGCAGAAGTGTGGCTCTAGACCAACAAAGAAACAGATCTCAGAAAAGTTCAAGTCTTCAGGGAAGGACAGGTAAACTAAAAAAGACTGGAACCAACTCTCACGAAATTTACTAATGACCAGGGATCAAATTTGCTCATAATGGTTCTAGCAGCAATTCTCCCAGAGCCTTGGTACAAACAGCATTAAGTCTGAGCAGCACTTACATCCCTCACAACTGGCTCTTTGCTCTCTTGTACTCACATACATTCTACATGTTGTCGAAATAAATGGATTTTTATTATCAAGGAAGACAATACAGGATAACAGCCTCAGCTTATTACAAAGAAAAGTGTGAGCAACTACAGAAGAAACAGAGCCGAATCATTTCCCATAAGGAATTTCTCAGCAATGCTAACTCCTCCAAAACATGTGCTGCAGACATAAAAAAATCATGTACTGGAATAAAACCACCCTCTTGCACAGAACTTCATAAACATTACATGGAAGCAAGCAAATAATTCACAGTAATTGCATATATGAATCAAAAATCTAGGCCTCAGTTTTTAAAGTTATCTCAGGCAGATGTATCCTGTGGTAGTGAGGAGACCCACTAATATGAGGGACATCAAGATTTACTGGGGGTGTGGGCATCGACTCCAAAAAGAGCAAACTGCAGGACTGAAAGGATGAAAATCAACTTGCCATTGCTACTGATCAGCACTCACTCTTTGTAAGGGAAACTGTCAAACTGAAATGAAGGGGGCCAGAACCTGCCTCACCACTGCACAAATCTTAAAAAAAAATAGTGCTTACACTAAATTAAAGCACCACATATGTTTATGCTGACCTCCTGGATGAAGACCAGTTCTGTGCTTAAACAGAAACTTAGGATGGCAAGTAAAAAAAAAAATAGAAGTCTGTGGTATGTGAGTAGTAAAAAGCTTTAAAAAATAGAGCTTGAGTACAAGAAAAGTTACTGGAGAGACTATCTTTATTTCATTGGAGAGAATGAATGTAATCATGCAGAAGAGCATTAAGATGGATCATTAAATCTGAAATACTGAAAACTCAAGGCTTAGTACTGGGACAGAAAAGAAAAGCAGCTTTCTGAAAACATTCCTATCCTTGTGAAGATACCATATAAAAATGCAGATACATTTTGATTTAGTCCTTGAAGTTTAGTTCTTTAGTCCCTGAAGAACCTGATTTCTCAATTCCTCCTGTAAGGCAGGAGTAAAAACATCTCCCTGTATATTGCTGATGTTCTTTGGAGCTTAGGAGATGTCTTTGTTTGAAAAGACAGGTATGGTTTAATTTTTACTTTCCCGGCCAACGCACCAAATTAATGTCTAGGGTTTGAGTTGCCAATTTAAATAAACTTATTTCTTTCTGTTGTGAGACAGAACCAGGAGTTAAAGAGCAAGGCAGGCTTAAAACTTTGAAAGGGTATAGAAGAAAATTTATTAACTACACAAACAAAAACGGGAAAAAAAATTTTAGAATAAGATTTTTCACATCACTCTGTCCCTCCCCTCTCCCAGTCTTCACAACAACAAAACAAACATACAACAAATACTTCAGTCAGTGCCTAATTTAGTCCTTTTCTGTGTACTTTTGGAGAAAAGAAGTTTCCTCTTGTCGAAGTTGTAGGAGATGTGTTCCACAAGAAGAAAAAAAGGTCCTCTTGTAGTTTTACCTCTCACGATTTGCATCCGCCCGGGAAATCTGCAACCGTGACCTTCCTCCCAGTTCTACAGCCGTCCCAAAGTTGTAGATATGGGTCATGTCTATTCCATGGGGTATTACTTTTTAAGAATTGAAAATGTTCAACAGCAACGATTTTTATTTGTCTCCTTTTTCTCTGCTCAGGCTTCATCTTCAGAAAAAAACTGCAATCCCCTTTTTTTCTCAGGGCAGAAATTCAAATTCCCAACACAGGTGTTCTTTAATTAAATTATTTCCTAAGAAGGAACATTTCCATCCCCCCATGTCTCTTTCCATGGTTTAAAGGAATATTCAGTACATTAGTTCATTCCTACAATTTCCCAAAAAGATTTTCAGCCATTTCAGCATCTTCTCACTCTTCTTCCATCTTAAAATACTTAGCTCTTGCATCACTGACTTCAGAACTTTCCTTATTTCCTTTCATATTCAAAGGGAAGGCTGGAGGCTTTGCAAATTTTATCTGAACACTAAAGAGTTAAAGTTTAACACAACTACAAAAGTTGAGCCAGGCTCGGCCGTGCTGGGGGGGGCGGCGGTAGCGCCACTCAGCCCCTGCGGGGCTGGGCTGCGGCCCCACACCCTCATGGCCACCTGGGCAGGCCCGGCCCGGCTGGCAGCATAAAAAGTCAGCATCTCCCCACGCCAGAGCCACAGGCCAGTGGAAGAAGAATTCGTGAAGGTTTTATCACACAACTTTTCCTCCCCCCGGCCCCTCGGGTCCCCCTCGTTGGCAAACGGGGCCCAAGCGGCCTCCGAGTCTCCCCTCCTCCCCGCATGGGGAAGAGGGAGACTCGGGTCGCTGTTACCTGCCCAGCCGCCGGAAAGACAAAGAGGAGCGTCTTCCGGGATTACCCTTTTTTAAAATGTGTGTGCACGGAGCGAACCGACTTTCTCTGATTGGCTGTTACAAGTATCCCAAAAAAAACCCCCCACAAAGGAAACTCCCCCAGGAAGAACTTCCGAGTTTCTTCCTCCTAAGTCAACCTATCACATTCCACCCCTCGCAACGTGAACACACATTTCAAAAATTATTATCAAAATTACATTCAATTAACTACATTAAACAGGGAAGGGAAAAAAAAGGAAAAATTTACTATTAACCACCACCCCTAGATACTTTACCATACTTATAATATAAACTTTCTACTATTATTCTTACTTTATACTCTAATACATGCCTTGCCTTTACTCCCTTTAATTAATGCAGTTTCACAACTCCAACTCTTATTAATTTTCTTATTAATTTGCCCGCATTCTCCACCAAAAATGTCTTTGTTTGAAAAGACAGGTATGGTTTAATTTTTACTTTCCCGGCCAACGCACCAAATTAATGTCTAGGGTTTGAGTTGCCAATTTAAATAAACTTATTTCTTTCTGTTGTGAGACAGAACTAGGAGTCACAGAGCAAGGCAGGCTTAAAACTTTGAAAGGGTATAGAAGAAAATTTATTAACTACACAAACAAAAGGGGGAAAAAAATTTTTAGAATAAGATTTTTCACATCACTCTGTCCCTCCCTCTCCCAGTTTTCACAACAACAAAACAAACATACAACAAATACTTCAGTCAGTGCCTAATTTAGTCTTTTTCTGTTTACTTTTGGAGAAAAGAAGTTTCCTCTTGTCGAAGTTGTAGGAGATGTGTTCCACAAGAAGAAAAAAAGTTCTCTTGTAGTTTTACCTCTCACGATTTGCATCCGCCCGGGAAATCTGCAACCGTGACCTCCTCCCAATCTACAGCCGTCCCAAAGTTGTAGATATGGGTCATGTCTATTCCATGGGGTATTACTTTTTAAGAATTGAAAATGTTCAACAGCAACGATTTTTATTTGTCTCCTTTTTCTCTGCTCAGGCTTCATCTTCAGAAAAAAACTGCAATCCCCTTTTTTTCTCAGGGCAGAAATTCAAATTCCCAACACAGGTGTTCTTTAATTAAATTATTTCCTAAGAAGGAACATTTCCATCCCCCCATGTCTCTTTCCATGGTTTAAAGGAATATTCAGTACATTAGTTCATTCCTACAATTTCCCAAAAAGATTTTCAGCCATTTCAGCATCTTCTCACTCTTCTTCCATCTTAAAATACTTAGCTCTTGCATCACTGACTTCAGAACTTTCCTTATTTCCTTTCATATTCAAAGGGAAGGCTGGAAGCTTTGCAAATTTTATCTGAACACTAAAGAGTTAAAGTTTAACACAACTACAAAAGTTGAGCCAGGCTCGGCCGTGCTGGGGGGGGCGGCGGTAGCGCCACTCAGCCCCTGCGGGGCTGGGCTGCGGCCCCGCACCCTCATGGCCACCTGGGCAGGCCCGGCCCGGCCGGCAGCATAAAAAGTCAGCATCTCCCCACGCCAGAGCCACAGGCCAGTAGAAGAAGAATTCGTGAAAGTTTTATCACACAACTTTTCCTCCCCCCGGCCCCTCGGGTCCCCCTCGTTGGCAAACGGGGCCCAAGCGGCCTCCGAGTCTCCCCTCCTCCCCGCATGGGGAAGAGGGAGACTCGGGTCGCTGTTACCTGCCCAGCCGCCGGAAAGACAAAGAGGAGCGTCTTCCGGGATTACCCTTTTTTAAAATGTGTGTGCACGGAGCGAACCGACTTTCTCTGATTAGCTGTTACAAGTATCCCAAAAAAAAACCCCCACAAAGGAAACTCCCCCAGGAAGAACTTCCGAGTTTCTTCCTCCTAAGTCAACCTATCACAGGGGAAGTGAAGACATTTCTTTACCATCAGATACAAAAATCTATTGTAAATAAGAGCTCAAAAATTAGAAGCTGTCATGGCTAAAGCAACCAGTATTCTTGCACAAAAGCGTGTCATCAAGGATACAGCACATATATGGCCAATAAGTCTGACTTCATGGCAACTTGAACAGGCTTTCTTCAAAACACAAGCTTTCCTCCCATTCTAAAAATACATATTTTTAAAGAGGATCTCTAATCTTATGCTACTGTTGTTTAGAAGTGTATGTTAATCAGTAGCATTTTGTACCAACAATTTAATCAGAGTATCACAAAAATAATCATATATTTCTGGATGTAGCAGCAATAATTAAAAAACTTTAGTTCTATCCCATAAATGCTATTTCATTAAGAAACCACAGGGGCTCCTTTCATGTAATTTTTCTTCCTCTACTTAAAATTCGATGTTATGGACTTCTAGACTTAGAAAAAATTAAAATTATCTACTGACAACTTTCGTTTCTCACAGGTGTTTTACACAGGACTACACAGTCTGTTTTAATTATGTTATTTAGTCTAAAATCATTGCATTTTCTCAGAAGGGACTGGTACAATCGTGCAGAGGCCAAACTAAAAAGCCTGAATGTTAACTATTTTCAAATTCTTCCAAAGCTTGTAAATGCTTTTAGTTGTTTATTTATGATAGCATTATGCAGTGACTCAGCGTTTGTCTGATGAATGCTTTAACATTTCATAATTTTAAGATGAAATAGCAGTACTCTACATATAATATACCTAAGGGCTCCTTCAATTTTAGCCTTACAGGTCTCGTTTGGAAAAACAGGAAAAAAATTGATTTTGGAGTGAAAAGATGGGCTGCTGATCATTCAAGATTAAGCAAATAACTCCTTTCTTATTTATGTTGAAAAGATACTGTGTGATTTTACTTCCCTTTGAAAACACCTGGCTTTATTTTGACAGTAAACTATTTAAAGGAAAACCATACACAAAAGCCCGAAAGGGTGGCTTCAAAAAGTGTAACAACCATAGAAATTCACATTTCCTGGCCACTTTAGGTGCATGCTAGTTTCATACATCAGGAGCAAAATCCATGACTTGCACCAGGAAAAAAGTAAGGAAGCAGATATGAAAACAGGACACAAATAAGCAAACTGCACAGGAAATCCTGGCCAGGATTAGGGCTTGCTTTTTCTTATTCTTCCAAAGTCCCTTTGACCACATAAACTCTGCTGGGGTTCAAAATCCATATGGTCTCAGGGAACACTGGCTTCAGAGCCCAAAGCAGGAGGACAAAAGGAAACGAAGAAGGCAGAGGTAAAGCTCCCAGCTGAGACAATGCAAGTCACTGGGCTTCTGGCTGAAGCACTCTCAGGGTATTTCTGCTGCCAAAACTATGGACAATAAAAATACAGCACATCTGGCACCAGAAAGGAAATCTGGAACCTAAGGAAAATTTAGTTTGACATTAGCATAAGGCGTGACTTCATTATGTGTCTATGCATCCCCAAGCTTGGTCAACTGGATGTGAAAAAGAGGAGATCTGATCTCTGTCTGTTATGTTAATGCTCTCTAATCGCCTATAGCCATTTAATAGCTCCCTCATCACTCTTAATTCTTACTGCTCTCACGTTGGGGTAGGTTCATCTTTAAGAATGAAAACAAAGAATATAAGAATCAACACGTAGCTACTAAAATTTTCTCTGTCAGTTAATTTTCTCTGTCCCTTTCCCTTCCTCAATCAGCTTCTGCTGGTGCATTCAATTCCCTTCCCTCCCCAGTCAGGCCAAGGCAGTTCATGGGGGACATCACAGAGCCCTACCTACTGCTCCCATAGATGGGCTTGATTAAACACAGATACATTTCAATGACTTCTTTTCAGACCTTGCATCTAGTTCACTTTATTGTAGCTTACAAAAGCTGCCATGCTTTTATAACCACAGCTGTTGGTTTCATGCAGGACAAATCGTGTAAGAATATGGAAGAGAGCTATGATTTTCTCAAAGGCATCTTACAGAGAGCAATTTTGTCACAGAGCCGAAGTCTGGCACAATGTGTATAAACCTAGCTGGAGCCTTTCTGGTGGGCAGTGATCTCTCTGTCATTTCAACAGGTTTTTGATAAGGTGTTACACAGGGTGATGGATTTAAAAGTCCACCACAACGATCCTTATAACGCTTATAAGTTTCCTGGTTTTTTGCCTTTCCTCAAGTTTTAATATGCATGAATGTTGGGAAACAGTAAGTAATAAGATGCACGACTCAGTGGGAAACACAGCCTGGGAGACCAGAAATAGTAAGCAAAGCGTGTAAATGGTACTTTGTATACCCACATATATTTTCTACAAAACAAAAGGAATATAGGCTTTTCCCACCACATTCCCTTACCCATGAGGGTTCATTTTTTTATTAGAAAGGCACTCTAATAAGCACTCAAATCTATGTTTAAAAAAGTCTCTTACTGCATTAAATCCATAGAGATTAAGGAGAATTTAAACTCTTTCAATTTCTTAGGAAAAATTAAAATTCTCAGCATATTCAGATGGCAATGGGAAAGATATATTACCTTTGATGTAAAACTATTTGTATTAATCTCTTTTTCTGTCTTCCAGTATTTGTGCAATCAATAGTAAGATAATCTATCTACAGTGACTATATCAAAACTCAGATTATTTATCAACCTATGTTATTAGAAATTTAAGGTGATAAAAAATGCTTTCCTTTTATTTGAATTTTCCCAATCCAGGTTTTAAAAAGTCCTTACATAAATTTAGAATCTGCAGACTGAAAGTTACTGCAAGAGGAGTCTTAATGTTAGCTGTGGGTCTAAGCCAAAATAAACTTGCATTTTTTAAAACGTTGACCTGGATCAGGACTAGAGCTTGAGCATATTTGTAAACGTATTTATATTGATAAGCAATGGTGTGTTATTGAGTTGAAGGTGCATATCTAACAGAAAAGAGGAAAATTCATGGTGCACTGAACAGTTAACCTAGTACAAGTCAATTGCACCTGTACTTGTTTAACTGCAATTATACAACCAACTATTTATATTCTAAGGTAAAAGACATAGATAAAGCTATATCCTTGGAGAAAAGGAAAAAGAGAATCAATAATTTCTCTGTGCCATTCCATTTCCCAGATTTGCTGCTGAAACTGAAGAAGAATATCCATATGAGGATATAAACTTTAAGAAGGTTCCCAAAGACTAGACCTGGGTTTTACCTGGCCTGTAATCAAACCAGTTAACATTTTATGGATATCATCTAGTCTAGGAAATGTTCTTCTTCATTTGCCTACCCTGATGTGCTGAAGGCATTTTCATGTGAGCTGCAGAATGCTGACATCTCCTGTTGAAATATCAGGACTTCAGCATGCTGAGCACTGCACAGAATCACACAATAATTGAGTTTGGAAGGAACTCCTGGAGATTGGCCTTTCCAGCCCCTGGCTCAGGCTGGAGTGCAGCTACAGCACTGCATTTACACACAGCTCCAGTGCAGAAACTCAGCGGCCAGGGTAACAACTGGTCACAAGTCAAGGAGACACAAAGAAAAGAGAGTTTGCTGCCTTATGTTCAGAACAGTGCAAAACTCGCAGTGTTTAGTCTTACAAGAGGTTTAATTATCCTGGAGGAATCTGTTTGCCAGCATTATGAGGTTGACTGCCAGCTAATGCCTGCTCCGAGCCGTGCGGAAGGGGCTGCCTCACAACATTTACCATTTATGGTGCTTAAATCTCATTCTGCCTCACAGGATAATAACTCAGCTGGGCTGAGGAGAATGCTTAACTCCAAAAGCTCTGAGTGAGCAGGCTCAGACAGAGAAGCACCAGATTTCACTGAAACCTCTCAAAGCAAGACTCCAGTTCACAGACAGATCTCAAGCTTGAAAAAAGTTTCACATCCTCAAATATTTTTGGTGTAAATGAAACCTTAAGCTAACAATGCAATCAACTGTAAAGTTTTTATAAGGCAGAAAATTGCTATGAAGATGCACATTTGTCTTTCCGTAAAGTGCCTTTGCCTCAGGCCTGGGCATAACATTTTCTGTGCGTTTTTTGAAAACTTGATTTATAATAGCATAAAAAAGTATCAGACTTTTATGTTCCTGAGACATCTAGGAACATTTCTGCTTTATTAAAGATCTCAGGTTAGTATGCCATTTTGCAAACTTAGGTCATGAGAACTAGGTGTTCAATGACCTAGTAGTTTTATTTACACATTTACCTCCCATCATTTATTTTTGAAGCTATAATCTGTTTTTTGTAAATGGAAGGTAAGATTTAAGAGCTGGGACAAGTTATAGTCTGTATGCTGCCCTTGCATTACACAGAAAAACTGTTAACCTAAGACTGACAATGCCCTAAACCTGTAGAAGTCAGGGTGGTTGGGAATATACAAAGGAGACCAAGTTCCACTTTATCTTGTCTGGAAGTCTTTATTTTCCTCTGAACTAGGTTTCCAGCCCTATCCTGCAGCTCCATGTGTGCTCCTTCTTCCCAGGGTCTTTCCTCTGTATGGGATACCACCAGGCCAGCATTTTAATCTCTTTTGCTAACTCAGTTTGTTCTGCAAACTCGATCATCCTGATGGGTCCCTTCCAACTCAGTATATTCTGTAATTTTGTGGGACAGAGATGGCACCCCAGAAATCCCACTAGCAAAAGGCTGCACCAGTAAGAATCATGATGTGGGCGAACAATCAGAACAGAATAGACTTTCAGCTGCATGGAGTCTACAAGGATTATCTAGTCCAGCTGCCTGACCAGTTCAGAGCAGACCAGAAGTTAAAGCCTGTTGTTTGGGCCATTGTCCAAATACCCCTTGAACACTGACAGGCTTGGGGCATTGATGGTCTCTCTAGGAAGCCTGTTCCAGGGTTTGACCACCCTCTCAATAGATGATTCCTAATGTCCAGCCAGAACTTCTCCTGGCACAGCTTTCACCCATCCCATGAGTCCTGTTGTTGGATTCCAGAGAGAAGAGAACTGCACCTCCCTCTCTGCTTCTCCTCCTCAGGAGAAAGCTTCATAAAGAGTGCAGGGGTCAGATACAAAATAGGTGTCTGGGTTCACAGCAGATCACTTTGCAGTCAGCAGACCAAATTCCTCCCTGACAGTCTCACTGGAAGCTTCTGCAGCCAAAGTGATGTTTGCTTTTGCCTTCAGAACTGTCTGCCTTATTAATGACTTACCCTGTTTGCATGTTATTTACATCAAGTAATTGCTTTTTTGTCACTGCCACAGACAGCAACTCCATGGAAGGCCTGAGAGCCTGTACACCTACCAAATACATTTATTAGGCAGCTCAGCTGGCCCACTGCTAATGAATTCCCCAGCATTAGATACCAGTCTGACATGGAGAACTTCAGGAAAGGTGCTTCATATATGCTAGATCAAGCCAGGTCAGTTCCACAGAGAAAATATGTATTCTACTGAGGTAGGATTTCACTTCCACAGGTATAGTCTCACTTTTTGTGTGACTGCCCAGGTAGATTTTAATTTAACTGCAAGGAGTCTTGATGTATAGATATACCAGTTCCATGAGAGAAAAAACTGGGCTGTGCATGAGCGAAAATACAATGGAAGCATGGTAAGAACAGGCAATCATATAAAGCACGTGTCCCTGAAGATACCACTGATCTAAAGAGTTACAGCCCCTTCAGCCTTTCCCTTCTCTGACAAATCCACACTGGCAAAAAATTTAGTTATCCTGTGGTAATATTAAAACAGTTCAGCTCCTCTCTTGGGTGAGCAATTTAAAGGATACTGTACTAAGAATGCTGTTAGGGAATCCCTCAAAGACAAATAAGACTCAGATTGAGAGCTAAGAAACCAAATTTGAAGTTAGACTAATATAAAGTGGAAAAAAAGAGAAAAATACAACAATATTGTATTTCTAGGTATAAGCTGGTATATTTTAAAGCAAGACCTGTTTGGCATTTAAATCCATAACAGATAAGGTAGCTCTAGTATAGCATTGCCTGTGGTCAGTTTTTCCTTTTTGGGTAATTTATATTAGAAATATCTTGAACCAAGACACTACCCTGTAAAAAAAAAAAAGAGTCAGTGTATGTGGGTCAACAGTCAAACCTTCATTAAAATGAAACTGCAGAGAAGCACTTCCAGTAGCACACGGCTATACAAGGTTCCTACCCTCTGTTCTGTTCCTCTGCTGCAAAGGAATGGTAGATGCTTCCCTTAGGCAACTTCTGTAGAGTTTTAAAAATTGAGCTAATCCTGTGAGGTAGTTTGATGGCTGACTGTTTAAATTCCCATTAACTAATCCACATCAGCTGCTCTTGAAAACATTCTTTGGGGTAATATCACTCCCCTGGTTTCAAAATAACACAGACATATATTCAGTGAACAGGTTTTATATGTATTTTGATGACTTCCAGTTTTCAGCTGAAACTTAGAGCACTATAAATTTTGGCAATCCAAGTTGGGACAGTTTGCCCTTTGACCAATGCAGGACGGTTCCCTACTGTTATAACAATCATCTGTTTTCTGTCATTCTGGTACATAATAATTTAATGCTCACAGTATTTTATCATGTGTCACAGGTGATTTAAGGGTAAGTTTTTTCTTTTCTTTCTTGTCTTTTATTTTTTTTTTGTCAGCATCTCATTTTTTAATTTAATTTATAATAAATGTTAATGCAATTTCTGACATTTAATTTTCCTTATTCTGCAAGCACTCATCCTTAATTTTCATCCAAATTTGGTTCCCCTTTTCCTGGAAACTATTTATAATAAGAAACTGTCTTTAGAATGTATTTATTTATATTGATGACACATCTTCTATAATTAAGAGCTTTCACACATTTTGCTTTTGCCCTTCAGTTTTGATTTCTAGCTGGCATTCATTTCCACATTTGGTCCTGAGGTCCTGCAAGAAGGCAATTAAAAAAAACCAACCCCACGCTTAGAAGCACTATATCTATTGATGTACCATACAGAGTGTTGGACTGAGATCTTTGGGACACTCTTGAAAGATTTGGAACAGAGATATTTGATGCTCATGACAGTTTACCTCTGACTTTTCAATACAGTTACAAAACCCCTCTGTCTTTCACTTAGTGCTCTGAAACCAATTCTTACATAGACCCAGCTACTGGTCTGGAATGCCTTTAGGACATTTAATAGGAATAGACTGGCATATTTTGTAAAGTCATCTATAGTCGTTTATGTTATGCTTGAAATAAAGCAAAATGCTTTCAAATAAGCAGTGACTTTGAAAAGCTGTCACAAGCATTTCATCAGTGCTGGCAAGTTAGATACTGTTCTTCGCTTACCTTCAGCAGAAATATGGATCTCAGAGAAACAGAGCTGTGGCCTCTCCATTAAGTCTTCAAAGAGAGGCTGCTTATTGCAGTGATAACCTTCTTTAAACGATTAATGTCTAGGAAGGGTCATTCTGAGACAGAAAGAAAAACAGCCCACATCCTGAAGAGAGCATCTCTCATGACTGAAGGAAAAGATTCCTACCTGAAAGGTTTTCTTCCACCTGGTTATATTTTATGGTCCCACTCACACCAGATGGAAGAGTGACAGGAACAAAACAAACTGGTTTTTCAGAAAGCATCTCCCTTTGCTGCTCTGATAAACTGGTTACAGCAGGGACTGTGACAGGCTTTCAGGTGGCTCTAATCTGCTCGTCCAGTGATCAATGAACGACTACAGTAATCGGCTTGAAAGGGCTACAGGCTTCCCAACATAGACACTTATGCTGGGGAGGCTGCACTGGGAAAAAAAGCATGAACAGAAACTGGTGGGGAAGCAAGGGGAACAGATGTGAGTCCAGGCAAATGCACTGCTGGCAGGGAAAGAGAAATGAGGTCAAGAGCCAATAAGCAGGAGCAGCACTATCTGCTGAATAGTGTTTGCTTACAAAGAGTATTAAAAAAGAAAGAAAGAAACAAAAAACAGTAGTGTGCAGAAAACAAACATCAGTAAAATGTGTGGCTGCACAGCATTAGAATCCACAGAAACACTGTGGCTGCCAGCCTGCCCTGCTGCTCTCATTGCCCACACCTCATGTGCTCCATCTTAGAAACAACCAGTGATGCTGCTGTCTGGTGCAGGGATTTCGTCTGTCATTTACTGCAGAACTGCAAGACAGAGGACATTCTCCTAGGAGCCACAGCAAGTGCTCCAGCTTGATACCATACCTAGAGCAAGCTGAACCAGGCAACCACCTACCCCTCTCACATGCAGAGTCTGTTTGCAAAATAAAAGAAGCTTCCCACATGCAGTGTTGATGTGGTTTGGCACAACAGAGCCCACACTCTTCCCACTCCCTCTACAGTCCATAATCACGTGTAGCACACTCAGGTATTGGTGTGAATGTCAGGTAATTAAATATCCCTTTGACACATTTTTTCTACAGGTGGACCTGACCTATAATTCCTTGTCAGTGATTAGTTATCTGACAAACAACCACATACCACAGGGCTTATCTCCGGAATGAGGCAGACCTGAAGAACTGTCACCATTCCTGCGAGCTGGCCTTACCTTCCAACTATACCAGTTCTTAGCTCCATCTGTCTTGCTTTTATAGTCTGATTGTCAGAGCCTCAGCAAAACAGTAACACCAACTCACTACACATGTACATCCAGAGTCAAACAACTTTTCCTCACCTCAGTTTCCTATTCATAAAAATCTGATTAACATATTAAACCACCCTGATAAAAAATGATTAATAACTTCATAATTTATGCATCACCTGATTCATAAATTCATAAATAAACCTGAGTATCTGCAATCCCCATCAGTATATAATCACCATATATTTCAGATGACCTGAATGTACCCTGGATATCCCTGTTAAGAGCTAGGTGGTTTGTTTTTAAGTAGGATGCCTGCTGTATTTAAAAATGGCTTATAACTTATTTACATATCATAGAACAGTAAGAAAATTTTAATATGAAATGTGAAAATGTGAACACCAAATACAATAGCTTGCATATACAATAACAGGAAAAAATCAGTCATGCACATGTTGTTTAAAAGCTTTAAAAATAAATTGTACATCAGGCCCAAAGCCTCCCAGATTCTGATTTTCCTGTGTGTAGAAAACAATGCATAAGAAAAAATTATCCTACATTTAGTAGCAAATGGTACCATTCCAGGAATATCTATGATTGTGTGTTTGAGTAACACTGAACCATGTTTCTCACCCCTCACCCCTAGGCTTACATGCACTATGCCAATTGTTCTAGCATTTACCCAGTGCACCCCAGCCACTGGGAGGTTCAGGTAGAAATAATTCTCGTGGTGAACACATTTGTTAAGCTGTTTATTCCAGGGAACACTGCTCAGTCTCTGTAGTTCATCTCTACCTGTGTGTCAGATTTGAGAAACTGCTGACAGAGGGAAGACTGCTCTCAGGGTTCAGCCACATCTGCTTAGTCCTTTACAAGGCCAAATTTAGCTTCATGTTGATCAATTTAGTTTCTCCACAGACTATGTAATGGATCTACCCCAATTTGTTCAGTCTTCAGATCACTTACTTGAGTACAGAGATTGGAAGTGATCTGAGTAGGGTAATTTCTCACTTTAAATCAGCAGAAGACTGATGAATTTGAATTTTTTAAGACCATTGTATTTCTATATTACCTTTATTAATCCCATCCATATGAAATGTTTATTTTTTGACACAGTGTCAAAAGCCTCCTACAAACACCTAAGTACCTTCACTATTTTCCATACAAAACAAAGGAGTAATACTGAGGTTACCCAGTGCTGGACAGAATTAATCCTGCTTAATAATAAGGAAGAAAGAGACAACCATAAATTAATCTGAAACTGATGAATTAGAAGGAAAGTTATGCCACAATTCTCTTAGCTAATTATGCATGGCCCAGTGCAAATCATGCTGAAAATACTGGAAAAAATCCCACTCTTGTATTTAACTGGACTTGGAACAGTAACCCTTTATTGGGCAAAGGACCTTTAAAGTGTTTCCTACAATAATTTCCTTTCACAAAAACAAAGTCAGTCAAATAGACAGTCAAAAAGGCAAAGAATGCACAGAAGTTCATTAGAAAACATGGTATGTGGCTAGACAACCTACTAGCAGGTTAAGGATCATCTTGTACTGCAATTCAGATGTGAATTGAACAGTTTGACACTCACTATCCTTGCTGCTAACTTTTCTGAGTTATCTGTGAGCTGAATTTCATTTAGAAAAATAAAACTGAGTTTTACTGTTAAGAGAGGCTATTGACTCCAGGTAAAATGTCCCATGACTAGAGTAGATATGTCCCTTCATGAGATCCTTGCTGCAGTAAAATAGCAAAGCCAAAAATGGCAGTATGAAGTGAAATGTAGACCTAGAGAGAGATGTGTCCAAGGACCACAGAAGCAAGTTAAGGAAAAGCTGGATTCTGACACTGGACTGATACTGATGATATGCCAAGAACATCCATTCCTTCTTACATTAAATATCGATTACTTCTCACATACAAAAGGAAAATATTTCTCAAACAATGAATGAACAAACTGAGCACTGCAGGAAACTTGACATCCTTAAATCAGCTTGGAGACAAAAAGGATCTGGATAAAGATGGGTTACAATTCAGAAATGGTTTTACAGACTTTATTCCAAAAATCAGTGCTTGGTCAGGAGAGGATTTTTGAAGTTTGCTCCCTTTCTGCACATACAACTATTTTCTGTTGTAATCTGTTTGCACCGGCTGAGCATTTAGAGAAAGCTTAGCAGCATTCAGAGACTCAGAGAACTCTAATTACAATAAGCTTTTGATAGAGGTTCTGATGGAAAAATATACACAAACAGATAGAAAGTTGGAAATTAGATTTTAAATTTGGTACTATTTTTGGCAGAAAAATCCACATTGATCTGAGTTTTGGGGAAAGTTACTGTAATCCTCATGGCAACAGGGACATAATGAGTTTCAGGGAAGAAGAAAATAGGAAAGCTAAAACTGTAAAAATATTGAGCATGTAGTTTTACAGCCTGTCATGTATGTTCTTAATTCTGCTCTTATTCTTTCCCCTCCCTACTCCATGACTCCTAGAAAATAGAACGGGATGGAGATGAGAGAAACTAATTCCCCATGATGGTGGCAATGCAGCATTCTAGCCCCAGACTGTGTAAAGTGCAAGAGGAATCCAACACAGGGCAGCAGTGACTACATGGCCTGAAATAGCTGAGCAGAGCACACAAGCCCAGGGAAAGGATCACTCACTACTGCTCCCATGTTAGCCTTGCCTGTCAGCCCTAAAATAACTCAGAAATGCTCACTAAGAGGGGACTGTCCCTTTGGTTTCTGAGTCCCAGTCAAGGATGAGAAAGCCCCAAGTCACAAAAGCTCCCTTGAGGTGGACCACTCTTCAGTGGCCCCTAGCTAATGCAGATGAAATGCTTCAGAGAAATCACAAATGAAAATTTTGAGAACAGATTATTTCAGGCTTATTTAAAATTGATGTTTTCTTACTTCATGCCATTTTTCAAGAGGGGAGGGTGGAGAGGAGGTGACTGTATTTTCAACTTGGTGATCAAGAAATTAACTCATAGATTTACTAGAATTACTTTGTTTTTATTTTATCCTTGTCATACAGACAGAATAGGGGCAGGCATAGCACCAAAGAGCTGTAGACAAACACTCCAGAACACTGATAAACAAAGACAAATCTTGAGATCCCAGGGGTCAGGGTAAATTTCCCACCAAACTCAATGCAAAAATTTTGGGCAGGTATTATTTATCATAAACAAAAGGAATAGTTCCCTTGGAAGATGTGACTCAGCAGTCTGTTGGACAGGCTGTGACAAACTATTATAACTTTGGGGAAAAATAATTTGCAGGTGAAAAATAGCAAACATAGGCTTGATTGTAGAGGGAGGGAGAGTCTGAGGGGTGGGATATTGAAGAGAGAGGCAGGAGGGGATAATCTCCAGGCCATGAAAAAAACATCTGTATAGACTGATGCCAGGGGAGCTTGAAAGAATAAAGACCATGATATTGATGGATACTACCTCGCTGTTGTATTTATCCATGGAATTCTGTCATCTCTTGTCTTCATTTTGAACTCTGATCTTTTAGAATGTGTTTGTTGAGATTCTAGTACAGAATTATGGCTTTCATGAACAAATCAATTCTGTCAAATCAGCACTCTGTCAGATTTCTGAGACAACAGGCCACCTCGATTGCTTACTACAATGTTCTTCTGGTACTTTTCACTAACAAAATTCCACTTATTTAGAGTTATACAGTCCTGTTAGCTGATAAATGCCTGTTCAGAATTATAGCTGATAAATCCTGGTAACAGAACAAGAATATTGGCATTGGTTGCCAATAACTGCAGTCCCTGGCATTGGTCTCTGCTCTGCCTTTCAGGAGAAAGGATTAGCATCTTCCTCCTCCCTGTAATATTCTCTGATGGGTGATATTGGTGATGCAGTAGTTTGTTTTTTTTCAGCAGTCCCAGTCCTTACACTGGCAAACCTTTTCCAGAAGAGCCCCACTGCTCTGTACACTGAACCCGTGGGAAGGTCAAAGCACTAATACCTTTTTCTGAAACGTGCTCATTACTTTACACTACACAGTCCTTAAGCACTTAAGTTGCACACACCTCCACAGGGGAGAAGAGGTACTCAGCTGACAAAAGCTTGGAGAAAACATGGAATCCACTTTCAACCACCACTGTTAAGGATCCAAAGTTATTTTTGTTAAAAAAGATTATATGATTGTAGTAATTACAGTAGTCTGAGATATTCACCTTTGACTGTGACCTGTGCACTGCAAGATGCCTGTCCTGTGTTGTTTTCAGCCAGACAAGTATAAATTCCATCATCTTCTGGTAGGGCATCTTGGACAGTCAGTTTTGCAACTCCGTCTTCAAAAGTGGAATGGGCATATTGAATTGGCTGATCTGCAGATAGAAAGGAAAAGAATTGACTTCATACTTCAGCCACAAATTTCAAAAGCACTTTAGTTTTCAGTGAAACCTGGATGCCTAGAACCAGCCAGCCTATGAAAGTGCAGAGCCAAATCCCACTCTGTGCACAGCCACTGCTCTCTAGTGACTAGAACCAGCAGCACCCCAAGCACAAAGCACAACATGGTTGTCAGACAAAGCTCACCACCAGATTCACTGCAGGCTACCTTGAATAGCAGCAAAAGCACAGAAGTCTATCTTTGATTCTCTTTGAGGTGGATAAGACAAGAAATGTGTGCTTGCTTCAGACATGGTCTCCATCTTGTAATTTGCCTGAAACTACATAAAATGCATATAAAGCTAGTTGTGCAAAATCTGTTGGGCATGGAGAAGCTCATGAAGTCCTCCAAGGGGTACTTTGTGGAAAACATTCCAAGAGAGACAGTAAAATCTGCAACAAAGCCAAGAAGTTGATTTACAGAAGCAGTCAGTCTACACTACAGTATGGCCAGTAACAGAAGGGTGCAGTCTCATCTGTGGTGATGTGACTATTAAAGAAGCTCATTTTAAGAAACAGGTTCTTTGAATTAGTTTGACATGCTTAAATATTAGTATAGATGGCTTAAAGTTGTCTTGCTCTTGTTTCAATTCAGCTTTCCTTTCTGAAATGCTTCTATAATCTGTTTCCCCAATATTAAATAGTTTCCATTACTGACTCATCTTTGGTTGCTTTCCCAGTGTATGCAATACTTAAGACAGCCTTATACCTGTGCATAAACATCATGCTGGAAATAGAAATCATGGTCATCTAAGAGAAGAGGATGAAACAGCAGAGAAATTGTGCAGGACTGATCTGAAGATGTCTGTCGTTTGTGGTCAAAAAAGATTGAAATTTATTTCATTGCCAAAATAATTTTACAGGACACAGCTCTGGGGTTTTTAAGAACCAGTTCTGCACTATGAGCAGGATAAATTAAATGATGGGACAGATTTTTCTGTCATCTCTGATTTTCAAAGGAAGCCAACTCAGAAGGCAGTTATTATCTGTGCACTATCTATATGTATACAAAGTTTCATTTTGAAATACAAACATGTGTCAAAATCAGCATCATCCAATACTTGCATATATTATAAAATGTGGTAGATGATATTCATCCTTTGCTTATAAGCCATCTGTTAAGTTAGCAAATTTCCTATGGCATGAAAAAATGGGGTAAATATTCAATCAACTACCCAGAAGAATTTTAGAACAAAATCTCTCCAGCCTTTGTCATAGGTCACATATTATTGGCTCCTCTGAGCTCATTTTCACTCAGTCACACACAGACTGTTGGAGCTATTACATTAAACCACAGCATTTCTGCATGTGGGAATAGGACTACATGCAAATATGTACAGGTAGAGCTAAAGCCCAAGCAGACAAAGATTTCTGTTGGAGGACAAGGGGGACTGGCCTGCCTTCCTGTCCAACTACAGAATGCCTTGACTGGCATTCTGATATTGAAACTGTTAAGTGTGACAAATGATGCTATGATACTGTATCAGAAACACTACATAAGAGGGATAAAAGCTACATCATGAAATGCAGAAAAATGCCTTTATATTTCTGTTGTAAGTAAGCAGATGAATAAGGTAAGTGTTCTGCACAGAAAAGCAAAATGTGGACACCTTTACCATGTCCTCAGATTTTGCCAGGGCTCTTTTTCACTTCAGCTCCCAACAAAACTGGCCATTGTTTAGCATTATTCAAAAAATAGTCAATTCACTTACAGAACAGCCTTTTCATTAGACCCCAGAAAAAGAACACAAGCATGTCAGCCCTTAGGAACAACCTGCAGCAAGATTCTAAGTTGAGTCCACAGTACTTATATTTTGATGTAATAAAAACAGCTCTCCCAGTAGTGAAATGTTCCCTTCTCCAGAGGCAGAACAGTCAAATCTCCAGGACAGCTTGGCAGCAGGAACAATAACAAAAAATACCTTTCTGCTGGCATGTTATGCCTGAAGAAAGGAAATTTTCCCCTGGCCCATTTATTATAAGCTTTCTGGACAAATCACAAAGCTATCCTAAAACCAAACACTACTCAGAGAATTGTTATGCTAAAGTCATGTCATATTGTTCTTAAATTCAGAAGAAAGAGGTTCAGTTAAACTTTGGGAGAAAGAAAACCCATACAGAAAGCAATATGAATAAAAAGTTACTTAAATCACTAATATACTCCTTATTCCTGCAATTGAAAAAGAAGTTGACTAGAAAGTATGTTTAAAAGATAAAGTAAATTGGAGTTACATACTGAAGCATTGTCACCAAGAGCACACACAAAAAGTTTTTTATAAAGCTTTGGTAAGGCCAGAACTAAAACACAAGAATTTTACTTTCAGAGATGTTGCCAGTAAATCAGTGAAAATTCAGAAAGAAATAAAATGTAGAGGGAGAACAAAAGGAGAAAAGAACCATCATGAAAAAGTTGGGGAAAAAAGCTTTAATGTTAGATTTGTAGAGAAGAGTAAGAGCTTGGATGAAATTCATAGTTCAGTCAGGTAGCTCTTCTTTGTGCAGTCTCTATGAATATGGAAAAACTACTCATCCTTACAGATGGTAAGAAGCAATTACAGACAATGCAGAGCATACATCATCTATTTTTTTGTCTCACTTGACCTGAAGGAGAGGTCAACTTGTATAATGCTTGGAAAATGTTTTGAATTGGTATGTAGTCACAGCTGGTAAATAAAATATTCTTGGTATCTAAAATGGTACTTGGATGTAACATTGTACAAGAAGTTGTTGCAAGGCTTTCAGTTCTTAGGTGGTGTGGATTCTGTGGAGACTGGGGAAGGCAGACTGGACACCATGCAGCCTGTGCAGTGTCAAGGCATGGCCAGCCTGGAAGGGAGCAGGTTCTGCTGCCTTTTTTTTTTAATTTATTTTTTTTTTAATTTCTCAAAGCAGCCTTCTGTCCATGTTTCCTATGATTGATAATTCGGTCTTCACATTTCATTATTTCAGCAAGATATACATTATTTCCTTACTATTGTGCTCAAATTAATTCTGGTTTGTTATAGCTGTCACGCTTGGAAGACAATCTGCATTTGATATTTTCTAGTGAACTTTATACATCCTGTTCCATGTGATTTTTATTTCTATGGAGTTCTGCAAAAGTTCTGTATTTTGAACAGTAGTGGGATTGCTCACAGCATATTGCTTTTTCCTCTGTCCTAGCAGAGTTCAGTTGTGAATATAAAAAGCTTTATATTCTAGACATGGAGAGCAGATGCTAATAAACCTTTTTTTAAAACAGAATTGGTCTGCCTGCCTCCAATTATATACTGTGAATATACTGTTTTTTTCATGTGGCCAGTTGATTAAAAATTCCACCATGTCATTTTGCCAAAAGCACTGTTATGTCTGCTTGGAGTAATATTTCACAACTTTCTCCTTTATTTGATCGGGGATATAAATATGAGGAGTTTGTAGTATCTAGCTAGGTGGTAGACAGAAAGGAAATGTTTGCATTCAAGTGGATATCACAACAGCCAATTTGATTCTTAAATAAAATAATAACCTTGGGAGTGTATATGGAATTATCAACATTAAACAACTGTTTATAATCTTTTCACATTTGTATCAAAATGGTATATAAACAGTTATGTCTCACAATTCTATGCAAGACAGAAAAGCATTAAACTATAGTGATGTGTTTCAGCAGCCTGGAATGAAAATTGTGTGCTTCTGTCTTCAGAGTAATATATGATGTGTCTCATTTTTATTATTATGAGAGTTTCTTGTGCTTCTGTTATGCAGACTCAACACTGCCTTTTGATTTAAGAGCAGAGCTAATGCACTGACTCTCACTTACAGAACCTTAATGGCTTGAAATCCAGCTAACTAAAAAAACCCCCACCTATCTTGTGATATCGAGCCAATTGCAGTTAGAAGCTTGGATGCAATGTAAACAGGATTATACCTGAACAGGGGCAGACATAGGAATTCAGTGAGAAGAAAGGTCAATATAAAATAAACTACCTGAAAAAAAGGCAGAAACATGTGGCTTATTTATCTCTAGGCTTTGTTTTTCAGGAGACAACAGTGTTCTGATTAGAACATGGCTACATAAAGGGAGACCATATATCTGTGCCTGATGAACTGTAAGTCATTTGAAAATCAACCCAAAGTCAGTCCTATGAGACAGGAAGATGCTCTGTATGTGAAGATAACAGTGTAGCTACATCACTCAATGTCTGAGGGAACACTAGGAGCAAGGGTACCTTGGAATATGAACATGAAATAACTGGCTGAGAGTTGCTTCTGAGCTGCAAGACAATTCTTGCCCAGCCAAACAGATTCTACTCACATCTGCAAAGGAGGAACTTCAGCACAGCTTTCAGACAGAGAAAAAAATCTATGTCCAATGGGAGAGTGTCAGAATCTTTACTCACACGCTTTGTGTCGTAAATAAAGCACTGGCCTTTCTATTCTAGACAAGGAATTATTGGGAAGGGGAACAGTCCAGGCTGTGGGAACATACCAAACTCAAGGTCACTGTTCATTTGCCCTGCCACCTTTTTCAGTTAGCCCATTTATTCTGAATAGCTAAAGGAAAAACAGAGATCATATGCAAATAATTAATTTTAAAATAATCCTGGAGCAAACATCTTTATGGCAAAGTATGCTACTCTTTGTTTATAACCACACACATACACACACACACAAAGATACAGGGCACAGTGATGTCACCAGCAGCAGCACAGCCGTGTGACACAGTCCAGGTAACTCACCTGGCACAGCCGTGTGGCACAGCCCAGGTAACTCACCTGGCACAGCCGTGTGGCACAGCCCAGGTAACTCACCTGGCACAGCCGTGTGGCACAGCCCAGGTAACTCACCTGGCACAGCCGTGCCACCAGCGCGCCCTGCTGGACCCTTTGCAGAACTGCGGCAACACAGACCCCGCTCACAGCGCCTTTCGTGCGCTCGATGCTCGCGTAAAGGGTTTTTCCTCAGGTGTCCCAGCAGGTTCTCTTAGGGTGATTTAGCGCGCTTTGGGGTGTCTGTGCGTTCATGCAGGTGTTGCAGAGCAGGGGATTCCTTACCATTGAGAAGCCATGTGATGTGGGGCACAGGGACCCCTCCGACACAGCACTGCAGCACGAAATCTTGTCCTTCGCTCACAGTGCATCCTTTCAAAATGCTGGAAAAGCACGGAGCAACCTCTTCAACTTTAGGCCCTCGAAAACGAAAATAAAAACAGTTTCTTTAACTGGAATTGATGAAATTAGCTTTACCACTTAGAGCCTTTTTCTAAGTATGCTTAGATGACATGGCTGGGCTAACCATGATGAAATGTTTTTTGGGGAATAGAAATCATTTTGAGCAATGGACTGGTATAAAGAAGGGATTCTTCTCTCATCTCCAAGGCAGGCATAGCGGGGCCTCAAACTCTGTTTTTGATGATGATTTTCTATGCTAGAATCCACCATTTACAGCCCATCACTGGAAGTGTATGCAGCATATTAGCAGAGAGCTCAGCACAAAGAAGAGGATGGATAATTCTCTCCTCTTGTCTGTCTTTTCCCAGTCCCTCTTCCAGTGAGAAACACTGTGACTTTAGGATGCAATTAATAGGTCTCTCAGAAGACAGAAAGAAATTATCTTGGGTATCCTAGTTTAACCTCAGGCACAGCAAACGGAGAAAAATTGCATGAACATGAACATAGATCCACAACAAAACTTTTAAAAAGAGGTCAAAACATTAGAACTGAGGACAGGATTTGCTAGACCCAACAAATATTTGAACCAGACCAGTAAGACACTGCCTACAAGCTTAAAATATTTTGTCACTGGGACATGTTCTTGAATTTAGCAAATCACTATTCTCATTCCTTCCCTTTTCTTGTTATTCACTTTACTGCAAAGAATTGGTTTGTACTTAAAAAACATTTCAAATTTGGGGTGTAGAAATGCTAAGCAATTTCAAAAAAACTAAATGCAGAACAGAACCACTCAAACCACTGACAGTCTATATTAAATACAAGCATTAATAGGAAACCTGAGTAGATAATAGGCCTCCCTGTGTGCAAAACATGCATTGAGATGGTTTTAGCTATACAAACAACAAAAAACACAATATGTCAGATGAGAAACTGATGCAGAAGGTGGCTTGCCAGCTATTGCACACCACTTTATTCACAGAGGTAGGAATCAGAATTAACCTGCACTGAGAAGTCAAATAAAAACTATGTAGTAACCACCCTCTGACAGCTTAAAAAAGCGCAGCCCCGGTTTCCAAAGTGCAGATGGGCTCACAAGAACGAACTTACTTCTGACAGTTAACAACCAGCTGGTGGAGGTCTGGCCTTTGGGGTTGACAGCTGTACAGCTGTAAGATCCACTGTCCCTCAAGCAGGCTTTCTTTATCCATAAGCAATGAATTCCATCTTCCTCATATATTTGGACATCTTCTCCAGCTTTAATAGGTCGGCCTTCTTTGAACCACTCCACATCTGGTTTTGGCTTCCCTGAAACTAGACAATTAGACATTTGGATTTTTACGAATAGGTATTCATAATTAGTATTATTTAGTATATATTTATTTAGTATTATTTAATTTAGTATAAATTAGGTACACTTTACCATACATAATTATATAAACCTTAATAGGCAATACACAAAACTGCTGTCAGAAAGTTTAATACTTCTGATCTTCTAAAACTTCTTGGCCAGTCCATGTCTTAAAATAACAAATACTTGGTAACATGCAAAACCATATCTGAAAAAAACGCTTCTGCCTGAAACTGTTCTTCTAAAAGTCACAGACTAAATGGATATGAAACTGAAACACAGAAGGTTCTGTCCTTCTGGAACACAAACTCTTCTTTGCTCAGCACTGGCACAGGTTGCCCAGAGAGGCCGTGGATTTTCCCCACCCTGGAGATATTCAAAGATGACCTTGGTATAATCCTGGACCTGCCTGAGGTGAGGCAGCATGAGCAGGGAGCAGGGCCAGTGAAAGCAATCCTGGTCACCATGGGCAGAGAGGATTCTCAGGAGAGTTTCTGGAATTTCTTATTTAAGTGCATTAGGCACGTCCCACTGAGATTTCCCTGCAGACACCTTGCCTTGTGTGTAGGAGTTTGTGCTTTGGGTCCAAAGCCAAATGAAAAGGCATTCACTGTCTTCAATAAAAACTGGATGAGCTCCTTGTTTCTCTGTGACAGGGACAATATTTCCCTACCAAATGGGGTCATGAATCAGTTAAAGCTTGCAAAGTGTGTGAGATACTCTGACAGAAAACAATTCATGTTTTTAGTAATATACAAAATAAACTGCAAAATAAACTGTTCAAAATGTGCCAGGATCTTTGGAATCTTTTCTCCATTCCAAATGCTCTGGACTTGTGACAGAAATTATATTCTGTACTTATGGGGCAAGACTCATCAAGAAATGAAATAAATTACCATGGTGTTGAGCGAGGGTTTTTGCCTCTAGAGAAAGAAAAAACAAATTTCTCTCTCATTGATGTGAACACTTTAAAGTACAAATGTTATTAAAAAAAAAAAAAAGCGGAAAAATGCTTACAGATTATTTTCCAAAATTGCAAATTAAAAAAAAAAAGAGAGAAGTGTTCCAAATCTACTACCCAGATTCAGCAAAATGCAACTCTCATTACTCTTCTAAGAGGTTAAAACACATTCAAATTCTGTGAAGCAAACTCTAAACCTCCCTTTTAATTCTCACTTTATCATTTCAGCTGTTAGGAAGCACTCAGATCAGGCTGACCAAATATGAGACACAAAAATAGATGCCACTAGGGACATGCAGTGACTGATTGTATTTTCTCCTCTGATATTTTTTGCCTCAAGGACAGTGTCACTAACTGCAGTTCTGGAAAGTGTGCTATCCATTTTCTCTCTTGCATCCTCATATAAGAGGGCCTAAAACTACCTCCTAGAAAAAGCAGCATTGGTTATCTCTGGGGAAATCCCAGATGCGAGAGGAGATGGACACTGGCATAGGATGGTTTGAAAATTTCACAAGTGCTGTGGAAACAACATTGGATTCTG
Source organism: Acridotheres tristis (assembly GCA_037013685.1). NCBI lineage: Eukaryota > Metazoa > Chordata > Aves > Passeriformes > Sturnidae > Acridotheres > Acridotheres tristis. Next base: position 27,600,313 of record CM072894.1, read on the forward strand.
CATATGTTTCCAAAAGGCTGTAGGAGGAGAACAATTTTCAAAGAAGCAGGAATTACTTTCCACTTCTACACACAGAAAGGGAACCCCTTTCTGACTAAACCCAGGGGTTCCAACAATTTTCACCCCCTTACCTTTGCTCTTGAATTTAATCTCCTGGCCTTCTGATGCTTCCAGGCTCTGTGGATGGATCTCAAACTGAGGGGGAATTCCCAGGGGCTCCCTCTTCTCCTCCATTACAGCCCCTTGGGCTCCAGACCTGTTTTCTGCTTCTCTAGTCCTGGGGCTGACGTGCCCTGGCAGAGGTGGAGTTTGTTGAGCTGACATCAGGAGCTGCACACCTGTTTTCCTGTTTTCACCCTGTCTGATGGAAGAGGCCTGGGATTCTGCCTTTGGTTCTGGCTGTAGTTTGACAGATTGTAGTGTGATGGTGCTTGAAGTTTTCTGCAAGACCTGAGGTCCCTTTTTTCCTTCTTTATGCTCTGTGTTGGTTTCTAGGTGCTGTCCTTGCTTACTTTCTTTGGCTTCTGTGGTGATGTAAAAGGACTCTTTCTTTGCTTGCACCTTGTCTTTGGTTTCAACCATGAGTTCTGTGCTGCTGGATTTCAGCTCTTTAGCAATCCCATTGCTGGTTGCCTGTTTGAATTCTGAATTTTCAACAGCTTTGACGGCAAGTGCGGTTGGTTTTGATGGCACACTGAAGGAAAATGAGAAGTTTGGAGATACATGACCCTGTATAAAGACTCATTATTATTATCACTAATGATATAAATATACAAGCCCTTAGCAAGAAGCTGAAATGATTAGCCCTTAGATTCTTTCACACAGATCAAGAAGATGGGTCAAAGAGGTGAAGTGAAAAGCTTCCTAAAATGAAATCAGGTCTAAGACACTATCTCAACTCAGAAATTTCTGGATCTAAGTCCACCGCTCAAGTTCTAACATGCTTTGTGAGTCAGACATTAACCTTGCATGCACTGCTTTAGATGGGAAGCAATTACATGAGATCTGAATGACCATGATGTAACACTACTTGATGCTTTAATAAATTGAGGTCATGTACAATATAGCTCAAAACGTCACATAAAATACTACCATAAGGTGAAAAGAAAATGTAAATTGTGAAATGATTTTACTATTTCTAATTATGGTGCCTTGTAATTCAGGTAATTTCAAAACAGGACTGATAGGAAACTTGGCCAAAGTCTAGGGGAAGAAGAAGGGATGTTGGTACATTAAAAAGCTTGACTGGATGTAACAATATGAACTGTGGATTTATTAGGAAGAGTTTCTCAGAATTATGACGGATCTGCTGCTCAGTACTTTGGAGGCACGAGAGTAGCTGACTAACTGGGGACTTGAATCTAAGTCTCCTTCATTGAAGGTGACTGCCTTGATCCCTAAGCTATTACCTGTAGAGCACTGTGTCTGTGTCTCCCAGTTCCACAGAATTACTCCAAGGCAGAATTGGAACACATCTGAAAAAAAGGGCAATAATTTCCAGCCCAGCTGTTTTGCTACACTTGGTGCCATTAAGTTATTCTATCAGGGAGACTTAGGATATTTACTGGGGTACTTTCTTCAGCCAGAATTTGATGTACTGTTTGAGCTTTGCAGTTACAGCTGTAAGACTTCTTCATTTTACAAAAACTTTTTTTTTTTTTGTGAATAAATGATGGAGGATGCAGAATTACTCTGGAGAACCACATGCATGGGAAGTTCTGCCTCCAATGCTGCACAGTTTCATTTGTACTAAACTTACTTTCAAGTATGTTCCTAAAAACCACACAGATCTGAAAAACAGAATAGCACAGCATTTTCAATTCCACTTTGCAGTTAGGAAAGTGTGTGCATGCCATTTAGAAATCTCATCCAGGGCATGTCAGAACAGGTTAAACATCTCAATGACTATAAAGCAACTGGCCTTCACCAAAGTCTTACACAGACAGCCTTGAACTTTTCATTCCTGCATTTTCTATTCATGAAGAAAAGTAATTATATAAAATAATTTTAAATACTATAGTAATTTAATTTAAAAAATCTTGATAAAGGCCTAAATATTATTTTTCTGTTTCCTGTTACTTTACCCCTACTTTTGTATGTGTTTTCAGACAACAGAGACCATGGCCATACCATGTTTAGTTTATGAAAGGAAAGAACACCCAGCTCAGTACTGACAAGGTGCACTCACGTTGTTAACTTCAAAAGTGAAGTTAGACCCTCTGATACAGCATACAATTTCTACTCACATAAGTTGGCTTTTTAAAAATTTTGCTTTCCTGAACCAGACCAGAACTCTGTACTTCATTGTGTTGCCACCAATTCCATCAACTATTTCCTATGAGTCTACCAGGACAGCTGAATTGGGCAGCAAGAGAGAATCTTATTCCAAGCAAACACTTTCTGACTTCCAAATACAGACTGACCCTCCAAAAATTTATCATTTTGTGAAGAAAGCACTAAATGTCAAAATCAGTGCACTGCAATTAAATAATCAGAGAAAGCACTCCAATAAAAACATACCAAGGTGGCTGAGTGTATGTGTCTGTCTTATCTGGACCTGAAATATAAAAGAAGAAACAGGTAAATTATACACACAATACTGTGTGCAATTCCAAAAATTTGAAAGATTTTAAGCAAAAAATATAAGAACCTTCACTCTTCAAATTTTCAATGCACTGAAGTCAAGATTGACTATCACCACACCTGAAATTGATATTGACAACAGGAAGCTGCTCAGCTAAAACACAAAGAGGTCTTGGTCCGTTTTGAGACATTGCCGCATCATGTTCTCACAACCTTGCAGAACTAAAAGTTCAGGGGCCCTCAAAAACTCTGTGTTGGGGGCTAGAAGTATGGAAGAGATTCCAGCTGGGAAGCAGCTTGTCAAATATTATGATAATTCCACAGAGTTTGTAGAGGTAGAGAAAGACAAACCATCAACCAGTCCTACACCTGAGCATGCTCACAGTGAAACAGCAGCTGTCCTCTGGCTAAAACACAGAGCCAAGTCAACAGGAGCAAAACCTCCCAAAACCTGAACCCATCTGTAAACATTTATCAACTCATTTGCTGTGTAGCAACAATTATCATGATTAACATGAGTAACACAAAAGCTAATTATCACATTTCTTCACTTTGCAACACCAGCAAGAAATCTGGAACATGGCTGAGCTACATTGATTTGCCAAGGTGCCTTATCAGTTGCATTGATAAAACCGAGCACTTACTGACCCACAGTCAGTCTCCTCATCTGTAATCCTCCATGAATTCTCAAAAACCTTGGCAGTGTTTGTTTCTCTTGGGGGCAGCATGAGATAATAAATAGTTGTGAGGAGAGAAATGCCATTCTAGGTCCAATACCAACCACATCTCTCCATTTCCCCCTAATTAGGATTTCAGGATGCAATTTGTTTTCTCCTGGTCAGAGCAAAGCTGCATCTATGCTATTGTCAGCCGTGAGACTAGAAACTACAGTAAAAAGACATGTAATAATTAATTTGCAAGACATGAAATTTTTCAAGTCACCAACAAGTACATCATAAAAATGCTTTCAGAGTTTGCCTCAGGGAAAAGACAAAATCATGTGATGGATGATATCCTGATTTCCACAGTGTTTTGCAAGCAAAAATCCACATCGAAATTCTTGGACTTCCCATGCCATTCAGAGTGACCAAAAGAATCTATTTACACACAGAAGTTGAGGTGAGAGAGAGAAAAGAACCCATTGATCTCATTTCAATAAACCTGTCAAACTGTAACAGAAGCATAGAAATAAAAACTGAAAATATTGGATAAATGCAGAAAAGGAAGCTTTGTAACTACTGGTTCCAGAGAAGTCAAAACCATGCAACCCTGTCTATTAAAAGAATATTTCCTCTTTCCTCTTCACCTTCCACTCTGGGGAAAAATATAGCTATTGGAGGAAAATATCTATATATATGAGATTGCATGTCTTTGAAAGAACATGTAGTACTTCTGAGCCACTTGATTGTCTGCTAACATCTTGCAGCAGCTCAGACAACCTGATTTAATTGATAATGAAAGAATTAGGTATTACATACTGTGGTTAGGTAAGTGGAATCATCCAATTAATCAAGAGCATTGAAAAAGAGTGCCCTTTTTACCGACCTGCACTAATCCCAGAAAGAATGGATTATTCAGAGATGTGGTCAGCATCTGAAGCAAACATATACCACAGCTGACTTTGTGACCCTGGTTCCACATCATCTCTCAAGGCAGATATAGCCATTACAGAACAGAAAGCTCACCACTTCAGGGAGAGCAATTAGGGATCGAGTTTTATGTTTAGATAAAAGGCTCATTGAAAGCAACAGGCCTTTCTCTACAACCTCAGTTGAACAGGCAAACTGTAGAAGCTTCTTCTACAATGGCTTCATCAGATTGGAACTTATAGATAAAAAGTACAGCTTTAATTTGCAGAAAGGTCAGCTGTGGTTCTGAGCTTCCCAAATGTACATCCACTTGCTATTTATATTGTTGATACCTTACAGAATGACAGCATTGACGTGAAACTAAAAGTCTGGCAACAACAAACTCACTACTGGGTGCATACGCAATCCATTGACCTCATGACTGCAGCTGAAGTCAGCAGCTGTGGATTTAATTATTGAATTGGGTCCAGTGACTGCTTACCCACTGACTGATGAACTTCCTCTTTAGTGTGTTTGCTGAAGGCTGTATGATTTTGAAATTGATACAAAGAGCATCCTAAGAAGCATCAAACTGCAAAACGAGCTGTATATGATAACGCATGTGTGAAACAGAACATTCAACTTATGCAAAGGTATTTGTTTCCTTAACAAGCAGTGAAATAAGCAGGGTTGAGAGTTGAGAAGACTGAATTTTAATCTTATTAAGACAGGTTTTTTTTCTCTCTCATAAGTTAGAACTATGTTCTTTTATTTACTTTCCTAGTTCTACAAATACAGATAGAATTTTGCCTCCCATAAGAGACTTGGTCTAAATGTGCATCTGGTGCTAGTACTCAACAAAGACAAAATTAATTACTGGTAAGTGCAAGGTTCCATCTGCTGAAAAGCAAATCAATGTTCAAAACACAGAAGTCAAAGTCACAGTGAAAGTGAAAAGGTGTTTTTAAAGGAATCTGTTACCAAGCATTTGGATAGCCTTTTTTTCCCATTGAACCACACAATGGTTCCAGCTGAAGCATGCTCCAAGCTATCACAGCATCATTTAACAGAGAGAGAGACAGAGAGAGAAGATAGCTGGAAGAAGTGAATGTTTCTTGTAAATATCGAGAACACAACTAGAGACATTTTAACCGAATGTCTGTGGCTCACTTTTCTGTCTCCTGCAAACTCTTTGCTGTACCTTGTATGGTGAGCTCTGCAGACACAGATGCCTTCCCAGCACTGTTCATCACTGTGCACGTGTAAATTCCTGAATCAGCAAGCTGAACGTTTTGGATCTCCAAGAACTGGATGCCTGTTCTCTCATACATGTTGAAACGCTCATTTTGCTGTAACTGAATATCACCCTGCAAATAACACAGAACAGCATGAAAGAGCAGCTATTGTTAAGAGAAGGGGAGCATGAATTTTTTAGTAAAACATTAGGTCAAAATGCCTTTCTCCTATCCTTTAGCCAAATTCCTTCTATGAATAATACTCATATGGCATAAACATAACAATAAATTGTGTCCAAAATTCTGTAATTCATATCTTCAGGAGGCTTCCTTTTTCCTCTATTTTGCCACCTACTCATCTCATTTTGGTTTCAGCCTTTCCCTGTTTATTATACTCAGATTCCTAGAAAAAATTCTTTTCATTGTATGTGTGTTCAAACCAGTTTTATGTTCCTGTTTGTTCCAGGAATCCAAACGCTTTTAAGCAAAAGCTTCCAGTCTGGAGAATAGTTCTCTATCCCTCAATAACTACACGGGAGTTAAATCCATATCCATAATCCATATCTAGAGATACGGCTTTGAGGCAAGAAGAAATTTGTAGAGTTCTGTGCTCTCTGTTACACAGAATAGATGATCACAATGACAATTTTTGCCATTAAATTCTACAAAGCAACTGACCAATACCTCATCTGTGAGCAAATCAGTGCTTTTGCTTCAGCGTCAGCCATTAAGAATGAGTGCCTTCCACAGCTTCTCCCATCCTAAGTTTAGGAAGGGAAAGCCTACAAATCTACTATTTTACTTGGGTAGTAAACATTTGAGAAACGTCACAGTGTTTACAGACACTGTCATTCTTGAAGTCTATCAACTTACTGCTATCTGGGTGCTTTAGGTCCTAATGGAATTTTTTAAAGCTAGTTCACACCCAGGAGTTGATGACAATACAGAAGCTTATGTTCCTTGCAACTTAACAAGTAAGAAAATTACAAAGAAAATAATAAGCAGAGTTAGATATTTACAAGCAGGCTTAATAATTAGTTCTGAGAAGTGCTATTTTACTTCTTGATAAAGCTTCCATGCTGTAAGGAAGGTGGTCATCTATTGGTTCTACAGTATCCAGATGTCCAGCAGATATGTAAGCTCATTTCCATGATATAGAAGGTGATAATCAATAGCAAAATATTTCATATAACCTCCAAGAAATGTATGGAGAAGTACCAAAGTGTAGATCCAAACTGCTGGATTGGTAGTCCCTACTTCCCTTTTACCACACAGCCCTGAACAAAGAGAACTGAGCACCAAATCCTGTTTTGCACAGAGCTGCATGGCTGGAAAACCTGAGCGAGCCTGATGGGACTGGAACCAGGCTGTGATGGAGCAGCTGCACTGCAGAGCCCCAGAGAGCCAGCAGATCCCACAGAATGGATGGCAGCTGGAAGGGGAGGCAGACTCCAGATGGAGCCACCAGTTGCAGGAGATGTCAGAGAGCACTTCCACTGCAAAAGGCTGCCTGTGTTTGGGCATGTACCCTGACATTCTTGTATTTCAGACAAGGATAAGCCTGGAATAAAGCAGACAATGACTTGGAAGCATTTCCCTGTTCTCTGAGAAGTTCTCTGAGGGTTTTTTCTTTTTTTTTTTCTTTTTCTTTCTCCCCCAGACCTGGAGATCCCAAGAGAAAATGTAAGCACTGATAAGAGTTGCATTTTTTTCTGTTCATGATAAAATAAGGTATTTGTCTGTTGAAGGGTGGAAGGGAGCAGGATACCACCAGAGCAGCCATATATTTGGTCTTCCAAATTAAAGAAAGTAACTGTAATTCTCTAAAATACCGACAGTTTCAGTAAAAATTACCTCATCAGTGTAATACCTAATTATCCCCTGAAAGCTCTCTCTTTACAAACAAAAAATGTGTTTGGAGATCTTGTGTATGCCCAGAGGGGACACTGGGACTTAAGACTTCAACGTACATTTCACCTTTTCAAGTCATAAAATTTCAAAAGAGAAGGAAAACAGAAACTTTTGGGGAAATCATACCTTAAACCAAGTGACTTGAGGCTGAGGTCGTCCTGTTATTTTACATGAGAATTTGCCCGTTTGGCCCTCGCGCACAACAACTCTGTTGGGTTTTGTAGCAAACTTGGGTGGACTTTCTCCCCAGATGCTCGGCCTCTGCTCCACAGATGGAACAGCAAGTCTTCCCCTGCAAAGGCAATTGACATTCTGGTTTTACAGAGGAGCTGGAAGCGCTTGTGGTTAGAGCACATGTCAGGAAGCGTTTTAGACTTGTGGTCTGCCAGCAAGGGTGTATCGTTGGTGGCAACCTAGACTGTAGTTGCACGATATTTTTCTTGGCCATGGAAGAAATGGAAATGCTGGTGATGACTGCTCTTGACTCCTCATGCAATCAAACAGTGTTATGCTATGCACCCTCATCTGGCATACACAGATCTTGGGGATCATTTCAGTTGTTCATAAGCAGAGCTGGGCAAACCAAAAGATAGGAAACACTGTATGCATTTAGTTTTCCCTATTTTCTGTTTTTTAGTTGCCTCCTAAGAGCTTATTTGTGCATACTTGTTTACTGTTCACAGTTTTTTTATAATTTAATTTGTTTTATTCTTGAGTGTAATTGACAGTAATTTCAGTAATTTCTGATTTATGAATCAGCACCTTGGTTTTGCAACATTCTGACATGTCCTGGTAAATAATTTTGGTCTGGGGAAGACTTTTATTTGTGACCTCATTTGCTACCATTTTTTCAAAGCAGATGTGAAGAGGACACAAAACCAAAGTACACCTGTCCCAGGTGAACTACTGTTAAGGGTAAATGCCCAGCTCTACTTACTTGGCTGGCACAGCTGGGAAATGACATGTGGGATGAAACTAAAGTGACTGCAGTCCAAAACTGTAAACAGTTCCACAACCATAAAACATAAAACATCAAGAGCATTATAGCATGAAAAAATCCAAAAAGGTGCAACTTCAGGTCAGTTAATGTCAAAGGGAACGCACTCACTCATTGCTCTCAAGCCTTGGTACAACAAAGACACATTAGCAGATGGCAGATGGTGATTTTTTTTTAAACATTTAATTTCAAGCAAACTGAACCATTTTCAAGGCTTTCTTTTCCAGATGGCCTTTTACCACATGCAAGTAAGATGTGTCAATACCTCACCATTTCTACCAGGTGTCAGATACTAACAGAGACTGCATTTTCTTATTCCAAGGTGCTGCCAAGACATGGTGGCTGCCATATGGGCAGCTCGAGGTTTCTAAGCAAGAGATGATACCATAATGAAAGGATTTACATGGAAAAGAGAACCAGAAAAAGTATTGAGAGAAGAGTGATTGTAACATGCTAAAATGAAAATCACTTTATCCTATAATTAAATATCTGATAGCTTTTAATGTCATCTCCCTCATACTACCACTGAAGAACTTAAATGTGTACTAAAGCAGTCTTTTAGTAACCATCTTTAGGTGGTGAGTCTATATTTATTTATCTATAAATATTATAATATATTAAATTATATTATTATAATATATTAAAAGCAAATGTACCACTAGGTGGCCTGCAGCTTTATGGCTGGTTCCTAGATATGAACCAATGGAAATGTATAATTGTTTTTTTCTTTTCTCTTCTCCTACCATAGAAGTATTAATACTGAATAAAACACAGGAACATGAAAAGTGAGGACAATCACTCTAACTCTTCACAATGCAATGGATTAGGATAGTGCTCTGTAAAGTCTCAATATACAACAAAATCTGACAGCAACCTGAACTGCCCTTTCTTGTTTTGATTATTTATCCTGTGTGTATGTCTGTAGGTCACTTGCAATACAGAATTTATCATGTAAAAGCCTTCCTGATTACTCACTTTTACTTAGCATTTCCACTATTGTAATCTGTCAGTTTTAAAATTAAAAAAAAAAACCCCAATGTTCAAATCAATGATGAAATTGAAACCTCCAGTTTTAATTATCTGTATCTAATCACTAACTAATCAGAACATGTATTTTTGCCTACATCCAAAGCAATTCAGTGCCAGAGATATAAGTCAGAGAAAAATCTGCTTAAATTCAAACTGCTTATAAAGAAATTAATTCAGCTGTTGGAAGAATTAGGCATGAGGCTTTCAAAACGGTGACATTCACATAATTGTAAATGCCTACTGAAGTGCAGAAAGTAAAGTAGGCTCTTGTGTGCCAGCTTACATCATCCCATCAACCTGTTCTGAGTAAAGTTACTCCAAACCAGAACAATAATTTCTTCTGGACTACAGTTTACCCACTGTGTTGCTTGGAAATATTTAAATTCTGTGTGCAAGAATGCTGATTTCAGTTGCTTTTATTTCTTACTGATGACTCTTAAAGCAGTATTTGCTCTGGCTTTAAAGAAAGGCTGTCGGCTCATGACAGTTGTGAGGAAGAGTTCTTGAATATCAGAGAGCAGAGAAGAGGGTGCAGTATTTAGGTATCAGCAGGATGTTCTGTTTCCAGCCACATTAATTGCTCAGTCAGTATGCTGCAGCAATAGCTGTGCATCTTCCTGACTGCCTCAACCATTCTGCTTAGACAGCAGCTCTCACTGTAGCTACTCTGCTTGGGGTAAATGAAGACTTTTAGAAAGAGTAATTTCACTTGTTTTTCTACCAAAATATATTTAAGTGTCTGTTAAACAATATCCAAGCCAGTAGACTGCTTACCCAGAGGTTTTGGCACTGGATGGCAGGCTGTATTTCATCAAGGAGTTTCCTGTAAGCATAGGACAGAAACACAGGAAGTCGAAAATTTTGTCAAGCCCATTGGGAATTACAGATAATAAAGACTATGTAAAATATGCATTCCTCCAGGTTAGAAACATAAAGGAGGAATGCAACACCTGCAGTATAAAGTTACGTCATTGGTAGTTCAAAGTTAGGCTCTCCAATTTCAAAACCAAGCTTTAGCAGAGTTGCTGTCTAGCCCCTGGAATCAGTTGTAAAAACGCTGAAGATTATTCATGAAAAAATACTTTTTTGAATGAAACTGTCTAATTTATACAGTGCACTGTATATTTATTATAATATAATATATATAATCCATATACAATTAATAAATAATAATAAATTTAAAAAGATATAATTTATACAGCACTTCAAGTTAAGATAGCAGGAGGTTTTCAGACTATGAAAACTTTACTTGGCAGTGTTTTCAGCCCGAAGCACCCTCGCTGTCCATGGCACAGGAGCTGGTGCCCGCAGGAGGGAGAAGCCGCGGGAGCCCAGCGCCATCTGCTGCACACAGAGCCCGGCCGGCACCACCCGGAGCCGCAGCATCAAACACACAGCTCTGGGCTGGGGAAAAACACCTGCTCGAGAGCCTTCCGAGAGCCCACATCGCTGTCACACGGGACAGCCGTGCAGATGGAAAGAATAGATCATGTTTATGTCACCCACTTTTTCAAGCAGCAGGCAACCCCACGTGGTTATCTTTGCGGAGAACAGAAAAACGTATTTTGCTTTGCTGTCTTGATGGATAAAGGGATTTTAGAACAAAAGCCATATGATTCTTAAACTCTGAGAAATTCAGTCATTGGTACTGCCCCAAAGTTGTTTTGAACTGCAGCAAAAAACAGGTCAGAAAAACTGATATAAAAACGGCTTTTAAAAAATCCTCCATCTCCATGTAAATTGTCATTCATAAAGTTGTCCCAACTTAAAACAAGAGGAAAAATAAACACGTCACATAATTTTTACAACAGAAGGCAGTAGCAATCATGTCAGATCTATGCATATTTCAGTGTGTGCTCTGAGTATATTAGAGTTTTTGACTCTGAATAAACCCAAATACTGATAGCTTCAGGACTGCTGCAGATTTTTTTCTTTTCTTCAAGAATTCAAGACAAAGACCTGAAAGGTTTTGATATTCAACAGATCTCTGATATGACCAAATTGCAAGAGGAGAAGCAGTACAATTGATTTCAATCCTTCCCTGGCTTTGTACCACTCTTTAAATTTTAAATTTGGCAGTTTGCAGCTATCTAATATGCAGATGTGCTCTTAAAAATTCCTGGGTTTGATCCTGGCTGTTTCCTGTGTGATATTAAGTATGCAATTACAACCAGGCATGCAGCTTAGCAATTTCTGTCCTGAGTGGTGACTTCCATAAAAATTACAAAGTTTAGAACAAAGTCTTTAAAGCTAAGACTTTTGTTACCTGCACATCATCACCCACGCCTGAAACAGAAATCACACTTTATCTAATTGTAGACGTGTAGCTCCCTGCACAATGTCTTACCATGTGAAATGCAGAAAATGAACCTTACTCTTGCATCGATAAGAAGGCATGAATGTACAGTTGTGATTTTAACCAGACTTTTTAGCACACCTCGTTCCTTTGCTTAAACTATAATCACCAAAAGAACAGCATAAGAATCTTCTGACCTTCCACTGTCAGTTCCACGGTCACCTGACGAACCCCACCATCATTTGCAGCCTCACAGGTGTATTTGCCACCATCACCTTCCTGCACACCTTTGATGACCAAGCTGAACATGCCCCGGATGCTGCAGTCCACGACATAATGGTCTCCCTCTGGGACAGGATGCCCATTTCTGTACCATGTGATCTGTGGCTCAGGGTAGCCTCTGACCTGAAAAGATGTGAGAAAGCGAGTGCAGAAAGAAGGTAAATTTACCAGATGATGATATCAGGAAGAAATGTTGGACATTTAGCAATGCAGTGGAAAGTTCTTGACACATATTCTTTAATATGTCTGCTAAAGACATATTCTTTGCAAGCCAAATGGCAGAAGATAATGAAATGAAAAACACTCTTGGATAAGCCAGACTTAAAATCATGAGACTAGTCAGGCAGAAAAATTTCCCACTTAGAATGGTTTCTCTGCAAAAACACAGTGAGAGTGCCAATGAAAAATCCTGATACCTGAATCCCTACTGCTCAGAAACTCAAAAAAAAAAGGCCAGTAATGCTACTACACCTCTGAGTATGCAAGACTGCAAGGCTTTTGGACCAAATACCTCTAGCATGGTTGCCAAGGATTTGGCTTATATTGTAGATCTGTAAACAGCCATCTAGTTTTCCAATGTGCTGAGACATAGTAAGTAGCTCCTGACAATATACAGGCAAAAAATGCAGACACATACTAAAATCCTTGCTGATCTTTGAAAGTAGAAGATAAGGAGCTGCAATTTGAGAAAGCATCATTAAGGATCATTCTCATGTTATGGCAGGAGAGGACTATAAGCACCTACACTTAATCACACAAATATACAGCTCAACTTAAAGAGACTTCTGGCCTACCCAAAAGAAGAATTTTCAGCAAAATGAACCAGCCCTGTTCTCATTAAATAATAACCATACTGGTGCATCCCTGCCTCCTATGGCATTAATGATGCCTTCAGATTTACAGGCAGAGCCTTGGCTGGGGTAACGGAGAACTGAGTTATTGATTTACAACTGAGTTCTTGAAACTTGATGAGGATTTGTGACTTTCTTTTGCAAAAAATGGGAAAAGCAGACATACATCAGTTTCCACCAAAGAAAAAAACTACTCAGGCAAAGGTTCTTCCTCTACTTTGTGAGAAATGCCATCCTCTTTGAGGGTCACTTTAGAATGTGTTAATTGTTAGCACGCTTGCCAAGTCATCATGACAACTCCTGATTGCAGTACTCCTTTCCTATCCCCCCTCTGATATGTCAGCTCTCCACCTCCTGACTCTTTGATCCTTTGCCTACAAATCATGAAGTACCTGAGTGAATCAAGATGAGCTGGAATGAGTAATAGTCATGGCTGTGTTTGCTCACTGGGAAAGAAGCAATGTTGCCTTCTGAGCTACATATCAAAATTTGGCAACTGAGCAGGAAGTCCCTTCAGCCTCCAGGTGGGCAAAATATTGATGATCTGTCTTGAAGTGAAGAAGGCTTGATTGTGGCTTGGGCAAATTCCTCCCAGCATTCTCCTCTCAGTTTCCAATTCTCATTTCAGCTCTGCTTTCTCTGACTGCACAGCACTTTGAAAGTTACAATATTTAGCCAACCAACCTTACCCATTCTTAGGCTCTCTTTTTAAAAAAACTCATTTTTAATCCGGCCCCACCTCACTCCAGCTGGGTTTCTCATCTGCTGCAGCTTAACCTACAGCTGTCAGATTTTTTTCTCTTTCCTTTAAATCTTGGGATATCTGTTCAGACAAATTAATTTTTCCAGTGATGGGGTGACCTCTTCTCCCTGGCACTACTTACTCAATATTAAGGACATTAACATTTGCCATGAGCTGAATATGCTGAATAAACTGGAGAAACTTTCCATTTCTGGTATAATTTCTCAAATTCTTTTTGAGTCTACCTTTAACTAAGCAAAAGTCATGTTCCATGAAGTACAAATTGTGGGATCCTGCACAATGGGGAGCTGATTTATGTTTAAAAATGCCACAGCATTTTTCTAAAGCTCTTTGTGGCCATGTCTTCTTCCAGTGCTCTCTGATAAACAACAGCTCCTTCTTATCCCAGACCCCTCACCCTACTCCAGCATATTGATTTAGTGCTTACTTCAGTAAAGCACAAAGTGCAGGCTCCAAGGAATATCTCTCTCAGCACGTACCATTTTCAGAAATAGGGAGTTGTGAAGCAGCAATATGAGACTGTTACAATACTGTAACTCCAAGTAGTTGATAATGTGCCCACTGTCACAGAAAGTGACTTGCACCAAATAACTGTTTCTTACTATTAACTTGTCAATGCCCTCATACCTGTCTTTTCATTCTAGATTAAGAAACCAACAGAAACATTAAGTGATTTACCCAAAGCCAGAGAGTATATTAGAATAAAGTTACTAGTTCTCATTTTTGCTTCACTGGATATTAAGATTTATTTAAAATATTTGAGGTAAAATTGTTTTCACACTGATGTATCAAGTATCTACAGTACAGTAAAATGGAAGAGTAGCACTTCAGTTGATGTGAAGACATAAGCACCTTTTCAGTGGTTCTGTCTTCACATCACAGCCTCTTTACCAGCATTAGTCCAGCCACATCTGTTTACAGCTGCTGAGACTCTGGCCTGCAAATGAAAGTCATCAATTACATGTCACCTAATATATTTACTGTTTTTTCCAGTTCATAATAATTTCTTCTGGTGATTTCATTGAATTGTTCAACCCAGCTCCAAAGGCCCCAAGCATTAACTTTCAATCACTTCTAGCAGGGAACAAGTGGGGTCAAAACAATGGGAAATACCCGTCTTCCTTTTCGATTTTGTTTTAAAATATTCTTAAGTCCCTCTTGGACCACACAACGCCAATTTTAGCTGACCCTTCAAGCTCTGGTAGGCCATTATGTATATACTTCCAGTATCACATGGCTGAGGCTACATTAAGTGTTTTTCCATTTCTTCTTTGTGTCTTTATTTTACACTTGCTTTGTCTATATTATTGTGTTCATCCACATCTCTACACTGAGGAAATGCTGCACCAAAAACTACACAGACAACCAGCATTCCATTTCCTTTCAAAAGGTTGAGTCATTCCCTTCGCAAACGAATTTTTTTCTTTAATTTTTTGTCAAAAATGAAATAATGGGAAAGCAGAAGTTTACAGAATTGCTCTGTTGCAAGGATTTATTTCAGGTTTTGGTTTGGAATGTGTTTCAAACTGAGCCAGCCCTCTCTGAAATACATGGTCTTGCCATAAAAGTGTCAGGGACCCTTAAACAAATCACTGGTTACCAGATTTTGATCCTCGTGGATCAATTCCAGAACTGCAGCAGGTTTTATATTCCTCCAAATCTTTCCAGGGCTCACTAAAAACATCTGCCTTGAATAAATCCACAGCAAAGAGAAATTCATCTGCTTATTTAATGCCCAGCAGCAGCATGCTATAACCCTTATTTACAACTTGGCCTGTGTGAGTATTGCCAGTCCCAGTGAGGCTGCAGCTTCTCTTTACCTGCTCTACAACAATAACGAGTGGAAAATTGACAGCAACCAGCAAATAACCATTGTTTTAGCACAAACACGAGTTTTGAGCTTTTGTCTGGACCCTTCAAGTGCTTAAGCCTTCCTGGAAAAGTCTGGTAAGGCAAAACAGTGCATCAACAGCAAGGGGAAAGAGCTGACAGAGAACCTGTGGTGTGTGAAACTCCCAGAGTTCAGGTTGTTCTGCATCTGGGTGTGAGAGAACATTATTGAAAAGGGATGGTGTTAGGTTCCCAAAGAAAAGAAAAAAATACAACAAATCCATGGAAGCTGTACTCTAAATGACAGTATTATTAGAAAATGTGCCCCTACAAACTATTCCCCACTGTCACAAACTGAAAGGCAGTCAATGACCACCAACACCAAATACATTCAGCAATCCTTTTTCTTGTTCAAAAGCATAGGAAATGTTTTCTAAAACTTGGTGTCTATCTATGCTCCATAAAAGAGCTGTTTATATACCAATTTCAAAAAAACATGGGTTTGCCTACTTAAACACAGTGGCATTAGCAGTTTAAGGCAATGGGATGCACCCTTTAGGCTTATGCTTTTAAGTTCACTGGAGCTGCTGGCTCCAGTGAGGTCAACAATGAACACAAACCCACAGCACCCAAAAAAAAAGCAGCCATAAGTTACAATAAACCAAAGTGTAAGTGTGAAACATTGATGGGGTGCTGTTGTTGAATATTGTTCAGTTTGGCAATAACACCTAAAGACTGTTAGAAATGATGGCAAACATTACATGACATATTCCAGCACTACATCCATTGTACAGGCTGAGGCGTTCAGTGATTGATGTTAAGGACTAGATAAATGTCCCATTTTGCTGTTTAAGGTCACAGAAGCAATGAGATCAGGAAGAAGACAGCTATCAAAAGGATTTATTGGCTTACAAAATCTCCCTGGATTACATCATATATAGACAGGCACATCAAAAGCCGTACTAAGACTGGCAATGTTACAACCGTAAAGAAGTTGCTATTCAAAATAACTCCCCTCATAGAGATGATTTCATATACTGAAATATTAATTCACTAATGACTAAAATTCCTCTCAAGAGATAATCCTTCCCCCATGAAATCAGAATTTTAAAACATCCAGATTCTCTCAGCACACAGTGTTCGGTTATGCTGCTATTTCTGTTGACTGCCTTTGCCTTAATTCCCCAAAGTCTAGAATTAAAAACTATATGTATATAGTTTTCAATTATTGAATGAAAGAATCAGTTTTATGTGGGTAGTTCAATAAATCTAAAGAAAATTGATTTTGAATATACATTTGAAAGACAGAAATATTATCTATTCACATGGACGTAGTGTAGTTAAGCACATTCACAGTCAGACTGTGGTGTCTGGAAGCAGTAAAACAACACAAAAACAAAGTTTGGATGACCTGGGTAACAAGTCATAAATGAAGAATGGCAGTAATGAGAAATGTTAAATGTTTTCTAATGCATATAAGT
This sequence comes from Acridotheres tristis, assembly GCA_037013685.1. Taxonomy (NCBI): domain Eukaryota; kingdom Metazoa; phylum Chordata; class Aves; order Passeriformes; family Sturnidae; genus Acridotheres; species Acridotheres tristis. The sequence goes on from CM072894.1 coordinate 27,617,139, forward strand.
ACCTGCCATGCAGAAGAGAATAAACTATTTCCCACATCCACAGTGGATTGGGCAAGCAATAAACTTTCAAGAGAAATTGGCCAGTGTGTTGGCAGACCATGTCTGTCGGCAGTCACCTCCTTTAAAGGAACAACAGGTGCTTTGCTTATTTGGCTGCCTGCCGATCTTAACATTAAGGAATGCCAGAAGTTGAGGAAAGCTTGAGAAGACTTTGTAGCCTATTCTCTGTTCCATGCCCATCTTCAGGAGGAAAACAGTAATTTCGAGGATCTACATCTCATAAGGCTATAAAGATCAGAAGCTGCAAAGGAATAAAATGAGGATAGCCTCAGCCAGAGCTGTCAGATGTTACCACTGAACTCCCAAACATGTGCTTTTGGCAGATCCTTAGAAGTCACCATAAGGAGACGTCAAGGGAGATGTGGAAAACTAATCAGAATATCTGACAAAGTCTGACCTTTATTCTGCTGCCTGAAACCTGGCAGAGCAAATACTCATTTCTAGTGGGGAGTAAACTGCTTGCACTTTTTGCAAAACTTAGAGTAATAACCCATCAGATTGTATCAAGAAAGCAGCAGAAGAAACACCATTAAATAGTGCAACACATTTTTCAAGTGTAATTATAATCAAAGAAGTAAAGATACAGGAAAAAATGCTGTATAACACACTTGAAATGTAGTAGAGACTGGATAATGTGCCTCTTTTTCCATTTTCTAGGTATCAGCAAAAATAGAATATAATTGCCTTTATTCCAAGTTACATATTAGATGTAGATTCTGTAGATTATACAGTTGAAGACTCTCATGCAGAGATCCAAAAATGCAGAAATCCAAACAGTAGCAACTGTTCTGTGGATGTGGCTCATCCTAGGTCCTACAAATAAAGAGGCACTTCCCACAGCCACCAGAGGGACAGACCCTCTATTTTACTTGAATCAAGAGCCAATGGGTTTTGGCCCTGGACCTTGATAAAAAGACTTGTGAAGGGAACTTAGCAGAGAATGCTACACCATAACATATACTCTGTTCATGTAGACAGAGATGTGTTTCTCTCAAACTAGAGAAAAAGCCTGCTTCTTGTTTTAATATTTCATACTGCTGTGAACTCGTAGTTTCAGTCTTAGGAAAGAAGTACTATAAAACTACTGAGACTACAACATGAATGTTGTAACTACAGCCCACCTAATAGGTGCTATATTTTGATTTAGACTTAATTTTTACTGTTAGTGCAGGTGGGAAACATGGTTCTGGCCAGCACAGCTCTTTTCAAGTCTTGTAACAAAGCTTCTGTTAGAGTCAAGCTACAGTTTGCTTTAACAAATGAATAGCAGATGTTCTTGATAAAGGAAAGTGGACATGATACATTGTTAAGCTCCTTCTGAGACTTTAAACACACACAAACCATATCTCAAGAATAGTTTATCCCTTTTAAAAGCTTACTTCTAAAACAGAGAACTTGCCTGGCAAGGTTAAACATGAAAATGTTAAATATTTGGAGACTTAGCTATGACTTTGCAAACAAAGTGAAAAACCTACCTCTTCTGCAGAAGAATCTAGAATCCACAGTTGTGTCATTAAAGCAAAAATGGAATACAGAGTAGGAGCAAATATGTTCATTTCAAAGCATTACCTACTGTAGGTACAAGAAAAACCAATGGTCTTTCTGTAAGCCTAGGATGTGTTTTATTTTTCTACTTTGCGCTCACCAGTGCCGAATGGCATTTGATACTTTATAGTCCAAGCACTAAAACCAAGATCATTCTGCAGATAGCACCCCAAAAATTTTAGTTTTGACTCCTAAAAAGTAGTTCTGCATAGTGCGTTCATTCAATATCACACTATTAAACCCCTTTTTGCAGATTGCAAAGGTGCTGAACACTACACATACTACCACAGATCTTTAGGGGAATCAGTTTTTATGGTGCTCAGCAGGGAAGAATTTATGACTATCCATGGAAGACACGGTCTGTTAACTGAAAAGCAGACAGCAGCTGCACATAATTTCTTCTTCCATCTTCTACATTTAATTTTTTTTTTTTATAAAATTCAGTGTCAAGAATTCCCAGAGGTGCACAGACTATCGGCTTATTGCCAGTAGTACCAGAGTATAACTGTTCGAAAAAAGCATTGCTATCCCAGGTACCATAATCTCAACAAGTCCATTTGTCTTATATTTTTTTCTGAAGGACTCAAGTGGAATTTCAGAGTAGCACTGGGTGTCAAGCTGCCTTGATTCTATCCAAGTTCAAACATCAGTCCCAATTCACTCAGCTCTTAAGAGAATGTTGAAGCCCTATTTATGTCCTTTGGAATTAATCACATGTATAGGTGCTTTCCTAAATTAGATTTTATTTAATATAAAGAATAAGTTCAGCTGTATTGCTTTAAAGTAACATTGTTACAGGAGTCTTCATACAACCACAAAATAAACCAGCTGAAATACAGAGCTGAGCTCTGCCATGATGGATTTTACCCTTTCCTGTCCAGAGGACATGAAGGGAACACACTGTACAGAGGAACATGTCTGTGGAGTTGGGATGTCAATCAGCAACTGAACTGGGGGCTGTAAACCTCTGCTACACTAATGGGGGCATTTTCACACAGTCTGCTGTCTCAGACTGGCAGAGCTTTACTGATGCAGCTTTCATAAATCATTCTACCAGCAGTAACATCTGCCTTTTTACTCTCCCCACATTGTAGCCACCTGACCTGTAGCAATTAGGTGTGAGAATTTTACGCAAACCACCCATAGAGTTCATCTGAACCATTTTTATGTAAGTGCAAGTTTTCTGAACTTAATATAGAATTATAGGTAGACTAAATCTCTATCCATCTTTAGATCATTTTTATATTTGTATTTAGTCATTGTTTGATTTTTCCTATTTTTAAAAAGCCTTCCTCTAGGCTGCCAATTCAAAAGCAGATGCCATAAACCTTGGATAAAGTCTAGGAGAAAGCTTAGGCTATTTCCTCCCGTGCCACTCAGATGTTGTCCTGATAAACAAAGATTACAAGATCTCCATAAAGTGGTAAAATTCTGGCATTTTGTCGAAGTAGGAGTGTGCAGGAAACTGAGTTATGTAGAAACTGTAATTTCAGTCCAAAATAGGTAGCGGTAGCTGTCACTTGGGAAAGTGTAACTTTGACTTCATAGCTGAGGATCTGAGACACAGAGACACACAGACTTTGCCAAACTCACACTTAAAGGAACTTAGCTTTCAGTATTTAGTACTATTAGATGAAATAATCTGATCATATTTCTTCCTTGCCAACAAATTTGCTATTGAAAAAAATCAATGCAGTGTCTGAAGATGCAGCACAAGGGGGCCACTGCTGTTGTTACAAAGAACAATGACTGAATGTGTTTGTATAAAGATACCAAAGTGCACAGTATTGCATGAAAAGTGAAGAGGATCCAGACAGAATAGGTCCAGAGCCTTGGCAATGAAATAAAAACCACACAAAACAGTGTCACAAATAAGAGAAGTAAAGCTATGTAAACCACACGGTAAGAAACGACTCTGTCAGCTCTCAATAACTCCAGTACTGCAACACAGTATGGGCCAAAAAGATTCCAAAGGCAAGGGCAAGTACAAGAACTCTCAACACAACAGTGAAGATTAGCTTTGCAGCCCTCTCTTGAGTGATACTCTCATCAATTTTAAGCTTTCCCTGGTTCTAAGTCTCTCCTTAGAGAAGAGAAGGTAAACTGCAAAGACAAAGCTTTCTTCACATGGTCCAACTTTTTAAAAGTGTTAGATTTTATGAGGTGCTGAATAGCTTAAAAATGCTAAAAAATTTCAAAGAAATAGCTGACCTATGTGTACAACAATGGGTCATTTAGGATTATGCAGTACAAATATAAGGGAGGTCAAAGGGAAAGAACAGTGGCTGTGGAAAGCAAATAAGGCTCTTGCTAATTGTTCCACATAGCCCAGTAAGTCCCTAAAATTTGCTCTCCCTATCCTTCTCCTAGTTCCCATCTTTGGTGATTTTGAGTCAAGTTGTCTATCAAATATTACTAAATGAAGTAGCTGCTTTATGTCAGTAACAGTGAGTTTAGGAGCATGTCAGAAGTTTCCTGATAGGACTGGAGTTCATTTCAGAGCAGCAGCAATCTTTGCTACAGTAAACAAGATTTTGAGAAATCAGATCAGAGTTTTGAAAAGCTGTCAGAACCATTTCAGCAGGATAGCCCGATTTATGATGTTTGCCACTACTTTTGTTCATAAATTTTATGTGGCAGCACTAGAAGAAAGACTGAAACAGTTTAACACAATAAAAATAAATCGTTGAGAAATTTTCTCTCCTCTTCTCTTCAAAAAAGCCGATATTTTAAGACTTGAAGATTTTTACTTTCAGTTGTGAATCCTTCATTCATCCATCACCTAGTAATAATTCAGAAAGGTGGATAATGATTGTTTAGACAAAGTAGAAGCAGGAGGAAGCTCCCTGAGCAAGTACAGGATGAAATGAACACCAACATTTTGCTCTGTCTTTAGCAAAATGTGTGTGTGTCCCCACTTGAAAGGAGAACTGTAAACATTTAGCTGTTTTGTCTCACAGAACTGATCACAGAATCCAGATGCTTTAAGCCACAGGTCAAAAGATTCTGCTGACACCACAGGAAAGCAGCACAATCAAACACCATCAATAATGTTCATAACAACAATCCCTTCATAACTGAAATACCTGGGGCTAGAATCGGCAGTCACTTTTTAAAGATGACTATTCACCCCATTTCTTTCCTTTCACAAGAGAATGTTCATCATTTATTACAATAAAACTTGCAAAAAATAGATTTCTCCATTGCATATGATTTCTGGAAAATGGAAAGATTTTTTAAAACATTGGTTTTACTTACTGATACAAAGTTTCTATCTTAATAGGGAAAGAATTTATTTCATATGTCACTGAGTACTAAGGGCCCTATGTTCCTGTAGGAGCAATGCCACTGACCAAATGAGCCTCATGCTTTCCTTGCTTGGGGATGCTGTTCTGAGCATGCTATCAACAGATAAGGAATCTCTACAAATTTACATGAGTACACACTGTATGCATGACCTAGTATGGAAAATTACTGAGAAAATATTGCTTTCTTTCTGTACCCAAACCAAACAGCCACTGGAAAATACGTTTGGAGCTATGAAATTTGTACTTATGGGCAGCAATCAACTTCTGAAATGTAAGGTGGTAACAAATACTGTGTGCTTTGAATGAACATGCTCATACTTTATCAGTTTCCAAGCAGACAAGATTTCCTGCAATTTAGGAGTCTGGCCATGGCCACAAAAAATGCTGAAACTGGATTGGGTTGCTGGGTTGCCTGCACAGTTAACGACTGTCTGCTGATAGTGACGAAGACTGCTGGAAAAAGCTGTGCTCTGGAGAGTCTATAAAAATTCCTCAGTTATGTGTACTCCTTGTTAGTGCTTCTTGGGAAGGCTGAGAAAGCACTGGGCATGAAGTGTCATTTGTTACAAACTTCACTAAGAAGTGATGTGATTATGAAGAGATATAAAATCCAATGTTGGATCGTGAAGATATGAACACATTAGAGAGCCTAATCAACTGCCACTTCCCATTGCACCACTTATTCCACCACGTGCAACTCACTACCATGCCTTAAATAACTAGGACTTCTGTACAAAATCCTATTGAGAAACATCAACTGCTCATTAGCAACTGTCAGTGATTCTTTTGCCCTGTACTAATCCATGAAATAGATAAGCCTTCCTAACTTCACACATAGACCTTTTAATAACATCTTAGCAGAACTCTAGTTAGTATGGCTGTATTCAAAATAAAATTAAAATCCAAGGGCTGAGAAACAACACTTTAAAAGAAAAAACCCTCAAAGTGATTATTGAAATACTAAGTATAAATTGCTGTGACCATAAATTTCTAGTTCAGCCATTCAGGGTAAATATTTATATGCTGAGCTCAAGAAAAAGTTTGTGGGCTCACCTCTTCTTTCTAATGCTTTCTCTCAAAACTATAATTGCTGTGATCTTGGTAAGAGAAACACACGTGCATTCAAAAGTAGCTGTTTAGGTTGTGGGAAAAGTGCTTACTCTGCATATGCTTTCCATAGAGCTCTACTTAACCACAGTTGCTCCATTACTTCTGAGAGGTCTGAATAAACCTATGGGTGTTCAATAGTGTCCCAAGTAGACAAACCTTCTGTTCATTTGCATATCCCAACAAAGCAGCTTTGAGTCAAGGCTCTGAAGACCCAATTCTGGCATTGTGAAAGTGATGCTCTGAATCCAACAGGAGGCACTTAGCTGTGATATTTGCACCCATTGCACATCTTAATTTTCTCTTCCAAAATTAGAAGTTATTTATCTCTCAAATGGATAGGTTCACATCTAGGATACTGGATGGCAATGGAACCTCTGCAAGACAGACATTCATGTCTGAATCCACGCATGTATCTCTGTGGTTCTGTGTCATCTTGCACAAGACAGGAAATCTCACCATGCCTTGGTACCCCACATAAATGTAAAGGGGCTAACAATTATTATTTCCTCTGTTTCAGCTAGAAAGGCCAACAGAGATGGATCTAACTCTACTCTAGCCTTTGTATGTGTTAAATACTGTAGACAAACACTAGGACTCCAGTTGAATGGCGTTGTTTAAGTGGTACCATGAAATGAGCAGAAATCAATACCATTTGCAATAGTTCTTTAATCTGTACTTCCAAGATTTTGTCATAATTTTTCTTCCAGTGCTTTGTCTTTTAGCATAACTTTATTTTGAAATATTTATATTTGCCTCCCTGCAGAAACAAACTGCTGAGTTATTCCTTTATAAAGGAACACCAGATTTTATATAGACAAAAATAATCAAGCTGAAGTATATTGAACTCTTGTTCCAGACAGTTCACAGAACAGAAAAATTCTTTATTCATCTTTGCCAGTATGGGAGTGTGATACAAATGAGATTTGATACATAAGTTAGATTTCATATTGCCATGTGTGCAGGTGCATTTACAAACCTTTTACAAAACAGTGTGCATTGCATTAATATTCTGAGCTTTGCAAAAACAATTTAAATTATACATGCACCATAAATAGAGGCTTGCTTGTGTATTATGGGACATACTGAAGGAATGGCAGACTCTCAAGCCACACAGTTATGATTTGACTCTACCATGCAGCTGGAGGAAAATTACCATTCTCATTCAATGTGAGTTGAGAGAGTACAGAGCTGGATGAAGTAAGCACAATATGCCATTGCCAACGGGCAAATAACCATGAGCAGAATTATTTAATTTGTCAGTCTTTGCCTCTCCCTTTTCTTTGGGCTCTATGAGCAGATTGTTGTCATCTTTAAATGAAAAGTTGAACTTGGAATGCAGTAAGACTTTTAATTAGTGTTTTAGTAAGCTCAGCTGTTGTGTTTATAATAAATAGTATATTCCACAGACTAACATTTACCATAGTATATTTAAAAAGATGCAGAAAAGCAGTGAAAACTAAAAAAAAAGATAAAATAACTTATTTTTCCATTTTGTTTTGTTCTTCAAATGAATTACAAAGGTCTCCATCTAAGCAATAAAAAAAAAAAGCAAAACTGACTTTGAATTTGTACCAGCTTTAGCCACGGCATTTTCAGAAGACAAAGATTGCTTTGTTCTGTCTGGCCACAGGTTTACAACAATGCACTGACTTACAAAGAATAAAGCCATCTTCACCATCGGAAGGCCTACAATTTTAATTTTCTAAAAGAAAAATTTCCAGGTTTTCACTCTGTCTATTCCTAAAACTCCTCTGAAAAAGAAACGTGTAAGAGCTTAGATGATCTCTAGAATCTCACTGCCACATATTCTTAATGTGGGATGGCTAGCCTAGAGGCCAGGTTACTAACTTGTGAGTCAAACATGATTTAACTCCTAACCTATAGCCTACTTGTTATGTTCCCTAGAAGAATAAAATCAACATATTTAGGCAGGTAATTCAAAGCCCTTATACTGGACTAGTAGTCACTCCAGGGACAACCAGTCAGTGAAATGCCTTGATTTCCTGTCTCCAAGAAGGGCAGAGCTTTAACGTGTCACCTCTGGCAGCAACAGGAACAGCAAGGTCTCCCTCAGCAAGCCCAACACTCTACATCTCTCCTATTCCAAAGCTTATTTCATCAACATGAGGGGAACACAGAAATGTGTATTCACATGGGATGCTGAATTATGAACTGGGATGACTTTTGGCTTAAGAATCATGATGAAGGCAGGTTTGACCTCAGATTCTAAACAATGAACTCTGAAAGCATAGGTAGGAAAATGGATGCTGTTTCAGGCCCCTGCTGGAGATCCAGTAACCTCTAATGACAAGAGAATGTCTTACAGACTGAACATTAAAAACTGAACTGGAAACCTACGGAGGAACAATCTGGCCTGGCCTACTTCAGCTCCTGAGTGTATCCTCTTTTGGGATCCTGACTCTGGTTCATAGTTTGCCATGTCTGGGTGCTGCAGAGGTGTGTTAGAGCACATGGCAGTGCCTGCTGGGAGCAGAGCCTGAGGGACTGTGGCCAGGGCAGGGCTGTGGCCAGGGCAGGGCTGTGGCCAGGACAGGGCTGTGGCCAGGACAGGGCTGTGGCCAGGGCAGGGCTGTGGCCAGTGCTGGGCTGTGGCCAGGGCAGGGCTGTGGCCAGGACAGGGCTGTGGCCAGGGCAGGGCTGTGGCCAGCTGGTGATGGCACAGCCCGTGCATGGCTCCCCTTGGCTCCTGGCTCACACTCCTTTGGGGAGCAGCCAGCCCTTGCTGCTCCCTGTCAGACAGATGGATTTCTCCCCCTCATGAATGGGTTGAATTCACAGCAATGTAATTTTCTGTTCAGCATGCACTTAGATATTGGGGAGTCCAAATTTTACATGGAAAAATATGTTGTCTGGTTTTGCCCAGTAGGTTTCCAAACTTCATACTATATCCACGAGTGAACAGAGCCAAGTAACATGTCAAAAGCAGAAATTTTTAGCTTTGGAGTTTAGGTGCTAGACAGAGCAAAGCCACAATGAGTAATGATGTGTTTTGATTATAAACCTTCTCCACATGTGGCCTTCTGCAGATTCTGAATGCATCACGCTTGCTGTCTATTAATGACTACTCTCTTTTCCCACAGGGGCAAAGCAGAATTATATCCAGAAGTGTGACCTTGAGTAATTTGGTGCAAATTCTCAAGGACATATTTACATACAGTCAAAAACACACTTTGCTATTTTATGTGGGGTTCTCATTGCTACATATGGCACTGAACTCTTCCCTGACCTTTCTCGTTTGCAGGTATGGGGCTTGAAGTTCAAACCTTGTTTATGATGGCAGAAAGCAAATATATTATCAGTTAGCCAAATGCACATCTGATGATAAGCACCCTATCCTACCTTTAGGGTGAGCTAGAAAAACAAAATTTAAAGCTTTCCAGTTAGAGACATATTGCTGGAAGAAAAAAAATCAACCAAAATATTTCCTCCCCCCTTTCATTCCTCTCACATCACTACAGGCTATTGCAGCACAAAGAAAAGAAAGCCAGCTACTCTTAGTTCTGTTACAGTTACTAGATCTTTTTTAACTTTCAAACCTAATATGAGTGTGATGAGAGTCAAAGGCACAATTCCTTAAAAAATTAAGTTTAAAACATTATAATGCTAAGCTGCAGTCATGTTTCATGTACTACTAGGAACGTTTATTTAAATAAGAAAGCACAATCCTACATGATGAGTTTTATTGCCAGTGGAATCAACCACAACAAAGACTTATGCACTGACCCAGAGGAGCAAGGGAGACTAGTCTGGAAAAGATGATGATATTTTTCAAATTAAAAGCAGAACTGAAGAACTTAATAAGACATTGTTGAAACTTGAGAGATTCGTGATTAACCATCATGGGACAGAAAACCCAAGAAGAATTATAATGACTGGTTCTATTCTGACCTACATGGATTCAGTCTTTGGGCATATCTTTGTTCAGCTATTTAGGATATGCTGCTCAGCTGTTTTTCTCTTTAGAAACAGCTGGATTTTAGTTACTTCTTTTTCAGATACATGTATATTATCGACCCTAAACAGTTCTTCAACACCACATTATGAATATTTTATGTTTTCTTTTCCTCAGCAAGTATGTCCAATACATAATTTAGGATTTTTAAAAAATTTCTTCTTAAAGAGTACAGAAAAATAGCAAGTCTAGAAATCCCTGGTAATTAAGTAAATTTTCTTAAAATCAACCCTAGGGATATCCCTATGGATAAATTCTTATATGGACACTCTTTTCCTCTTTAGTTGACACAAAGCCATGCTTTAAAACAATACACTACAGTAGTGGGTGATCACAAAAAAGGATACCTAAAATAAACATGTCAGAGTCAACAGTTTGTTGGTTCCCCCAAAGCAAACTGGAGGCAGGTAGATGCAATTAAATCACACAGACTTTTACTGTCTGCTTTGTCATGTGATTTTAATTGCTTCCACCTAAAAATCCAAAATATTTAGAAACACATTAAAGAAAAAATAAAGAAAGAAAGTAGTGACCAAGAGCAACACAAATATGGAGTCTGGCTTCAGCTAAAACAACACAGGTTTGGGTAGATACTATACAAAATAAATACAGGATTCTCTTTAATTCCATATGTACAATAGTTGTAGTGTTTTTAAAAACTTCTTATTATTAGCATCACAGTTATTAGATTGTTTTTGATATTCCTTTAATTACAGCAGTTCCTACCACAACAACCAAAAATGGGGAGCCAATCTTTCTGGCATTGCATGGAGCAGAACTCCTGTCACCAGCTGATGGTAGATAAGTAATTAAGGTGGGAAAGGAGACAGAAAGCAAATAGAACAATAAAAGTGATAGGATCAAACAGTTAATTTCTTCCACAGTTTGGAGGTGGGCAGCTTACTGAACATAGGCTCAATTATACAAAAGAATAAAACCAACCCTAAGGAAAGACAACTCAGAACAGGGATATATGTTCAGTGTTCCCCAGTCATGGCCTCTTTCCTGTGTAGAAATTTTGTCTGGGTGGAATTTGAGGATATTCAGCATTGTCTAGGATTTCTGAACATCTGGCAGATTGAAAAAAAACTCTGCAAAAGGTCTGACCAAATTTTGCTGCCAAATATCCAGAAATATTGGCTGTGTCCTCAGTGCCTGCACAGATCAGTTGCAGGGGACAGTGTTTTAAGTCCAGCACTAATGAGCATCATCACATGCTCTGCACACAGACTACACAAGGAATGCTTAAATACTTCTACCAGGAAAATCCTGAATATATCTATGATGGCCACAGGTGACAGGGAGACGTGGGGAGACAGAAGTGGAGCTCACGGGCCACCATTGCTGCCTAAAACCTAGAAATTTATTGAGCAGCAACTTGAATACCTACGATTTTTCTAAAGGATGTATCATTTGCAAGGCCAGGAAAATGGGTGTCAACACATGGGTGCTTGTGTCAGTAGATGAAAGGAAATGTGTTTGAATAATTTTAGATGTAGATGACACTGTGGGGAAGTGCTTTTGACTGGATCCCACCTTAGCCACTTCCCAGCAGAGCAGCCAATTCCACTTTGGCTTTGTGTAAAGCTGGCACTGTTTCCATATGCCAGTATAGGGTTATACAGTAAAATAAACCCAAATAAAACCATGCATGCACTACTCATGAGAACATGTATATGGTAAATGAATATGATGGGAGGTCGATTACACCAAGGAAGAAGACACAGCACTAGAAGATCCAAACAGAAACCAGTGTGCAATAAGCTGTTCACAGCCACCCTTTGTGTTTATTTTTGTGTTTGTGGTTTTCTCTTTTATTTCAGCTGTCTATACCTCAATGTCTGTCTAACACAAAATATGTAAGTAACTTCTCAAGGCACCACATTTTTCCCAAGAATGCTTCAGTGGTACGTGGAAAGGAAGATCAAATAAAATCCACAGTCAAACTGAGAACTTTTTTAATTATTTCCCCCTCAAAACATGCCTCAGTGTTTCATATCAGGTTTCTGGGAGTATCACAGTATCACAGATCAGCACAAGTCCTCTCACAGCACTCACTTGCATCAGACAACTGTCTCCCATGAAAACATGGGTCTCTCTTGAATTTCTTCCTTATATGGCCCAGAACAGGCATCCCTCCAGAAAGAGCAGATCCAAAGCCACTGGCAGCTTCATGCATTTAGCTGCCCAGTACATTTTGTAACAGCAAACATCTCAGGCCAACAGCAAAGGATCTTGTGCCATGTCATCATCCTCTGTCATTACATGGGCTCCTCTCAGATCCTGCCATCTGAAATCCAGGCACGTGGTGTAATTAGGGCATTCTTCCGGAGTGCCTGCTGACAGAGTTGGAAATGGCACACACACTGCTGCCTTGAGTCCAAATCTAAGGGAAGATACCAAAGGTTTTGCCATGTATAGCTTGTGCTATGCATGTAAAACACGCCACAGTAAAACAAATAGTTTAACAATTAGTTTTTATGTCAGCAGGTAGTTGAAAGAATTTATAAATGCTGTGAGAGTGTTTGTCTTTAATACAGTCTTCATTCTTGTAACGCTTCCCTATTCTTCACTTCTTAACACACTGCAGAAATGGATCCTCTCTCTATGTTTCTTACTGTCTAATTATAATTCATTTTCTCAGGCATGTTTATCCGAACAGTACCTGTGCAACCTCCAGCAGCAAAAGCAACTGTAAGTCATTGGACTTAACTGATTCAAACAGATGCAACAGCAGGGTGGTAGAAGAACAACCAGACAGCACATTAAAAGGGGTGGGATTTGACATTGACCCGACTTGCCTTAAAATTTACCATCCAGCTCCCTTACCTGGAGGGTGATAGAAAGGGAAGGGCAGAACAGTAACTACTTAATGGGCACCAAACTGATTTACTACCCCAACACCTACTCAAACCATGAGCTATATGAAATCTCACTCCCTGGGATTAGAATCCCAGATTAGATTTCGTGGTTTGATATCTTGGTTCTGGCAATGGACCACATACAATGCCCCACATGAAGCAGAGAAACCACCCATACTGCCCTGTTGCCAACTGTACAATGCTTTGTCCAAGGAGAAAAATTCTTTCTTGACCTCTAGGCAATGGGTTTTTGTCAGTGGAACATTTGGTTGTTCCTCTCAAGCAGAGTTATAGCACAAGTATTTCTTTAGGCTCATAAAATTAATGATCATCAATACTACCCTCAAAACTTATACATGTGCAAATAAGGCAGGTTAAATGCTTGCTGCAATCACATTAACATCCAGTGTTCAATACAATCAAGAAAGAAGTAGCTTAAAACAAAGCCTGGTAACAATTTGTCTTGCTCTCCTTTTCCAGGAGTGTCTTAAAGATTCTGACAGATGAGCTAAAATGCCTTAACGCAAGGCATGAGATTACTGCCTTGAGCTGTTCACCTCACACATGATGTGCCATTGAAGAACAACATATCAATCCATTCCTATGAAGCTGAGAATATACAACACAATTTCATAATTATATGGGGTGGTTTTCCTAAAAATCACCTCAGCAATTTATTGATGAACAACTGAGATGTCCATCCAGCAGATCTTTCGGGAGTATCTAGTGAAGGTAACCTTGCCTTTGCCTTACTGTTTCCACTCCGTGCTCCAAGCCAAAATCATGCTCATACTCTTGAAAGATGATTATTTAAATTTATATGCTGAAGTGCCACTGGAAAACTGAGGTCTGCAGTCAGATATAAATAAACTTCCTGAGATTTTACTAAGAAAATTAGGATGCTAGTTGTAGGAACAGGAAAATATTCCTGAAAAAAATTTTCATTAAAGGAAGCACCAGTTTCTTTCTACCACAAATTTCCTACATTTATGGGCTATTTCTCAATTTCTGCACTCTCTTTGATCTTGAATTGCCTTTTCACACAACTTATCTAATAATGTCGCTGGAAAGAAAACCAACTAGTTTAATTCTGGGGCCCTCTCTTCCTTGCTCACTTAATGAGAATACAGGATCATCACAATATCAGATTTATATCCTGTCTTGGATTCTAAAAATGTTTGTTCTTTCTGATAAGATCAATTCCACTGCAAAGAAACTCTTTGAAGAAAAGCTCCTGTCTAGCCATTTTAAAAACTTTTATTTTTCTTTAGCCTGAGTCTGGTTTAATATTTATACTGCAACAACATATCAAAACATCTGTAGCCTAGATAGGTTTTCCAGGATAGAAAAACCTAAGTATGTGGAGTAGCTTCTATTACTAAATCTTAATAAATTTTTGTTAAGATTGTCCTTCTGAACCTGTTTTTCTGAGCAGGTCAACTGTCCTTCTGAACCTCTGAAACACTAAAGTGGCAGAAGAAGAACACTGTATTGCCCAGCTGAAGATGGAGCCAGATGACAACAGCTCTGCAGGCTCCTGCAGCTGCTCAGCGACAGCTCCTTTCACACAGGGCTGTTGTGTTCCCCCTCCCTTTGCCCATGGTACTACAGTAAGAGCACAAACAAAATTCTAATGCTGTCACCCCCATTTAAAGGATAGAAAATTAAAGGTTTTGGCCATGCTCACGTACCAAACTGCCGGAAGAGATATTTAGATTTTTCATCAAGTAAGTCCAAGCCAAGACTTCAATCAAAGTTTTGTTCCTTCAAGGAAATTAAACTTGACGGATTAATTAGTATTGAATTTGTGTATTTTTTTTTCCAAGCTACTAAAAAAACCCCTCAGACTTCACCCTTCCAGTCTTCAAAGTAGTCTTTAAAAAGGGGGTAAGTATCCCTGGAAAATTAACACTTTAAAACCAGATATAAAAAAAAATGCAAAGCAGTGATGGCACTCTAGCTTGTAGGTCATTATATTTTACAATTGTTTCCATTTGATTTAAATAATAAAAACTCTGCAGAGTGCAATAAAAATTGGAAATATCCCACTTGAGCTTTTAATTAGGAAGCATGAGAACTATAAAATCAAATCTTAGCACATGCTTCAGCTTTGATTTCACTGAACTGTTATTGCAGCATAGCCTGGAAGAACCAGTTGGAATTAGAACAGCATTGTACACGGGTGTTAAAAGAGAAAGTAGAAACACTCTGTCATTTTCCTACTGCATTTGCAACAAGGTGAAACAGTGAGGAGAAGAGAAAATAAGACACAAAGCATAATAACAGAAGTACTCATGGGGACTGGCTAATGTCATACACACAAAGCATTTCTGACTAGTGCCTTAAAATCACCTAAAAGTAAGCAAAATTTTAAAAATCTATAAAAATTCTTGAAGGTTTGGTAAAAACTGTTCTTTGGTTTAAGCACTTCATTGAAATTTGCTTTCTATGTAAAATGCAAACTTTTCTTCAAAAAGGCACATCTAAGAACTACTTCTGAGTTTTGCTTCAGCACTTCAAAATTAATATACTCCAAAACCTGTTTTCCCACACAGTTCCTGTTGAAAAATCCCAGTTCCTGGCCTGGTCTTACATAAACAAATAAGATAAATATCAGATGCCCTCTACTGGCCCTGTGTTTAAGTTAGAGTTTCAGAAGTTAAGAATTTTCCAAATTCCTTCTAGCCCTTGCTTTTGTTACAGTGGAGTTGCAGTTTCCTGCCTCTGTCAGAGCACTTCAAAGATTAAAAATGTGGTCAGTTTGATGGTGCAGCTGTCAGCGTGCAATAGGAGCGTGACAGGAACCAAAGGAAGCTGAAAGGACTGGGAGGGAAAGCTAACAGTTCCAGGAAAAAGAGCTAAGGGAGGAGAAAGAAAGATAGCTAGAACAAGGATGAATACGTACCAGGATTGACACATGAAAGAAATATGGATGCCAGGATGCACAATTCAATATCCCAAACATGAAGGGAACGAGGAATACACACCCCACTACACAGCCTTTTAAACCCTTTTGAGTTAACAAGTTTTCTTGAACAAATCAGTCTTTCCTCTAAAAATAGTCTTTTTTTCTTTCAAGTTAAGAACATGTACAGCAGGCAGTGCAGATACAGAACTATCACAATGCTCATTGCAGATTCCTGCCTTGACTGCTAGGAAGGACATGCTGCAGCAGGGTTAGATTTGTGTCACACATGAAGCTTCACAAATGGGCAGGTATTTGGGATGCAGGGATGTGAATGTGCAGCAGGAGAATATGTAGAATTGCAGTAGGGGAACATGCTGACTAGAGACAGCCCTTGAAGCAGTTTCTCACTGATAAAACCCTCAGTTTCTGGCATGCTCAATGAGGTTGTGCTTCACAACGCTCAGGTTTTGCAACACTATCCTCTACACAGAAACAGACCTGGAAGGCTCCTGCCTCCCTCCCCAGCAGGGTAAACACTGGCGTATTCTTCTTGAGAAAAGGTTCCATATTGCACAGGTGACTTCACTACCTTTGCTGTCCCCTCGTCAGGTTCAGAAAAGGGCAAAACCCAAAGCAGAAGCCCTCCATTGTTTCTTACCTTCCCCTCAAACCTGGCGGTGGCTCCCAGCTGTGCCCGGATATTCCGAGGAGGAAGAGTAAATGCTGGTGCTTCAGTGGGGACAGGGGGGCTGAGTGTCAGGGAGGTTTTGGAGACTCGAGTAGATGTCACCAGCTTCACATCCCCCATCATGTGGACTGCAAAAGAGAAAAAAGTGGTAATACAGAAATGATGATTAATTACCTTTATGACAGAACCAGCCAGGAATCAAACAGGGGCAGAGGTTCTGTACTTGTGCTCTGTGTGCGCTGTACTTGTGTACATAGCAGGATCTTCAGCCTAAGGTGACAGGTGTTATTTTCTGGGAGGGGAACTGAGACCCAGGAATGGTGTCTGTGCCAACAGTTGTGGTCAGGGTCACAGTCTTGGGGTGAACTCAGTTTGAACTTTCAAGTCCCAGGCCAAAGCCTTACCAAGAAGTCATCCTTTACAACTGCACTAAAAGGTAATAACTTACTTCAAGACGATATTTTCATACCATGACTTTGATTTTCCTGGCCTAGAATACAACAAAATCAGTAAGTCTCAAAAGTGAGCCAGTGTTAAACAAGTACTTATGAAATAAAGAGACCTCTGTTTGCACTGGATTTAAGTTGCAAGCAAGAATGTGGAAAATCTGATTTTTCATACCAAGCTTTCAAGATCTTAAGAAATATCTGGATATCTCCCTGCAAAGTACTGCTAGTACAGAACAAATACTTTTGCAGAAATTCAAACTCTTTACTTTACTGCAAATCCTTCTTATAGCACATAGATTAATAAAATAGCATGGAAACCAAATTTCATAATGCTACAAGAATGGCATTTTAGAGACCTATTTACCGTTATTTGCTTCAGAAGAAATTCTTCTGCTGAACAGTTCATATTTCTCAAGAAAAAGCAAAAATTATTGTATTTTTTAAAAGTAAAATTTCACAGTTTTTAGGAAAAAAAGTAGTAGCTGGCCCCAGTACTAATTCCTTGAATTGTCTATGTAAATTAGAAGCCCCACTGTAAAATGCCTATTTAATAGAAAAGTTAAACAAAGAAAAGTTGTTTAACCCACTAATAACTCATGTTAAACCAATGAAAAATACTGGACTTCCAGTCTTAATTCTCTGCCATAAACACCAATCTGTGACAGACTATGTATTTATTCATCTGATTCTGATAATAGTTGCAATAAACAATACTTGACTAAACAGCAAAACTTGTATGCACTTGTCAGGAGCTACAGTTTAGAAAGCAAATCCTTTCAAGATATCAGATAAAATATGCACACAGATTTTTAAATAATGCTTGGAATCTCCTTCCTCATTCATAAGAATGCAGATGATGTGGACTTCAGATTTCTTCTGGCATCTGTCAGCATCTCTGTATGTATATCGACATTAAAACCCCCAGAAAATCCTCTAGAGTCTCTAACATTTAAATTGCTGAGGTTAACACAGAAATGGGATAAAGATGATTTCCTTAGCCATGATGTAAAGCTTCAAACTGAGAAATTCTGCCTTCATTTCCACAAGTAAAACTTGTAGTGAATGTCTGTATTGACACCCAGTCACTTGAGAGCACAGCATGTCTCCCTTTCTAGTATAAGCACCTCTTTAAAACACACACAGGTGAAAAAAAACATCTTTGTACTTTAAAGAATTATATGAAATCACAATATCATTTAAATAAGAAAGAAACTGATTGCCTTTCCAAAGACACAAGATGACATCAAAGCCTTGCTTCTCTGCTAACAAAGGTACTTAGCACCTGAAGGGACAAACAATGAAAGTCTCTCACAGCTACAGTCACTGCAATAAACAACAATTTCCTTGCAAAAGAGGAAGAATTATTTGTTCAACTAATTGTTCTTTCATTAAGGACAAGACTCCAAATTCAGTTCCCCACTCAGCTGAAACCACAATTTACCCCAGTGGATTTTCAATCAACTACACAGCTGTAAACTGCTGCATACTGAGTCCGTATCTGCCAGCACATTTCTAAACTTTATTTTTCTTTACAGATGAAAACCAAACTTTTCAAATAATCACTCTTCAGTACTTCTTCCCACGTGTCCTTCTTCCCTGCTAAGATACACCTTTCCACAGCCTATAAATGCCAATATTTGCAATGTCTCCCTAGCTTTGAACTCTTAACTAACAAATCAGTCCACTACTAAAAACCTGCAATAAAATTTGCAGATCACGAGTCGTGACAGTAATGGGCCAGGTGTGACGTAGATGGTATGAAAATATTTTCTTCTCACTCAGACAGGAGTGACAAGACAGGAAAATCAGGAGGCACTTTAAAGCAACACAATCTAAATTGCAGTGAAGCTGCAATGCAAACCATAAGAGGCCAGTAACAAAACACCTCCTTCCCCACACATCTGTATCGACTTTGCAGAGTGTTTACGAGACCAAAACAACATCAGAGAAAGCATATGCCACCTAAATGTTGTTTTAAAAATAATATTGTAAGCGTAGTAAAATTGAAAACAAAGCTAAACCCAACAGCCAACAACCCGAATCCAATTCAAATGATGTTCACCCATGCAAAGAACACTCCACTTTGGCCAGTGCCATTGCAATGGCTGAAAATGGCAAGAGGGAAAAATTATAGGTACCATAATACAGATACTCACAGGATTTCTGGAGGGACAAAATGCTCAAGTATCTGTACTTGGTTACAATGCACTGCTGTCACTGTCACAGGGTGACTGTGATACACAAAATCCACAGAAATCTGGAAATGGTACCAAGCACCTGACAGCTGCTGGCTCATGGCTGGAAAATACACAACATTCAACATCCATTCATCCTCTAAGCATCACTGGGCTCAGGTATGCATTGGACAAACAGTCCTGTGGATAAAGTCCAACTCCAAGCTCTACACAAAATGAAATGAAAGAAAAAAAGAAAGAAGAAAGAAAGAAACAGTGTAGGAGGAAGTAGAAAGAAAGAAAAAACAGATACCCTGAACAATTAAGCCACTGTTACTGGTCAGGTTACACTTCTATTGCATGTTGGTAAAATACCAAAAACTATGGACAAATTGATGTGTAATATAGTGAGACTGTAAAGCATAAAGATATAGCTAGTCTTTTACATAAGAACATCTTGCAAAGATTTAAGCTTTTTCTAAATAAAGTGTCTAAAAAGGCTTAAATTTACAAATTAAATACTAGCTCAAATCAGGACAAGCAGTTTTCTAGCAACATAAGTCTCTAATCATCCACATTTAGCAGTCTGACTTTAATTAACTATGGATGCTTCTAGTAAATAATTAGGAAGTATCCTTTTACAGCTTAGAGGATGTTTAACAATTCTGTTCCTAAACAAATAACTAATTCCATGTTGTGCAGTCTGGTGTTACTAGGGAACTACCACGTCCAAAAATTTTAAAGAAATAATGTTCCAGAGCAGAAATCTTGTTCAAGCTTACAATTTGATAGACAGGAAGAATGCAGACACTTAAAAGCTAAGAAATGTGCCTGATTTTTTTTCTTTTATTTAAGCAACTCTATAGAATAAGAATATCTCTAAAATATTTTTATTGGGTATTTCAAGCTTGCTCCTGAATAAGATTGCAAGGATGCTACATGAACTCTTAACATTTCATTTCACATGCTGTGCACACCTAGACTATGGTCTTTAAACAAAACCAACTGTAATTGAAATTGCAATGCAAACATTGTGGAAACATAAAAGAAAACCACCATGCAAATGTTGGCCTGTAGAGTAGCGATGTGGTTAGACAGCATTTCTAATCTGGATTTTTGATTTTTTTTTATTCTTAATCCTCTCTAAAAAGCACATAAATCCTTACAAATTTTCACAGTGTGCCCTCTAATCTTCCTAATACCAAAGCAGACTAATGTGTTTCAAGCATTTTCTACTGGGAACAAATCTCTGTCACTCAATACTCTGCTCCCAAAAATAAACTCAAAAAAGCAAACACTAAGAAATCCACCGCATAGGTTTTTTTCCCTCCACTTATTTTATAGAAGTAAATACTTACCATCAGCTTCCTACATAACCATTTAATTATACCAATTTCCTTTCACCAAGTCCTTCCTCCGAGGCAGGAGAAAAATGAGTTGCAGAGAGTGCCTGTGTGTGTGTGTATGAGAGAGCAAGCTCAGGCAAGTGAGAGGAAACCAGAGCTGCCAGCGGAAAAACCTTTATTTGACTTACTGATATTGCAACTCTACACTAAGCAGCACATTTTCACTTGGTTCAGCTATTCTGTTATTTTAGTCAGACTGGATTCAATAATTCCTGAACCATCTCTGAAATCTGGATACAACCTTTTGAGTGCTTTAAAAATACAAGCTAAAGGACAGACAGCCCTGGGGTTGGAGCATTTGTCTGCTGTTTGGGAGTCCTGGTTGAATTCCCTGCTCCATAATGGGCTGCCTGCATGACCTCAGGCGAGTCACTAAGCCTCCCTTTTGCCATGGCTCCCCATTTGTAAAGTGGGGATTATTGTACTTCCTTACCACAAAGAAGTGCTGTGAGGATAACTATATTAGAGGGTGGAAGCCAGGCTACAGTAAAGGACCACATAAATAGAACAACTAGCGAAAGGCACAAAATTACCATAAACTTACAGGAAGCTGGATCTCATTATACCCTTCTTTTTTTATAAATCAGTTAGGGGGTGTTTTTTTAAAAGCACGTATTTTAAAACACTGCGTACAATTTATTCCCTTACACAGATCACTGAACTCAGACTTTTGCCAGGGACTAAATGCTCTCCATTATGCTTCAAAATCTTCAGAATTTAAAGTAAAGTCTTTTTCTATTCTAAACCTGCTTGAGTTTCCCCTTCTCACACAGTTTATTTGCTTTCTTACAGCTTCTTTTTTTACCACAGGACTGATATGCACAAGTACTAACATGTGGTTACCATACTTCTGCACAAATCTATAACTTAACACGTTCTCCCCTGAAATGCAGACATGAATTTTTGCAGCCATATGACTTGTGCCTATCTTTTCAGTCTTGCCCTACTAGACCACACAAGGAAGTATCCTGCCTTCTGTCAGCTACTGATAGTCAAGAACCAGCATGTAGGAAGAATAAACCATAAAGAATCAGCAAAGGTGATAAACTGGTGTGTCATTTGAGCAGAGGGGAAGAGGCTGGAAGCTGGAATGAGAAGCAGGGGACTTGGAATGCCACCAGTCATGGCCATGCTGTTCTGGGCACCTTCTCCTTCCAACACAGGAACTGTAACAGGTATTGGGCTCTACAGGAACAAGATTATGATGCTACAAGTAAGACTCATTTGAACTGGCAACGATATTAATATGAGTGAAGTAAGTCTTTTTTTTTTTGTTGGGGAGATAATAGGATACTGCCCACAAATCATGCTTTTTGTGATGTTCAGATCTTGTGCCTATGCTCTGCTATTTGTAGGTCTTTCTAAGTGCTGTGGTCAAGCAGAACTTGAATGTGTCCTGACACTATAAGAGTAATTTTCTATCAGTACTGACCTGACTAGGGTTTCATCCTCTGTTGTCTCATCAATATGTTTCTCGCTCTCTACAAACTGGCTTCTAGAAAAGTCAAATTATAAAAAAAAAAAAAAAATTAGGAGTTTTCAACCCAGACTCCTATATGTCCTATCCTTTTCCCAGTAAAATTTGATAGCTACTATTAGACATCACAGTAGGAACAGGATCAGATGCCAAATCTTCATGCACAACTCCATGATCCAAAAGTTTTGCAGGCTAAAGTTTTGGCAGATGTGTGCAAAATCCTTGAGTATGTTCCCACAACATGCTTTTGCATAACTGACCCACACAAAATGGGAATTACAGATCAACTGGCAATTTATGCTAAAGCTTAGACTCAGTAAAGTGACAGCAAAAAAAATCCAAACTAAGTCACAATTTGATTTGTGACAATCACTTCACAGATTTTCCCAGAAGCAAGTTCTTCAAATCCCATAATTTCAGAGCCTTGAATTTCACATTCAGTACATCAGCCATGAGGCTTTATATTAGCATAAATCTTACCCATACACAAAAAAAGAAAGAACAGGTTCAAACTGTTCCAGGTCTCATTTCAACAAAATACTGCACAACATATTGCAGCCCCTATGTTCCATTCTGAAACAATAGAGTTTTCCAGGGTGCTTCAAATACTGAAATACTGTCAAGCTCTCATGCAGCTGCGTGTGAGATTCTGATAGGATTTGAGCTAGGAAATATAGAAGGAGCTTTCTGAAATGAAGTGAGGCCATTTTTTAAATGTAGCAATGAATGATATCTTCTAGGAATTTGGCCTACAGTGTTAGAGATAGGAGGTGTTCTGTGGCAGATTTCCTTTATTGTACATCTTGTGTATCCTTCCAAGAAGTACAACTATTCCTACGTCCTTTTCCAAGTTCAATTGATTAGTTATTGTTGAAAATGCAAATTGCAAAAGGGGCTACTGTAGAAGAATCTATAGGTAGAAATGGTTAATCTGGTGTGACTCAGAACAAACTTCATAACTAATATTCAGATGACAGGTCTCTGAAATAGACTAAAATATATTATGCAGCTTGCATGACACAGAACTTTATTTTTCGTGGAGAGAGATGCAAGAAGCTAATCTGTCTAATCAATAAACCTTTTGCTTTTATTATATTTGCATAACTTATGCAGCACGGACTTTAAACTGAAATGGTTTCCATGGTACAATGACACAGATGGGTGAGGAATTTCATCCTGATCTTATGTAAAAGAATATCTCAAGATGATGCTAAGTGACCTACATTTATTTAAAGCCAGATTTGTTAAAAGACAAGGATGGGAGTAAAAACCTTTATTTATATAAACTCTATAAGAAAACAAACAAACTAAAAATCACCCACCTCTTTTAAAGGAAAATCATGCCTTCCATACAGGTCTGTGGTGCCTAGGAAATATTCACTAGAAATGATGACTTTTTTCCAATACAAACAGTTGTAAATGTCCTCTAACTTTCCTAGATTTATTAGTGCTATTTAGAGTACTAAATAAAGACACCAGGTCCACTGGATATGCACAAATATCTAACTTCACTTACTCTCAGTAGTTCATGTGGCTGCAATGGAATGTCTAACATGAGCCCTGATGTTTGCTCTTGAACAATTGCACCTTAAAAGTTTATTGTTAAATTAAAGCAGCTGCAAGAGGCATTCCAGGTTTCAAGGAAGGGTGCAGAAATATAAAGAGAAGTGAGAAATGAATGTGTACCTTTGATAACACAGAATCACCTTGATTATAAACAGACATGCTACATTATTCAATTATTCTACAACCACTAAGCATTAAACTGTAGGAAAAAACACACCCATTACAAAGCAGCTGAACATGTCTTAAAAGAATGCAATGACATTTGAAGACTCAGGTTTAATTTGAAACATCAGATTAAGAAGCAGTAAATCAAGAGAGACCACAAGAAACAGCTTCTTTGCAGTTGTTATCTTGGAAGAAATATGAGTAACTAAATGTGACATGCATTGGGCAGGCTCAGTTAAGCATCTATACCTAAGAACTGTTTTATAGCAGCAAATTGAAGCCAGAGGGAGACCCAGATGGCAAACGGGATGCAAGTTGGGCTTGTTCCTGCCGATTCCAAAGGGGCTTCCTATAGAAGCACACTGGGAAGAGTAATTCAATCTGACTTCAAAACCTTCTACAATTCTAGTTCATAAGCAACATTTAAAAAAGGGGGGGGAAGAAAAAGGCATGATCTACAGAAATGTTTTCAGTGTACTAAGCAGCAGGCCATTGCCAATAAAATTGTATTGGTTTTCCTTTAAAGGATCATTTCTAGTACTCAATATATATCAAAATCCAAACACTTAGTCAAGAGAAGGCTTGGACTAAAAATCTCAGTCTGAATTTCATCATTGACAGTTGGTCTCATAAAAGGATCAAACTTCTAGTAACATCTTTCAGAGCCCTTAAAGAAAGATTTTCAGGATATGCAGAGCATGCACTTACACAGTATCTGAAGAGAGATTGCATCAGGCCTCATCTTACCAATAAACCTTTGTGTTTAATTTGTGTGTATCTTATCGTGTATCTTGTGCTTGACAAGTACAGAATAACTGGTATAAGTTGGTGTTTATGATAGAAACATGCATGTGACAAAGACCATCCACAATTCAGGGACACTTCAGGGTGTGGGTATGACCTTGACAATTGAACAGCAGGACCTAGACTAGTAACCTGTTTTTGCAGGAAGGAAAACAATTTTCCCAGTACAGTGCTGCCTTTCAGGACATACAGTGATGCAAGCAGCAGGGAAACCAGTAGGAAGGTCATCTTCTGTTTTAGGTCATCTTCTCACAGCAGGTGGAATTTGCACTGTTTCTCCACAACCTCTATGTGTCACCAGTGACTGACCACCACAGAACACCTGAGCATCATCTGGGAAACCCAAATGAGAATGTATTTAAAAGGACTTGCTCAAAACCTTT
The DNA here is from genome assembly GCA_037013685.1 of Acridotheres tristis. NCBI lineage: Eukaryota > Metazoa > Chordata > Aves > Passeriformes > Sturnidae > Acridotheres > Acridotheres tristis. The sequence goes on from CM072894.1 coordinate 27,642,016, forward strand.
GGAAGAGGGGCTCTTGAAACCATCTTGAAATGCAACTTGCAATTACAGAAGAATTTTCAGCGCCAGTGGATGCAAAGCTTGTCAGTATAAGCTGGCAGTAGCATGAAGTTTCATGTATGCAAGGTAAATTTGCAACTACAGTTGGCTTCAGACCTTAATACTCACTATACACAAATGCAACAATACTGCTTTGCTAGCATTTAAACACCACCTTCCATTCAAGACCCTTAGAAGTAGTTTATATACATTGACTCTCTCAGCATTGAGGAAGAAGAATGATTCAGTTCTTCAATTATTTTGTCTAGGATTATAGAGCTGGGAGACTATAAAAGAAAATGTAAAAACAAAATCTCAAAGAACTAAGGGCTGAATAAAAATAAAAAAATAAAAATATAAAGAAAGAAGAGTCTTGTTTCCTGTTTATTTTGTATGGTACTTCCTTCTAGCTGAGTGCAGTTTCAGCAAGGCTTCTAGCAGAACTAACAAGTTTTATTCTGGTCCACATTAGCATGGGACTAGTTTTGAGAGGTCTGCCTACCTTTTGATTTAAATAAGAAGTTTTTCTGTAAAAGTCTTATTGTTGTGAGGTCTTAGTAGTGGTGGAAGATTATGCTAAATCAGCATATTATAGTGAAATTTCTGTTGGTTTGGGGTTTTATTCAGGTTCCACAGTTCAAAGAGTTACCACATTAACTTTCCTTGATGCTGATGCTGTAGGTGGTCAACTGCTGTTGCCTATTTCCAAGCCAGTAGGGCCATAAAACTGCATGAAATGTGAGTCATGGAAGATCAGTGGTTCATAAACCACAGAATTTTTAGCCTCTAAATTTTGCTTAATGCTTTAGTTTCAAATATCCAGAACTCAAAAAAAAAAAAACAAAGACAGACCCAAGTCTGCCAGGTTCTAAACCATTTGGGAAAATGAGCACATGTACTCTACTGGCTGAGGTGTGTGAACCCTGGGGTAACACTGGAAAGAAACCTGTTGACTTCAGCCAGAGATAAACTGGGCCATGGATAAACACCACTAAGTCTCTAATTATATTGCAAATACTTCATCCTAAAGGAATTAGTTCTTCATTTGAAAGAGCCACTGGTCCTCCATGCTGAGATACTCTGCACAAAATTCTGAGCTGCCTTCTATTCAATGAAGTCCCATTAACTATCAGCACAAATCCCAGAGCCTAAGCTTTCCTGTAAATTTATTTTTTCTGGAAACACACATTTTTTTCATGCGTGCAAACCAGCATACTCCAACAATCACTGGGTATACATCAATCCTTAACAATGTATTTGGCACTGTAAAACAAATAGAACTACCACCTTGCACAAAAAGTTATAACCTTGGTCTGAGATGGGGCTATAAAATGGTAGTTCCTGATTTTTTCTACAGGGAAAACTTCTGGATAATGCAATGTCTATCAGAGAGAATGACTGGTCCACAACACCCACATTTCCCATCTGACACAGGACATCTTCCTGTGACCTTCTTCCCATTTGTATTCATAGATAGGTGAATAGATAGATGGAAGTGAAACCTTTAAGTGTCATTCCATGAGAGCTGTAACAGAGATCCAGAAGATTAAACACTCTTTCAATGATGAAATGTGAACCCCTACATGCATCCTTCAAACTGGAGATTTTTCCTACTTTACCTCTACTGTCCAGATTTTAGCAATAATGAAGACCAACTCCTAACACTGAAGACATTTTTCTGCTCTTCTCACAGGTAGTAAGGTTTCACATCCAGAGCTACCTGCTGGATTTCAAGCCTAAACTACCTTCAGATTTCAGAAAAAAAATTAAACAAAAATGCTAGCACATTTACGAATTCTTCAACTGAATAATTCCCCATTAGGGCCCCCCACTAGGTAAAGTTAAGGTGGTAATTATTTTCAAACAATTAAAAGCTTGCTGCAAAGAAAATGAAGACAAATTTATTCTCAATGTACATGGAAAACAAGATGTGAAGTCATAAGCTTTTAATTGTACCATGGACAATTCAGATATGGGAAAAAGTTTAATAATTAAGAATTTAAGAACTCTTGGAAGAGATTGCTCCAGGAGTCTGTGGAGATTCTGGTGCTGGAAGTCATACAAATGTCAGTCAGGACTGACACATACAGTTGATTAAGCTTGGATATGGGAGAAACTGGATGGACTTCTCAAGTCCCTTCCAAGCCCATCACTCTGTGATTCATCTAACAGTTGATGCTAAGTTTGAACTACAATATAGGACTTCCACATGCTGGATATAGGCCAGCAAGACAACTCTTACTCTGCAGAGAGCACTATAAATCTGAAAAGAACAACTGCTATAAGGTGAAAAAATCAGCCTATGAAAATGTCAACAATATCGATATATAAATCATTAACATTGCAGATCATAGTGAGAAGCAGTGAGACAGAAGGAATCTGGTTTAATCTTACCTAAGCATCAGTTTTAAATTCTCAACCAAATGTTCATTTCCCATAACAAATGGAAACAGCTTTCATTTGAGACTGCAGAGAGTGGGGCATGCAGGCAGAGATATTAATGCCTTTAAAGACGTTTTGATTTTCTGACATAAACTGTTGCATTCAAACACTACATTGCATATAAAAGTTCTTTTACATAGTTTTTACTGGATTTGTAAAGTAGAGAATTTCAGTAAGTTACTTAGATCACATCACATTTCTTCAGCTATGTTCTACAAAAGCACACAATGGGTGTTTGTGAAGGTAATAGCTTAAAAGTGCATAATAAAAGAAGATTCAAATGTGAATCAGTGGTTTGGAGCCTCTTCACATTTCCATGGGGCTTGTATGGACAGAAGAATGGAGTGTCTGAAATCCAGGTCTGTCCTGACTGCCCTGCTTCCAGCTGGAAGACAAGGGCCTGTTTTCCTTCTTCTGCTTGGAGCTTCTTTAGGATGGCTCTTCTCATGGAATTTGGACCCCACACAGTCCTTAGCCTCTCTTTATACACTGTATCTATTCAATGAGCATATCAAAATTTACTCTATCAGTGGGGAAAAATTGGCAGGAATAATGAAATCTTTCCTTCAAATCCTCCATGTTTTCCTAACCCTTTCTAAAAGGCCCCAATTCAGCCAGACATAGCACTTTTATGAAGATCTACAGAGACTTGATCCCATAAGTCACATCAACCTGTCTAACAAGTAACTGGCCCAGCTCTCCTCACAGGCAGGGAAAGGTAGGAGGTGATTACCCTGCCAGGCAGAGATGACCCCTAGAGGGGATGGAACAGAGAAGAAAAGGAATAATTGAGATGAAAAACAAAGAAAAAAAGAGACTAAGAAGGCAAAAGAAATCACAGGAGATGAAAGAGAACTTGGAGGACACAAAACGTTGCCTGGGAGGGGGAGGATTATTTTCTCTACCTGTGTGACCATAAGAAAATAAATATGATGAAGGTGTCTACAGACCAACCAATAGTCAGATACACTGGCAGTATGGCTCACTGTCATGATGGCTCAATTTTTTTAATTCCATAGTTTTAACTAAAGAAACTTCAGGACTTCCCTCCCCCCCCATAAGAACAAACAAATGATCCAAGAATAAGTGAGATTTGTACAAACCTCTTTTGACAGATTTTCATCCATAGATTTGATTGTTGAAGCCTTATTTCTCAAGCTTTGTTGTTTGCAAAGTGTTTTATATTTCTCCCCACCTAAGGGCCTCACTCAATTTGTTTACTTGCCAGTTTAGGGCAACTCTCCTATATTTGAGATCCCAAAAACTGCTCTGCATGCCAATACTGAAAGTGAGCAGGTCAGAAAGACAGCAATTATCCAAGTGTTTATACAGATGTGAATAAAAATGTGCAACATTGGTATTAGGAACAGAGAAATGCATTCTTCACTTTTTTTTTTTTTTTTTTTTGGTTAAGATAAAGCATTGAAGAAGACTTAAAAAAACCTAAACATATAGAAATGCTGCTGACACTTTGCATCCCATTACCTCTGTGGTATACTTCTTGCATATACAAAAATTGATTGTGTTTTCTCCATCCTTTTTTTCCAGTTCATTTTGCATGTAGCTCCCTTCAGAGATTTTTCCTTAAATGACAGAGTAGGAAAATCATGCCTCTACTCCCCTTAATTTAGGTCCCACTTCAACACTGAGATAGCTACACTTCTTAGTAGCAGAAGAGCATATTAAAGCCTTGAGATTAAAAATTGACCTCTCTCTGTTAAATTTATTCTGACAGCCAATTTCAGCTATGAGGACCAAGGGCAGAACCTGGCCGGATTCTGTGTTTTGCTCTTGGCCATACATTTCATTCCACGAGCAGTACAGCAGGGGTGAGCAACAGGCACAGTAATGTTGTCTCACTTCAATTTTGCTGAAGTCAGTAGAAAAACTGCCAATGCCTCCAGTGAGACCCGAAAAGGGAGCCAGGTCCAAGGCAAGCTCTTCATTTACAAGCACTTGCCAGGAGACTTCTATGAGCTCTATACAGAGCTCTACAGGCTCTGAAAAACCCGTTTAGAACTGGGTACACTTAAACTCTGCAAAGAAGCTCCAAACCAGATGTGCTCAGGAATTCATTTATCAATTTGAAATGTAGCAGTAGGTCTCAGTTCTAAGTGTCCATGAACAAGAGGTCTTTAATTAATTTGGAAATAAAGGAAATGGGGAAAATGATCTTTGATTAGTACTGATGAGATGAAAAATATTAAAGAATTTTATAAATATTGGACAGGAGGATTGAGAAAATATGAATAAAACCTGTATCATTTTATACTTGGAACAATCAGAAGGTTACCCTATGAAACTGTCACAGAAAGTGTCAAAATAAAATGAAAGCTCTAAACCCACGTAAAATGCTCCTTTAGACAAAAAATATCTCAATGTACTAAGAAGGTAAGAGAGAAAGATAGAAAATTGCTTTTCCCAGTGTACCCTTGGGTACAGCATGTATACAATTCTAGCAAAAGGTGGTTTGGCCTGTTACAGAAGGAAATTTTGGCCTTTCATGGATATAATTAAAACAGTGTTTTTCCAGTAAAAGACAATTATATAGAAAATTTATATCCAGCGCCTGTAAATAGGGAGCAGAAATAATCTCACTGAAAACTGCAAAGGTACACAAACAGAAAGTTCATTGGTCTTTCTGAGGAAATTCCTGGAATATTTGCACCTCGTGATACCATATCCAAGTCTGCTGATCACAGAATGTATAGGCTTCAGATTTAAAAGATGCCCCCAAAACAGCATGCAAAAAAACTTATTGTTGAAAACCTTTTGAGTACAAACATTAATTAAGAGAAATAAAATACTTAAATACCCAGTTGTTTAAAAGAAAAAAAGAAAACTCAACTCCATTTAAAGGCATCTGAATAAGGTGGGGGTTTTTTAAATATCAGGTACAGTTTCTGAGGAATCTAGCTGTGAAGTCAAAGGAATAAATATGAGATAATTAATAAAAATAAGACTATATGAATATATAGACTAGTTACATGCATCACTAAACAACTCCAAATCACCATAGCACTATTTTGACAAGTATCAGTAAATTCTAAACCTGCAGGAAGTACCTCTAAGATCCATAGCACAGGAAGCTAGGGTGGCAGGAAAAGCACAGAGACCTGTTTGCATAGCAAGTTAGAGGTCTGGAGGGGAATTCCTGCTGTGTAACTTTACAAGTCACAACACAGGAAGATTTCCCTATTCCTCAAATACTGTTCCTACTTTTTCTGTAAGCACAACCACTTGGCTACTTTTTCCAGTGGGCATGGACCCCTTCTCCAGCAACACAGAATTATTAAGGCTTGAAAAGACCTCCAAGATCATGGAGTCCAACCTTTGAGCAAAAATAATGCTTTTAAGATTACTTTTATGCTTTCATAAGGGAAAGGAATGTTTTAATGTATGGACCTAGGATTTAAGTTGGTTTAAATCAGCCTATTTTCATAGGGCCACAGAAGTGAGCCAGCTTACAGCAGCCAGGGATCTGGTAGCACATCTTTCTGTAAAAGTTTTGGCAGCTCAGTATAAACCCATTAATCTTAAACTACAGGACTAAGTTCTGTGAGATCTGCAATCACCATGACCCTGTAGTATTTATTCTGTTTCTTATCTGACAGGAAAAACCAGCCTCCAGGAATCTGCCTGGTGAGGTACAGGCCAATGGACAATTTCTGCCTCTGAGGCAGCAGCCTCATTTCTGGAATGATTCAGTTATCTGAAACCAGAGGCAGGTAGTGAGCGTTTTCTACTTTAGATCAAATAGATGGTCCTGCTTTCAAATAGTGGAGATATTTCAAAGCATCTTTGTATTGCTTTAATAGAAAACTTTTAAACAAAGTATCCTAGTCAAATCCTACACAAAATCTAGTAATTTGAAGCGAGGATTGGGAACCCAAACTTCCATATTTCTGAACTTGATTCCCAGCATTGTTGCTCATGTGTGGTTCTACAGCAAATATCGGAAAGATTCACCCCGCAGGTGACAAAGAACAGCTTTCTTAGGATTCTACAGATGATGTTACAAAGTATATCTGGCAAAGCATCAGTATTTTTAACACACACAAATTCCTGAACACATAAGGAAAAGAATTCTCTTTAGAGAAATCAGAGGAAAGAAAAAAAGGACAATTCCACTCAGGACAGCTACCAAAAAGACTTGCTACTGTCCTGTTTTCTATTTTTAAGTTTCTGATGGGGAATAACAGCAAGAAAAGCTAACAGGATGCAGCAGAATTCCAAATAAGAATTGGTTTGTTGGTTTAACAGACAAGAACAACTTTTCCCAGCACAATTATCTAAGTCTATGAGATATCCAAAGCAATTATTAACCACTTATTACAAGGAGGCTGCTGTTCCTGTGCTAGAAAAGACAGGAACTATCTGGATTTATTGGTGCTATGCATGAAGAGACATCTGGAAGAAAATAAGAAGTTAACCAACCTTTATAGATTTTTGATATCACAATTGGAAATCCTTAGAACAAAACTCAAAGAACACAATTGCCTAATTTGAACTAGTTTCTTGTAAGTCTAAACCTTAGGCCAGTTTCCTGAAGCTGGCAAAGATTTCAGTTTCCGTTGCCATCCCTAATTACAGATTTTTCCTTCCAGTATTGGCTTTTCTTTGAATTTGAAACCCAAGTTTAATGCAAAACCACATCAAGCAGAAACAGGATAAAAAAGATCCATGCTGAGTCTGAATGGGTAAAGCTGCAGCAATTTTTGCTGTTCTAGTCACAATAATAGTTTCAACTTAAAAACTACTGGTCCATTTGAGCAAGTGGCTGCTTTTCTGCTGTGCCACACAAAGCCACATATATGTGAAGCTAGCCTTCTAGTTTATTTTTTAGTGTACATTATCTGGGACACAGCAGCAGAGAACCTTAGAAGCTTGTAAAATGAATTAAGCACACAAATGCACTGTGTTTGTTTTCAGTTCGATAGGAGGCTTTAATATTGAATACATATGAAGGACGAGACATGCTAAATTGAACGAGCCTGGAGGCTTAAAGTGGTATTAATTCCACTTGCAATCAACCATGTGGATCCAATGATCAAAGAGACTTGGAAGCAAGAAGGGAATAATGGAAGTATCAACACTCAGCAATATTCTGTTGCCTTGGGGCAGCACAGGACCCGAACAGATTCCAAGAGAGCAGCAGGGCTATCTCTTCTTACATTGAAGGGAAACAGGAACTAAAGCCACACTGGATTGTCATGCACCAACAATCTTCAAGATGCTGCTATGAAAAGGTGCAAATTGTACTTCTACTCTTTGCTTTATAAGCTTAGGTACTGCACTGGTTTTGACTGGGATAGAGTTAATTTTCTCTTAAACCATATCACATCAAACCATGACAGAAACTTTCTATATAAAGCACTACTAGTGTGACAAAGCATGAATTTGAAGACATGAGAGATGAGCACCAAGACACCATCGCAATTACTGAAAATTATCAGATAAGTCTTTAAGGAGACCAGAGACAGGCCTATGGAATAAGCAAGTGTTATTTTAGCAGCAGCACTTGCCACAGGAGATAAAATCTTGGTTTAAGCAATTTTAAAAAGCCTTCCCAGATCTAGCCCATATATTTTGTATTATTCAGAAAAAATAATGAACTAAACTAGAAATATTAGCTGTTTAAAAAGGAAAAAACCCCAAGATTAACATGGTTGCACTTTTGAATCAAACTAATCATGAAAGCAAGTCCTCATATTATGAGGGCCTGAATTGTTGCCTATAGTCTTGTAGCAAGACAGCTGAGGGACAATATATGAATTTTTCTTATTATATGCTAGGCCTTAGCTCTGGAAAGAACAGTCCCGATATTGACAAGGGCTTCAAGTTTAAAACAAGTGGTCAAAACTTGACATGCAATGAACAAGTTCATACTTAACTTCAATATTTAACCTGCCTCAAGTTAAAATAAGGTTAAAACTTCCCATTCAAGTCTGTGGAATGAATGGGAACGTTCTCCTGATTTAACAGAATATTGATCATGCTTTTTGGCAAACTTCATTAGTTACAGTCTTTCATTCTTCTGTGCAACACACCCACCCAGGAAAGTGGAAAGTATTCTCCCAGTAACTGGACCTTGTTGGAACAGTGTTTGATGAAATCCTCCTCCCCAAGTGTGCTTGTTTTGTTTTTAAAATAGCAGTTGTTTTGAAGGACCAGAGGACTTGGATTTTGTTGTTCTTAAATATTTAAGTTCTTTATCTTCCTGCCATAAGTTTAAAAAACTGTTGACGATAACTTTCCTGATGTCTTGCTACATTTTTAAAATAGTTTAAATTTACTTTGGGAAGATCCTGTGGTACCTTATAAATCTCCCAGAGAGTAGAAAAGGATTTTTGTGGGCTTTCTTTTTGCCAGATTTCCCCATGCTATGTGTATTTTAACTACTACTTTCTCTAGACTGAAGTGTTTTAACCCCTCTTATGCAGAGCAGCTGTGACTTCTGCATGGGAGATTCAAATCATCAGAATCTTAAATGATCTGTTACAGGCAAAAAAACCCTTACACATCACTTAAATAACTAATAGATGTCTGTTACTGTTGCAAAAAGGTAGGACTTTCAGTGTTCACAATAAACTCAAAACAAGCTCCTCACAAAGACATGTAGCTTCAGGTATAAAAAAAAGGTGAATGATGAAAAAGAGATAAAGACTGTCTACTTACAGTTTTCTAGCTTTTTCAAGTTATCTGTGCTGTTACAGTTATTTCTTTCCCTATTATTTGGAGTTGACTATTAGCTATAAACTGCTGAAGCGTTTTTAAAAATAATTTTACTTCTTGGAAGAAAAAAAGAGTCAGTGGGAGATTTGTATTGTTAATGTTCAATACATGAAACAGATAAATGCAAACCATATAAAACATAGCATTTTCAAAATACAAGCCATTAGTCCCTAATTCCTAGTCCTAGCTCATACCAGCTCCTTTCCTTAAGGACTTTGTTGAAAGATTTGTAGCCTTGCATATATATAAAGCTCTTTATTAATTTAGGGGGAATGCTTACATAAGTAATAGAAAGTTTGCAGACCTATGTCAAAATGGAAATGAAGCAATAATCATGGAACAAGGACACAAAAACAATCTTAGCACAACTTTCAGTCAGAAGAAGCATGGTCTTGTGAATTCTTTAAATGTAATGTTATTGGCATCTGACTAGAAGTGCTATACTTTTCCATTTGAGTTCAGCAAATATTGAGGAAAGTAAATGTTTTAATGGCAGCAATTGGTTCTAAACTTACAGGGCATGAGAAACCCCACTGTAACACAGAGTGGAGCACTGCTGACAGGTTTAAGGCTCAGGATCAGACATTCAATGAAATCTAGGCACATAAACACAGCTAAGTGAGACATCTGCTTCGTGTTACTCAGTTCATCCACAGGGTGACACTGGTTTGCATTGTTTACAAATAAATATAATAAATAATCAGGAAAATCTGTTGTTAGTTAAAGCATTAGGAAAAATACACCCTTTAAAATGCCTCTTGCAGAAAGACATCTGTTAACTTGAACTCTCCAACCCAAATTGTTTACAGAACCCTTTATTTGCGTTTACCTTTTGTCTCTTTCCATTTCATTTTCTACTCTCACTGGTCACTTTATGAGTTATGTTTAAGAAGCAAACATGTTTTCTAGCAACAAAGGACATCATAATTTTGGCCATATGCTTACCATTACACCAGAGACTCAACAATCAAAAATTATTTAACCAGAAGAAGATTCTTGTGTTTTCAAAATACTTTGGAGACAAACTTACTCATCTATAAAGAAAACAGACAACTTGTTTGTACTACTACACTTGTAGTATCAGAGACTAATTTGCTTGAAAGACCAAACCTTGCTTTAAGGGAATCTGAGTAAGAAATTTAAAATGAGGGGTAGATTTACAGCTGTAAACTCTTCTCATGAGAAACAGTTTTCCCATTAGAGCATCTTCTACTATTATCTGCTTTCTGTAGTGTGTTTTTTCATTCTGATCCCATTGAGAAGATAATTAACCACGGCATAGTGGCTTCTCTTGAGCTGAGCCAAGTGCAGAGCATTCAAGTCAAGAGTATTAGAGCCAGTATTATACATATATATATGTATTAAAATTTATTTCACAGGTGTTACTAGCACAAGTCGATAAGGAAAGACAGCACATAAGAATGTCTTCCACTGTTTTAAAGGAAAACAATCAAAATCAGCTTCATAGTATTAATTTTCCATCCTAACAAACAGTTTAACTTCCAGGCTCAAGCCAACTTTCTAAACTGGATTGATTCCTTTAGAGACCCTAATTAGGGCTGCATATTAACTGCTACGAAGTACATGATAAATCTCATTCTTTGGGGAAGGATACCAAAAGAAAAAATAACAATAAAACAACAAAACAAAAAACCAAAAAACATAACTAAAAAAACCCCAAACAAACAAAAAACAAACAAAACCCCCAACCAGGTGAACTTTATTCTAATAAGGGTACTGAATTAACATTCTGGAGATTGATGTATTTTCTTTACCGAAGATTTGGAGCCTTCTGGCAAGGGGCAGTGATGGCATCTAGCTGTGGTTAAGTTGGAGTTGTCACTGTCAACACCAGAGTACACCTTTAACCTTCCTCTCTTAAGGAGGGACTGCTCATGAGACAACAGGGAAGTGATAAACACTTTTGTATCCTTCTAAACCCCCACATGTGAGGAATAAAGATGAAAATAAGAGAGAAAAAAAGCATACATGAAAAGACACAATTAAGCCACTGTTGAGAGCCCAGCACCAAAGCACCTCCTTTGCAGGTCAGATATTGCCTGTTCTTGGCACATTCTGTGTTTTCACTCAGTAGGGACACAAAAGGAGATATGTAACTGGAACTACAGAGTTTCTTCTGAATACCAGGAGTTATCTTGACTTGCCTTTACTCAGTACAATTGCTATTTTGTTTCTTGTTGAAAATTCATATTTATCACTGCGATGCAGACCAGACACATGAAACTACAAAAAAAATCAGGATTTTACAGCCAATGGAGGATCAAAATATCTGCATTTTATTGTATGTGGATCAAGAGACTGTCTCTGCAATGAAATTATTACAGCATGAGCAAGAAGAGAAATGGATTAAGCAATACCTGCTTATGGCCAGTTTTTGTCAGCTCCTGATCTCTCACTAGTGTCAAAACTTGGAAAAAGACCTAAATAAAAACCTAGTATCTTTAAATGCTGGGAAAATTTACTTACTTCTCTGGAATGAGCCTCTAATCAAAGAAAAAAACAATAACTTTCTGTTTTTGGGAATTTTGGCTACTCCATCTCTATTCATATTCTTTCTTTATGCCTGCAATGACATCACCCAATAGCAGCAAAAATGGAAACTCATCCCAAGCTTAATTCACAGCCCTTTAAAGGATTCAAGATCCAAATTGTATGGAATTAATGAATTTACAGGAATGGGACTACTGTCGTCAAGAGTTTTATGTAGATGTTATTTGGAGGTCCAGATACCCATGAACAGTGGAAAATACAGTAACTGAAAATGCAATCACTGACATATGTTTAACCAGAAGAAGACCACACCAGATTCCATTTTTAATCATAAAAGAAAAAGAACATACAACATTCCAGTAGTTTAAAAGCTGATGATTCTAATTTGCAAAAATCTTTTAGTCTAGAATTTTCATGTTTTTATTGTTTAATGCTTATAATACTTCATTGCTCTTCCTTTCACTGAGTATGTGCTCATATACATCATATGATCCTCTTTATCTGAAATTCTTTGGGGATGGAAGGATTACAATGACTTGCATCAGTTTTCTGAAGAGATATAGTTCCCTTAATGTAGTCTCTTAAAGGGATTCTGTGTTCTTCTTCTATTGTACTGAAAGGATATTTGGAGGGGGAGTGGGCTGGGAAGGAAAGTCCAATCACATAAAATATAGTGAACTTCCCTTTAATTGAGATTTCAATTAATCGAAGATGTTAATTAATCTGGCAAAAATATGTGCCACTGCTAGTAAAGAAACAAACATGAACCCCTCCTGATCCCCTTGAGAGTCTGAATAACTACAAATGCTTTTACTCTGAGAAGTACCTAGCAAAAAAACCCATCAGTGTGAAAACATGCTGTACTACTCCTTGTCTCTGGATATTTCCAAGAGACATACAAAAAGTCCACAAGAAGAGTGAGGAGAAGAAACTGACAGCATCCATAGAAGAGAATTTGCCACCTCACTTGAGATGATCTCTTCCCTAGACTACCCAAGAACTCCAATGCATCCTTCTTAATTTGTCACTGCGATCTACAAGCCTAAATGCTTCTCCACTGTGCCAATCACCACACTATTCAATTTCTATGGGTCTGAGTGAGACCAAGGCTTTTTCCAACCAAAACAAATAAGACAACTTTTACAGCTTTCACCTAGGGTGATTTGTTGACTTTGACATAAAGGTTTTATTAATCTTTTGAGATTACTTGAAAAAAGAATGTGTTCACATGAAAAGCACCAGCACAGGACGATTTTTCACTCAGTGGTGGAAATACCAGGTTGCTGCTCTTGGTAATTTTGCTTACTAAAACCTGATTGCTTTTCAGCTTTTTATCTCCAACTCAGATCTACACATCGATAATTAGATGTTATTTAGGCTTACCTGTAACTGATATAGTGGCAACTCTCTTTAAAAGATTTCAAATTACTCCTAAAAAACAAGTCATTCTCCTTGGGCAACACCATACATGTTTTCATTACCAGTAGCTGAGAAGTGAGGTATTTTAAAAGATTGCCAGTTTTTCCCTAGCCCTGACAAAAGGAGACAGTCGTCCTTCCCGTGGCTTGACACACCTACAGTAATACTATCCAGCTGCTCTTTGTGGCTCTCTACAGTCAAATTACTATGATTGTTTCTAAAGGTCACCATTACAGTGGACAAAATAATCCAAATCACCCTTTGAAACTTGAGTTTTCCTTAAGTTTTTTTGTTTTGCACAACCAACTAACACCTCCCTAAGCTTTCCTTGCTGCTTCTAGACAAATCTCACACTTGACCATGTCCTGGGCAGACACACACACACACTTGTCCTCACTTACAACATTTTTGACCAAAAAAAATTGCAGAAGGGGGATTAAAGCTTGAAAGGTTTGTCCTTGTCCTGGGTTCTAAGGCTGGCTGGATACTCCAGTTTTTCCATGACATACCTAGTCATACATTCCAGTCATCTTAAGATGTCTCTAAAGACATATTACTTTTCAAAGTTGTTGAACATTTTGGCATCTCAGTTCTACTGAAAATTAAAATCTCCTTTGGACTCCAACTACTGGGTCTAATTCTACCATCAGTAACTGTCTGTCCAGGTAGGTAAAATTATCATCAGTCATGTTCTTAACTTTTTTAAACATTAAAAGGACTGAGGTTTTGTCTCTATCTTCACAGCATTTTTCCAGACAATGAGTCATTCTTTTCTCTCTTTCCTGACTCATTTCCAATTCCAGCCTCGGTGATTTGTAGCTACCAGAAGTGGATACCTAAGTGTGTCATTATCTCTATTGTGTTACAAAAACGTATCATCCTCACCTCTGTTCTCCCCGACTTTTCCTTCACTTCTCTACCCCATTAGGGTTTAATCAGATCTCTTACCTATAGCATCACAAAACCAAACAATATTTTCTTGTTTATCAAACCATTTCCCCAAAATATTTCCCCAAAACATTTCCAAAGCTGCTTTCTCAGATGTAACATCCCATTTTATGTCACCCACATTCCAATCTTGTATACGTGATCCAATAAGTGACTGCTACCAAACATGAGACTGCCTTGCAATAAGATCCAGAATAGCACATATGCACTCCTTCCATTATTGGTTAAAAATCAAATACAAAAATAAAGAAAGAAGGAAAAGAAAAACAACCCAATTGTCTGCCCTACTGAGGTTCATATTCTGTCAACAAGTCCTTGGAATTGAGCCCTCACCTAGAATCAGACGCTGGCATGCTGCAGTCAGGGTTCTGATAGGAGGGAATTTCCCATTAGATTTCAGTAAACTCAAAGGTCAGGAGACAATAATGCATTTGTATGCAATGTATCGAAATGCTGATTTGAAATACAGTGTGGATAAAAATAAGTATTGAATTGGATGCATTTCCAGTGACTCTTGAAAACAAATGCTGGGTTTTTACTGATGTATTAATAGAAGAACATCACCTCTCATGCAACTGATGCCAGTGATGGATTTATTTGGAGCCTTTAGCCTGCTAATCCCATTAGTAAAAGCACAGTTGATAGAAAAACCATCCCTAGAGATGCTGGTTTTTTTCTCTTCCAGAAATACTAAGATACAGCAAGTGAATGAGTTAGGGATTTTCCACACATCATTCATACAAATCTTCCATTGCTTCATGCTGCTGACAGTCAGACAGGTAGCAAATATCACAAAAAGGGAAAGACAATTTCATTGGGTAAAAGGAGAGGGGATTTTGCTAAAGATGTTTTCTACTGCAAAAATCCTAAATGGAAACTCATTTGGCATCTCTGTTGGAGCTGAATTGGCAGAGTAAGATGGAAAGCAGCCCTGTATCTCATTACTGCCTCTACTATCACTAGTTGGAAACACTGGAAAAACAGGCCTCTTTCTGTTTAGCTACAACTGTGCTGCTGCTGTACAGAGTGTCTGCCTCTCTCTTTCCTCCTCAGTATGGATGACACCTACATAGAAAGGTCCTTTGTCTTTTCAAAGCTTTACCAACTACTGCTTATTTTGTACCTGACATCTATTTGTGATATCACCATTATTTCCTAAGGAATAATTACAATGCCAGCAAGGTGGATAAAAAGCAACCACACATATAATTAAGTGTTCTCAACTTAATTTCAGTTTAAGTATTAGGTGTAAGTATAAGTTAAGTGTAAAGTGTAGTATTTTCATTAGTTACTTAAATGGAGACAGATACAGCTTTCTAAGAGGACTAAAAATTGGTACATAGGAAGAGCAATATCAAGAGCTGCTCAGTCTTCAGTGGAGCCCAAACAAGACCTGGATTTAAGATAACTAGTAAGTGTGCAGGAAGAAGCAAGACGTGTAGGAAAAGCTCTGCTTTTGTGCTAGGATTCCCAAGAAATGAAGGATAGTGGAAAAGGAGATCAAAAGCTATGACACATGCTTGACTGGGTGAATTATTTCCCAATAGCTGCATTGATAAAAGAGACCTACTAGTTACTTTACCAGAACAGGAAAGGGTTCTTACACCTCGCATAAGCCTCATTAGGGCACTACATTATTCTATAGACATATCCAGGCCAGTTCAAAGCTAAAATAGCAACAAGAGCACGTTAATCCACTGAACTAATTATCACTCTTGAGACCTAAGCTAGTTTTTCCAGGTGTTTCTTTGCATAAGATGTATCAGCACAGAAGGAAAAACTGTGGGCTCCCAATATTCTACCACGCTTTTCTAGTTTAGAGAACGCAGGTTCCATGCAGGAATAAAAATCTGAATTCCATCTGAATGCAAGCAGATATCTGAATTCCATCATTACACTGTTTAAAGCCTGACACTGAAAAAACAACTTGGTTTAACAGGCAGAACAATCAATTAGTAGGAAATGGAATAGTTGACACTATTTCTAGATAAATCTATATAATTTTTCACTTTTTCTTCTTTTTAGCTGCAGTTAATTCAGTGCAAAGGATCTGTGTGCTTTTACAGAGCTGAGCACAATGGCATCACAAGCAGTCTTTTTTCAGTGCAACAAAAATGCTACATTTTTTGTTTCTCTGAATAGGTTAGGGCTATGTCTCACACTTAAAGATGTCTGGAAAATGAAATACTATATCCAGATTAACACAGAAGAAAACAAAATCTTAAGTCAGTCATATAACATAAAGAACCATAGTCCCTTTGCACATCCAATATTTAAGTACTTATTTTCCAGATAACACTAGAAATGAGATCCCCACCATCCTCTTTTCTCACTAATAAACTGACTGAATTCCCTTAAAGCCACAGACACTCAAAGGACACATTTATTAAAATTGTGCTGCATGTGCTCAGACAAAACTATCTCCAGTCAGATTGGCCTCTTTAGACACAGTGAGATCAAACAGCTCACAAAATCCTTTGATGGAAATTTAATTCTTTAAAAATATGCACGAGGTAATTGAAAACACATTTTATGATATTTCAGATTATAAACAGTAGATCTCTGGCTGGGTTGAACAAATAGCATTAAGCCTTTTTCTTCCTTCTGAAAAACCACAGTCCTTGGCAGCATAAGGCACTGATGTGTTTTCTGTACCAGCACAGGGAAGCCAGTGACTGTAATGAAGAGCTTGTGTTAGAATGCAAATTGTACTCCAACAGAAGAAAGTATCTGTAAACATCAGTTATTGCTCATTCAAAGCCATTTTGTGATATTAGCATGTTTTTCCAAGATCTAAGCACAAGGTCTGGGTTTATTACATAACCCCATCCCCCTTGCTCCCTTGCACAATTTTTCAGGAAAAAGCAAAAATAAGTATCCTTTGCTCAAAATCTCCAGTCCTATCATCAGTTCTACACACCTTGGAATAGAGCAAAAATTCCAAGTCCAGCTTTACTCACTTGGTATTTAAACCCCCTTGACTTTGCTAGTACTGTGACATTTTGATTTGTATGCAAGCTTTATAAAAACAACAGTTACAAAGGGAGACATTGTTTTATCCATAAGCTATCATTTCCACACACATGGAGGTCTGTTTGGCTCCATCACTACTGTTGTGTGCATTTGCTATATGAACAAGAAAGCCGTGAGCAGCAAATGCCATGGGGCTGTTCAAAACTTCAGCACTTCATGCTACCAGACCACTCTAACTTTGCTTCTATTGCTTCTGTCTTCCTGGCAGCAAGGCAGAGCTGTTAGATGTCTGTGTTAGGGGCCACAGAAACCACGCGTAAGAGCACGACAACCAAGGTCTCTTTTTCTTCCTCTGAAGAAGACAGGATGTTAATGGGGTGGAGTGAGTGAGAACTTCTCCGGTCAAACTGTTTTAGAAAACAGTACTTTTTTCAGAGTTAAGTATTTCATTCAGGATGGTACGAAGGAGGTAATTTCTAATCCAATTAAAAGAGTGCAAAACCAGCCTTACTTTACCCCAAAGGGACTGGGATCCAGGAGTGCACAGGTGTTCAGAGCCTGTGGAAGACTCTGCTTCAGACTCTGCTGGAATCATGCATTGGCCACCTGTGTACCTCACTCTTCCATATGACTTCATGCATGGGAAGCATCTCAATGCATTTAAAAGGCCTTGTAGGAGTAAGAGCATAATGAGTCTGTGTCTCCCCTTTCTCCTGTCCTCAAGGGAAAAGAGGTGAGGAGAATCTAGACCTGTCTGGGGTTCCTTCTGTGGTAGAGATACAGGAAAATCCTCATGCTCAACACACCTCAGGCTTAATTTCAGTGCATGCTTCTCTTCATTACCTGTCAGACTTTTGACACGCTCCATAACCCAGTCCCTACACTTCTCAAATTATACTCAGTCCTAAAAAGGAGCTAACTATGATTTTTATTTCCACACACTGCATGTTTCATCTCAAATTCTTACAAGTCAGTGGACCTTGAGAAATACAGAAGTTTTTCACCTGAGCTGGAACAAAACAGATCAAGGAAGGTTCAAAAAGCAGACCAAGACTGATGTAGCCTTTCACTAGGGTAAAATGCACCTTGCTGCTTGCTTCAGCTTTCTCACTGCTTAAGTCACAAGTGAGAAAGCAAAGACAAACATTTGGTGAAACAATGGTACTCACCCTCTCCCTCTCTGCTTCCTCTTCTGTCTATTTATACTGACAGAAGCCTCTTCATTGTGTAAGGGTGAAAAAGAAACCATTGTTTTAAGGAAAACATTTCCCCCACCTCAGAAGTAGCTGATGTTTAAATATAGCTTCCAGGTTTGTTAGATTCAAAAGAACACACACAATGTCTGAAAAATCTATGAATTTGAAATGTTAGGGTATCATCCACACTTTAAACCATTGCTCTTGTTTTCCTTGGGTCACTGAAAGAATGTGCTGCCCTTTACACAAAAGAAATAAGAAGTTAATGTGTGAAGTCTACAGGGCTCTCCTCTTCCATAAATTTCTTTTAAGGAATTCTTCATCATAACTGAATTTTTGAAAAGTGAAACAATCCAAAAGGACGGTGCAATCCAATAATAAATCAATCTTTAAAGCAAGAGCACACTCAAACTGTGCAGGAGGAACAGCAGTGCCATGTGAAGGGAGGCATCTGTGCCTAGGTAAAGCCTAGCACGCAGTGGTGAGGCAAAGCTGAATGGGTTGCTTATTGTACTGCACCACACTCCCTGGGTGAAGTGAAAGTAGAGGAAAATGAAGTCTTTCCCTCTCACAGCTAAAGCTAGAACAATGAAAATCACAGGGCAGCATTGACTTGTTAAACAGTTTCTGCTGGCTCTATTTTAAAACTCTAAAGGCTTTGAAGTGGAGTTGTAAACTCAATTGATTTCAAACAAAAGGCTAATGTAATCCACTTTCAGCACCAGTACCATGCTGGCAGTGAATACACCCTTTTCAGTAATATAAATTACTTATTAGTGTTTAAAGCAATTCATTTCAATGTTTTCAAGCCACTTAAAAAGTTGGATAGGAATGCTCTTGGCTGAATTCAGTCACAGAGAAACAAAGCCAATATCTGGACCTATTTTACCGGGGGACAGTGAAGCCTCCAGGAACACTGGCATTAATAACTGACACATTCATGTGCCCTTTCTGTCCCAAACTGCTTTCCAGGTATTGTAATTTTACATATGACTTGTTACACCCAGCCCTGGAGTGCAGCCATCTCTGAGGTGGGATGCACAGATTTAGCTCTGCAAGATCAGCAGGACCAGTTAGGACAGTAGCAGACACTGCATCAGCTTATGGGGTTGGGCAGCGCTCAGATTCAGACACTGGAATATGGAAAGTTTGGGAAATACTGGCCACCCTTAAAAAAATTTATCACACAAGTCATGAAAATGTGGCAACAAGATCAGAAGTCTGCAAGAACAGCCAAATGGAAAAAGATCTAGGCAGGAATTGATTAGAAGAACATGGGACAGACTGAATGGAATTATCAATTGTAGAAAGTCTAAGAAAAACAAGAGCAAGTGGAACATAGAACAGGTCAAAAATTTTAAACGCTTCCAATAAGTTTCACAGCATTTGGCCCCTTTATTTGGAAAGTATATGTGATACCCCAGGGGAAAAGAATGACTCAAGGCCGAGTGTGAAACTAGGCAGATTTTAAAGTGCTCTTGACATATTATTACATGTGCACAAGAAAGCTGCACTGCTTGGTTTCACAGTTTCTAACTAAAAGGTAGAATTTGTGTTAACAGACCCCCTTGGCATGGAAAAACCTCTAGAATAGTCCAGAAGGCCAGTGCTTGGCAGTGGGCACTCAGGATAACAAACCCAGGAGTGATTGAAACTTCCTGGGGTAAGTGGAGCCTGTGAAAGGCCCAGTGACTAGAATTCAGGTCAGCAGAGTATTCTGGGCTAGATCTGCTCTTTGAGCTTTCAGGCCTCTTGGCAAAAATTTACCATGTCACTAATGTCCAGATAGATTTGTACAAGGAGAATCTGCTTTGAAGAATTGTAAAAGGAGGGGGAGAGGACACAGCCTAAGAGGATTTTGCTACAATGAACTATAAATATTTGAATTAGCATTCCCATATTGTTGACAGTTTTAGATGTCTTTCTATCCTTGCCTCTGCAGAACTGATCTGCATGTTAATCCAAGAGCTCTTCTTCATGGATAAAGTAACTATGCTGAATGTCTTGCAAAGCTTTACTACTTTCCTTTTCTACTTTCATATCACTCTATCTCATTCCAGACTTAAGAACTTTGGGACTATTAGTCTCTTCCTCAAATTAGGACACTCAAATCCTTTAACATAACAGCAATTCAAAAAAATATCAATATCAACCTGTAATTAGAGGAATTAAGCCATGTTTGATATAGAGAAAGAGAAAGGAGATTTTTAGATGCATCTCAGCCTCTCAGAATAGTTTATTTTAATAAACTTTATTTTACTAACTGATTAATAATTTTAAAATAATTTTATTTTTTCATTAACTTTGTTAATGGTTTATTTTTATAAACTTAATGTAAATGTCCTCCATGCTTCCTAACTCAGATGAGCACAAAGCCATTTTTAATGTGAACGCCAATTACTCCTGAGTCAGGTTACACAGCAACAGCATTGTCCCTCTCAAATTATAGTTTTATTCCAAATGAAGTATAGAAATTCTTTACTTTTGTCAGTAACAAAATACCACAGGCACATCCCTATCTCAAACTTCTCTTTACCAGGTAGGAAGTGTATGCAGTGTCTCCACGGACCAGGCAGGTAACAACCCCAAATCCAGCATGTGGACAAAACCTTTTTGCTTGACAAGGATGAAAAAGAATTTGGTGAGCATGAGACCTCCCACAGGCAAACATGAAACGTTATGACAAAGGTTTCTCCTATTTTTTTATTCACTTCATACTTCCACTGTTTGCAGCTGCTCATCAATAGCTAATGTTTAATTGAGCAGACTGGAGCTGCATAGATACTCAGAAGCCAAAGTTTAGCTCACCCTGAGCTGTTACAAGAGTGCCCAACACAGCACTTCTCACTTTTATTACACACTCTCCTATTTTCCCAGCTGCTGTGATGCACAGTGAAACAGTTAATATTCACTGTTAAAGCTGTATCAATGCCACTGGAATTAGCCATCCATTGAATGAACGAGAGGAATTCAGCACCTCAAGGCTTCTTGTTTCAGGCTGCCTGCCAACTCAGGTGGCTGCAGCAGCTGCTGCTCTCTTTCAAACATCTCTCCACAACTCCCAAAGCTAGAAATTTACTCACAGAAAATAGAGTATAACTGTGGTATCTGTCCAGTCCTCAGATTTTTACCTATTTCTTTTGAACAGGAAGTCTGTCTCACTAGTTTAAAAGTCCTGTGTTTACCTACAGTTCTTTCATTTTCATCAGGACAACATTTTACTACAAGACAGCTTTCTTAGGAGGGCAAAAACATTTTCTCTGCTCCCTGATGGCTTGCTAAGGGTTGCATACATTTACACTGTATGCGAGCTGTATTTTAATGTGCATGGCCAGGGAGGAAAGCTGTCACCTCTGCACCCCCAGAGGAGTGTGAAAGCTGGACTATGACACAAACCACAAAAACAGGCAGTGGGCCAGATCCCAGCAAGCAAAGCAATTCTCATTCCTAAGTACTTGCTGGTTTCCTATTGACTGCAGTGGGAAACTTCCAAGTTCCCACTCCCAGTCTCTGGGACAGTAGCAAAAAACCCACACACTTTGAGCACAGCACTACAGAGGTTAACAAATCTGCACGGCCCTGCAGCTTCACCACACTGGCTCACACACCACTAATGGGACACTGGCATTGATCTGGAATTCACTCATGGCAGTTACAGATTTAAACAAGCAAACTCCAGAGCTGCCACATCTCAAAGGCATTTTGCCCATGTGAAATACAATTCTCTGTCACATGTCAAAGGAGTTTTGCAGAACTAACAGCTTACAGTATCACTTCCTTCAAATTCACAAACATGAACCAGAACACTACACTTCCATCCCTCCCATGACAAAAGCAGGAAATTCCCGCCACCCATTATTCCAGTGGAGGAATATTTAGAACCCAAAGTGAAGCATGAGTCCCAATTATCAAGCAACAGCTAAAGTACCTGGATAACAACAGTAAATAACTTCAAACAATCAGAAATGGAAAAGGCTTCAAAGGTGATTAAGGCAACAGCAAGTGAAACTGAAGTAAATGTATAGATGCTACAGAAGATAAAACAGAATCAGGATCAGTATCTCACAAAGAAATCGTTCTGATGAAATTGATGGAGCCACACTGAATGGATACCTGAGAATTCCTGCACGAAGTTCTGGCAGACAGGGTGTCTTGGGGTGACGGACACAGGCTACTGAGAGACTTGATGTATGAAGAAAGGAGCAGAGAATAAATTATAGGATGTAGTTTGATCATTAAGTACAATGTTACCGAACTATCATGTCTGTAAATGAAGTCAGACAGCCAGAGATGTTGGAAAGCAAGCCACAAAAATGTCCCAATGTCTCATTCTTATGCATATCATATCTCTAGTGACCATCAGTAGCACTTGCCTTGGGAAACAACACAAAGCCAGTGTAAGCCTACAGCAATTCTTTCCCAAATACACCCTCCTGGCTTTTGGCAGTCAGCAGTTTATGGACTTAAGAAGTCAGACCATCATGTTTCATAGTCCCTGAGTTTAACCTCTATTAATTTAACCTCTTCCTGAACCCAGTTTGGCCTTCTTGACATTTTATTGCAGTGAGTTCCACAATCGATTGCACATGACTTGTATTAAAAGAAAAAGAAATTAAAAAAAAAAAAGACAATTTGTTTTAAGTTTGTTGTCTGAGTTTTACTGGCTTCTCCCTTTATTCGAATGAAGTTATGCCTGATTATTCCTTGTTTACCCTCTCCACATAATTTTTAGTTTTATGATACCCTTGGCCTCCAACCAAGATTTTTTTCTCAAACTTTCCTAATTTACCCTCTAATCCTATGGATGTCTTTCCATACCTAGGGTGTCTCTGCACATCTCGGAATCCTCAGTTCTACCAAGCCTTTCTGGGTTATAGTCAGAGCTGCAAATACAAGTTATGAAAATACCAGAATAATTGTTCCTGGTTTATTCTGAACTTTGTTATTTGGCCATCTCTGGAACTGACAGTTTGAAAGAGCTATCCACAGTAATGCCACACCCCCTTGCTCCACATAAGAATTTGAATTACATCCTTCATTAACATATTGCATGCAGGTTCTCAAATCCTTAGTTATATTTATTGCTACAATACTTTCTGATAATCTGTCCAGAATTAACCTAGACACAGTTCTCAGCACCACATCTCAGCAATGCTGTACATGTAGGTGAACATTCATTCCAATTCCATAAAGTTTTTCAAGTAGAAAGTTGGTTTGGGCCATGAACTGGTTTCATATAATCCCTAGCACTCAGAGGTATTTGACATATAGAGGGACAAAAAGCTGCCAAAAAAATTCCCTCAATTTCTTATAAGTTGATCTATAATGAAGAGAAGCCTCAATTCTCACTCTTAGCATTCTTGTTTTTCCCCCTTCTCCGAGAGCATGATATATGGATATAAAGCAGTAGCCTCAATGCTTCACACACACACACCTCCCAAGTTAACAGAAAAGATGAAAACCAGCTGTATTCTAATTTGCCTCTGTTCTTAGCAATTCCCACATTTATCAATATTTCATCTAGCTTTTTTTTTTTTTGGAACCCACATTTTCCATATTACTTGAAGGGGAGACTACAGACTGGAGGGGAGAACATAAATATGACTCCCACACAAAAAAAAAAAACCCACTGCTGCCAGGTTTTACAGTGGGACACTTTCTTTGCAAGATCATTCATTGCCTTTTATGATTTTTCTCTCTTGCCATAGGGCTTCCAATAATTTTCTCATTTTGAATAACCAGAAAAAGCAAAATTAATATAGATTCCTTTGGAAGTAGAAGAAAGCTTCTAATTCCCTAGTTCTTCAGTGTTAACTCAGAGATTGACCAGTTTTAATCCACTCCTAAAAACCAAATATACTTCAAAGGGTGCTTGGAAAAGATTGCTTTTTGCTCACCTACTGAGAGCTTCCGGGTTCTGCACATGCAACAGCAGGTTCCAAATGAGCAACTGGCTCAGGAAACTTCAAAGGTACCAAATCCACAGGTGGAATGCTGCTTGCCTGGACAGCAAGTGAGAGAAAAATACTTGTGGAGGCTCTTGGAGGGCAGTGCTGTGGTTTTACCCTATGCAGCAAATCCACAAGGCACTTGCTCCATGGCACAGGCAAGGGCTCTGCCGGCTCCCTGGTAACCAGCTCTCTGTTTTGTTGAGCAGACTGTTGGAAATCATTAGGGAAAGAAAAGCATGACTTGGCAGTAATGCCCTGGATTCAGAACACATGAGTTGTGCCACTATCCGTTTCTGTGAGAAGGGGTGACTACAGTGACCTTTGTCAAGGTACTTCATCTGTTCAGGACAGAGTTCCTCATTTTTTACTTCTAAAAGGATGGAACCTTTGTGTTTCTCCTCAGCCCAGGAGCTGTGTGTGTTGTTAGTGCTTATAAAGCAACATGAACACATTTCTGCTCTTCGGTCCTGAGGGACCTTGGATCCACACTTAAAGTATCAGCAGTTACCAATGACAGTATTCACCTCCTCCTTCCTGTCCCCCTATCCCCTGTTCTCATATTCTTACCCTTCCCTTTTTAATAACTCTAGCATTCACACAAGCACAGAGGGATCTGGATCAGGACTGAAAATAAAATCACATTACATTCAAAAGGACCCGAATATCAAGTTTGAATACCTTCCTCTATTCCAAGATGTAACTTTTCAAAGGCCCTTCTCTACATGATGTCTTAATAACATATTCTAGATTAAATTCCTGAAATGCTTTGTTGAGGAGAATAAGAGAAGTAGGACAATATCATTTCCATGAACAGAAAGACTGTCACATCAGAAAAAAAAACTCCATGAAAATATGATCAAAATGTACCATAACTTGCTGAGATCCAGAGTAGTGCAGAATTGAGATGGTGGAGACAGCTTCAGAAACTTTCCAATAAATGAGCTGTCCACATTTATGAACTGATAACTGGAGTTTTGAGCAACCTGGTCCTGTAGAAGGTGTCCCTGGCCACGGCAGGGGGTTTGGAATGAGATGATTTTTAAGGGCCCTTCCAACCCAAACCATTCTATGATTCAATGAAATGGTGAACAGAGTTCAGTTTTGTGACATGCTGTAAAAGGTCTTTCCCTTACTCACGGATGAGGATGAAAGAAGGAAAATCAATAAACAGGTAACAGGCTGAGACCCAGGAAATGTTAGCTAGAAAGGATCTCAATGCTTCCCTCACCGAAAATCTTTCTGGAAGCAGAACTACCATCGACAGAGGTGCCACAACATTTCTGGACAACCAATTACAACCAATTTCACAACTGCACTATGCTCACAAGCTTCAGTAGGAATCTTTCAAGCTGCAACCTGTGGACACTGCCTCTCATTTTTGCATCTGCCACTACTGAAAAAAGCTTGGCTGTTCCATAGTTGTAGCTCTCCTTTAAATAATTGTAGGCTGTGATTTGACTGACAGCTCAGTAGCAAGACTAAATATGAAATCTTTGTAAATCCACCACTAGAGAAGGATAAACTCATCAATGAAATGTCTATGAAAAGGAAACAGTGAAACTATTAGTGAGTTTAAGTTTAAGAGTTAAATTTTCAGTTTCCTGCTAATTTAAAGATTTAAAATTAAATACAATATCACAGAGTAAAACAATATCTTCCATTAAAAGTAGAGTTTAGTTAAAAGTGACATTTTTCTTCCATGTTATTTGAAGAGAAATAACTTTTACCCTGGTGGCTGTGATTCCCAGCTCTCAATTCCTCCCAGGAAATAAAATAAGAAATTTCAATGTAAACTTTTTTCTCCCCTTTAATGTAGGAGTGGAAAAGGGGAAGAATTTAATGAGTATTATCTGCTCTCTTGGCACTCAGAAGGGCTATGATGGATAGAAAAAACACCCTATGGAATATGTAAAAGTGGATTTCATTACAAAACATAATTAGTTCCTGCAAAAAATATACATTTTAATGAATTCCTTTCCAAGTTTAATGTCATCATCACAGTCTAAGTTATATACTCAAATCTATGCCATTACAGGACATTTGTACTAGCCTGTTTCCTTAACCAAAACAAACATACATTATAACTAGAATAGTATTTGTAAAGTTAGTGTGTTCATGCCAAGACACTGCACTTTCTCTGTTATTTGCTTTTCTTCCCTCTGCTTCTGAGTACCTTTGGGATGTGTCTTCATAAAGCAGCTATTGAATCAACATACAGAAAGTTAGTACTTTGCAATATGCATTCAAGTTACTTTAAAGGTAAAATTTTGGGTCAGCTAAAGGTAAGATTCTGGGTCACCTAACTGATTTTGGGGAAAAATTTAATACATTTACCTCACTAAAGCCAAAACTCCTCCCTGGGTAATTCTCCCTAGCTCTTAAGGTCAAGAGTGCATAAGATTCCCAATTCAATTTATTTGTGCTCTTGGACGAAAACAGGTTAATGACCAGATCCAGACTAGATGCAACTGCGATGTCTCCATATTCTCTCAAACACTTTGAGAAGAATAGTCATGGTAATGATAAGCATGAGCTGCCCCATCCAAAGTATGAAGCTGCTCATGTCTCCGTGAGAGTTGTCTTAACCTGGCCATTCTCATAAAAATCAGCACTTCCATACTGCCTCAGGCTTCTATGCAATGTAGTCAAGCTGCTGAAGACCTACAAAGAGTTTTTCTACCATTTTTCTACATAAATGTCTCTTACTAGGTTGTTTATTCAGCCCATATTAAAAACGTTGAAGTCCAAAAACTACTGCAGTTTTAGTCAAAGATGGTGGGGTTTTTCAAGAAAATGTATCATAGTTTAGATAGAGACATAACTGGCATGCTTTTAATCTTAAAATATATACAGCTATAGCTTAAGGCATTTGTGCTTTTTTTGCAAGTATGCTTAACTAAGAAAAATCCACAGAATAGCAATTTTGAGAAGAAAAAGAGAAAGAAGAACTCAAACAGCACAATATTTGTTACATGAAACAGGTCTTTTCTAACCAGAGCTTGACCTTCCTTTTCAAAGGGAAAAACATCAATTAGGAAAACAAGGTGATGCTGATGCTTGGTGAATTTCTCAGTGGCTACAGAATGATCAGGACAGGGGGCAACACAAAACATGAAATGTACCATGTTACCCTCACACGGAGCTCGCTCAGATTAGTGCATCTATTTATCAAAGGAGAAAAAACAAAGACATAAAGGAACATGCATAGTTTAATCCCACACTGGTGTAAGG
Organism: Acridotheres tristis; assembly: GCA_037013685.1. Lineage (NCBI taxonomy): Eukaryota > Metazoa > Chordata > Aves > Passeriformes > Sturnidae > Acridotheres > Acridotheres tristis. The sequence goes on from CM072894.1 coordinate 27,669,458, forward strand.
TGGTGCTTGTTTCAGAAGGCAAGTAGGGGGTGGAGGTATCTTCGTTTTCTCTAAACAATTGAATGTAATTTTTAACAAAAATGACAGTAAATTTACAATAGCAAAAATATGTGGAGAGGGCATGTGAAATGCAGCAATCAGGAGACAGAAGGAAGCAGTAGTCTGTCAAGTCAATAGTTTGTCTAAGCCTTGTTTTCCCCTCACCACCTTTTCACCAATCCAATAGGGATATCCAACTGATAGGGAAAAACCTCAGACAACCAACAGGAGTATCCCCATTGGCAGATGGATGGCTTCTATAGATTTCATCTGCAATGGTATTCATGTCCCTCTCGGCCTCTGTTTGAACATTGTCACTATGGAAACAGATCTCTGATACTCTGCATCTTATCAGGCCTTCTCTATTTAAATTCTTTTCTTGTGTTTTCAACAAAGCCATTCACTGAACCTCAACTAATCCAAGATTCTGTTAGGGGTGAGGTTTTTGCTTGGTGGGGTTTTTTTGCCTTCACTATCGCGTCTCTTCCAGAAGGTTCTCTCTCCCTCTAATACCATCTGACAGGCTTTATTTGACTCGCACCTCTTCAGTTCCTGACTCAAAAATATTATGGCTGCATTTATTGCCAAACGGATCCTATAGGTTTTATTCCCCCTCTCCTGCCCTCCAGGGTACATATTTTTCAATGAAAATTCCACTCATTCAACAGCAACTTTTTCATTTTGGTTTTAGAATCTGCCTGCATCTACTTCAGATGTGCCTGTAAGTTCTCTCTAGAGCATTCCTAGGTTAGAGGTAGAAAGAGTTACATCTCTGTAATACCAACAGTTTATCAATTCCAGATGCATATGGAATCCAAAATCCTGTGTTTACAAATTCCAAATATTAGAATACTTTTGGGGAACAGAGAACAGGAGGAGAGCTGGGAAGCATCAATGTTACATTATGCAAATGAAAGAAGCCAAATCTGAGTTTGACCTCACTGCATCCAAATCTGGTGCACAGGCAAGAACCAGAGAAATTCTTCTGCAAACTATGCAAATGTTAATCCTGCAAGTGTCCCTGCAGTAGTAACTGAAATTCATGCTATAGTCCTCCACCTAAGTAGACAGAAGACAAGCATTATTTACCTTTTGAGATTTTAATAAGGCAAATAACTGTAATTTGAAGTGAGGCTCTGAGAGACATTTTTAGGGGATTTTCTGATACTTTCTAGTGTGAGGAGAAAAGGAGTCTTATCAGTTTAAATGAAAATTTGGAGCAGAGATGAATGGGAGTTATAAAACAATTTTATTTTATTATTTCATTACCTTAGGTATTCTGGGCTGGCTGAGGAATCAGAATATAGAGCAACACAGTAGCCTAAGACATGCTGTGGCTCTCACAGTTCCCAAGGGCACTGCTGCAAACACAGACAATTGCTACTAACTGTGGAAATGAGCTTCAAAGCCTCCTTAGGACTTCCACTGCTACAAAGCACCTGTGTGTGTGATAATGCTTTACTAAAAGGTAAAACTGGAAAAAAGGACACATTTGCCTCAAACATTCCCCTTTATAAACTTAACTACATTATTTCTAGGCTTTAATTGGGCAAGCTCTCTGGTGGAAGCAGGACAGCACAATTCACAGACAATATTCACTGGAGCTCAGTTAATATTTCGATTTGAAACAACTTTTAGGAACCTCATAGAAACTCTCTTTGTAATATACCACCTAATAGCTTTTGAGAGGTGTAAAACATGACATATCACAGTAATGAACTTTAAGTAATTTATACAGCTAATTTTGGTTTACTGAGGAAAAAGTTTGAGATACAGCCAAGGAGAGAACTAAACACACTGCTGATTTTCAGGAGCTTAAAAGTTGAGATATAAAATGAGTAACTAGGAAGAATTATGCTAATTTACACACAGCTCACTTTTCACTGGATAAAATTAGGGCATTTCCAGAGACCATCAGTGCTCCCACCTCTTCTTGCACAGATAGCAAAGAAGCACAGTGAGAGGTCAGTGGTGCTTCTGGAGAGCAACAGTTCCACACCAAAACCTACATCTTTGCAACCTAACTGGGTTAACTTCCATGTGTACACAACCTCCAGGTAAATTTTGTTTCTCATGATAAACATCCCTCTTTTGAGTTTGAGCCCTACTCTTGCTAGCTGCTGTTAACTGATATCAAATCACCAAAACCAAACAGGAAAATACTAAAAATAATGAGAGGATAGGATAACCAAAGGCTTAACAGTCATAGGTGCAAAATGAACAGTGAACATAATCAGGTGGGAAACTGGAACACTTCCAATATGGCAGAGAGCAGCATCCCACTAAGTAAAGAACCCTAATTTCACCTAATTATCAGACTATGAAAGAAGCTGTAAGGCACAGCCATTGTAAATAAGGCTGGGCAGGCCCACCTGGGTCTCATTCACTGCAAGGACAGCACTGGAGCTGGATGCTCCTATGTAGCACTTTATCCTCTCATTATTCCGTGCAGCTCTCTCTGAAGCTACTGAAAGTTGTGCTTACATTTCTGAGGGCAGATTTGGGCAATTTGCCTTTAACCTCATACCACTGAATACACTTCCTTTTCTCCCTCCCTGCCCACAACTTTAAGAATTATACTGGGAACTAAATCTCTATTTCAGATTTCCTTGGTTTAGATGGATCAAGCCAAGATATTTCCTGCTCCTCTCAAACATATATAGCAATAAACCAAATTTCTTCTCCTATGGAAGAAACTATCCAATTACACTGCTGTATTTTCTGTCCACATAAATTCCATTTTTTAATCCAAACTAGAGCAAGACTTGGGTTGTTTCTGTATTTTTCAGGCTGCTGTGGGTCTTCAAAAGACAATTTAGGTGGTGAAATGAATTTGGAACACTGGTTTTCCTCAAAGGCTTTCCCACAGAAAGCTTTAGTGATTCTTCCACTAGAAACTGATCACCAGGCAGTTGGCATTACTTATGGCATGGACACATATAGCCAGATATACACAAGACACAAATCACACATTAAGGATTTAGCTGGTTTAGAGCTATGGACTTGGCTTTCTCACATTGTGTCTTGCACCCATTATTTCAAACTCCTATGGCATTTTTGCTGATCTGGCTGTAAAAAGAAGCAAAGTAGAACTCAGGAGTGAAACTGATGAAGGACAGGTCACAAACTGAATTTAAATGAAGTAGAGAAACGGAACTTAGCCAAAACCATGAGCCTCTCCTTGCTACACTGCACCCTACCAGCCTATAGGTATGGTGCAGAAGCCCATGTCTAAAAAGAAGCCACTACTTCATGGTCTAGGAGAACAAAATATTTGCTGATTAAGAGAAAAAAAAGGGTTTGCAGCATTATTGATGTCAGCAGTAGTAGAATCAGCTGCCAGTCCTCTTAGAATGAGGAGGCGTATTGCAATAGGAACCACATTGTCTCTAAAAAAATCTCAGAGAACATTATGAGCAAGTTGCCTCCAACATCTCAGATTTATAGCATGGCCTGGCTCAGAATCATTGCAATTTCAGAGCTTCCTCCCAACAAAAGCTGTTATTAAGGCCTGAAACTCTGGCCAAGACTTTTATTCCTATAGCAGTTTATTATCTTCCTCTCTTCTAACCCTGGAAGTTCAACAGGACAATGTTCTCCCTAAGCTGAATCTCAGTGTGTGCAATAACACATAAGAGCTACAGCATCCACCTCCAATAAAGCACTTTCTACACAAACCACTGGGGTCATGTGGGGTCTCGAAGTCATCAAAACACATTTCCTCACTCCACCTTATCTCTTCTGACATTAAAAGAGATCAACAGGTAGGGAAGGAGAAAATTGTGCCCTGTCACATCCATAGGCAGTATCAGGTAGTTATGTGGAAACAGTGTGAAACCCTAATGAAATGAAGGTGGAAGAAAAAAGTTCAGGGAAATTTCAGTGAAAGCTGTGATGCACAAAACAAATGAACAATATTGTTTGCACAGACAACAGCCCTTCCAGACAGTTGAACTGGCTTTAAAATGAGTTAGAGATGCTGAAACTGCACAGCTTGCAAATCCCACCAAAAGTAAGCAAAAGTTTATCAAATCTGGCTCTTTTCCCTTCAGGGAACTGAAACATTTTCCTAGGACTGGAAGGACTCAGATCCAAAGGCAGATCTGCTGTGACACTCCAAGTCTCCCAGCTGATTCTTCTACCCAACAAGTCTGCACTTTATATATTGATATATGGAAGAAATCCCCGTGTAAGAAAAAGGAGATTAGAGGTTAATCTTTGCTTTAACAATAAAAATAAGAAGCTACTTCACAAACCATTTCAGTCTCATGGGTTAAATGGAACCAGCTGTACATGTGGCCAGCATGCAAACAAAACACTGTCACTAAAAAGAAGCAATTTCTTTGTGGGTCAGAAAAGTGGGTAGGACACTACACTGCTGTCACAAAGGAGCAGCTCAATCAGTCTGACCCAGTGGATATTGTCAGTAATTCAATTTAACCCTTCCTCATCAATATTGAGCCCGATCAGTGTTGCCTGATTGAAGCACAAAATAGAGAAAGAAAATTCTAAGCAGTGGTGTTTCAGGAATTTTTAACAGCTGCTGCCTGCTTCATTGCTTGAACTCAATTCTCTGAATTAAATCCTGTGAAATCCAGTATTTGCTCCAAGAAACACGTCTGGGATTATCCCAGAGATTTCACATGCACAAGATACATGCAGCTTCAAAAGACAGCTCCCTGCTGACTGAAGGAGGAGCAGGTATTACAGGGCTCTTAAGTCTCTGCCAGCAATATAGATATCATATCCTTTTCCTGTATTACTCTGTAGACTCCAATAAATCTACAGAATTCAGTTTACCACAAGGCTACTGTTTTTCAGACGAACTGACCCAATGACTGGTATTTATTTGCTGAGACAAGCTCCATTAAAAAAAAAGTAAAAATCCACACTCTTCCTCCTCATCACCACAAAGATGACATCTTGTTGCCAGTCTGCCTGCCAGGAAACCATCTGGAAATAATATCAATACCACAATCTATAGGCATCCCTCCAATGCATTAATCAGGTCATTAGAGTTCAATACTGACAGCATCTTTAGGAACTGGAAAGGATAAAGCTGTGGTAATAAGGCACAGTGAAGATGGATCCCCAGGGCCTAGTCAGATCATCCCCTTATTTTTTCTTTAAAAGCAATACAGCATTAGCATTTTGTTCCCCAGTGTTTGGTTTAAATTTACCATTCCAGAGAACTTCGAAGCTGGAGCATGGCCTCTCAGTTTGACGCACAAACACATAATGGAAAATGTCTTCCACCTCACTCCTGTCCTTAAAAGGACACTGAAAAAGTCTGGAGAGAATTAAATGTGGCATGACAATGATTTAGAGACTGGGAAATATAGATTAAAAAAAATGCATATATACATATATGCATATTATAGCCAAAACCCATACAAAGTTCAGTTTAAGTGGCTTATAAGCCTTCTTATCACACAGAGGAAACCCAGCAGTACCAGATGCTAAAGTTATCTCAGAGACATACCAAAACCCAGGGGCTGGAAAGTGAAGCTGCAGAAATCTAAATTTGAGAATGCCTTTCTCCTAAAGCATGAGGAAAAGCAACAAATCAGGAGGAAAAAATAGTAATAAAAAAAACCCAAAAAAACAGCATTACAAGAGATTCTGGTCTCCTATCCTTCTTTCTCAAGTGGGAAAAAACCTCCACATGACTTTCTGAGAGATCTGTTTTTACACCACCAGTTACTGAATATGGTACAAGATGAATGAAATTACACACATTTTTGAAAAGCAGCAGAGTAAAAGCAGAAGCACAGTAAATCCCTTGAGATTAAAGAAACAAACACATTACAAATATTCAGTTTTATCAGTTCAGTGCAGCTCCCCATTAAAAGAAATTATATACATACCTATCTAGATAGATAGATATCTATATGTATATATGTAGATATATCACTGCACTAGAAGTAAGCAGCTGTTCATCATCTTGGACAAAACTCTTTAGGGGCAGTGACAAGGCTTTCCCCAATGTTTGCACAGCCTGCTGGCATAACATAACTCTCAGTTAATTGCTGTACTATGTAACTCCAGCATACAAAAGGGAGCAGTCAGTTCTTGTTCTGAGTTTAAGTTAACCAAAGTTGTTCAAAATAACAGCATCAAATTCTGATACTGGATCTAAACTCAGGTTTTGTTTTCACAAGTTGAGATTCAATTTGTGAGACAGTTCAAAATTTCATGATCTAATTATCTAGTAAGTTGTTGTTGTTGGTTGGTTTGATTTTGTTTCTTGTTTTGATTTTTTGTTCTGTTTCCAGAAGTATTTCTCTTTCTCCTACAAGAAAACTTTGCAGGGCAGTTTTCCTATAAACCACATTCAAATGGTCTCATTTGAAGAAGAAAGAGAGTGAATAACTGTCATCTGGAAGGGGCAAGGTACAGGGAATCCATGTAATAAGTTTAAAGGATTATTTTTATCCTAATTTCTTTATTTTTTTTCAGGCTAAAAACTCCCAGAAGTAGCTTATACTAGCTTCATGTCTACTTTATAAGCACCTGAAAGTCTACTTGATTAGCAGAGAGAGTAGATCAGGTATGGATAATAAGACATCAGGGTAAATGTAATAACAGTTTCAGAAGTTGAATCTCTCATTTTGGAAGAAACTATTGTTTTGGCTTGCCACTTAACTAAGTACATATTTTGGAGCTAATTAATCCAGTTGAACCAATTGAACTAATACTAAATTTCAAGTATGGGGGGAAAAAAATTGCACACTGGAGACTCACAGTGAATTAGGTTCCAAAATTCACCCCCTAAAAATTCTCCAATGAGCTCCAGAAATTCTGCATGTGAAGCATGCATTCTAAATCTAAGAGTTTCAAAATTTGATAATACCTAAATCCTCTCATGGGTACATTTGCTTTTCTAAGTGACTTTCTTGGTTGGGTTTTTTTTTTTTCAGGTACATTAAGCTAAACCTAGGCTAAGCCTGCATTAAAGGTAATGCAAGTGTGTTCACTCACAAGTTTTAAACAGGGACCTCCTAAACTGATTTTAGTTAGAATATGAAAATTTTGCATTCAAACTTTTAAAACAGAAGATTCACTTTTCTTACCTTTTTTCAGGCCTTAGAGAAGTCCTTTCAAACTCCTTTCTCTCTGATACGTCTTTGTAAAGTGTTTTGAAACCTAGTGATGAAAGTATTAATAACTACGTATTTGACCATACCACTCATGAAACATTCTAGTAGAGATCCTGCAAATAATCCAAATTATGGAATATATTGTACGGTTAAAAAATTAATTGGAAGCAATGAATTATTAT